>JAGSMS010000026.1:2580000-3780000 GCA_029286595.1 Bhutanitis thaidina
CACAAATATATGAAAAGATACATAGATAAATATATAAATTAGTAGATATAATTAGTATTTTGCGTATAATTAATCTTTATAAATATGGTAGCACACAATACAGTAAGTCGAATTCGTTAAAACCACTAAAGGATCTAAAATAACTTCGCCCCGGGATTAATTATTGATGTCTAATTCAAAATTAATATATGATTTATATTACAAACTTAAATATATTTGTTTTTAAAATATAGATCATATTTTAATAAACTTTGAGTTCAAATTTGTATGAGTGATATCATTAGATTATTTTCTTAAGTTTAGACCAATGTCCCCAAATAAAAATACATGACCGACAAGAAAAACACATCATAAAATTATAAGGATAACGAGCAGGGTGTACGTAAATCATTTTTATGCCTCTATTTACTGTGACCCAATAAAATGTATATATCGTTAGGGATTTAATGTCTTTTACTGCGATAGCGTCTTAGCTGCTTTGGTGCTTAGTTTTGCTACTTGTAATAACTTATAATAATGCTTTTGTTTCCAAAAAAGAACACCCCATACTAATTTTTGCCCATACCTGTGTAGTGGAAATTATATAGATACGAGCTGGCCCGGCAGACGTTGCCTTGTCTTTTGAGGTAGGTGGAGCGAGATAGAATTCTTAAATACTTTATAACTCGATCAAAGCGCCACTTATCGGGTCTAGATTTCTTTGAGTCTTTTTTGGCCCTTTACTAACATATCATCATCATCATTATCATTTCAGCCTATCACAAGTCCTCTGCTTAAAATATGCCTTCTATTGCGACAAAGCAATCGAGTCCTGAGCCATCAGCATTCATCGACTTCCCGCAACACTGTGCAGGTCGTCAGTCCGTCGTGTGGGGTGTCGTCCCACACTGCGTTTGCCTGTACGTCGCTGCCACTCGAGAACCTTTTTTCCCCTACGATTGTCAATTCTGCGAGCTATATGGCCGGCTCATATATTAAATTTGTTAATAACTCGAACACAGCTCCACCTATCGGGTCCCAGCACTGTCTGTGAACCATGCTCTCGATAGCACAAATATGTTGGAGGGATATGACTTTAATCGGTCAAGTCGTCCGAAGGTTACACGATCACTAACATACTTATGGTGAATTTTTACGAGAATATATAAAAAATTTTGATCTGAGAAAAAAAAATCGATCCAACAAGGCCATCGAAGAAGGGAGGATCCCTTGGGGACGGGAGTTGGAGCGCGACACAGTAGATGGATCCCGACATAACCAGCTAGTCACCTCCTTCGGTGACTGGTAGGTGCAAGCACATTTCCCAGATAAACTGAAGAAAAAAAAACGCCACTAATGTCGCAGATGTACGTGCTAATCCTATTACGTAGTATAATTCGCTGACGATACTACAACATGTATAACTGCCTTTTGTTTTAACTGTATTTAAACTGAATAGCGTTAAAAACTCGTTGACTTCTACAAGTCCATCTCCATATATTTCTATAATATTGAAGTGACAAACGAGCCATCAGTCCACCTGGTGGAAGCAGCCATTGCCACAGCAGATAAACACCTGCACACAACTCTAATACTCGCGGTAATCACTTACCATCAGGTAAGCCGCGTGCTTATTTGCCCACTTTCCCACAAAATTAAAGGTTTTGCGAGTACGTGAAATGTAATAAACAAGGACACAAGTTTACTTTACTAAGTAAATTCATTTTAATTCATTACCACAACTCAAGACCTTACATAACACACAATGAAACTTAATCAACAATATGAATTTATAGAGTTGCAGTAAACGGCATCCAACTCAGGATAATATAGTAGTGTAATCACAACTACAGCGCCGATATTCTCTCCTTCCGGTAGCGGTATAACAATATGTCCCTTTCACTATTTTCCCGTGGAGAACGAAAGAGTCGTCTAAGGGCTAATCTTATAGCGGCCGCCAGATCGTATATTAAACATCTCAAATACGTAAGCCGTGTCGTAATATGCACTAAATTCTTATACTCTACCCACCCCTCTGGATAATAGGTGTATGTGTTATTTATTGCACATACTTACAAAAACGTTGTCTAGATTTTCACGCTAAATAACTAAACTTAAAGTGGACGGTAACATACATTAGCGGAAAAAGTTCATACATACATTACACCACCACCCTTTTTACCTTTCACGTGAAATTGGAAGTTTTATCTAGAGTAGTTTAATTTGTAAAGCTCTACATTTTGTTTTTTGTTAACGACCAACATTTCGCAGATATAATTTTATACTTTTTTATTTTTTATTTTTAAAGTAATATAATAGGAGTGATGCATTCATATTTCTTGCTTTGTGCATGTATTGTGTATGTATAGCTGTATGTACCTACACATACATATCTGTTGGTGAGCTATATGTAAAATACAGATATGAACAAAAACAAAAGAAACAAACCCATCAACAACTAATATCCAAATTACATACTGTAATTTACCAAAGTTCTATATTTTTATATTTCCAATATATAGTTCTATATTTCCAATTACGAGGGATGTATTTAAACTAGTCTTATGGTTCACCTTGATATCCGAATTTCACCACAACAACAACAACTTCCGAAATTGGTAGTGACGCAGTTGTTGCTGTAGTGCATAAAGTGTATGCTTAAATACAGAGGCACTCGCTAGTCTTTACCTTACCGTGTCTATTGTAACCATATTGTTCCCTAGATATCAGGTTGGGATTTCAATCCAGGAGCCATTTGACTCGGTAGTAAGGTACGCTAATTACTATGCCATAGGGACGCTTATTTATCATGCCTACCTTTGTGTGAGGAACTATATACGCCCCGTTTAGAAGCCTGGACCGAAATACCAATATCAGATACCTCGCACATTACGACGGGAATATTCGTAATCGGTCTGTGTTTTTTTATTATCTGTGACTTTACGGTCAAGGTTTCGTAACATGAAATAAATATGTTATCTGTGTCGAATTCTTTTGATATTTCAATTTAATAGAAGAAAAACACCAAATCAACATGTTTACCCGACATTCTTTTTTCACGGACGCACAGCTAATTATATTTATTTTGTCGGAAAGTTTTCGGTCAACATAAAAAAACTATAATTAGGCGTGAAATAAAAATGAGATTAAAATTTATAAGATATGTGACTCGAACATTTTATTACAGTTTCTGCGAACGCATACAAATAGTTACAGTATTTAATTTAATAACGTTTCTGCACTAGTTTCATTGAATAAATAAACTAACTAATTTCCTTAGATATAGTTAACCGGATAATGACTTAAAATACTGTTAGTTGTTTTCGTGTACGTTAATTTTATATCGTTACAATTTTAGCTTCCTAAACCAAATTCGACTTTTAAAAAGTTGTTCTCTGTCTTTCTAAAGCTACTGTACCTCAGTCGAAAACACGAAGTGAATAAAATCAACGTAAATAAATTATTTTGTTAGTTTTTCATCACATTTTCTTCGACCATTCAAAATCAAAGTCAAAATGAGGAACATAGATTTCCCTTGTCTAAAGTTATTCTTTCTTTTTTAATCTACCACCGATGCCGTCCTCGGATGGAGAAGTAACGGGCGAAAGTAACTCCGTAGGTAACCTTATTTAACCATATTTTTTCTTAATTTTTTTTATACTTATACAGCATTACATTATTACGTTTTATAAACACCTTTTGAGCGATCAACTCTTTCCCTGGGGTTATTATCATATTTATATATATAAATAAATATATACCCCTGACAGACATTTATTTTGTCAGCATGTGCTGCAGAGCAATGTAATGCAGCAAGTTTGGATACATGGGGAAAGACGAAGCTTTGGCCTAATAGGATAAGGCCTAACTCTTCCCCATTTAGTACATTGGTACCAAAATGTTTAACATTAGGTGTTGATAATTTTATACATTTAGTTTTATTTCTTTTTAAAGTAGTAAAAAAAGTAGCAGCCTTTAAATTTTCACTGCTGGGCAAAGGCCTTTTATCAAATATTTAAGAGAGCTTTGGACCCGGGAAGGATTGCCCACGGTGCACCAGCGCGGATTGGCGACCTTCACACGTGTTCGAATAATTTTTATTACATCTCAGAAAATACATGTTTCCTCGCGATGTTTTCCTTCACCACTGAGCACACGGGAAATTCAAAAGTTAAAATTGCTATAAAACACATTTTAGTGCTGCCTCCAGGAATCGAATTGATCTCACTCGCGTACTATGGAATTAAAGCGAGCGCCCTAACCACTAGGCTAAAACCCTGGCTCTGACCACAAGGCTACCACGGGTTTATTATTCCATTACCAAAAGCAAAATAGAGTAAAGACAATGAACATTTTTTGACATAACATTATTCGCCTCAACCTGTGTAAGCAGTTATCGCTAGTTTTAAAAAATGTATGAAGTATTTATTTTATATTATTATTTGCAGATAATACTATATCATGTTTATCCCATACTAAGTAAGGTAAGTCATTAATATAAATAAGAAGAACAAATGGACCTAGAAGCAAGCCCTGCGGAATGCCCATTGTTACCGTCTACCCGGAAAAACACTGAACATTTTTTGTAAAGAATACTAGCAATACTATTTATCTAACAATACTATTATTCTTATACAAGATAATACGTAAAAGCACTGCCATAATGATGTAGTTTATTAATAAGTGTTTCATAGTGCACACAATCGAAGGCCCTGGAGAGGCCATAAATGACACCATATATCCCGACACAATATAGCAAAACGCACTGGCGCAACCTACATTTCTTATCTCCGGGAGATAAAACGTGATGAGTGGGGAGCTTCGTAGCCGGGCTTATTCCATGATATTTATGGGTTGTGTCTTAGAAAGCCAGATTCCGACGCTGCTACATCACAAATACCTTTTTTAGACATTAATAAATGTTTTTCTGTCTTTCAGACCTTGAAGAAATATAAGTAAAGAAAAAGAATTGTACGGCATAATATAAAACCAGGCCACGATAGCTGAGTGGTCGGGGGACCTGAGTTGGATCCCCTATTATATTATATAGTTGGATGTGGATGGCTTGTACCAACGAGGTTTTCAAAACGTATGTACTATATTTAGCATCGGCGTGTTTTGTGTATTGTACGTGAGCGTCGGTAATCACTTAACATCAGGTGGGCCACATGTTTTTTTTTTATAAGCAAAGTAGGCACTGTCTCGTACTACTGTACTGTCAGTTATTTCGATGTAAACATGTAACATATTGACCTAGGTTCCTTATCGCGGTGCCAGGAAATGCACGACTTTATTCCCACGATATTGAAACGGTGAATTATTCATGAACTATATCCGTCCATGAACTAATTAATATGTAAAGTGAAATACAATTACGTCACAGCTAGCGATTGCTCACGAGTGTTCCATGAGCTTGTACGCCCGTTTACCCCAATTCTTGAGTAGCCAGAGGCTTAGACATTTATTTTATTCGTTTCCACACACTTCTCAACAGTGTTTATTTGGAACTACGTGACGAGTGGTGAGCCTGTCGCCGTGTTAGTAGAGCGTTCAGGCCAACGATACAAATTGATGGCACTATAGTTTTTTTGTGTTACATTTCTCATAGTTATTTAAGATATAGAGGCTCAGATGTGGTGAGAGAAGCAAAGCAACACCGTACGTTGCCAACATTTTAATGGCTGTTTGTTTCTTGTTGTATCAAAAAAAGAAAATATGATATGGTTAGCATCTCCCTCTGAATGAGTTTTTTCAAATCTTATACTATAATAACTAAAAGTATACTTTAAAAACTACTATATACACTTTTCTCTTCTCCCTTTCATGATGTCGTCATAAATGGATAGCCCATCCATTTCACGAAATGTATAGGACTCGATAAGATAAATGTAATGAGCCCACACTCGTTGATTTTACTAGTAACCATTCAGGAGTTCCGTTACCCACCTTACTGCTCCATCATCAGACTAGCTCGATGGTATCATATTTTTGAAATTATTCAGACATCTGGATGTGGGTGGAGACTTAGTTGAAATATTCCATTACATTCATACATAGGTAGAGCCGGGAGAGGAAGACCTAGGCGAACATTTCACGATCAAATCGGAGACGTTCTGAAAAAAGGCCAGGTTAAGAGTACTCTAAACCAACGAGCATGCATTCGAAGATTGATGAAAGTGGTAGAAGCGAAAGACATATGTCAGGATCGTAGCAAGTGGAAGAAGATTGTCCCTGTCTACCCCGTTGAGAACAAGGCGTGAATATATACATATATACATACATACATTCATACATACATACGTAAACGTGTTAAAAATGCCTTTAAATGTTTCTTAGTTGGGTAAGAGGGCTCCTCTCAATATTATGTCAGTGTTTTGAAGTCCTCTACGCTGCCCCAATACGGGTTTGCGGAATTCTTTATATCTATGATTTAAATAGGAATCTATATTGTATCTCCTATAAATAATATCCTCACTAGGACGATTTCTAGTCACTGGGTAAATTCAGTATAACATCTTGTTTAGGGATAAGAGAACCTGAGTAGGAGGAATGAAGTAAGATGTGTCAAATCTACCAATACCCCGCCCCAGTACCAATACCCCGCCTGAGTTACTTACGTAACTCAGGAGGGGGCGGGGTATGTAGTAATACATTAAGAACAACAACAAAAAGAATGAAATTATATAGTATATCTTTTACATATAAAAATTCAAACACGAAAAGTAGTCGGTTGATTGACTTCAAATTTGTAGGTTAAGTTCGACTCATTACTAGAAAGATTAAGAACAAAAATGGTCACTGTAAAAGTTGACAGGGTTCAGCTAGTAGTATGTTACTTTTAAAAACGAACATAACTTGCCATTGTCCCTAATAGGATTGGTAATGGCTGATAACGAGATGACATTGAAGAACTCGGATAGTGCTCGATAATGGAATCTTACAGCACTGTGCCATTGGGTTTGCAGCATGTGACTAATTGTCCACTCTAATGTTATCTTAATGGACTTTACACTTTTTTCTATATTGAAACATAAACATACATGCTTGTGGAGGCTCGTCTACTCGAGTTAGCAGTGCAATTGTGCTTTAGTTTTGCATTTGGAACACTATATGTGTTTGTATGTATGTATATATCTGTGTAGGTTCAAATCTCAATTGGCCTTTTCATATTTGTATTATTTTAAATTTGATGCACCTATCACCACATATCTTCACGCCCTGGGTTGTCTGCTAGAGAATGCCAAAAGCCATTAAGTCCGCCTTTTGTAATCCTTTTACACAATAAAGTATAAATAAATAAATAAATATGTTCTTGTTTTTAGTTACCTATAGGACCAGACGAGCTCGTACCTTTATTTAAATGTCATTGTACACTTTACAATTACTGAAATAAAAATGAACAGCCCTCGACTTCATTACAAAACGGGTGGCAGTTTGTAAAAAAAATAATAATAAAATTTGACATTTGCGCAACGAAATTATCTTTTAAACGTCGAAGAATAAACTTTTATTTTATTACCATACACCTGTCACCGATCGTAGTAGACAGAGAATACGGATCTCAATTCGTCACAGGCTTTCGGTACCTACTTTTCACCACTCCAGAAGATCAAACGCGAGGGGTAGCGAGCCTCGTCATTGCGTCTGGAATTGCATGAGAATTTTTCCTTAGTCATATCTTACGAAACTATGCAAAGAAAGATAGATTCCCAGGTGAGAATTACACGGCGGTGTAATAACAGCACTATTTTGTTTAAAATTTGTTTTTCTTTAATTTCGCGTATAATTTCAACACTTGCCATTATAATGTCTTACTATAATAATAGCCTAACTCCATCTAGCACCTGTAGTTTGTGTATACCATAGAACAAAGTGATTCTTACAATTGAAACATATCTTTTACGCATGTGTCACTAATACGGGTTTTGAAATACACACATTAAATATCAAGCCTCTTTCTCTCATTCCTCTCGTTTAGTTGTCGAGATATGAGCAGTGGAAATAACTCATAAAAATTTAACTCTATGTATGTATATGTCTTGTACTATTTATTGTGAAACTTGTACAAGAATTTATAATTATTTCGATTACAATCAAGTTTCACCAAGTGATATTATCGCAAGTATAAATTATGTATATATAAGATAGGATCTGTCAGGGATTTAACTACAATGTCAGCCTATTTTAGTCAACTGCTAAACATACGCCTCTCCAAGAAATGACCAGAGAAAGCCTGCATATGTTACCTTCATGGTATACCCATGTTAACCTCGCTGGGCATGCGGGTTGGTGATCGCGGCGCAGGTACCCTCACACTAGTGGGATTTGGGTGCGGCGAATTCGGTTGGATATTCAGCCATAATTCGTTCGACAGAGCGTCGTTTTTTAACCAGCAGGGTGCAGGAAAGATTTGTTTTGGGATGGGCGGCAGGAATGGGTAAGAAGGCTGTACCTACCCAGACGGCAGGAGTCTACCACGAGTACCTTCTAAATAGACTGACGAAGGATAAAAAAACATGTATAACTTAATTGTCAAATTGACATTCACAGTTAGCTTCAGATTGTAAAGACTTCACGGCTCGGTGGCGTAGTGGCTAAGCGTTTAGCTGCGGCGGGTCGCGGGATCGATTCCCGCACGGGACTATTATTTGTATAGACTACAAATGATTGTTCCGAGTCTGAGTATTTGTACATGTGCAATGTATGTATGTAAACTGCCTTCGGGTTAATGTTTTTTTTACTAAAAAAAAGAGATGTTCGCTGTAAGGATGACCAAAAAAATCTTTCATATTACAGCATCATTCAAGGAAATTTAACGCGTGCTATTGCTCACGACTGACAAGCGTGTACTGTACCTCGGGGAATTATGCTCTTAACGTAATTCGTTATTTGGGTCAGCGGTACAATGACAGCATTCTGTGAACTCTCGTGCAACGGATTATCACTCGTATTTTTCCCGTACACGATGTTCTTAGAAATATAACGATTTTTGTATTTGTATCTATCAAAGAAATAAATCACCGAGGCGCTGGGTGATCACGCATACTTTAAAATGTAGCGTTTTCGTTTACGTACAAAATTACGATCTAAAGTGGAATTTACAATTAAACTCATTACTCGGTGGTGGTGAGCTCCATCCCCGCTTCTGACCCTAAGAGGTTAGGTCCCATCCTCTCATTTATTTCTGATGCCAATCAGCAATGCAATAATTGTTGTTTTTTCGAAGGGTTTAGAGTGCCAGTATAATTAATCATAGCCCTATGGGGTGACAACGCATTTGTTGCTTCAATGGAAACCATGGGCATCGGAAGTTACCATCGCATGAGTAGCATGCTCGTTTTCCTTTCGCATAAAAAAAACATTGTATAATTCGTATAAGTATTATTTGTTAAAATTACTATACAAGGCATTTGCAATACTTTACCGATGTCACCGAGAACAAATAAGATCATGAGATACTCGTAGCATTAGTATATGTAATTATTATTACACACAGATATTATGGTAGAGTAGGGAGAGGAAGACCTAGGCGAAAATTTCCCGATCAAATCGGAGACGTTCTGAAAAAAGGCCAGGTCAAGAGTACTCTAAACCAACGAGTATGCATGCGAAGATTGATGAAAGTGAGAGAAGCGAAAGACGTATGTCAGGACCGTAGCAAGTGGAAGAAGATTGTCTCTGCCTACCCCGTTGGGAACAAGGCGTGAATATATACATACATACATACTAAGCTTTAACTGCCAACCTCACCTATGACACTGGAGTAACGAACGAGCTAACGGCTCAGCTGGTATGTGACACCATGGACACCAGCAAACGACTATAATTGAAGCGAGTTGCAGATGCTTTGTCTCCGTGTGGACTAAGATGGAACGCCTCATAGCTTTTAATCATACTGGCTCAGTACACCCTTCAAACCGGAACACGACAGTGGTTGCACTGCTGATTGGGTACAGAAACTGGTGATAAGGAATCTTCTCCACTTGTCGCATCCTGTTGGCTGACGGACGAGGCTCTAGCTATCGACAGATGGCGTAAAAAGGCATCCACCTATACCAAAGTTAAGTCCCAGAGATTAGACAGACTAACCCCAAAGTAATGGAGAGCGGTATCTCAAGTACGTGGGTACCACCAGTAGTTCACCAACGGCGGCGTTTGCTAGCGGAAAGTTCTAAGTAGACCCATAAATTTTTTACACATATTTGAGCATAAGACATTTTTTACATAAAAAAGAAAAAAAATACTCAAATAAAAAAAAACTCTTATTTAATTTCGGTAATCGACATATGTTATTGTGCCGAATTTCAAATCGATTGAGTACGAATTTAACGCGCTCAAATCCGTTAATATTTCTTTTATATAACACACACGGATAATAAAAGAACACAACTGAAATTTGTTGACATTAAAAAACATTTTCCTCCATTGATATTAATTGTCTTCCTCAAATACACCGTCAGGGATTTTATTGCTCTGTCACAATTACAACGAACTGAGCCATGCCAAGGTCAGTTGTGTATGAATGAATGCAAATCAACGGGAATTCGAATATAAAATTAGCTGGAAGCGATATTTCAATGACTAATATTTTTTACATCTTCCTTTTACGTATATTTTTAATAATAATTTAATATATCTGCCGTGTGATATGGTGCAAGGATCTGCCACCCCCTTTCTTCCCGTGGGTACGAAAGGCTACTAAGGGTTTTGAAAATCGAAAAAGGCATCCGACAGAAATATACTCTTTTTTTTTATGATTTTTTTTTTTATTTGGCTTGCGTTTGACCTCAATCTTGCCCGATGGAAAGCGAAGATGAGGCCTAAGATGGTACACGCTTGCCTAGATGTCTGTTCACTTTGGCCTTGAAGATATCCAGGTTATAGGTTTCCGGAAAAACTGTCCCCGACAGGGAGTTCCACTCCTTAGCCGTCCGCATAAAGAAAGAAGAGGCAAACCGCTTCGTGCGTAATGGAGGAATGTCTTCAACATAAGGGTGGAACTGCTCGCCGCGTCTAGTCGTTCGGTGATGGAAAGGGGAAGGGGGTATCAGGTTATGCAAAACCTCCGCACACTCTCCGAAATGAATCCGATAAAAAACCGAGAAGCAGGCCACTCGTCTACAGTGTTCGAGCCTTAGAAGTTTTGCCTCTACTAGTGAGTCACTGCCTATGATCCTCTTCGCTCGGCGCTCCAACGAGTCCAAAGCATCAAGCTGATGTTTAGCAGAACCATCCCAGAGGTGGGAACAGAACAACTACAAAAACAAACAACTGCAGAACTCATACAATATACATCGTTATCACAATCCGCAACAGGCAACAGCTAAAGTGTCTGTTAGTGCGATAGACAATGCGCTTGCCGAGCGTGGTGGTTATGGCAAATTCTCCTTATGGACTCTTCCATTCATTCCATTGCCCAAAGACTCTTCCTTCAGTGGACTAATTACAGGTAGGGTCAAGGTAAGATAAGCCACTCACAAACCTCATCCAATAACAAACAAGGATCCTCTGCGCCTTTATACATTTAAATAGATAAAAAATCATAAACATGTGAAAAAAAACTTTCACAACTCGGATGCAAACATCAACCCTTACCTTGACATAAAACCATAATGGTTGTTATTGTTATACGTCATGACTTAATACATACATACAAATGCGGGATACAAACCTAGCGGGATACGAACCTACGCTATTAATATTAAAAGCAATTTTTCAATGATGGTCATTGCTCATCGTGCCATGGATAAACGAAATCATGTCTTGGATGTGAAAACTTACACGGTATGATCTCGAGCTTCGTGGCAATCTTTGGGGGAGGCCTATGTTCAGCCGTGGACTTCTGATAGGCTGAAATGATGATGATGATGATGATGATGATGATGATCTCATCGAGGAACGTGTTTAATGTACGTGGTAGAGTCAAGCGGCGGCTTTTGCTGCTGTCTCGACCGGGGTAGTAGGTAAAGGACATATGTTTTAATTAAAACTATTCTGTAATATTTTTGTGGCTTAGCGGATAAGTTCCCTGAGGAGTGTGATGAAATGTCTCCTGGTTGGTACTCCGGTTCAATCACGCACAATACTACAGACAGCCTATATTATTATCATTAAGAATACTCAACATGCTGGACAAGCGTGTTGGTGTGCCTGTATCCTTGCACTAGCGCTGCAGCAATTATTCGGACGCCAGGGTCTCTTCCATTGGTTAGCCCTCCCAGACGCAGCTGAGTTTGGCATTAAAAGAAAGAGATGGTATGTGTGGGGTCATAACCGCCAGGGTATGTAATGGACAGAACCCTCGCTTATTTATTACTCTAGTTTTTTACCCACTAGAAGATAGGGGTTGGCCGACAGCTACTCCCTAAAACCAGTTAGTTATTTACCACGTAATGTATTTCAGTACCCACGATTAGGTTTTGAATTCGAACATAGTCCAATAAATAAACAGATAAGTACGCCAAGATTTTTCAGAACAGTAGGTTTCATCATCATAACTACCAAGTAATTTTTTTTATTTTATATTTATATATGCACGCCTTGTTCGCAACGGGGTAGGCAGAGACAATCTTCTTCCACTTGCTACGGTCGTGACATACGTCTTTCGCTTCATCCACTTTCATCAATCTTCGCATGCATGCTCGTTGGTTTAGAGTACTCTTGACCTGGCCTTTTTTCAGAACGTCTCCGATTTGATCGTGAAATGTTCGGCTAGGTCTTCCTCTCTCAACTCTTCAATTTACACTCGCCTCATATATTTATATTTGAACCAAGTAATATGATCTTAAATGGTTTATTTAGGTTAAGTACCTACAAGTGCACAAAGAAGTAGAAGGGAGGTTTTAGGTGGAGGAGTCGTCTGGATAGATACCACTCTCTTACCCATTTCTACCGCGAAACTGCAGCACTACCTTTACTGCAGCAACTACTGTAGTGTTCTGATTTGAATGGAATAGAGAGCCAGTATAAGTACGGGCTGTGAAGCATTCCATCATAGACCACCAGGTGGACTGTTGGCTGGTTTTCACCATCAAAAATAAAAAAAACGGTATGGAGTTGACACTGCTATGGGTCAATTATTCAGATTCCATTTAATTTTATTTTTGTGAACTAACTTTTTGTGTTAACAGTTTTTATGAACTAATATTGTTTCTTATTCATTTATACATTTTTTTTACTTCACAGCACCGTCTTCGATGGGCTGTAATCTCTTGTGAGTCAAATCAGAGCACACCTGTTACAGCCTTGTCTGGCCTTGTTGGCGCTGGGCTGGACGTATTGAGTTAATCTATTTCTGTTTTGTCTGTACTAGAATTAGTTGACTGTGATTTTATTTATAATCCTTTAATGCGAATTGACTGTAATAAGCCAAAATTTAATGACATAGAAGAAGACTTCATAATTTATTCAAATTATGAAGTCTTCTTCTATGCCATTGTCAACCTTAGTAGTCATCTCCTAATGGAATGATTTGCTAATAGTAACCCCGCTTGGGTAACATAGAGGTTAGTGTTACCCAGTAGTCACTGAGCCATTGGACCTGAATTCGTAAACCAGCCGAAACCACTATTTGTGCTAAACAATAATTATTAGTTTTCCAGTCTGATTATGAAGTGTGCCTGCCCTACGTCTGACACTGCATCTGACACTGCATCTGTAAGACTAGTGAGTACCTCTGTGAACACTTACAGCACTATAACATCTCGTGCGCAGTTGACAACTGTCTGTAGTATTCGGAAGTTTTGAACGTGGTAGAGCCAAGCGGCGTCTTTTGCTGCTGCACGAATGGACCGGCTCGACCGGGTTGGTACCACGGCCTCATAGAATATTGGCCTGAAGTAAAGGCGTCTTTTAATTCTGCGTTTCGTTCTTTGAGTGAGGTAACCAGTGGCTCACTCCCCCTCCCCATCCCCCATCCCCCATCTCCCATATATCCTTAAAGGCTGGCAACGTACCTGCAGCACCCCTGGTGTTGCAGGTTATCACTTACCATCAGGTGAGCCGCTTGCTCGTTTGCCGCCTTACGACTTACGTTAGACTTACGACTTCTGTGGGAGCGTCGTTATTATTCTGTCACGTCTATGTTTTCTAAACAATACTCCGTCTTTGCTTAGAACGACGAAATTTTCCAATTCTATGTAAGTAGACAAACAAACAAAGTCAAAATAGGCCGATTTTCTCTATTAGAATCTCTCAATATTTACATTTCACAAACATAATTTAGAAAACCTGAACATACATCAAATGGTTGGAATTGTGTTCAAATAAGAATATACCCTTTAGTGCTTGAAACGGAAACCTTAGTCAATATTTAATTTACATTAAAATGTGAGAAGATCTCCATTGGCGGCGACATCACAGTGTTAGAGTAGTTTATCACCCGCACAGATATTTGATTTTGATATAACTCAACAGGTTGGAACGCTATTTGCACTTGAAATCTATTTGGGCTCAAATCCAAAGTAAAGGTTCGCTAGAAAAAAAGGCTTCAGCCTCAATAAGCTAGGTCAGCCTTCTCTCAATACTTAAGAAGGTTTTGTAGCCGGGAAGGGTCCGCCACGCTACTCCCTCCGGTTTGGTCTTCGCATGACCTCTAAATATATTTTCTATTTCTCCTCAGACAGACCAGCAGCGCATCTGTGGCTCCTCTGGTGTTGGGGATGTTCGTGGGCGTCGGTGATAACTTACCATCAGGTGAGCCGCTTGCTCGTTTGCCGCCTTACGACTTACGTTAGACTTACGACTTCTGTGGGAGCGTCGTTATTATTCTGTCACGTCTATGTTTTCTAAACAATACTCCGTCTTTGCTTAGAACGACGAAATTTTCCAATTCTATGTAAGTAGACAAACAAACAAAGTCAAAATAGGCCGATTTTCTCTATTAGAATCTCTCAATATTTACATTTCACAAACATAATTTAGAAAACCTGAACATACATCAAATGGTTGGAATTGTGTTCAAATAAGAATATACCCTTTAGTGCTTGAAACGGAAACCTTAGTCAATATTTAATTTACATTAAAATGTGAGAAGATCTCCATTGGCGGCGACATCACAGTGTTAGAGTAGTTTATCACCCGCACAGATATTTGATTTTGATATAACTCAACAGGTTGGAACGCTATTTGCACTTGAAATCTATTTGGGCTCAAATCCAAAGTAAAGGTTCGCTAGAAAAAAAGGCTTCAGCCTCAATAAGCTAGGTCAGCCTTCTCTCAATACTTAAGAAGGTTTTGTAGCCGGGAAGGGTCCGCCACGCTACTCCCTCCGGTTTGGTCTTCGCATGACCTCTAAATATATTTTCTATTTCTCCTCAGACAGACCAGCAGCGCATCTGTGGCTCCTCTGGTGTTGGGGATGTTCGTGGGCGTCGGTGATAACTTACCATCAGGTGAGCCGCAAGCTCGGTTGCTTCGTTCTTCTATAAACAAAAAACAGTGCTGATTTCCTCACAGCGTTTTCCTTCACCGCCGAGCACGTGTTAATTGCTCGTTGCTAATTGCAATTTTAAGTGCTTAATTCAGTTTGACAACTAAATTAACTAAGTCATTACGACACGGTGGTAGAAGATTGTAGAAAGAATAATATTCAATCTTATAGATGACACAAGTCCAATTTTCTAACGTCGAATAATAAAGAATTTTCATTCATTAATTAATGAATTATGTAGTATAAGTCTACAGGCTAAGAACATTTATTCTTCGTTTATTTTGCGATGCGGTCTTCACTACACGTATCTTTATTTGTTTGATTGCCTGAAAGAGATCGGTATGTAGCGATAAGGCCGCAAAGTTGTAGGTTCTGATTGACTTACTTTTTTAAATGTTGTATAGTGTACAATAAAAGTATATTCATTCGTTCTTTCACTCAACTCCAACTCTTCAGCTCTACCATTGGTGACACAGGTAACAAGAGTTTATTTCTATCTTGAGCTTACTGAACTAAAGATAACAATTAGCTATGAAATTCATCGGAACTTTAGTTCCGAAAGTTGTACAGGAAGGTATATATATAAAAACAACATCTCAATTTGTTAACAATATCTAAATCAACTACTACATGTGTTTTTTCCCTAAAGATACGCTAAATTATTCGGCTGTCGTGTTGCAAAGAAACGCAGAACGGAATCTAAATCCATTATTAATTAGTTACACCAAAACCCGCGCTACGGAATATTTTTAGCCGAGATATATTTCAAAGGAACAACCTAAAGATAGTACAGTTTTCAGTTAAGCAAGTCAGGAGATTTATGTAATGAACAAATCAATTATCAGCTTTGAATAAATGGAGATTAATTTAGACTTCAGTGAGACGCTATTAAGAAAATTCTTTGACTTACCAACAATTTGTATCTCCTGTAGAGGCGAACATGGTGTGCTGAATCCCGTTTGACTACGCCGTGACGTGCCACTTGGAAATCCGTGATCTTTGTCTACCCCTATGAGTGACAAACTTCAGTGCTCGTATATTGTAGTTTTATGAAATATTTTAAGTTATGACTTCGATAGCCGAGTGTTCAGGGGATCGGAGTTTCGAGTAATCAGGAGATTCGAGTTTGACCCCCACAAAAGTGAACGTGAACAAAGTGAAAAGGCCAAAGTGAACAGACATCTAGGCAAGCATGTACCATCCTAGGCCTCATCTTCGCCTTCCATCGGGCAAGATTGAGGTCAAACGCAAGCCTATTTTACATAAAAAAAAAGTGTTATGTTAGAGTAATAAGTAAATATCTTATGCACGATTTGCATCGTTGGGTTGTACACAGAGACGGCTTCAAGCTCACCACATGTCTAGAAGTCCAAAATAAGCTCTCGTGAATAGTGGATTAAAAGGACTCAAACATGGAGAATGTTTGAGTCCTTTACAACCTCATTATTTTTTTCTCGATTCATTATTCATTTACTAGATGCCACTTCATTCTTACCATAAAAAGAGTCTAGGTAGAAGTCCATCTTTTTCTTCTCCTATATGAACACCATGAAGGCTTCAACAAAAGCTGTCAATCAATATGTGGAAGCAGGTGGCAGGCGGGTTAGGTAAGGTCAGTGTCGGTATCCTCGCCCCAGAGATACTACTCACCATCTGTGTGAGTCCGATTCGGCTTTGGATTTTTTCGCCAACAATAAAAGTCCCCAGTGCCTCGTCCGTTAGTCCTCGAGGTGCTTCGCGTGCAGATGACGACACTGGACTGCACCACAATGATAATATTTGTCGTTCGATGGTAAGATGGGGACGGAGTAACGCAAATGTACGCGCAAACTCGCCGTCTTTGTCTCCCCTTATCTGATGTAACGCTGCCCACTGCTGAACAGAGGGTGAGCCACGTTGCTCCAATGCGGACTTCACCAGACCTCATATATTTTTTTCCGAAGAAATACCGGTTTCCTTACGATGCATTCTAATTTCAACGTGAGCCGTTCTGTCTATCCTTGGCGGTCAAAATGTAGTCGGCGGTGGAGCTATAGGATCTATGGACCAAATCCCCCGGGAGGCCGGCCTTTCAGGTCATGGGTTTGGAGGCCGAGTAGGTAAACAAATCACTAGCCAGGGCGGAGAGGAAGAGGACGCGTTCTCTCCGCCGATGGCATGTATAAAAAAAGGCTTCCACGGATTATGTATGAACCATAACCCTATACCATAGCCGTGGTACTTTTATATTGTTATCGGACGATTCGGACAATCACAGAACCATACTCTCTAAAACGTAACCTTACAGAATATTGGTAGACAGAAAAAAATAAAACAAAACGGACCTTAACTAAAATAAACGCCTGCTCTGGCAACCTTTCTGTGAGTATTATTTATACTGACATTTATTAATAGAATGTAACATTGTTCACGCACGCCCGGCCAGCGTTTCAACAAGTAATTATCTATTTGAAGAATGAGTGAGCACACTTCAAAGGATCGGTGCTAAATATAAAAGTGTATGCATGTTTGCTGCAAGTGGAATTCAGAGTATGAGTTATCACTGTAATTTCGACTGTCTCAGTGTTTAAAACATTTGCTAAGTTCCTTAAAAAGATAAGTATGACTATTGTTGTATACAGAGTATTAATCATCGAATGACAAGATACAGGGAATCCTTGAGGCTGCACAGCGTGTATGCGTGGATCAACCATAATGATTATTACAATGCCCAATCAATCAATCTCAATCGCACCATCTGACGACAAAGGGGTGGACAGGCGGCTCAGCTGATAACAGGTGCGTTGCCGGATATTTGGGGAAGGCGTGCGGAAAGGGAGCACAAGGGGGTAGGTCTCCAGTTACCTCAAAGACCGAACGAAACGCAGAAGCACAAGATGCTGCTCTACTTCACGATACCTTGCCTCTACTTCTGCCCATAATACCCAGGTTACAGTTGTTTTAAACCACTTTTCACTAATTCTTATTTGGATCAACACCAGGTTCACCTGCCTCCATCCCAACAGTTTTATTGAAATACAAGTAGATCTTCAAATAGATCATAAAGTTTTTCCTTCTTAACATTACAAACGATTTGTGAGCAATCTGTACTGGTAGCTACAGCCGACCCTAAAAAATGGGCACAACATTTTATTAGCACTTTTTATTCTTAGCGCTTTCGATATTCTACTCCTGCATATTGCAGTTGTATATTTACAATACATCTTCGTACAATACAGCGTATAATGCAACTTTAGCCTTTTCATCGCTTCTGTTGTTTTGACTGTTGTTCTCGTTTTCTCGGAACTGGACTTGCGACACATTGAAATTATGTGTTAACTGTTCAACTCCCGGTTGTCACCCCAATCTAATGAAGAACAATTTTTGGAAGCCTCAAATATCACCAACAAATAAGAATCGAAATTAAATAAAACATTTCGTTGATCCTTGTCCCGAAGTTCAACGTTTAAATGTTTTGACAGATTTAGTATCTGCATTCGAAGAGGAATTTTCTTTAAAATTAATATATTTTATAATCTTTTAGAATAACTACAATCGTAAGATAAATTGGCGGGCTGTCTCGTTAAAACTTCCTCTGATCGGGTTCTAAGTCTAAAATTAATTATTCACTCTCCAAAGCCGATGCTGTAAAGCTTTATTTTCGGAAACAAATTTTAACAATGCCTGACAAATACCATAGTATTAAATTTAAACTGATTTACTGGTATTTAACATCTCTCTTCGCCACAGTAACAAGAGTAAAAAATAACAATTGAACCGAGTTTCATTTGACATATTTATACAAGTTTTTCTTCAAACACTGATTTTTTGATTAGTTAGGGTTGAATAAGTACATGTCCTTACGATCCCTTGATAGTCTAAAACATTTCCGTCCGCTTCAATCCAAGCTTATGTTATGCAGATGTGTTATCCATACCTATCTCAAGATCTTCTTAACAATCTAGAATAGTTGTATCAGATTCATTTTCTGTTTGCGAATGTACGACCACGTGTCTTTATAGATCTTAGCTTAACTGGCTGACTATCCGACAGAGGTGCAATTCCAGAATTCTGCTTGTTCTCTTCTTTATATTAAATTATCCTTCTTCGCCTTCATATCTCAGGGATAAGTTTCAGTATCTCTCTTTATCCAATGATAGGGTTCTTAGATCTTCTCCTAATAATATTATTTGTATTCCCCCACACTTCACCGGGTTCATTCGTGATTCCTTCACTGTTCAGGTGATTTTATTAATTTCAATAGTTTTTATTTATATATCAGTAATTTAGTTTTTAAAACTTAATGATTTGGTTTCTTAGTACTTTGTTACGTCTACCATAAAATTTCACCAAACAATATTTTGAGTAGTATAGAATGCCTATAGGCATCAAGTCCACCTTTTGTGTTCTGCTGTAAAAATAATGACAATAAAGATTAAATAAATAAATAAAAAATCCTGCGGTAGTAAAGATTGCCATTATTTTCAAGGATTTGTAAGATGTTGAAAGATTATTACGATATGTTCATTAAATGTCGTGAAAAATTCGTACTTTAAAATCTGTATCATTTACTTAAAAATAAATATTCCTAGATATAGGATTGATTTCTTGTCCCTTGTTTGCGAGGTTGAATTTTAAGTTCATATTAGATTCAAGTGACAACAGTCAACATAATATATTTAACTAATTATTAATGAAAAAAAAAACAATTACTTTTAATTTAAATTAAATACGTTTGTGGAGCAGAGCAAACAGCTAATGCATTTTAAATGTACCAGCTGCAACAAACCATCAGTGCTTTGTAGCAAATTCAAAATTAATTGAACGCGCAAAACGTTCAGTATAACGGCGTATTAAACTATTTTTAATTGTGCGCTATTTCCGCTCTTTTTATGATAAACAAAACTATATTTTACTATTCAATCCATTCCTTCAGAATATCCAATGAAAAAATTAACAATTCCCTGTTACATACACCCGCCTGTGCTGACGAATAAGATCCAAAATCCACAGACCTGTGGTGGGAGAAACCCGCTCTAAGCGTGGTGTTTACAGATAATGTATATACAAATCTCCCATAGAGAGAGTCCTAAGTACAGCAGTGGACTCTTCAGAGGCTAAGAGACACTCCATCATACCATCCTCAAAATACTAAAATTATAGTTTTTCGTTACGTTTCGGCTCGTGAGTATGAAATAATAATTTAAAAAGCTGTAAGTTTTCAGTACACTCTAGATCTAGACCTTATATATGACTAAGGAATCATAATATCCTTAAAGGTTTAGTTCGAATTCCAGACATGATTTACGGAACCTAGACTCTCTGCAGGCCGTATGAGGAAACTCAGCTGGTCAGCGGACTATGGAACAGCACGGTATTTCTGCGAGATAGAATCCGCAAAGATAATAATTGCAATAGAACTAAGTTAAGCAATATATCCTTAGTAGGATGACAGTGATGTTAAGAAGCTATTCGTGAGAAAAGTGATCAAGATGGACAACAATGAGTGTTGCGCTTTTTTTTTCCAGTGTTCTTTTAAATATACAAAATTACTAATCAACACTATTTATATTTTCTCATCCGTTATTATCGGTTGATGTTTACCATTGTATCTCCTTGTATAAAAACCTCCGTTCTTACGTAAGGGGACCTGTTTATTCCCCGCTACGTAAATAGACCGAGATGGTCATTTATTACTTTTTAGATGACAGCTAGATTATATACTAAAGTAATAAAAATTATTAATTGCAAATATTACTCTAATAGAATTTATGAAGACACAGATAACATATACAGCAGTGTATTATTTGTTTTTAACTTCATTAAATATGTTTGTGAAATACGCCGATAACATAATGAGAAATACGTACGGCAAGTGAAAAAATATACCGAAAGTTTTTTATACTCCAAGTGGCAAAATCATAAAGACTATCAGTCATATCTAATTTTAATTATATCTAAAAAATTTAATTTTTCTGCTTCACTAAAACGAAACAAAACGTCTTAAGATAGATTTAGTTTTATTTTACAAATCCCATGGATATTCAATACTATTTAACAACGTTAAATATGAAAGATTAAATACTCTTTGAAGTCTTCAAATTACATAAGTTACAAACATTGGAGTATCAATCAAAACAATAAGTTACTTGTAATCACTTCATCTTTGATTAGTCATATATTATAAACTCATAAAGTGGGAGCGACGTGCCTTTCGAGAAGTTCTTAGTCCTAATCTTGTTCATTACCACATTGTAATTTCGCTATTGACACCTTAGAGCTGCGCTTTTAAATAACGTTAAACGAAAAGCAGGGAGACAGGGTAAGAGGCAGGGTGCCTGCGCTTACCTCACTCACCGAACGAAACGCAGAAGCTCAAGATGCCTCTACTTCAAGCTCTGCGAGGTCGTGGTACTACCTCGGTCGAGCGGGCTCATTCGAGCAACAGCAAAAGCCGCCGCTTGACCACGCTACCACGTATAAAACTTGTACACAGGCTTTTAAACAACTCGAACAGCGACAGATAAACTAAAATAAGTCATTGAACAGATCAAAACGCAACCATCTATCTTATCACATAACCCCCTTTTCCTTTCCTTTCACTATTGGAACTAGACAAAACGCAAAAAGTGCTGAAAACGCAGAAAGTAATCTAGTCTAATCGAATATTATGATTGACGTACGAGAAACGGCAATTCATTGCTTAAGTCTTTAACTAAAATCTTTGTTTATCAAAATAAAACAAAATAAACAATCACAGGGTGTGTTCGAAGGAGACATCTCGCGGTGTAGTGATTCAATTACTGCGGTATACGAATCACAACTCCGGCCCTCGATAGAGACTGGTTCATTTATATTACGAAGGACCAGCGGGAAAGTGGACTCGTAGATCGAAAGACGGTTCAGCTCCTACAGCTGCTTAGCGGTCCTTCTGCGGTTCCCCGGCGACATCGTTAGGGGATCCCGATGGTTTTCATGCACGCACAGTGTTCAACACTACTTGAATGCACCAGCTCACTTTTCACTCGCACGAGATGTACAAAGAGCATTGCAATCCAGCGGAAGAGGCGAATGTTTCCTTCGTGCGTTAACGATAGCCCAAAATCACTCGCGATAGAGTTCTGTTAAGGACTGTGTGGCGAGGGGGTTACGCCTAAACCCCGCCAGTGCCAATCCCCTTTTACGATACCTACGAAAAGAACGGGGATGGCAGATTCTCGCCCTGCTACCACACATTTAATGTAACTCAGTACATCCTGGTTACACTTATAAACTAGTTTCAATCGTCAAAGCAACTTCAAATGAAAAATCAAACATCTCTTAACATTCGAAATACAGATGTATTTAGGTAGTAAAAATTTGTATGCACTCCAGCTGTATTTCACTGCATATCTTTCTCCATCAGGTAGATCATTCTTCATTAAGTAGATCTTCGCAATACCAATACTGCTGATGCAAAATATTGTTTACTATATTCACAATTAGTAAAAAAAATACAACATATTATATTATTATGTGCTGTAGAACAACGCGGCAGGGCGCCCGTTTTAATTTCAGAGAAAGATAGTGGCCTGGATTCGATCCCCGGTGTCAGTCGCCCAGAAGTCCGCCGCCGGACAGCAACGTGGCGGTAAACCTTCCCGGCTGGATAACCCCCTCAAATGTTCAGAGGAGACCTTTGGTCAGTTTTGGGACACTGTCAGACTGCAACTCCACTGTTACTTTTGTGACATTAATAAACAAATCTTATTACCGAAAAAGTAGTTCCCTTGATGAGGAGAATATGTCATTAATATCTTTTTAATTCATATCTTCAGGATCCCTTCTAACTTAACACAAAATTCATAGAACAATTTGCTGAATAAACATCTCTGACGTGTTAAGAACATCTTCTTCTAGAGCGACCTTTGGGAAAACAAAACTCATCTAAACTACATCTTTTGACGATAATGTTTCTGAAATAAACATAATATCGCATTTCGTGTACGTTTTGTTCGCTTCTGCGGTGTCAAATAAAGCTACTACATTCTCCATTCCGTATTGATATTGACTTGGAAAATACTAAAACACAAAAAGGATATAAAACTATAAAAAGTTATGTTTTTGTCATGTGTTTATGTAATTCGCCGTGTAATATGGGAGTAGAAATTTGCCCATTTCTTACCGTTGATGTCATAAGAGGCGACTGGGGCATTAGCCTTGAATATATTAATCCGACTATCGTTAAATGGCGGAATGACCATTTCAAAAAAGACCAAAAATAAACTGACCGCTGCCAAGCGAGCAACGCCTAAGTATCGAGGTGTCTAGTACGATTGCCAACCCACTGCGATCGTGACGATTATAGTGAACTAATTACAGGCCGTTAAGGAAAGGATGTAAAATATGTATATGTTACACATATTAACTGCAACAAAACAAGGAAATTAGACGTTAAAATGCACTAGAGCTGTGAGGAATTCGCAAAGCTGTTTTGTAACAATTAAAAGCACCCATCTCTAGGCAGAGATACCAGATTACCAATTGGCACGGGTCTATTTTCCTACGGCACACATGTTACCATAAGCCCGAGACAAGCATGTGTGTTCAATCGTCAAAATGGATCATGCATTGAACACCAAATACAATGTACCGACGTTCCCTTGACCACTGGGTGGGGTAGCGTGAGGAGAATACTCGAATGTAAATCCGATTACGATCGTCTACCGTGATGAGTAATGGTTTACGAAAGTCCTTTTAACTACGCCTTATACTAGTTATAAATCCGTAATATTCGCTTACCCCTATCGGTGACACGTGTAATTGCTTATATATTAGGCAGGGGTAAAAGTTATTACGTATTTTATAAGTAAAATCTCTTTGGTTGTACTGTACCTGGCTGGTTTTGATACCATTAAATAGATGACATTTAATAAAAAAAAGTAATGGTTTGTTTTTCTGTCTGTCAAAATTTGTGAATCTAAGGAAGAAATTCGATACATTTTGAAGTTTTATTACAAAACAGGGACAAATACGACAAAAGCCGCGAAAAAATTTGTGATGTTTAAAGATGCAGTGTCCATTTAAAAAAAAGTCTGGATGTACAAAAGTTAAAGAAAGAAACCTAATGAATCGTGTACACATTTGCGATTCTCTATTGAAACGTGCGAAGCGTTTTTGAAAAGATCAATCACTGGTGAGGAAATGTGGATTACCTACGACAAGAACGTGCGAAAAAGATAATGATCAAAGGTCAAGGCAAGCACCACAGACTATAGCGAAACTCGGATTGACTCCCAAATGATGCTGTGTGTACAGTGGGATTGGAATGACATCATTCATTATGAGCTTTTAACGCCGGTCATAAGCATCGATCCGGATCCTTACTGCCAACAGCTGATGAGACTCGAGCAAGAAATAGAGAAAAAACGGCCGAAATTGATCAACAGAAAGGTTGTGGTTTTTCATCATGATAACCCCAGACCACACTTTTACTTACCACCATCCTGATATGACCACACTTACCATCAGGTGAGTCGCTTGCTCGTTTGCCCCTTTCCATAAAAAAAAAGAAAAGAGATATGATATATTTTCTCTCGAAAGTTCAGCAAGTTAGCAAATTTCTATGAAATAAACGTAATGGTGCATTTAAACAAAAGTACATTTAAAAAGCGGGCAAGGCAGCTCCAAGGTTTTTCATAATAGAACGTCATCAATCATTATTGAGACAGCAAGTAAATCGCTTCGCATAGACTATCGAAGACTTTTTAATATCTCTCAACGATTTGCGTGATTCATCTTTGTAAATATACGCTTCATTCACTGTTTATTTTGATTTAAAAATATTTTTGCGCTACGTAAATTGTAACTAAAGTTTCTGGCCTCAGTTCTATTTTAAGCCTCAAAGTTTACTGGGCTTAGCGTAATTAGAAAAAAGAGTTTTTTTTTTCAGGAAATCCATAACACAGACATATTGCGACTCAGCAGTGGTTTAAATAAATAGATTGATATAGTTATAGTTTTAGTTACTTTGTTAATTTCTTCCCACCCCTTAACTGAACAGACCATACTACAGTGTAGTTACTGAACTAAAACTGAAACACTGCCTAACTAAAAACTGTAAAGTCTAGACGACAGATTTACGAAGACCTGTCCTAAATTACTTCTGGTAATGGCTTGTTTAGACATTATTCGTGAAATAAGGCTTGTTGTTAAGAAAGAAAAGTAATTTAGAAGAAATATAGACCGGGATACTTTAAAATTGAATATCCTATTTCCTCGTTTAAGTACTTCACGAGCACATTAAATTTAAATAATGAATACCGTTTCAAAAAAAACTTTTTCTTCGATATTCTTAAGAAGAATACACCGTATTTGGTATGTTCACCACCTTCTTCTCCATATGCTCAACCGACCCAAGCTTACAGACAGTAGAGTAATCCTCACAATGCGCGATTGCCGAACCTAAAACCTATTTCAGAAGCATCGGCAAAATATTGTGCGTCTGTGCTCGCTCCTTTTGGCGGTCCTGCTGAAACTAAAAAGAAAAACTAACCAAAAAGGAGTTATTTAAAAAGTTAGTGTCATTTTACTATGGGATGTCACGGTGATGAAGACCAAATGTTTTCAATCAGTGAGGCTAACTGGATAATCAAGGGCTATATTAATCTGCGCATCGTTCTCTGGAGTTTAGTTTACTTACATTAGGTTGGAACGTACATTATTCTTATAACATTAAAAGATAATAAAACATTTAGGAGGCTGTATTCAACCGGTTGATGGTGTGCAAATCTTTTTTATATACATTCGTATATATTGGTAGAGCCAAGAAGCGGTTTTTGCTGCTGCTCGGATAGGCCGCCTCGACCGGGGTGGTACCACGGCCACGAATACCAGCATGGAGCAGGTACATTTAGTGCTTCTGAGTTTCAGTGAGCTATTCGTAGGCCCCCTCCACCTCCCATCCCCCTCCTCATCCTCCCTTTCATTTCCCAAATATCCTTAAGGGCCGGCAACGCACCTGCAGCTCCTCTGGTGTTGCAGATGTACGTGAGCGACGCTAATCACTTACCATCAGGTGAGCCGCTTGCTCGTTTCCCCCCTGTACCACAAAATAAAATATGTACTCATTTCAATTCTAACCATTTGGGTTAAAAGATAAAAGTTACATTAAATCATCGCCACAATAACATTAAGTTTAATTAAGACATATAATGATCTCATTGCAACTAATAATTATATGTAATCCAGTAAATTGATAAAACCAAAAACAAATTATTATTTTAATAAATAAATAAATCAAGTTCATCGTCTAAAATCCAGTGCAACAATTGAATTTAACATTGAAGCTAAAAGCAACAACTTTATTAATTTATGTCAATGTCAAGTTACTAAGAAACTAATAATTTTGTTGGTATTTTACTGTAAACCCTTATACCAGTAATATGACATCTTATAAGTGCAGTTTTATGTAAAAGGATAATCACTGTCCTTAGATTTCTCTTTTTCTTAAACACTGTGTCCGTTTTCCTTTGTACTGAGAATATTTAGAAATGAACTTCGCCACCTCAGGAGTGTAAAAACCTAATAGAGTTAATGAGTTCATGATGAATGAAAATGATTGGTCTAGATTTATATGTGAATGAAAAAACCTAGAGAATGAAAATGAATCTATTGTTCACACTACGTAGATTATCTGTGCTAAGTTTAATCAAAATCGGATAATTCGTTTCAGATGAATATTACAATAAAAAATTATATCGGAATCGAGGGGGATACGACCATCAGATATATGGCACATTAGGTCTATGCAGAGGTGTGAAGGAAAAAGGTTCGGTTGGGTGCTCGTGACCTGGGGAAGACGTCTCCTCCAGGTGTCATTTGGATCTTGTATATATGTAATGATCCCTAGAAACATTCATAGTGTGATAATTGATTGTATCTTATTATATTGCAACTTGAGAATTTTTTTTTTGTTAATGAATGTCTGCCACTCTTGAGCTTCTAATGTGGTGAAATAGATGTCGCCACAGGTTTATTAAAACACAATTTCTTCGTCGTCATTAGCTTGTTAAAGTCCACTACCGGACACCGGACCTTTTACGACGACGGATCAACACCCTGAGTAGGCGGATTATTGAACGCAGTGTCACCGCCCTCGCATAGGGGCAGCTGCTTCAACTCGCTATTCCGTTGCACATAAATTCGGCACAAGATTTCCCGATGACAGAGACAATGGATTTCCCGCCATCACTCCATCGCCATAGTGTCGTACGTCATTTAGAAAGTTGCACCCCGCGCAGCCGATGTTGACATTGGAATCGAACGTTATATAGATAGTGAAAGAGGAAATACTCCTCTTCCACTATATATATAAATATTTTACATTAGTTTAACGTCAATGGCCAATTAATGTGCTGACCTTACTGCGTACTTTGCAGAGAAAGAAGGGAAACAGTATGTTAAAGATTGTATTGTTAATGTGCACATGATACTACTCTAATAACGAAACTGTCACAATCAATCAAATTGTTATTAATGTAAACACACTACAAACAAACTAGATGGCGTTAGCGGCATGGTTTTCCTTTTATATCTAATAAAATTATTATCCCTCTATATGTTCTAATATATTAACTTGCGGGCCTTCCGCTCCCGAGTCTCTACCGCTGAAGCTGTAGAGGCCATTCCCCAACAGCGTATTTACCGTGGGGGATTTTAGTCGGTCCGGCATCTTCAATGCTGATCCAGACATAACCAGTCACCGGAGAGGGTGACGGTTATCACCGGAGATGGTTATCACCTTTCCCCTACGTTTAACTGAAGTTCTAATATACCAGCATTAGATCGGTATACAGTTTTGTATTTAATATACAGAACCCGATACTTATCATATTTCCTTTTTCTTTCTGGGTTGCCTGGAAGAAATCGCTTCTTAGCGATAAGGCCGCCTATTGTACTTTTTGTTTTTTGTTTCCTTAAATAATCTTTGTATGTTAAATCTGTGTGTGTACAATAAAGTATATTTCATTCATTCATTCATTCATACAGACCCTTCGAGTGTACACAATTAATACAAATCCCAGCGCGGTCAATGACACAGCATGAGTGAAAATTAAAATATATATTTCGACGCAACATCACGCATTGAAAAATATTAATACAATGAAGAGTGATATATGCATTAAAAGAAAAATTGAGGAATTTTCGATATGAAATAATAAAACATCCCAGCGCACGCTTAGGGTAATGATAGAGCAGATTGACTTGTTCAGATGTTCACTGAACGAGTTCGCAGAGGCTACTTGTGATGTTTTATGTCATAAGTAATTTATTACTTAGATTTTATTACACACATTTAGTTCATAGTTAAGTTATGTTAGGATTCGATGTTATTTTAGGTTACCATAAACAATGTTCAACTTCACTATCGCATTAGGTTAATCCTGTAAGACATAAGTGGATTTACAATAAATTAAATAAATAAATAACAATACAAAGAGACTTTAAAAAGTTTGTGCAGTGCAGAATAAATATCAAACATGTTTTCTTTCAGAAGGTATAGAAATTAACCTATTTACAGAACGTAAGTATGTAGCGATAAGTCAGTATATTTTTAGATTAATTTTTGCGATATACTACATTACGTTAATCGAATTTGTGTTAACAAAGACCATATTTAGACAAAATACTGCCCGTAAATAAAATAGTTTTACTTCTGACCAATGATTTACTGCTAAGCAGATAACTAAGTCCTCTTGTTATTCAAATCCAATGATTTTATAACACAAAGGTAGATACGTTACTAGTACACCGAAAATGAAGCGTACAGAAGACTCCAATTGTAGTCTCTTCCCTTGTAGTCCCTACCGGGCTACGGCTTCCGAATAAATTGCCGATATTCACATTTATTTCAGCAATCTGGTACAATTATCCATTCTTTACCGAGTGCTGGGCGGTGAAGAAAAACATCAATAGGAAAGCAACATTCCGAGAAATAATAAAAATATTGTATCAAGTGTATGAAAAAAACAATTAACGCGCGCTAGAGAACCGTGACGGATGCTTCACTGCTCCAAAACTCTCATAAAATATACATACTAGTATATATAGATAGTAACTTAATTCTGCCAGGTCCCCTTAAGATTGGAAGTTTTCTTTCGTTTCAGGGGATGCAGCGCTTCACAGCAGCAGTCATCATCGACCTTCGTTAAACTTGCGGGACCTCTGTCCTCGCAAGTATCTTTAGACGAAGCTGTTAAGGCCTCCGGGCCAACAGCAATGTGGATGGGTTTTTAGTCGGTATGTTTCTCCTTGCGAGATCCGAGTCCGACATAACCCGTTGGGAGGCCTCCCGGCCAAGAACGGGTATGATTAAATCATTTTCCCTCCACCAAAAAAGAAAAAAAGAAATCTGCCAGGTATATGGAACGTCTTTACTGGTTTCTAAATCGCCTTTGCATACAGACAGATGAAACTCGATATGATAAGTGATTTTTATGTACGCGTTTTAAAATGGTGTAAGTGTTGCATAATTCAAATACTGAAATACGCCTCATGCACTGAAAGAAAATATGTACAAATTTAATTTTCTGAGTTTAAGATTTTCTCTTCTAATTTACCTCCTATTATATTTATATTTTCAAGTTTAAATAATTTACTGCAAATGTGTTTAAAATATGTACTTTCATTTATTTAAATAACACATAATATAAAGTGTAAGATATATTTTAATAATTGTTCACACCTAACGTAAGAGTTTCTCCATCAACCAGAGTTGACTGGTGGTGAATGCCACAGGGCATTAAGTCCGTGTATTGTATCCCTTACCATAAAGTGTAGACAATGCTGCATAAATAAATATAATAACTGTACGCCGTAAACGTTTCACCTCAATGGAGCGTAGAGCGCCGCGCTCATTAAGGAATCTCACTAAGGAATCGCTTTGAAGTTGACTGTTTTACGTTAGTAGTAAAACATTTGTTTTCTATGAGTGTCGAAGATTAATAGTTCGCGACACATTTAAACCTCCTTGGTTTTGTTTGTGCATGTTTGTATATTCACTCTAGCCGTGGACCGCAGCATTGCTCGCGTGGAAATAGATTTTTCTAATCAGAAGTCTAAATATTAAATTTCATGTTCCTTACTTCGATCATAACTGCATTATTAAATATAATACAATACAATACACTTTATTGTACTCAACGAAAATGACACAATAAAAACAAACAAATATATAGGAACAACAAAAGGTGTTCTTATTGCTACACGGCAATTTATTCCAGGTATTATAGTATACATAAATATTAATGTATATTTCGACCCTCCTGCCGCTGTTAGATCACCAAAGAACGCCCAAGTGAAAACACATTCGAATCTTGTTCATAGTGTACTTCTGTATTCAACCTTGAGTATATCGTAGGCTTGATAGAGTATCAGAACTTTCCCAAAGTCCTCCCTAAATACGTATCAACGGTTAGGTTGGAATGATCAATTGCACTGTCATTAAAATGTATTGCAATTGTCTTATGATAAATGTTTCTTATGTGCAGGTAGTGAATGCTTCTGTGTTTGCACAATAATAAACCCAGCTTCGGGGTTAGCCTCTAGTTCATATTACACAGATGCGACGTTACGAATTGACATTGAACCTAATATTGTAAACGCTATTTAGTAATACAATCGTTTAATTAAAGGATACTGTTTTATTTTTTGTTAGTTTCAATCAGTATATAAAAAAAAGACTAAAGCGCCGACTGCCCTAAGTAACCCCTCCTGGGGAAAGGAATACACCTCTCCCTCTCCCTCTAGGCAAAGGGTTTCTGAACACGGACGGAAGCGCCTTTCTACGTGGGAATGAGGCAGATGAGCACTCGGAAACACTAGCCTCCCCGGCCACCAGTATGGAATCTTGTCATAGTTCATAGCTTTGTCGCCGACCACATTTCGGCCGGCACCGTGGGGGGGGGGGGGGAGTGCGGCCCTTCCCCGCCGCACCGCACCACCCCTGAATTTTTAGGAGCTGCAAGGAGAAGGGTGGGCAAAAGGGTTGTGAGTGAGGAAATAATAAAAAAGAATATTTGAAGGACATGTGAAGTCCGGCACGGGAGCAGCTTGGCGGACTCCGAAACTCTCTCAAATACGTGAGAGATCACCTCTAAGAGCGATTTAATGTTATAATAAAGTAAGACTGTGTAATTAAATTTTTACGTTAAAGGCCATGTTTTATTCTTTAAGCAAGCGGACGCCCTGACAGGTTTACGAGCCTCTTGCGTCGCATTATGTCGGGAAGTGTTTAATCTGTTACATTTTCACTAACTAAAGTTAGCTGCATACTTCATTTCCTTTAAGAGTTGCTAGTTTCTGGATTTCTTGTTTTTTTTCTACTTTTTTTTAAAACAGCCGTGATTTTATTTTTATGGGAAAGAGAGCTCACGAGCAAGAAGCTCACTTGACGGTGAGTTATTACTGTCACCCAAGTAAATCAGCAACACCAGAGCAGCTGCAGGTGGGTTGCCGGCGTTTAATTATATTTGGGAGATGGGAGGGAGGATGAGGAAGGGGGGTGGGGAGAGGGAGCGGCCCTCTGATTACCTCATTCACCGAAAGAAATGCAGAAGCACAAAATGCTTCACTCCGATATTTTGGTTGGTCGCGGTACTACTCTACTACGTACAGTTATAAATGACAATATTCCGTTAAAAAAAACAGACCCTTGTGTTTCTTGCTGGTTCTTCCCTGAGAAGGTCTTGTATTGCAAACGACCGTATCATCAAATCGACAAAATCTACGCCGGTTTGCAGAGCGTTAAAGAAGCCTAAATTAAATAAAAATATATAATGTATATTTACGAATGTGTATGCATGTATGTAAATGTAAATATACATACATGCAAACACATGTATGTATATTTAAATAAATATGTATATTATATTTATTTAAATATATCTATGTATATTATTAAATTATATGTAATTTTATTTATTTAACTGTATACATATTATTTATTACAAATGTACGCACTAAGTTTGCCATTTCAATAAAATTTCCTGTTAGAGTCTGCTGGAAGAAATTTCAATGTATGGAGTAAGTAGTACCCTTGTACTGATACTATGTTTTAAAGTTTTCATGCCTTTTTGTGTGTACATAAATAAATAAATAAAAAATGTTTTGACTTTGACAAAGCGTTGCAAACTGGTCCAGACTACCCATTTTTCGCCTCTACGGGAGATAGAAATTGACGTGATGCCATGTCGCGGAAAACTTTACTGTGTCCTCCAAAGTCACATTTCTTAAGAAACGATGTCATCCATCATCGTCATGAAGCTATGAAAGACTTTATATATTAGGATCACGATCTGAACGTGGGCCACAGTTTTATATTAAATTTGTAGTAAATAATGTTAAGAGCCGCCGGTAGTCTAGTGAACAAGGCACTCTCTTTAGTTGCATAGTACGCTCGTAATCTGGATTCGACTCCCGGTGGCGGCACCACCAAAATAGCTTATAGCAATTTTAAGTGCTTAAAACATCGTTAGGAAACCTGCATGTCTGAGAAATAATGACAAATGTTAATTTCGCAAACTCTCACAAAAGGCAGTATGTGTTGGACCTTTTCTGGTCCCCAAATGCATACACCTAGTGAGTGGAGATAACGCTAATATAAAGTGTATGGAGTATGATGTTAGTGGAGTGGGTTTATGTATGATCGAAGGCCAGCTGTGAGTCACATACCGGCTGTACAAATATAATAATATTTACAGGTTATGCGAGCATTATCTCGAATGTTTGTAAGGTGGTACGATTTTATGTATTTAGGTAGTTTAGGAAAAAGTAAATTTTGTAATATTTTTATGAGAAAATTATATATATATATGTATATATATGTATATGTCTGCCTATCAGTGTAAGTATATATATTTTAATATTTATATCTTTTTTCTTGTTTTATTTTGTTGAGCTGTATCGCCTCTATTATGTGTTTATCTCTGCTTAGCCTGATGGTTGACTGGAAGAGAATTCCTCTATGCATTAAGTCCGCCATGTTTACCACTTTGTGCATAAAGTTTAAATAAATAAAATAATAGTGTAAATCACCACAATAACACCATTTTAGACCACAAGATTGTAATAATTGTTATTATTTATATATATAAACATGTATTTGTTTATCTAGAAGAGATCGCTATTCGCTCGCTATTTACTATCTTTTTTATTCTGTACTTTTTATTGTTTTGCGATGTACAACAAAGTATATTCATTCAATCATATATATTATGTGACCACAAATAAAAGCTCAAGCCCATATACTAAAAGGGTAGTTAGAGGTCTAGAAATTACGTCGCTTTAGCTCACTTTTCAGCAGATCTTATTTATTCTGTTTTAATGTTCAGACCAACGATACAAATCGTACATTCGCACGCGGTGGAGCCAAGTGGCGGTTTTTGCTTCTGCACCAAAGGGCGGACTCGATCGCGGTAGCACCAAGACCTCGCAGGAAACCGGTGTGAAGTGGAAGCATCTTGTGCTTCTGCGTTTCGTGCGGTGAATGATCGGTAATCGGAGGTCTGCTCTGCTTTCTCTCCCCTCCTCCTTAAGTATCTTTATCATTAAAGCCGGTAAAGCACCTGCATATCCTCCGGTGTTGCAGATGTATGTGGGCGTCGGTAATCACTTACCATCAGATGAGACACTGGCTCGTTTTCCCCCTTTCCTATAAAAAAAAAACATAAGTTTCGAAAAACTCATTAGTACAAGGCAGATCCCCTTAATACTCGTCTATTATGATTCATTACAATATTATACTTATAATTTAGACTAAACAATATGTTGGAGTGTAATTTCCAAAACAGGCATTCTTTTGTTGCCGACTAAATGTTTCTGACAAGACGACATAGCCGATCCATTAATCTTTGTTCAAAATAATTCCATTAGAGACACCTCTCATCACTTACGACACCCACAGAATGCGATCAAGTGACGAACTCTCCCACGCCGCGATCTTACGACATATAAACATAAATAAATTAGTTTGTCTTTTTTTTTTTGATACTTTTTCTCTGTTTATTAATTTAAAAATAAATAATTAACAGCCTCTTAATGTCTCACTGCCTGGCAAGGACTTCTCAATTTTTTTCAGGGCTTTTTTTAGCTCCACGAAAAGTTCGCCGCGCTGCTCCAGTACGGGTTGGCGGATTTCACAAGTCTCCCAAATATTGTTTTACCATTTCACAACCATGCCGGTTTTCTTGTGATTCTTCACCGTCATCGCCCAGCATGTGGTAAATTCTGTAGTTAAAATTGCAATTCACAATTTTACCAGTACCGTCACCGGGATCAGAAACCAGGTCGGTGCGATAAAATGAAATTTTAGTGCGAGTGCCTAGATGCCTGAGTTATCACGCTCACCGAAGAAAAAAAATTTTAAGAAAAAAGTCTGCCAACAAATTGAAAACTACTATTACTAACGCCGTGTGGCTTCAGGGTCCGCCACCCCACTTTCTTGCCGTGGGTGTCGTAAGAGGCGACTAAGGGAAAACCTTACAAAATAGAAATGGCTAATGGCCGATAGATGACTGGATAAATACCCGACAAAAAGGAACCAGTCCGATGACGGGCGGCAGCGTATAAGGCGCGAGGTGTATAATACGCTCCTAAGAGGCGACTAAGGAAACAGCCTTGAAAAACGCAACGGCTACCGACATATGGAAAAATACAAGACCAACATTTTTTAAACGTGGTAGAGCCAGTAGAATGGGCCGGCTCGACCGGGTTAGTACCACGGCCTCACAGAATACCGGCGTGAAGTAGAGGCACCTTGCTTCTGCGTTTCGTTCGGTGTGTGAGGTAACCGGAGGCCCTCTCCCCCTCCCCATCTCCTTCCTGATCCTCCCTCCCGTCTCCCAAATACTCTTAAAGGCCGGCAACCCACCTGCAGCTCCTCCGGTCTTGGGTGATCCGCTTGCTCGTTTGCCACCTATACCATAAAAACAAAACAACATAACCATTATGTTTTTAGTTATTTTACGAAAAAGCTTAATTTTTCGAAGTTCGATACAGATGGACGAAAGCCTCGTACCGTACCCCTAAAAAGTGAATGAATTATTTTTTTTTATTAACTCGACAGCGTGTACGACTGTTTTGTGACAGAGCCAAGCCGCAGCTTTTGCTGGTGCAAGAATGCGTCCGCTCGACCGGGATAGTGCGTGCCGCAGCCTCACAGAATATAGGCGTGAGGTAGAGCCATCTTGTTCATCTGCGTTTCGTTCGGTGAGTGAGTTAACCGGAGGTTCAAATTTCACGATCGTCTATTTAAACACTAAAGGCACACTAAAGCGTTATATTAAACGTTATGTATGATATTTATCTCGTTTTCTTCAGAATGCCAAGCAACTTTTCTATATTAAAGCTATACATGGATCATTCGTAATATCACCCCAACGGGACGTGGAGCGCCGGGAACAGAGGAATGCGCCCGTTTAATATACGAACCTAAATAAACAGTTCATCTTATGCAGATTTCGGTCCCGGGCAGCCGAGTTATTTGTTGAATTTACTCGCGTGCTTTGCCTCCGAATTGAGACCCCTTTATATAAATTTAAATTATTATAATACACCGAACTCAATTGAAAATATTTCTGATGAATAATTTGCGAAAATTTGAGTGCCGTAAGAGGCAACTGAGGAAAAATCCTTGAAAATCTCATAGCTACCGGCTGATGGTGGACTGAGCGTCGTTGGCTGCCAGATACGACGTGCTTGTGGGGGGCTGTGTCAACTCTGGTTTGCAAGTCCAGCAACATTCAATAAATAAAAAAAAAAAATTTTACTCTTGTTTATTTTACCGTGGAATATGCTTCAATTTCCTGTGATTTTTCGTTATTTTGAAGAATTAGGAAAAAATTCAATCTGTTAAAAAAAACATCTAAGATGATATTGATATAGGTCTGTAGATAGGGTTTCTTTCGCCTGGTCCTTCGATGTCAGAGTGTGTGTTGAATTTTTTACGTCAAATAAGGAATTTTCTTTCATTTCGAAAATATCAGAACCACCTGCAACGGCATTTAAGATGCGAAGTGTCTGCTGCTGCGGACGCCAGTCCCCAGGAAATGTCTCCATAATCCTTAGCCATGCTGCAACATTAGAAATTCCATTGTTGTGACACGTCGAAGTTTGTGGAAGAGGTAAAGGCATTAGAGTATATAATGGAGAGGCCTTTGTCCTGCTTTATTTACAGGCTATTAAAAAAACAACAACTACTATTGTTATACTGCATACTGTAATGTGTCGTGTGTCGCAGGTTGCAACCAAACATTGTCCTTTATCAAGGAATCTGTGTCAAACCATCGGGGCGTATTCCATCAGTTCGACAGACAGACGGTGATTCTATTATATATTATATTTTTTTTATTTTATTTTTTTTTGTGGAAAAGACTGCAAATGAGCAAGCGGTTCACCTGATGGTAAGTGATTACCGTCGCCCGCATACATCTGCAACACCATAGATGCTGCAGGTGCGTTGCCGGTCTTTAAGGATATTTGGGAGATGGGAGGGAAGAGGAGGGGAATAGGCAGGGGATGTGGGCCTCCGGTTACCTCACTCACCGAACGAAACGCAGAAGCACAAGATGCCTCCGGTATTCTGCGAGGCCGTGGTATCGATCCGGTCGAGCCAGCCCATTCGAGCAGCAGCTAAAGCCGCCGCGTGGCGCGTGCTTGTTTGTTGATATAACTACACTACAATATCAGCATCTTTTAGTCCACTCCTAAGAAAAGGCTTCCGCAAGAATTCGCCACCAAAAGTCTACGTACCTTTCTTCGATGGTTTGCCAATACTTCATAAGCTTGGCAAGCAGATTGGTGCTCCAACTCACTAGTCTCTATGGGGTATTGGGTTCGACGAATGCTGGGGTTGATATTCCGCCATCATTCGGTCGCCAGAGCCCCGTTTGTTATTATTATCTAAACGAATTATATAATTCAATTCACTAAAAATTTAACATTTTTATGTCCACCAAACAAATGGAAACAAACAAAATGATTTATTTCTGAACTAAGCATTCGAGTATCTCAAATCATATCCGGCGGATAAGCGAAGCTGTAACTTAAATGTAACTTGACTAGTTACAGGAATTTGACTTATAGTCTTCAATATATTGCTCTTTTATTCTTTAGACAAAGTTTCAAATCTAAACTTGTAACTTCACTCTCCGTACTAATTCAGACAGATGTATTACAGGATTACATTCAATTAAAAGATCGTTCAATGTGAAACAACGCTTTCACTCGAGACTGACAGCTATTGACCGACCAAAGGAATTACGAGATTGTGTTTAATTTCAAGAGATTTACTCGTACGAGGCTGTTGAATACTTACTTCACCGACTCTTTCAAAATTCTCTCTTTTTTACTAGTATCTTATTGCAAACGATCTAAGATAAATTAATTTTAATGTTTGTACGGATTTAAATTGAAAACAAATTGCCGGATCTTGATGAGTTTTTTCCATTTATATCTGCTACAACTGTGTTTTAACTACATTTACATATACGCGCGATCAGGTATCTTATATAAAGATATGTGTAGAAACCCAGGTATCGTCCGTACCGGACGATACCTGGGTTTCGGGTCATAAATAAATATCATGATCCACAAAAATTGTAATTAAAAATGAATATACGGGAATTGTAAACTAAGATTAACTTCTGATTTAATTCTGTTTCTAAATATATTTAATAAAATTTACACTTCATATTTACGCTTAAAGTAACTTTGTAATATGCTTTTTAAATATAATGCGTATTTTATCTGAACATAGGTCACACCAAAACAACGTCTGGTGTTAAACCTAATACGTTATGTTCACCCGTTTATTTATACTTGCCTTCTGCTCTCGAGTGTCTATCACCGAAACTTTCAAGGCCACCGAGCCGACAGTGTATCTCAAACCCTGATGGTTTCAGTCGGTCCGGTCCTGGTGGTCTTAATGCTAATCCTTAAACAACCGACCACTGCTTTCAATGAGGTATCTTTACTAATACCTACGTAACCGGTCACTGCCTTCAGTGTCTAGTAGGTGTCACTGAAGGCAGTGACCTTTGCCCCACGTAAAATAAAAAAAAAATTATTAATAGGATTATTTTTTAAATTTAGAATCAAAGGTTATTCACACTGTTACTTGACTCCATGTTCTGCAGAACTAAATCTCGGTGACATCGTCGCTTAGTTTTAGTTTCATTGTCCATTATAACATTAACCTTGTTTTTGGCCGCTTTATGGCACCAACTCTTCAGCGCACAATTACTCAGAACGTGAGTTTTAGGGCCCCGTTTATTACGTCAAACTTTGTGTAGTGAAACAAGACGAGAATTATGCGTTACGGCTGAATGTTGACGGTCCGCTGAGTCATATCAAATACTAATACCTACTGAGACTGTTCCAGAACAATAAAAAAAATATTCTTTTATGGCCAGTTCAGCAACAAATGAAATAAAAAAAATATTTTTACTATATACGATATTGTTACGAATGATGTATGATTTAGCTAATCGTGTTGCATCACAAAATAACTTAACTATCAAAAATTTTTTTTTCATAATTATTCTACATTACTATACCTTATATGCCCTTTACCTTTCTTGTTACGAATGATGTATGAGTTAGTTAATCGTGTTGCACCACAAAATAACTTAATTATCAAAAACTTTTTTTTCTGACTGAAATTTTAATAAATCTATTGTTTTTTTTTATTAAGGTAAAGGAGGCAAAGGAGCAAGCGGGTCAACTGATGGCAAGTGATTACCGTCACCCATGATCATGTGCAACACCAGAAGAGCAGGTGCGTCGCCGGTCTTTAAGGACATTTGGGAGATGGGAGGGAATTTGAGGTATAGGGTATGGGCCTCAGGTACCTCACTCACCGAACGAAACAGAAGCACAATATGCATCTACTTCACATATGCATCGGTACTCTGCGATGTCGTTTTACTGCCGCCGCTTGGCTCTAGCGCGTATAATGCTTATTATGAAACTTGGAGTATGAAATGATTGACAACTTTCATGTAACTCACGGACAAGTTAATATGAGACTAGCGAGGCACTAAAATTCATAGTGAGTAATTATCCCTTCCCCAACATTTAAGGTCGTTCAAATTCTGGTGCTATGTGCTATAACTACAGAGATGACGAAGTAAGACAAATATTTTATTGAACATTAAAACAGTAGTTTTTTATCGCTTAATATTTAGGCTATTTTATTTAGACTTTTTCGTGTGGAATCTGCGTCAGCATCTGCCCCCGCCCCTCTTTTCTTCTCGTGGGTGTCGACAGAAGCAACTACGGCAAAAGCCATGACAGCCTCTATGGCTACCGACAGATGGCGTTATAACCACAGGTGTGAAGGAGAGTCATCTTGCGCTTCTGTGTTTCGTTCCATGAGCGAGATATCCGGAGCGCCTCCGGGAGGGGGACTCCCCAATCCGCATCCTCTCTCTCTCTTCCCTCAAACATCCTTAAATGCCGGCAACGCCGGACACCTTTTGTCACCTTCTAGGCAAACGTGTATCATCCAAGTGAAACTGAAGTCAAACGTAAGCCTATTTTATATAAAGAATAAAAACAATGCACCAGCAACTCCTGGTGTTCCAGATGTACATGGACAACGGTAACCACTTACTATCAAGTGAAGCGCCTGCAAGTTTGCAGTCTTCCCCGAAAAAAAAAAAAACTAAATTTGTTCGGTAAACCTAGTATCAATTTTCAAGTAAACAATTTTAACTATTCCAGACATACGTTTTGGTAACAAACAGATCTATTATTCCCTTGATAATTGCAAATCGTGTTTATTTTACAATGTACGAGCGAGAGAAGTCACAAAGTATACCTCTTCACTTTGACTTCACTCAAACTACTGAATATAACTTTGCTGATATCACCGCTTGTAGAACAGAAAATTAATTTAATAAAAACTTTAAACAGAACACGCCCAGGAGCCGTGTTCGCGCACTTTAGGCGAGGCAAGTAAAACTAAGCCACACTGGCACAGTTTACCATACGGCACGTCTGTTTTCAAATCGAGTCCATTGCTATTACCTCTTGGAATTGCTATCAAAAAAGACGATTAGATGAGATAAGGGAGATATTAATTTCCACTGCATTGTTTTTGTAACTGTGTGTGTGTCGGTGACTATAAATACATATTTAATTAATGTCTCACTTTTAACAAAGAAGTTGATATAAAACTAACTATTATAGGATTTATTGTTCTATGGCTCTTTGGTATGACTATAGTATTTTTACATTCTATTTAAAATTGAGCCGAGGGGCTTCAGGAGCTAATCGCTCTGGGTTCGATTCCCGTGCTATTGAAACTGTTCGCAATTTTAATGGCTGAATTTACCACGTGCTTGATGGTGAAGTTTAACATTGACATGCGACTCTTTCATGTTTTAAAACCGTTATTTAAATCAGAGGAGACCTTTGCATAGGAGTGGGATACTCAGGCCAGGTACCAAAGGTTGATAGAGTTTACGATAGAGTCAAACGGGAAGTCCGTTTTCCACATCTTGTCTCCAGTAGATAAATTCCTACTTTACTTTATGTATTTAATGGTTTTTTATGAGAAAGGCGGCAAACGAGCAAGCGGTTAACCTGATGGTAAGTGATTACCGTCGCCAACAAAATACATCTGCAACACCAGAGGTGCTGCAGTTGCGTTGCCGGCCTCTAAGGGTATTTGGGAGATGGAAGGGAGAATGAGGAGGGGGATGGGGAGGGGGAGTGGGCCTCCGGATACCTCACTCACCGAACGAAACGCAAGAAGCATAAGATGCCTCTACTTCACGCCGGTATTCTGCGAGGTAGTGGTACCAATCCGGTCGAGCCTACCCATTCGAGCAGCAGCAAAAGCCGCCGCTTCGCTCTACCGAAATGTTATAAATGTTCTATTATTCTTGAGATCAAAAATGGTTTTCCATAAATGTTAGAATTGAAGCAGGCTTCGATATGACGCTGTAGACAAAAGTGTACATTAACGAGTTGAACTTAGAGTAGAAAGTACATCATCGTCGTAAGTTATAAAGTAGCTTTATGTGCGGAATTAAGCTCTTGACTCTCTAAGTAAAAACCTCCAACAGAAGATGTGTAATCGAATTTTTAACACATAAATAACTTCATCATTTTCGATACACGGGCTTTTACTTGAACTCTCTTAAAATGTTAGGAAAGTGTAATGGAAGAAATTTACCCTATTATTTACGCACTTAGTACTTAAAGCCTACGTTGCTAAACTTTGTAATTACCCACTCATTATAAATGATTCATATATAAGATGAAACCAACCTTTACGTATATAACATGCGGTCTTAATGTATCTGGACTTTCATTACTTTTAGTTAACAATATTAACCTTAACGGATCTTTTTTGGTACGTGGTAGAGCAAAGCTTTGGCTGTTGTTCGAATGGGCCGGCTGGACCGGGTTAGTACCCCGACCTTGCAACATACCGTATACCGTAAGTGGCATCTTGTGCTTCTGCGTTTCGTTCGGTAAGTGAGGTAACCTCCCTCCCGACTTTTTAATATCCTTAAAGGCCGGCAACACACCTGCAGCCCCATCGATGTTGCGGATTTACGTGGGCAACGATAATCACTTACCATTAGGTGAGCCGCTTGTTCGTTTGCCCTCTTTCCCTTAAAATAATAAATTTAAAAAAAAACCTTTCTTTTTTTAACAAATAAGACTCCAACTACGTTGTAAAACCATGCGAATTCGCAGAACTTCAATTCTTCGAGATTAGGACGGTATCGTGAGTTTTTGGTGAGTACGAGACGAAATCCTTCAATAAAAGCGTCCCAGCTTGCTGACGCTCTCTTGGGGATGCATATAAAGTAAAGTAACAGCCTGTAAGAGCCCACTGCTGGGCAAAGGCCTCCTTCTCCACATATCCTCGAAATAATATTTTTTTATTATTTCTCAGATATGCAGGTTTCCTCACGATGTTTTCCTTCACCGTTGAGTACGTGGTAAATACAGCACTTAAAATTGTTATTAACAATTTTAGTGGTACCGGCCCAGGTCATTCACGCTCTATGACACAAAAGTGGACGCCCTGACCACTAGGCTACCACGGCTTGGATATGCTCAACAATAAACTTGAATAGACCGGTGTCGGTGATGATTAGAGACTTTACTATAAGTAAACTTTGTTGATTGTTAAGATGGTCTTATTAATGATTATTCAAACTTTACTATAATTAAACTATGTTGAATGATGAGATGGTCTTATTAATGATTATTCAAATTGTATATTTCATTATCTGGGAAACTATCACATACATTTTCCACATTTATTTACATAATACACAGTTTGAAGTGCAGGTAATATTTTTTTTATTATGATTTCTTTACTATGAATATATTACGTTACTATTAGTATAAATCTAATGATGATTTATTTGTTAGAAACTGTTTTTTTTTAATTATTATTTTTCTTTCCTTTTTTTTCTCGGCGTGTGCTTAATTGCATTACTTTTCGCTAAAGTTATTGTGTGTTGTTAATTAAATGTAATCTATTATGTTCTATCCCGGAAGAGATATTATAAAATAAAAGCACACAGTTGACAATTAAATAATCTTGTATGTAAGATTTCAAACAATGTCATGGAAAAGAAAGAAGTAGTTATTAACATAATGATTGTCTGAAGTAATGCAATAAAAATCATTTAGCGAAAGATCTCAATAACTATCAGCAACTTGAGGTAATTTACTTTGTATTTTATATCTTCTTGTGTGCATTGCGCAGAGGTATGAGGTATAGAGTATAGAGCTATACTCACACTTGATTGGTTTCTATTATTTTTTGTAATATTTTAGAGTTTGCACAACAATCGCTCCAAGTTAGATGCAGGTATGTGTTATGGTTTTTACAAAGGCGCAGAAACAAAAATTGTCGAAAAAAAAACATGTTTCTTGTGTCTCTCTTAATTTAGATTTTGTTAGAATATCCGCCTGTATAAAACATATTCTGTGATAATTTCAATTTACTACCTAATAGGTAACTGGTTTAAAAGATTCCTTCAAATGTAAGACAGACGGCCGGACGGACGGCGTTGGCTTAGTAACAGTGCTCTGTGCGGAACCCAAAAAACAATTCACTCACCTAAGCTACCACGGCTCTAAGTTAATTAATACGAACGGATTTTTTTGAATATGTAAAAAAAAAAAGAAATGTCAGAAACAGTTCCTGAAGAACAACATAATGCCTGAACACAACAATTTGTTTCGTAGCCGAGATGAAATTATTTCAACATGGCTGATAATGGAAACGTCGAAAAGGGAATCGGGGCTCAGCTGAATTATTTGATAATTTGTCAGTGGAGCGGCGGCGTACAATATGGCCGCCATCCAACTCACTGGCGTACATTCATCATTCAGAACGCGACGCATGTCGGTACACACGCACATGAGTTGCGGGATCCTACATAAACATGTGAGTGTTCGTTTAATTGGTTTCCAACGAAAATGGGATAATTTAAGATCGGTTAGTTTAAATTACGTACAATTCTATTGCTTTTGATGCTATTCTATAGATGCTAATTCACACAAACTTCCATTCAAACATACGATTTAATTTAGAAATTATATCATATTTCCATCATATATGAATTCCAATAACTAAAATGGGTATACCGTATATACGTTTACGTATCCGTAAATACCACATATTTTGTTTTCCGGAAACAAAAACCACAAAAATGTTTTAAATCATATGCCGTGCACGTAAACGAGACGTTTGCTTCTTGTGAATACAAGGCTTTGAAAGTTTTTTTCTTATTGAGAAAATATTTTATGTTCCTTAAAGTAATATCAACAGCAAATATACCTCAATCTATCTCAGACAATTCCAGTTACGTTGTCCAATTTATTAAATTAGATTACTGTAAACTTCTCGCTTTTTCTGAAAAGAAAGGTTGACATTTACCTCTTTTCTTAAACCCAGTAAGAATTTAAAACATCTTATCTACATTCCAAAATGTTATAGTTTTAATTTAATCTACAACTCCTTTCTTTTATACATTTGCAAATGTCATGCGTGTAAATTTCTTGAGGGGGGTACGTCGGACTTGCAACGACTGAGGGGTATTTCCAGTCGTTGGGTTCTATATTCGTTATATCGTATCGGCAGGGCCCCGAGAACGTCCACGAACACCTAACTCTGCTGAACGTATAGCGGCACAAACTTGAGAGAGTACACCTCCCGTGACAAGACCTTTATTTACATGTGACCTAGTTTATAGCGTCGCCGGCGATATTACTTCAGCGGTAGAAGAGCGGTGTATCGTAATACCTCCTCTCTACGGCACCTTCGACGGCATTGTTAAAAGACTAACGTGGCTTCTGAGGGTGGCAAATACAGAATTTGTCTAACTGAAATTCCAGACACTACTTGGTTCTTACAAAAAAAGGCTGTAATAATTATTATTCTTTATTGTATACACCATAATCTAAGGGCTACATTAAGTGTCCTTAATGGGTTATGGCATTCTCTCAACACCAGTCAGTGTTAATCTGGGAATAATAATAATAATTAATATGATAACAATTATATATATGTCAAACGTGTCAAAACGCGCCAGCGTTATAGTTGTTTCTACGAAAGCTCCATCTAGTAATCTTGGTATATTACTGACAGCAAAAGCTTAGGAATAGTCTCCATCTAGTAATCTTGGTATATTACTGATAGTAAAAGCTTATGAATAGCTGTAGGAATTCGACTAGGAGCGTCGATCTGTCGACCACATGGTGACATATCCTTGTAGCGACGTCAGACGAGTTAAGCTTCTTTCTCGTCACGGCTCACTAAATGACGTCATTCAAAGGTCGTTTGTCTACGTAAATATTCCCTCGGTTATAGAGCCTTTTGGAGTTTTTTGGGGAGGCATGAATTTGATCCCTTGGGAGTGTGGCGAAGATTTTATTATAGATGCTACTGGATTAGATATGGCGGCCTCTCAGAATCAAGCATGCAACGACCAGGGCCAATGCGTCATCAGAGGGGGCTGAGTTGGGCAAGTTGCGCAAATATGAGTGTTTGTGCCATTGGCCGTAGAGGCTCTTGGTCCGCAGGTTTCTGGCGCGGTACAATTCCTGAAATACTCATCGTAGCCCCCGCTGACGACAGGGCTGGTTCTTTTCTCGCACGAATGTCAAGTTTTACCATTCATGCTGGGAAATGCAGACAAGAGAAATATGGCTTTACGATATTTTAAATTTTTAGATTTCAGTTATTGTAAATCAATTTATTGTGTAACAAACTGTAATTACTATTGAATACTGTTTAATTATAATTAAGATAAAATCCAGACATACCGGCCTGATAATTGTTAGCTATTCTTTATTTTTTTTTAAAAAAACGTTACCTTCCGCTGTAGGAATTTCTCCTGTGTCGCGGAGGTAGTCTACATACATGAATTGCACATGGACAAACACCCAGACCGGGAACTATTATTTGTAGCCCAGACAAATACTAGTCCCGTGCGGGAATCGAACCCGCCATCCAAAGCGCCGCATCGAAACGGTCAGCCACTACGCCATCGAGCCGTCGCTTCTATTGAAAGACTTCGGTTCAAAATTAGTATTACATTTCAGTAACCACGGCTGTCCCACGCCCCATGGGTCTACTGGCAGAGAATGCCAACAGGCACCAATTCCGCCCTTTGTTACCTTGTACTTTGAGGTGGAAACAATGAAGTTTCTAAATTAAAAAAAAAATGCACTTTGAGCTACGTAGCGTCGACAACTCGGTTACTTTAAACGCGGTGTATTTTCCAGCGTTAACAAATTTTAGCGAAGAAAGCGAACATGCAAAGGCCTTAAGCGTAAAAGTTAAAATGGAAAAAGTCTTAACGTCTTTCTGTATTAAGGTATGCTATGTTAAATAAAACATGTTCTGCTATACCATGAGTTAGTACACCGAGAATGTTACGTGGGCGGTGTAAGCTGGCCAAGTGGTCATTGCTAAGTCTTAAGATCTCATTTCGTCCGAAATTACATTTGCTTCTCCGTGTCTGATCATCACGAGATACATCGTGTCTCTGATCGAAGCAGATCGGAGGAGGTCAGATGGAGTATTTTACTTCCTTCGTCTACGTCTATCTTAAACGTCTTAGGTTAGGTTAGGTAGGATACTAGGACCTAGGAGGATCATAATGATGACTGCCCCTCTGGTGCTGCTTGCTTTTCGGGTATGCTTGTCTCCCTTGTCTCTGGTACTGCATCTAAGCCTTCCTTAGATCTTATCGCATATGCGTTATATCGGCTACGGGCTAAATACGAGTGAGCGCGTTTGGTTTACAGTTCTGGAGTACACCTGAGGCACGCTAACATCTGTGCAGTTGTCAACAGCCGATGGTAATCGGGAGCTGTCGCTGCGCTCGAGATCAGGAAGGAGTACATCATCATCGTCATAGTCATACAAATCGATGTTGAGTAGCAGATTCTGAAATGTCAAGTCTTTTGTAACGTGATCCCCATTCAGTCTGCCAAGCGGTAAAGCCTTTTACACCAGAGGCCTTGTCCGCTATGTTACAAAAAAATCACGAAAATTCCGTGTGGTGAAATTACATTTACATCATCGTTACTGTATTCGTTACAAGCTGAAAAGGTTTAGTTTGTTGGTATTTACTGTGAAAAATTACACGGTATAGTTTCAATGTCCTCATTGACATTCCTATGTCTATATATTTTCTAGTGGCTAGCGTATAACTTTTCCTCGTTTTTTTCACCACTCAGAAAATCGTACAAGAAACTATTTTTTCTAAACTTTTTTATTCAAATGAAAATACAACAAAAATCAAATCTTCGTCACATAAAAATTTGACCTGAACAAATAAGGCAACACAAAGGTGCCATTAATGTAAAATATGAGTTAGCTTGGTTACATGTCAGCGACGCTGGGACATAATCCGAGACGCTTTAGCCTCCGTTTCACAGAGATGATGGATGGCATCTGAACTCGAAGGATCCGACACTGATAAAGAAGTGAAATCTAATCCAACGTGATATATCTATAATTCTGTAACGCAAGACGTTTCACGTAGTAAGATTTACTCTTCGAAATTCTATTATCATACTAAGAATAACAGGTCTCTTTATAAAAAAAACTTGTAGTTGATTAGACTAGGGTTGACGCATCGAAGGTCCGCATGACGAGCATATAATATAATTATAATATAATGAGTTGTAAGAGGCGAAAGTCTTGAAAATCTCTCCGACAGATGACCAGACGCTTGGCGAGCATGGCGATTATCACAAATCCTCCTTATGGTAGAGGTCCATGTCCTGCAGCGGACTGCGTGAATCTGTCTGCCAGGGGGAATATACCAACCAGCCTTTTCCCTAAATATCAACCTCAACTGCAACCGAGGTGCTGCCAGCTGACTAACGAACGACGCTCTGGCGATCGAGTGAAGACAAGTGTTCAGTAAGTGCTTTTTAAAAAAACTGGTTCGAGGGCATTTATTGAAAACCTCTAATGCGACTTGATGCTGTTTATTTTATGACTGCTACTGGCAAAAGTATGCATGTATGTTTGTTATATGTTTATGTATATTTCAAAGTATGTAGGTATATGTGGAAGTATGTATGTATTCTGTATATTTTATGAAATAAATAAAAAAATCAAGACTTCTCAAACTCAAACAAGAACATTGCCTAGTACGAAGTTGATATTTATATGTGAGCGTTCACGGTCGTTTCACATAGGGCAGGCAGAAACCTCACATTTTCATAAGGCATGACCCTCAATGCAGCCTAATGACAGCGATGTCCAGGCTTTTCCTTTAGTAGCCTCTTACGTCACACTTTCCACCGGCCACGTTCTGTCTTACCGAGAGACGAAAACTGGGTTTGGGGCATTTAGTTACGAACAGATGAGGTGAGTATTATAAGAAAACAGTTACTTACTTTCCTATATGTAAATGTTCTTGGCGTGACACTGACAAGGCTCAAGTTCTCCATTCAAATGCGGGTCCCTAAAATATATGTACCGATGCTCGTAATATTTTTACGAATGATAAATGGTACGCAGGAATCTGAGACGGCGGTGTAATAGGCTGCCGCTTCGCTGACAAATGTTCGAATAATTCAGCAGAGCTCGTGCTATCCTTTCGCCGTTATCTTTATCGGAACAACGAGACAACCTTAATTAATTTCATCATACTCTAACCATGCGCATTAATTTGTTTCCGTTTATCTGTGGAATTGTATTGTGAAATTATCAAGAAAACATCTCGATTAACAGTAAAGTCTTGACGATTGATTGGTGGAAAATTCATCTGAATATTGCGTGCACAAATTCTACAAACTGAAGGCGGTGTTGTATATATATATTCATGCCTTGTTCCCAACGGGGTAGGCAGAGACAATCTTCTTCCACTTGCTACGGTCCTGACATACGTCTTTCGCTTCTTTCACTTTCATCAATCTTCGCATGCATACTCGTTGATTTAGAGTACTCTTGACTTGGCCTTTTTTCAAAACGTCTCCGATTTGATCGTGAAATGATCACCTAGGTCTTCCTCTCCCGACTCTACCATTTACACTCACCTCATATATTTGTTTCGTCAACCTACTTTCATTCATCCTCTCCAGTTGAATGATGTAAAAGCGTCATCACAGAGATAATCTATCCGCCCAGCAACCGCGCCCTCGTTATGTCCACTAGTTATTATTATCAATCCTCGTCAAGAGATGATGCTAAAGGTATTTCTAAAAATACGTTAGGTATTACCTCTGGGTATTCTCATATTCGTAGCACAATTGTCATACGCCTAAGGCCACCTAGGTTACAGGCAGCTTACATACAATGTTCCAGTTCCAATAATCCATATGTTTAGGGCATAGAATACCTTTAACATTAGTTTAGTTTAATTAAGTTATTAACGTATAATAGTTTACAAATTTAATGTTTTGCACCCTTACAATATCTCTCCACGCCCGGGTTGACTGGCAGAGAATGCCAAGAGGCATTAAGTCCGCCGTTTGTAATACTTTTATAAAGGTATTTAAATAAATAAACTAAACCCTAAAACATATACTACGTTTATACAAGTCTTGCATAAGATCTATCACGGCCTATGCTTCCTTCGTTTTCGCCTATGCGACTCCTTCTCAAGTCGCTGTACTAGAAATAGTACAGAAGGAAAGGTTTCATTACGTCACGGCGTTACTTCGTTACAGCCGCTGAAAATTCTAATCCACTCCGGGGGTGGGGAGGGGGGAGAGGGGGTAACCGCTAGTAGATACACACCTACAGCAACCTATACAAACCCACCGACCTAAAACCCGGTGAAGCCGTCTCAAGCTAGCACTGGACACTCACTTCGCATAACAGAAACTACAACGCGTCGCTCAAACTGCAACTCATGTTGAGCCGCATGCACGTTTGCCCCCTTCTTCAATAAAAAAAAAACAAACTCGTCGTACACCAGATACTCGGTACCAGGGTGGTTCTCACCGCCCAGACTGATCGACACTGGACGGTCCGAAATGAGGTCCGAACCTCTGTTGGACGATCCAAAGATTACTTATCAAACTAGATCAAGACTCAAGGCCAAATGATCAGAGACTTATGAAGCTGTAAACGCCAAAACTAAGGTCACCGAAAATATGTGTCGTGAATATGGGTAAATCTATTTATTCCATAAAATAAATGTATACCAAACCTACATAGGATTCGTGGTAGCCTAGTGGTCAGAGCGATGGCTTTAATTTCAAAGAGCGCATTTGAGGTGGGTTCGTTACCCAAAGCAGGGCACCGCAAAAATTGTTAATAGCGATTTTAATGGCTGAATTTACCAGGTGCACGGCGGTGAATGAAATCATCGTGAGGAAACCTGCACGTCTGAGAAATATTATTCCGAGGACATGTGAAGTCCGTCAACCCGCATTGTATTCGAGAGAGCCTTTGCCCAGCAGGGGAATTTATGGCTGATATTTTAAACTTTACCTGATACTTTCAAGATCAGGTCAATCTCCTGTAGTGTACTGAGACACTGTGCACACGTGCAAGCGGTTCATCTAATGGTAAATGATCGCTACACCAGAGGAGCTGCCGGTACGGTGACGGCATTGGGTATTAATAATTATTGAATCTCCTGCCGCAACCGACGGTGAGGCACGCCATCCATCACGTTCTAAAGAGACAAAGATGGGTTTCGTGTTGCATGGAAGTTGTCTCTCTCTCTCTGCCTACCTCTATTTGGGAGTGAAAGCTTATATATATTAATATTGTGCCCAGCGGTTCCACTCCCGTTAAATTTAGATTATACATGCCTTTACCGAGGTTTATGGTAATAAAGAAGTTTATAGTCTATAACCTTCTTTAATCTATGGCTATCTAACGCAAAAATATTTTTCCAATCGACCGCTTCAGTTTTATTATAATAAAAGTACAGATTTATGCCTCTTACGACTGTAATTTTTTTAATATTGACATCATCTACATTTCATTTGTGATCATGAATAATTTAAATCATCATGAGAATTAACAGGTTTCATAAGTCATATCTTCAAACAGCAATCTGTATTCCCACTAAAATATTCAGTCATTTGTTACAACCGACAGTACTGTGTCCCGGCTCGCGGGGAACATTTTTTATTCGTGACGCTATTACAAGCGGGATGGTAAGCGTAGAATGTCAAAATATGCTAAAACTTTTTCGGATTTCGGCACAAAAATAACAAATGTGAAAATAATATGCGTAGAAACGTGACATCGGCATAAGACTAACAATCCTTTATTACTATAAATCAATTCAATTTTCTTCCCCCGTGGTACAGACAAGTATCAACTTGTTCGTCGTTCTTAAGTTGGTATGACTTTTTAATGTTCTTTCGATTGATTGATTAAGTCTTGAAGTGTTAATTGCATGATACACAATCCTTACACGTCGGAAGTCTTTCCTTCGTTAACATGGGTCTGAGCACGACACAGCAGCAGGGAGCAGCGTCGCACCAGCGCCACCGGCACCGTTTTTGGTATTTTTTTCTTGCGGGCCTTCTGCTCGCGAGTCCCTTCCGCCACAGTTGTCAAGGCCGCCGGGACAACAGCGTTTCTCTCGTCCGAGGGGTTTCAGTAGGTACGGCATTTAATGCTGATCCCGAAGAAGAAGAAAGGAGGGAGATTCATATGCAGTGACAGCGACACGGTACGCAACACAACAAAGCAAATATTTTGTGTGTGCACAAATATGTGCTTAATTATTTTTATTAACAGCGTGGTTTAATTAGAGTTAAGGCCTGAAAGCATTTTCTCCCAGTCAACCATTAGGGTAAAAGTAGCAGCATGTAAATACCCACTGCTGGGCAATCATGCTGCTCCAGTGCGGGTTGAACCATTAGAGTAATCAGAGATAAATGTTTGGTACAGCATAAATAATGAATCATGAATAAAATTAATATACATGATATATATTATACTTACATACTTGAAACATATGTATTGAAATGTAAATAAATGAACTTGTAATACTTGTCGATGGAACGTCAGTTATGTACAAAATGGTAACATTTACATTTGCAACGCTTTTTTAAAATGTTCACGGATTTTAATTTACACAAAAAATTTGTTGGGAGCTTCTTGATGTCAAGTGGAATTTCGTTCCTGAGTCATATAGCTATCAGCGCGAACGTGTTGAATATATAACCAGTACGTTGTAAAGGCTTCGAACCCAGGACCCTCGGCTTTGCGGTCATTGCAGCATAGCGATTGTTCATAGAGTCAAAGTTACTATACGCATGATCGGCTGGCTGGAAATCAAATTGCCAATTTCAACTTTTAGGTCCAAATCAAATCAGAAATATTTCCAAGCGATAATATTTTCGTTTGTGACTTTTGTATGCGGACAAGTTGTAGTTCAGAAAAATGTTTCAATAAGGGATACTGATTTTTCTAGCTTATTGCTAGAACTAAAGTTGTATATTGTAGAGTTTCTGGCAAAATGTTAAGGGTTTTTTGTCTTAGTAACTGATCTATTTTCTTAGTAAGGCAGCAAAACATATAAAGAAAGATTAGAAGGCACAAACATAAAAAAAATATATAGAAGATAATAATCCCAGGGAATGAGTTCATGCTCCCATGATGTTTCTATAAATTTTGTACAATATTTTTTTTTCTTTTCCAAAAAAATACCTTGCAGAATACCAGCGTGAAATAGAGCCTGCACTCCATCTTTCCTCCCATCAATATAAGAAAAACCGCCAAAAACTGCTCTACTGGAGTAGCAGATGTACGTGGACGACGATGATCATTTACCATCAGGTGAGCCGCTTGCTCGTTTGACTGTTTAACCATAAAAAAGGGTATAACAGTATGGTGGCATACGAACCAGAGGTGCTGCAGGTTCGTTGCCGGCCTTTAAGGAAATTTGGGGATAGGGAGGGGGTTAGGGGAGGAGGAACCACTCACCGAACGAAACGCAGAAGCACAAGACGCCTCCACTTCACGCCGGTATTCGGTGAGGTCGTGGCACTTACTCGATCGAGCCGGCCCATACGAGCAGCAGCTGAAGCCGCCGCATGACTACACAACCAATCTCTATGCATCCGGCTAATATTCTCCTCGTCCATGTCAATGAAGACGACGAACTTCCGAATATTATCTACAATTCTTTTTGTTTTTATTCTGTTTTTCTTTTTATTAAAAAAACATTAACCTTCCACTGTAGGAATTTCTCCTGTGTCGCAGTGGCAGTTCACATACATAAATTGCACATGGACAAATACCCAGACCCGGAGCAATTATTTGTAATCCATACAAATACTATTCCCGTGCGGGAATCGAACCCGCGACCCACAACTACGCAACCGAGCCGTCAATTGGTAATTACTAACTAATTCGAGCGAGGCAACTGTGTTCACCAATCTGCGGGTCAAGCGTGGCGATAGCTGAAAATTTGTCCACTCGGAGAGGCCTATGTTCAGCGGTGGACTAATTAAAGAAGGTCCAACCTTTAGTCATCGACGGCTAGAATTATTAGCTTTAATTTAATCCGATTCTGACAACACCAACAACCAGTGTAAAGTTATTTTTTTGTTAACTGTACTTTGCTCTGTTTGTATTAATTACAGCGATCGGTTAAATTTTGTATCTTGTTGAAAATATCAATAATTAATAATTGTAAAAATGTCATCGGTTTGTATTGCAGCGACGGGTTCGATTCCCAAACGGAACAAATGTATGAACTCCCTCACAGAACACACATTTATTCCTTGCGGGAATATGGTGTCATTGGCGACGAAGGGAAACATAAACAAAGCCTTAATCTCATGTTCACTGTTGTTAGTGCAAAATCATAAAAAACGAAAAACATTAACGTTTTAATGTGGGATGTAATAAAAACAGCACGCAGACACTGCTACCCCAGGGATCGAGACGTCCAACGTTATTTAAAGACAATGCTATAAATTTATCGTTATCAATGTTATATATATATTGGGCGAGTGACCCGAGTATGAATGGGTTCGATCCCCAGTGCCGGCACCACTAAAGTTGTTAACAGCAATTTTAGGTGCTGCATTTAGCACGCGCACGGCGGTGAAGGAAAACATCGTGAGAAAACCTGCATATCTGAGAAAGTAATATGTATATATCATTTCGAGAATACGTGAACTGGGCGAACGAAGTGGGCACCTTCGGATGCGGGGAGTTCAGCAAAGTCAGCTTTGCAAAGCTCTCCCTCCGCAGCCGAGGTGGTGTCGCGGTGAAACAGCAAAACTCCTGTATTGCCATTCGCCATTCTCCCCGTCCTCCGCGATTCTGACGGGGAGTGCTTAAGAGCGTCAGCATTCTAGCCTCCAGGTGGCGAACACGGGGGAGTCCGTCGCCCACATCGGTTTGGAGGCCGAGTAGGTAAGCGCGTCTAGCCAAGTGGGGTCGCGGTTGTGTGCTTAAGCTTCCCCGTGCCAAGTGGTCTATACGCAGCGAAGGTGGAACACCATGAGGCTTTGGTCGCTGCAAGCACGACATAACCTATACACATATACATTATATTATGTCTAGACTTAAAAACTGTTGTACATGTTTTTGCTACCTGTACAGTTGGCAACAAAAAAGTCATGAAATAGATGATATCGCGGTCGGAAGCTAGTCCTTTAATAAACCTATAAAACACAGTGTCGGCCGATATAGGGACATAAAGAGTAATTTCCGAGCCCAATTCAGTAGTTGGTGGATTATTTATCTATTTATATTTTGTTCGAGCATTAGCCGGAAGCTGACGACTGCTCAGGTAAGGGTTCGAATCAACTACGGTAGTAATCGGAATTTGTCCTTACCACATACTCATGACTGTACTCGAAACTGATTTTGATGATTTTTCACTATTTCAATGCTCATTACACGCTAACGTAGGCGATGTGACAAGACAAAATTAAAAAGTTACCGCAGTAAGTCTAGGTTAAACTTAAATATAATTATGGCAGCTTGTACGTTTGAATGTTTTTAAAAATAGACACTAGTCACCGGGCCAACAGCGTACCTAGCGTAGGGTTTTTTTGGCGGTCCAACATATTGAATGTTGATTTCTTTATTCGTAACCAGTCTCCTCATTCGGTGTTTGGTGCCATTGCCCCGCGTAAAACAAAAAAAAATTCGTTGCGTTCAAAAAAAGTCGTCGGTCAGTGCTTAGTCGGAAAGCGGAATACAGTCTCAGACCCCTCGCAACTTGACGCTGCTACTTGTTGTCTTGTCTTTTAGTCACGACATACTTAAGGCACCGTGTTTGAATACATTGAATAGTATTGTTTAAATGTTCTATACAATTTCTTAAAAAGCTTTCCCGCATTAAATTTTGCAAACCTATTTTAATTTCGACTCCAGAGTCAACTCTTCTAAATAAAAGATGTTATGGATATAAGAGAATAAGGAGAAATGTTATAAAGTAAGGACAACCTAATGGTAACATACATCTTTGTAAAGTCATTGCCAAAAACATAGAAATCCCGTAAATCAGTCGTCGAACCTGACTAGACCATTGCGTAAGCAGCTTCGTACTGACTGTCTGGTTTTATAGCTACCTCATTATATATTTTTCCTATCGAACAATCTAAGAGAATTTATGACCTCTATCTATATCATCATCATTACAATCCAACACAAGTCCACTACTGAACACAGGCCCCCCTCAAAGTTTGCCACAAAGCACGCTCCTGAGCCAAACTGCATTCATCGTCTTCCCACAATACTGTGCGGTATGTGGGAGATCGTCCCACACAATACTTTTGCCTGTGCATGGTTGCCCCTCGATTACATTTCTTCCACTGCCACTTGAGCTTGATGATATGTCGGGTATGTCGGTCCGGTTGTACCTGTAGTGCTGCGGATAACTGCATACAGATTCTATCGAGCAGAGAAACACCGAGCACAGAGCACTTTTCAAATCCGCTGAAGAGATTCTTCTTCTTATTTCGGCACGTATCGGTTCCGTAAGCATTCACTAGCAACACACGTTGATTGATGAGCACTTGTGTTTTGAGGGTATGAGTTATGCTCGGCGAGAAGCAGTGACGTTGTTTCCCGAATGCTGCCCATCCGAAACGGACTCCTCGGACTTCAAAATCAATTCAATTTCAAATCATCTCTAATATATACTGATCTAAAGAAATACTCTCAATGCACTGTAAAAACTGTGGAACATTTGCACAGGCGCAAAATTTCCCTGCGACTTTCCCTGCCCTGTCCCTGCATACCTAATTTCATGGATATCTGTTCTGTCTTGAAGATGTAACGGACAGACAGAAACACATTCGCATCGATAATATTGATTTAGATAACGTAAATATTTCATAACTTACTAGTTATGAGTATATAGTATATGCCATTTCTCGCTGAAATGCCTCTGCTTGCGACGGCGTCATGTGGAAATGTCGTTTATCTCTCCTCTAATGTGTCTGAAAGGGCGCTACACCAGGTAGCGCAAGTACTAGTGAACAAAGCGTGGCGATTCTGTGGGCACTTTACACTGTACCTTACACAATACTGTTCGATTTTTCTTTACCGTCAGGTTAAAAATGTAAGTGTTCTTATGACTCATGTAAGCATGATACACGAGAACAGCATGACTTTTCTATTCTACCAACAGAATTTTCCACAGAATTGGTAAATTAATAAAAAAAAAAATTGAGCTATTTTCGTTATTATATACTTAAAAACAAATGACTGACTGTTTCTAACGTAACTTTTATTATCTAAATATTCCTCTTATATATAATCTATATTCCGAATCGTTTTACTATTAATGAGTCTTAACGTGGAGGACAAATGAACTTCTATAGCTATAAGCGAAGGAGATCTTAATTATATCTTCCACTACTTGCTTTCGTTTTTTTTTTTTTTGATGATCAAACGCAATGAAATATCGGACATAAACATTTATTTAATTATTTTTGTTGATATAATTATTTTTTTGTATTTACGCGAACACTATACATTTGTAATTAGACTATTATTTACGGATTTTATCGCTACATGTAGCTATATTTAGGGCAAAAGTCAATAAATATAAAGCTGAAGGTATGACATCAAGACGGAAAAAATTCAGACCGTCTCAGACCGTCTCGGATTTATAAAAAAAAAACTAATGAAACACGATGAAATCCGTAAATAACAGTTTAATTTCAAATAAATGTTGCCCTAATAAAATATAATTCCCTAACGTTTAAATTATTTATTAAAAAAATGTAATTCGTCACGGAAGCGACGCACGTTATAACGGCGTTCCGATTCATGCACAATATTTACTGTACGTGTTGTTATAACCGCAATAACATTGAACAACGACGCAGTACGCGTGATTCGCGTGCCTAAATAAATAAATACTGGCGTCTGTTATAATCTGTTATATACCAAGTTAAATAGTTACGAACAAAATGTATTTAAAATTTTCATTCCTGTTAGAAATATTTCAGCTTTCCTGTTAGAAGTCTTTTCTAAACCCGAACGGAAAAGACGAACAGTCAATAATTTAGACATTAAAATAACGTCCGTGGATATTATTTATTTATTTATTTATTCTTTATTGTTAGCCTTAAGCTTAAGGTTACAATGGGCGGACTTAATGCCAAGTGGCATTCTCTACCAGTCAACCCTTGTTATGGTGAAAGGTAGTTGGCAGGTACAAAACAAAGAATAAAAAACAAAATAAAATAAAAAAACTCCAATAATAATAAGTTGATAAGTACATATAAATAAACTATATAATTGAATAAATATTTATAACATAAAATACATAAATACGTATACAAGTATATAAAAGGATATATAAATAAATATATAATAAAAATCAAAAATAGATAAGCCGAATATTGTCAATGATCTATTATTCTATTAGGTAATTACGAACTAGACTCTTAAACAGTTTCTTGCTAGGAGCTGCTTTTATCTTATCGGGCAGGGCGTTCCAGAGGACTGTAGCTTGAACAGTAAAAGAAGAGTTATAGTATCCTGTATTATGTTGTGGAACGCGAATCTTAAGTTGGTTTATAGAACGAGGCTCTCTGTCATGAGCAGAATAAAGATATTGGAAATTATTCTTAAGATAAGAAGGAGAATTAGGATCAGTTAATACAGAATACAATAAACACAGAATTCTAGAGCCTTTGACGAATAGGAAGCCAATTAAGCTTGGAACGAGATTGGTGGTTAGCTTGCTGAGTCATGAGTACGGGTACGAATTTAGAAGTCATTATTTGTGCGAAAACACAAATGGTCGCTTTTCGTGTCTGACTGTGTTTGGTTTATATCGGATATGGGAAGGTGTTAGTGCCTCCGCCTCTTACCGCACTATATAATATCCTGCATAGTTGACAACTGCCGATAGTATTCGGAAGATGTCGCCGTGGTCGAAATCGAAATCGCCAAGAAGACATCACCATCATCATCACGTCTTCTTCAGTCGGTATAAGTCCACAACTGGGCATGAGCCCTTCCATGATAGCGCCAATAAAAGCTGGGATAAGACTGACAGTTGTTTGTGATGTACTTCTGACCACAGCACCGGCAACTTTACCAAAATAGATGCTGCTCCCCATCACTAGTCCATGATATTTGGGTTAAATCGGTTGCAAGATCCTTGTCTGCTAACTGGCCAGATGTCAAGACACGTGTGTCGTCTGGAGAATAAAGCTGAACTAGCTTATTTACGTATTTTAACGCGTTTGATTAGATTTTATAGATATTTTAACCCCCGTCTCCCAGTGACCACTGGTGCTGTAAAGCACCCAAAACGCCGGAATTAAAAAATCTAATTAAACGCTATAAAATACGTAAATAATAGTTTCATTTCGAATATGTTGTATTCGCGTAAATGCGAGAAATCTTTATATGTTTAATTGTGAGAACACAATTATATTTGTATTAAACTCATAGCACTGACATTTATGATATATTCCTTTGGCCTTTAGCTTAGTGCGTAGATTATAAAAAGTTTTTCCATTAAACTTGCCCCCGGCCTAAGTGAAGTAAATGGCGCGTATTACGAAAGAATTTACTCCTTATCAAATAACTTTCGGGAATAACTTCCTGACCTCATATTCCCAGCAATAACAATGTCTAATGAAATAGTCATTTTATTTGCATCCGTATTTAATTAATTTCAATATCTGACGTGTAATTTTTTTCAACTTTTATCGCGATTGAAGCCAAGCGGCTTTTGCTGCTGCTGCGTTAAGTAGAATCATCTTGTGCTTCTGCGTTTCGTTCGATGAGTGAGGTAGCTGTGGGCCCACTCCCCCCTCCCTAACTCCCCTCCCTATCAGCCAAATATCCTAAAAGGCCGGCAACGTACCTGCAGCTCCTCCACTACGTCGGCGTCGGCAATCACTTACCATGAGGCGAGGCGTATGCTCGTATGCCCCCTTTGACATAAAAAAGTTAATAAACAAAAAAGATAACAGGAAAATACAAAACATTTTCAAATGAAATAACCTCCGTAATAATATGACAGACCTAAGGAGCTATTAGGTGCGCGGCGTCTGGGACTGCGATCACCAATCGTCACTTGAAATTGAGAAGACTCGAGAGTGGAACACCTGGAGGATTTACTCTAATCGCCAAACCAGGCGTTGAGATTAAGTCATATGATTCCTTTTTTAAGACAAACTCATCAAACTATCAACCATTGAGGAGAAGACGAACGTTAATTTCTTTAAGATATTTTTTAAATATTAACGTCGAATGGTGTTAAGGAGAATATGCCATATGTTTCTCCGAATGCCAACCCCGTCTGTACCCTGCTGGCAAACAAACGAGGCTCTGGCGACCGAACGTTAGCGGCATACCCATCCAAGACTAATGGGAAGCAACATCACTAGCGTGAGATTACCGGCACTACGTTCAACGACCCGCTTGCCCAGCGTGGAGAATATCAGCAAACCTTCCAAAAAATGTATGTTGGCTTTAGCTGACGCTTTGTTGAAGAGGCCTATTTCAGCATTGCACTAAAATAGGATGATCTAGAATATGGCAACCCTAAAACTACTTCCAATCGCTTCCTTATTACTTGCTAACATCCCTGAAGGGAACAAAAACCAATCCTTATAATAAGTTGGTAAAATGCTCGCAGCTCCGAAGTCCGGTTTACCCTCAATTTTTGGGTGTGAAGCTTAGAAATTTGAAGACTAACCTTGAGATGATAAAATTGTTACTTTTAATGATATTGATTCATTTCTTCAAAGCGTTTTTAAATAAATATGCGGCTTCCGTATGCGGCTTACCCCATCCGGATAATTTTCGCGCGGCTTTCCTGGTTTTTTTCTTCACCTGGCTTCCAAGTACTTCCATATCGAATATCAACGTAGGCGACGGTAATCACTTGCTTAGGTGAGACGCTTGCACGTGGTAAACGTGCCTTTAACTAAAGGAAAAACTAAACCTTTTACAAAAAAAAAACGTAAACGTAACGTGTGTAGAATATAATCCTTATTCAACTAACCTCAAAATACCTAACTATAACATAATTCGTAATATACACTATAATATGCACTACATATAATTATGACAAGACGAATACTTCTTAATCAAATTAAATATTGAGAGAAACCGTTGTAATGTATAGTCATGTATCTAATTCCACAAAATAAATTACGAAATAAGCTTTGTCTCAGACAGATTGAGATATGAGGGGCGTAAATCTGTCGTTCAGGCTTCCTTGGATTGAATACAAGTAACATTCTAGCTAAAGCGTAATGATAATCTTTCTACTCGTTATATAAACGACAACTAAAATACGTTTCTAAAGTAAATGTCTCATAGATGCGTGATAGGATCTGCAACGAAGACATCCGCAGCGGAGCCAGGTTACCCACACAGCCGTAAGGATCTGCAAACTGAAGTAGAAATGGGCCGGTCACTCAGCTCGCTGAACTGACAAACGTCGGGGAAGAAAGGTTCTGGAGGGCAGGCACGTTCAGGAAAACTCAGTGTAGGACGACCCCCCACAAGACGGAGCGATGGCCTGCACAGAGTTCCGGGAAGTCGATCGACGCAGGTGGTTCAGGACCGTGCTTTGTGGCGATCTTCGAGAATTAATTGTTTAACATAATGTTTCGTTAATCCAAAACATGTTTGGCAATAAACGAAACCATGTCTTCGATGTGAAACAATAACACGCTATGAATTTTATCGAGGAATGACTACACGTGGAATTTATGTGAAATATTTTTGTGGGATAGCGGATAAGGGAAGCTAGTACGCAATTAGACTAAGTTATCATGCGGTATCGCTGTATCTATGATATATATGTATCTTAAACACTGCTGCTCGTCATCGGTCATTTACGATCTTGCAATATACTGTCGCAAATTAGTTAGGACAATCCCTTTTTCGACGGCCAATACTGGGTGGTCGATTTTCTCACGCCATCGAAACTTATTTCATTAAGATTTAATTTGATAAATTTAATATTATTACTTCTTATCAAATTTCATTACTCCGAACAACTTCAACCCCTGAATACTTCCATCCTCTATTTAACATTGAAATATTATATTTGAAAAGTTGGGAATTCAAACAAAGTAACTTATTTAAAGGGGCGTTAGGTGGAAAATACCAATTTTTGTTCTTCGCACAACCCCAGCTACATGTGGTGCCATCTGCTGAGTAAAGAGAAAGGTGTAGTGACATCTATTTCACCACACCACATTTATTCAGGAAAATTCATTTCACTAGAATCCATCAGCACACTATGAAACAACAACTAACATACTGGAGGGGGTCCTCCGACTGATAGCGAAAAAAACACACCATAAATACCATAGACTACTGATGAGGAGCAGCATCTCTAGCCCCAGGGTATCAGAATTGCGCCAACCAACCCGCCAAACAGCGAGGTGAGTGTAGGCATGCACGATGTGTCATTTTTTGGCAGTGCTTTCACAGAAAGGCCTTTGCCCAACAATGGATTAAAATAGTGAATCTGAAATACTCTGATCATAAAGAACGATATATAGATTAGTAGTAGGTGTTTTAGGTGTCTAATATAAGTAACCGCCAAGCGTGATACGACGAGGCGGTAGGCTCCTTGGGACAGCTTTTTCTACTAGGAAGTACCACTGTCTTATCTACTTCTGCCATCAGTTTGAAAGGTATAGAGAGTCAATAGTGGTACTGGTCAGGAGGCATTCTATCTTTGCCCTTAAGAGTGACAACGCACCTGTAACCTCCTTCGGTTGTGCCCAGGCTACAGTAAGTACTTACCGGCAGGTGGACTGTTAGCTTGTTTGTAAGCGTGAACACCCAGGAATACAAAAGCCTTTATAAACGACGAATTGCAATGCCTACCTAATTACCGTAAAGATCAGCAAGCTGAAGTGGCAATGGGCCGGCCACATAGCTCGCAGAACTCGTTCTCGAGTGGCAACCACTTACAGGCAAACGCAGTGTAGGACGACCCCCCACAAGATGGAATGACGACCTGCGCAGTGTTATCAGTGATGTTCAGCAGTGGACTTGTGATAGGCTGAAATGATGATGATGATGATGAATGCCTACCTTTGTTTCTTTTACTTGGATAAGTCTTCGTTAGTATCGAGATCATATTTTGCACCAGAAAAAAAACCATTAAGGCATTCCTAACGTCGGCATTTGTTCTATAAATTAAAAGCGAACGTACATTGTTAGTGACAAAAATTTTCCACACCTCCGCTCTTTTGTTCTTAAAAACGTTTTTAATTTTTTTTATTTTTTATTTTCTTATATGGTAAAGGTGGCAAACGACCAAGCGGCTTAACTGGTGGTAACTTTACCGGCACCCAAGTACACCTGCAACATCAGAGGACCTGCAGGTGCGTTACCGACCTTAAGGATATTTCGGGAGGAGGAAAGGTGCGAGGGAGAGGGGAGTGAGCTAAACGGAGGCACACGATGCCTCTACCTCACGCCGGTATTCTGCGAGGTAGTGGTAACAATCCGGTCGAGCCGGCCCATTCGAGCAGCAGCAAAAGCCGCCGCTACGCTCTACCACGTACAAAAATTCTTCTTTTTTAACATCCTACTGCCTGTTTGCTATTACAACTGTGGTGTACTTTACATATACTATAATAATTATTATATCGTTTATTTAATAATAAGTAATAGTATATTTACGTTATTTAATACAAAATTCTTTGTTACACTTGACTGTCCACACGACGGTGCGTCCGCGGTGCGAGGTGTCCAGTACTGCGATTATGGCATCCTCCTTGCAGCTTTCTAATATTATAAACCAAATCTCGGAATATACAGAAATAACAAAATTTAATATAATATCACAAAGTTCAACCATCACTTTACGAATTTTCGCTAAAATGTCTAAGCATAACATTTTCTTATCGCTAAACACATTCACGACCACTTACTTAATAATACATTAAAACTTTAAATAGACATAAATAACCAAATTTAAGATAATACAGACACAAATACACATTTTCCAGTTCGTCGCGTCCAATCCGTTCATCACTCCCAGAATGCTCTTGGATCCACAAAAGAGAGCATCGTAGATTTAAAATTTCTAAATTAAATCGTTCAGAAATCGTTTTTTTTTTTTTTTAATAATTTAAACAACTTTTTTTCAACTTTAGTTCGAATTTGATATTATTATTTCTTACTGACTTTCACGATTCGAATAAACTTTCCCGTCTGAATAATTCCAATCATAATATTTGAACAGGAGTTCGACTAGTTTGAACTTTCTAACTTTTACTACAACTAATTATATGAAACTCATGGTTGCCGAGTGGTTAACTCCAAAACAGAAGACTCGAGTTCGATCCTCTTATGTGAAGGGCTCGTACCAATGAGTTTTTTGAAACTTATGTACGATTTGAATCGTTGGCTTGGATTCTAAGTAAAAAAGTGAAGCGGACCTGCGCACAATTGGGCAAAGGCCTCCTTCTCAAATATCTAATAGAGTTTTGGATCCGGGAAGGTCCAATGCGGGTTGTCGGGAAATGACTAAATGACATTCTATGTCATTTTACCGATTACTTCAGTGTACGAAATCTTATTATAAAATGTTCTCAAACTTTCTTACAACTTTGTACTTTAAATGAAACAAATCCCGAATGTATTGATACTAGAGGGCACTGGACGTTTGTGACTTTGATCCAGAAGCAGAGCATAGCCACGGAACATTTTAAATAATTGTTAGTTACAAAATACTGATATAAGCAGTTGCAAGTGAAATTATTCTACAGTTCACTACAGACAATGCAAATTTTAATTCGTAGATACTAAGTATTGAATAAAATACTTAATAATCTTGTAGTGAGATATTTATATGAATATGTACAAGTAGGATGCTATGACATTAAATTTAATATCATAGTTTACAGGCCATATGCGTAATAAGCCAAATATCAATTATATAAGTACAGTAGTTTAGTCTCAGGATTTTTTTTTACTTTTCGTTTTTTTCCCTCAAGATATATTTGCGCTACAAGTTAATAAGGAGACCCTGATCAAAATCTTCTTATGTTAATTATTACCGACCGTCTGCGCGGGCATCCGTGCTAGCGTTTGAAGTCTCCGACGCGCCGATAATGAAATCCTGCGAGGTCGCCTCTCTTGCCGAGGTCAATGAACTATTCATGACAAATGATGCTTGCATTTCATTTGGATTATTTCCCATTTTTATCCCGTGGTTGTCGTATGAGACGACTAAGGGAAAGCCTTGTAAAACCGCAATAGCTACCGATAGACGGCGGGATAACCATCTCGAAAAATATCACACCGAATCTAACCAGACCGTTGATGGACAGCAGCGTCTAAAGAGCGAGGTGTCTGGTACTGCGATTTCCAATCCGCTTGTCGAGCGTGGCGATATGGGAAATCCTCCTTATGCTTATGGGAGGCTGAAATTTACTTATTTATACATTATTTGCACTCGTAAATGAGCAAAATATCGGACTTAATGCCAAGATTCATTCTACCAGTCTACCATCAGGTTGAGTAGAGACAATGTTACAGGGTACGGAGTACAGAGAGACAGGAGATAACTTTAAACTAAATTCGATAGAATACTTATATATGACGAGCACTTAGACATACATGCAATTATTGTTGTATGTTACATAAAACACATTACACACTATACTTTACAGGCTGTTAAGGATAAGGTAATGTAATTCCGCTATCTATCGTATGCCATGTTATTTTCAATACAAAGCTCAGACTTTAGGCAATTAAAGTTCAGTTTTCACATGTAAACTTTACAGAAACACTTTTTAAAGTATGCAACATAAAAAAATCTCATTTCCCTGGGGATTTACTTATGTACATACTCGTGCATGTGTCGCGTTGTTCCGCTTCAGATGTTTGCGGGAATGCGAATATAAAATGGTTGCGGTGCCCGAGACGGCTGAGTAATAGGCTGTCACTTTCGCTAACAAATGATCATACAACTCAGTGGAACCCCCAATCCCTACTTTACCACATCGACTGGAAATTTCGGGTGAAATGATTTCATTTATGCCGTCTGGTGGCGGCCTAAGAGTGTCTGCCATCCCGCACTCGTCTAAAAAGATGCTAGAATAACTAAAATAAAAGACAGACCGCGTATCTTTGTGTATTTGTTATATTGTATTATCTTGTATACCATATGTTGTACTGTAGCTACGAATAAAACATTTTTTCTTTCTATTTGCTTAAACTAGAGCTCTGAGTATTTCATTACAGTTTTCACCATTATTCAGAATATTTCATGGCCAAGATTCGTATGTACGAGTAGTACGAACCTATTCACATTTAGTTTATGTATTACAGATCTGTCCGTGTGAAGCCGGCTCGTTTCGCTAGTCAATAAACAAGCGAAGGATAGTAGCTGCTTATAAAATAGTTTAAAGAAAAGCTGCGGATGCAAAGTTATGCCGTAACGTTTGTTTGTAACTTTTCATCCTATTCAATTGAACGACAAACATAACAATGATATTGTTTGTATACGTCATTCAATTACGTTTCAAGGATATTTTTTATGTCAATTAAAAGTCACAATAGCCAAGCGATTAGGTGATCTACCTTCGAATCAGGAGATTAGAGTTCAGTCTCCAATGTAAAGTTATATTTAAGTTTTTAACCATCAAAGGGTTGCCTGGAAGATATTAATTTCGGCGAAAGGACCGCCCATTGTACATATAACTTTTAGTTTAATTTCCTTTTTGTATTTGTTTTTAAGGTGTACAATAAAATTGTATTTAATTAATTTAATTATACTTCCTTTCCCACCCCATGCATTCATGCTGCAATTTAAAGAAACCTGCAGCGTCTTTACCAAGTAAAAACTACGTGGCAGAGCAATCCTCTCCTATCAATCGTACTCTTTTGTATCCTCTAGGCCCACTACTAGATTCCCAAACTGTTTTGGGCAAGAGATCCCTTTTTCAAAATGTACTGATAACTCGGACCCCCATAGCCAAATTCTTATAAACTTTCAACACCAATCTATTATATAGATACGAAATAGTAGGGATCTTATGATTGAACCCACATCCGATGTAAAGCTTATGAGATAAGATCGGAGGAAGGGTCAGATCAAACACTGAACGAATGCACCATGTGGCCGAGGATTCTGAAGGATTCTACCTTTTACTACGATTTTACAAAATCATTGTCGACAAGTGTATACAAAACCCCTTCTTAACAAACAAAAGTACCGACCAAAACGTATTGTAATTTACTTCAAATTAAACTCGAAGCTTACACCTAAACCTGATACATGACGAAATTTGACAGACGAAATAAATAAAAGATAAATTGGCAAAGCAACAAAGCTCCGAATCAGACGTGGGATTAGGGCGTTGTTGGAGCACGGCGAATGTACTGGTACGTACGTATAACCCTTCAGTACGTTTGTATTTGTAGTTATTTATATAACATATCGTTACGAGCTACGGGTCGCGAGATTGGAGTAAAAGGCCGATATCTTAAACTTTTATTTATCATCATATTGCCTTCTCTTTCCTTGCTCTTCACTCGTCCTTTTCCTCGTCTTCCTGTACTTTTCTTCTTTTTCCTCTTCAACTCACTTCAGACCTCCTTATGTAGTCCCGAATTTCGATCATCTTCTTATTTTCGATGATTCCCGAATATTCCCGAAACAATATTTACTTTTCATTGATGTAAATAGGCCTATATTTCAAACAGTGTAATGCGACCCTTATTTACCTACCATAGAGTTTCGTTAACATCGACATTACCAGTCGATCTATAAAACATTATTTCTTTTGACATGTCATTCGAAGACGTAAGAGTTGAATAGACGTTTTTTTTTTTTTGTAACTTTGCACCTGTGTGTTGTGTAAATGAATAATTCATATTAATATTCAAGAATGTTAAGGTCTATTCCGCTTGCTTACATACGAGCAACGTTAAGAAGTAGTTATCTGCGCAGGATATTATAATATATTATTATAGTATAGTTATATATGTATGTCTATGCATGTGCGTAAGTGTGTATGCGTGTATGGTATGGGTTTGTGCATGTATATGTACGTATGTTAAAATAATACATGTAGTCTATTCTAAATATGTTGTTAACATTATATTAATATTGGTAAACTAGTCCTGCTTCGCTTGACTACCTTAACTGCACCAAAAGACACTCTGTTTTACCTAAGGTTAGCTGGTAGAGAATGCAATATAGCATTAGGTTTGTCTTTTGTACAGTTTTTCGATGCAATAAAGAATACATTAAATATTATGATAGTGCCGAAAGTGTGCGCGCAAACATAAAGGTTTCCCGTATGCGATATAACACTTTTTTTTAAAATAAACACCATTTCAAACTCGTTATAGTTAAAATCACAGATATCAAATTTTATTTTATTTATGCGTATTATGTATACCGATATAGCAGTCTAAGGATTCCTCCTTCTATATCTCCTATAAGACCTTTTCTTTATAGCCATTCTCATCTTCGCGTGGTGCATCCTGCTGAATAACAAACGAGGCTCTAGCTACTGATTGCTGTCGGAAAACCCATCCGAATCCATATATCAAAGACAAATATGATGGGATGCTGAGCTGGTTTGGACATGTGGAGAGGATGAATGAAAGTAGGTTAACGAAACAAATATGGCGAGGCGAGTGAAAATGGAGTCGGGAGAGGAAGACCTAGGCGAACATTTCACGATCAAATCGGAGACGTTCTGGAAAAAGGCCAGGTCAAGAGTACTCTAAACCAACGAGTATGCATGCGAAGATTGATGAAAGTGGGAGAAGCGAAAGACGTATGTCAGGACCGTAGCAAGTGGAAGAAGATTGTCTCTGCCTATCCCATTGGGAACAAGGCGTGAATACATACATATACATACATAAATATGATGGGATGCTGAGCTGGTTTGGACATGTGGAGAGGATGAATGAAAGTAGGTTAACGAAACAAATATGGCGAGGCGAGTGTAAATGAATAATTCATATTAATATTCAAGAATGTTAAGGTCTATTCCGCTTGCTTACATACGAGCAACGTTAAGAAGTAGTTATCTGCGCAGGATATTATAATATATTATTATAGTATAGTTATATATGTATGTCTATGCATGTGCGTAAGTGTGTATGCGTGTATGGTATGGGTTTGTGCATGTATATGTACGTATGTTAAAATAATACATGTAGTCTATTCTAAATATGTTGTTAACATTATATTAATATTGGTAAACTAGTCCTGCTTCGCTTGACTACCTTAACTGCACCAAAAGACACTCTGTTTTACCTAAGGTTAGCTGGTAGAGAATGCAATATAGCATTAGGTTTGTCTTTTGTACAGTTTTTCGATGCAATAAAGAATACATTAAATATTATGATAGTGCCGAAAGTGTGCGCGCAAACATAAAGGTTTCCCGTATGCGATATAACACTTTTTTTTAAAATAAACACCATTTCAAACTCGTTATAGTTAAAATCACAGATATCAAATTTTATTTTATTTATGCGTATTATGTATACCGATATAGCAGTCTAAGGATTCCTCCTTCTATATCTCCTATAAGACCTTTTCTTTATAGCCATTCTCATCTTCGCGTGGTGCATCCTGCTGAATAACAAACGAGGCTCTAGCTACTGATTGCTGTCGGAAAACCCATCCGAATCCATATATCAAAGACAAATATGATGGGATGCTGAGCTGGTTTGGACATGTGGAGAGGATGAATGAAAGTAGGTTAACGAAACAAATATGGCGAGGCGAGTGAAAATGGAGTCGGGAGAGGAAGACCTAGGCGAACATTTCACGATCAAATCGGAGACGTTCTGGAAAAAGGCCAGGTCAAGAGTACTCTAAACCAACGAGTATGCATGCGAAGATTGATGAAAGTGGGAGAAGCGAAAGACGTATGTCAGGACCGTAGCAAGTGGAAGAAGATTGTCTCTGCCTATCCCATTGGGAACAAGGCGTGAATACATACATATACATACATAAATATGATGGGGTGCAGGAACCGCTATGGCGAGGTTACCGGTCCTGGGTTCATAGACCCCCCCCCCCCCACCTAACTTTTTGAGTGTGGGTATAACATCACAAAAAACTATGCTTGAAAAAAAGTGAAGGTTTCTTAGAGAGGTGTATGTGGACTTGTATAATGTGCTATGCGTACGATAACGCCATACAGTCGTTCACAATATGGAGACAAGTTTTACAGAACCGATGGATATGCCGCATCTACACCGCATGCTATTATCTTCACACATCCGCACATCTACGTTAGTTTCCGTTCGCGTCATAAGCCACTGCCCCCTTTGACGAAAACTGACGTAAGCGGCGCAACGGGCAGTACGGACAAAGTTTATTGGATTATTTCTTCCACAATTGTATGTCTTTCTATCGAGACTTTCTTTGTTAGCCGTGTATAATGTGTCGGAGAAGCAATTTTCGTTATAATGGCAAAAGTAATATAATGTATGTTGGTATAATGTAAGGTTGACAGGATGTATTGAATAGTATGTTAGATATAAGAAGGCTACGGTTGGAAGATTGCATAGTGGAAAAATCATTTTATTTTATCGTCTTGGAACAGCATTTACCGTAATTCCCTCGCTTTTTTTTTAACGTCTCGATTTTTGATAAAAATAAATTATATAAAATAACAAACTAAATCCGTATCTGTAATTTAAGATCATAAAGTAAAATTTAACGGTAATGTATAGAAAAAAAATCATAAATATGGATTATTTAGTATTAATCACTACAACACAATAGAAAATAGTAGTAATATAGTGCTTCATAACTTTAAAATATATAAATAAATTCTATATGTATCTAGACAATAAATATAATTATTTTATTATAACTATTCAAAAAGTGGTAGAGGCAAGCGGCGAATCTAGCTGCTGCTCGAATGGGCCGGCTCGACCGGATTGGTACCACAGCCTCGCAGAATACCGGCGTGAAGTAGAGGCATCTTGTGCTTCTGCGTTCCCCACACCCCTTTCCCATCCCCCTCCGCATCCTCCCTCCCATCTCCCTAATATCCTTAAAGGCCGGCAACGCACCTGCAGCACCTTTGGTGTTGCGGATGTACGTGGGCGACGGTAATCACTTACCATCAGGTGAACCGTCTTACTGTTGGACCAACAATACAAATCGTACCTAAGTTTCGACCAACTCATTGGTACGAGCACTCCACACACAGGTGATAAAACACGGGGCTCTACTGAGTCGGAGACTGATCTAACTACTCGGCTAGCGTGACTGGATACTAGATGTAATTAACTTTATAGTAATTTTAAATCAATTGTGAGTATAAAACTTAGAAACTTACAAAGCCGTAGCGGATTCTTTCCTGCACCGATAAATTTCTCAGAAACAATTAGAAGAAGCCTTTAGCCAGATGTGGGATATTTGTATGTCGTTTATTAACCTTTAATAAGAGCCTAGATGAAGAAAATGAAATGAAAATGAAAATACACTTCATTGTACACCAATAGCAAAAATAGGAAAAAATAAATAAATAAAAAGAAACACAAAGGTACAATTGGCGGCCTTATCGCTTAGAAGCGATCTCTACCAGGCAACCATTTTGCAGAGGAAATAATGACCAGTGAGCAAGGGTCAAGGGTGTACGCAAGTTACACAGAAGTGAAAATATAATGTAATAATATATATATAGATATACACACAAACATATATATATATATATAGACTAACATATACTGATATATCTGAAGAGTAGGTGGAGTGACGACCTGCGCAGTGTTGCGGGAAGCCGAAGGCCGGCAGCACATCTGTAGCTCCTCTGGTGTTGTGGATGTTCGTGGGCGTCGGTGATCACTTACCATCAGGTGAGCCGTACGCTCGTTTGCCCCCTTCTTCTATAAAAAAAAATGCAGGTGGCCCAGAACTGAGATTTGTGGTATTCTTTGGGGGAGCCCTATGTTCAGCAGGTCTATCTTGGACTTGAGATAGGCTGAAACGATGATGAGAAAAAGCCTACTCCTGTCCTTCGTTGCGAACCAGAAATGTCGCAGACTCGGTGTCGTTCGTTTGCGTCCTTTTATGTACTCACTCACCATCAGGTGCTCCGCTCGTTCGTTTGCGCTCTCTTCTATACGAAAAAAACTGCGACGTTTTTTTAAGTTTCCTGTTCCATTCCGTGCACACTGATTTTGGAACAGAAAGAAACGATCATTAGAGTTTCCACGCGTGTTCGAACCAACTATTGAACCTTTGACACAACTAACGCAAGGCACAGTAACTAGTGTTAGTGAATAGTTTGCAAAAGTGAAGCCTTTCTTTGACTCGAAATTTTCCTTTGTTTTATGTCGAAAATTTAATTTTACGCTTTCTTTGAGCATTAAGAAGCTTTTCTTTGATAAGAAAATTTAGATTTTTTTATTTTGAGTAAAAATTAAAAGAGTTGAACTCGAGCAATAAATGTTATATAAAGGTTTAATAAAGAAACCCTGGAATGGATAGAAGGCTAGCCGTCTCGTTCTTTCTCTCAGAAAGGTGAAAATGGATCACACAAGCCCGTTTTGCAACACTGTTATGGCAAATAGAAATTCGTAATCTCTGCTTAATCCTATATGATAAGGCATGGGTATATGACGGTCGGTATGTAGCGCCTGTTGCTATGATTTACTATCCGTCTAGAAATATTAATATTCTCTAATTGTATATTCTCTAATTACTATTCAATGAATCATGTCAGTGTGTGATTTCTTTGGAGTCAAAATATAATCTAACCTGTGGCATGAGTGAAAATACGCATTTACGAGTAAAAAGCCGTATGTTTTATTGACTCTATACGTTTTATTTAGGAATGACTTTAGTATAGTGCGTATTATAATTTTATAGGTGAAACTGTTCCTGAAATTTATAGATTCTGATTTCGTTTCTCAATTGTCAATTTTTTTTTATCTACTACCGTTTCGTTATGAGATTTCTCTAACGGAGACGAAACTCCACAGGTTTTAACTTTTTCATAAATTACAAATAATACAACAATAAATACAATAATAAATGATTTTAAAAAAAATGTTAGAAAACATTATTTAAATTTAAATAGACTTATTTAGTTATTATTATGTATATCATGTATATTCATATTTTTTATTCATTTATTTTTATTTCTTTATAGTTATTTAAAAATAATTTTGTTAGATGGCGTATATTTTAGGGGATTATAGATGCGTGTATAAAAGCTTTTTTATCTTTACATAATCTAATCTTTGGATTTTCTAGTTTATATGTCATTTCTGTCACTATTCTTTGGAAATAGGGTTTCATGTTTACGCACATACATTATACTTTTCGTAAATGTATTGACGGGGAAAAGTCGAATTGTTATTTTTTTTTAAATAACTCCCTAAGCGAATCACGAGTGCGCACGCAGGATCAATATTGTATTCGCATCAACCGCATGTCCAACATAATTAAATACCTATATAATAGAGATTTATCTCCCGTCTACTGCACGTCACCAATCCTACATAATATAATTATCTCCCGAGGCTCTATGGAAAAGGAAGCCCGCTGCGTACATAACAGGTTTCCTCTCGACCGGACACGAGTCGCTTGCTCACTCAGCGTCTGTGCGTTCGCTCACTATTTCGATCCCGAGACACACTGCTGCTGCTTTTCGAGGAAGTTTTCGGTATTTAGACACTAAATATTGGAATAATCTCCCGCCTCCTATACGCGATATCAGATCTTTGGCTCATTTTAAAATAAAGTATGAATCATTTATTTTAGAACTTAAAGAAAACTTATGAGAAAGTGTCGAAAATAACGGTGTTGTGTGACGAGATTTAAATCCTATTTTATTAATTGTTTAAATTAATTTTCGAGATTCGCTTTACGCCTAGCGCCTTGGAATAACTATTTCATTAGTTATTCTGTGGTGTATATTTAGCAGATAATAAATTTTAATTTTTAAATTTTCAAAATTATTAGATAATATCATTAATCTTAAATTGTATTCTCTTAAAATCAATATTTGTTTTCTTTATTTAGTTATGTTTGTTATTTTCTTTCTTTTTGTTTTAACGGGGCATGTTTGACTGTTTGCGTCTGTTTAACTGTTCCCGAGGTTTAATATTCAACAAGGGCAGCGGCAGAACATCAGTGCTGTTGCTACACCGCTGCAGCATAATGCCGAGTCGAATGCCCTTTCGGTGCTATAATCCAGCATATTGTATTATCTCATTTCTTTGTTGTGTTATGGCATCGAATAAACATTGTTTCTTTCTTTCCTTAAAACGCCCAAATGTACCCAAAGAATTTCTTTATGGTTTATGTATAGTTCGTTCAATGTTAGGTTATACAATATTCCGTTTAGGAACGAGAAAACGATGTAGACATTTACCGTTGCGGTAGGACAGCTGTAAGTATCGATGTCAGCACGCGGCCGCTCCCAGCCGACGTTAAGTGGAAACCGATCCCTTGTGCTCTCGTCTCTCTTTTATCAAACTTTCCTGCTGTCATCTGCTTCTTAATATACGTTAAAGATAATGTGCATTTAACTGTACCAGCAAAACAAATATAGGCGGCTGTATCGCAGAAGAATGTCAGACGAATAACTACATTTGATTGATTTACATAAAACATGCGTTGGTGCAATCCGGAGTGTGTGAATTGTGCAGATACTGTGGACAAGGCAAGAAGTGAGGCGACAAGGCGGAAACCCGCTCGGGAAGGCATTGTTCTTAACTTAAATCTGCATTTGAAATGCTTAACTTAAATATGCTTAACTTAAATCAGTTAGTAAGTTTCATTTGTCCTGTAATGCTGGCTGAGTGGCAGAATATCGGGCAGCGTGATAGAGCCGACTCACAGGGACTCCTGCAAGTCATACTCCCCGGCCAGCGAATTGGGCTCACCAATCCGCTTATCCAGCGTGGCTGGTATGAGGCTTCCCAGAAATATATTTCGGTTTTTTATAGCACTCCCTTGGAGATGTGACTGATATAGGCTGATTTAATATTGAAATAGCAGAAACTACTAACATGATTCTAACATTATTCTGCCAAACAGAACTGAAGTAAACGAAGTCTTAAAGCCTAAAGCTCGCGCAAGTTTAGGTCCGCTGGAACAAGGAGGCTCCAACTCCAACGGGCCATGGTTATGTCGACTTGTCTTTTCGTGTCTTGAAATGCAACCATGAAAAAAGTTTGGAAGCATGTTTGTGTTACATTTGCAAGTTCATTATTGTGGAAATTATACGAATCATATATATATCTCCGAATCAAGAGATTCGAGTTCGAATACCAATGGTGTATAGGCGTACAGATCTACCACCCCCTTTCTTGCCATGGGAGCCGTAAGAATCGACTAAGGGAAAAGCCTTAGATGCCAATGGCTGCCAACAGATGGCGGGACTACCATTTAGAAAATTACCATACTAAAATTAAGCAGCTTGATGACGGGTAGCGTCTAAGATGCGAGTTGTCTGAGACTCGGATCGGCAAACCCCTTGCCGAGGATGGGGTTTACGGTAAATACTCCTCAGGGAAGAAGCTCATGTCTGGCAGTGAACAAGATACAAAATAGCTAAGGTAGCGACGTAAGAATCTGCCATCCCTTTCTTCCCATGGGTTTCGTAATTAGTATTAATGGATGTGGAATACCTTTTACATCGGAGTGCTAATAGAAACTATTAATATTTCAAAAGTTGAAGTGTAAAGTAAGGACTATCAAATCACGTGCCATGTGTGCGCAAAATAAAAAAAAAATTCAAAACTTATATACGAATTTTGTCGATGGCCTGTAGACGACAGACAAACAACGACTGTTTCACCATCCGCGATGTCGTTCCTGATAAGCTGTGGTGATTAAAGATCGATTGAAACAAGTAAAACAAATTATACAAATAGTGTAAAATAAAACCCGGTTAAACAAAAAAAGAGTAAATCAAGATTTATTTGAAATGAAACTACTACTACTACCGGATTTTACCGCGATTAATTGGCTTTTTTAAATCCCGACGTTTCGGGTGCTTTACAACAGCCGTGGTCACGGTCCAATGTATAAATGTGTAGAATTCGCGCAAATAAATGAAGAGAGAGAAATCATTACTCTAGTTTTAATAAGAACAGAACAATTGTAAAGCCTCTACACTATACACTACATAGGCATCCGACAGCTTTGAAACTATAAAGCGTCGTCTGTTTTGTCAGCCTCATCAATTTGTACAACAATTTTTTTTCATGCTGTTGTATGCCTTGTTGTTTTCAATCATTCGATATGTATGTGTGTGTGTTTATTTTTTCCGTAATAAGTGTTGCGCTGTACATGGGCCATAACATTTTTTTTTCTTTCTAAAAGCAATTTTATTTTTTTTTATCGGAAAGAGGGCAAACGGGCAAGTGACTCATCTAATGGTAAGTGACTACCGACACCCACGTACGACTGCAACACCAGAGGAGCTGCAGGTGCGTTGCCGGCCATCAAGGATACTTAGAGGGGATTGTGAGGAGGGGAAAAGGTTACCTCGCTCATGGAACGAATCGTAAAAACGGCAAAGGCAGTGGTACTATTCCGATCGAGCCGGCCCATTCGAGCTTAAAAGCTCAATTTCGACTGGATGCATAAATAAATGACGGCAGGACCGCGTGACAAGATACAGTATAACATAAGGACTTGAATGATAAAAATAATGCTGTGTGGTAGCGGCGGCTGAATCTGCCACCCCCTTATGTCGGATGTCGTAAGATGAATATGAGATGAAGTGGAAAATTTTGATAATCATCGGAAGCAAACTCGGCGACGAGGCTCGTGATGTTCTAGCTCCCGAAGACGGGCCAACACGGGCGCGGGACGGACGGGTCGCGACAGACCCTGATCACGTAAAGCCATGCCAAATGAAAATCCGTAATCACTGCCTAGCCCTTCGAGTAACAGTCACACCTGTTGTTGTATATATTAAAAAGATAAACCTTAAAAAATATGAACTTACAAAGGCAAGTCAAACTGGAGCGAAACAATTACTAAGAAAACTATGGGTAGATAAGGTTTATATACAGTGTTCATTATTAATAAATGTGTCAAAAAATAAGAAATAGATGGATAATCTTACTAATATAACAAAGAAAAAAAGAAGGTCAGATCTCAGCAAAGTTCGTTAAAATAAATTAGGAAAAACAAAAACAAAAGGGACAAGTTTGAATCTCTCTTATTAAAAGTTTTCAATCATCCTTCATCATTTAGGTCAAAGACACGGAACAACTTGTAATTATAGACGTACTTGTTTGTCTTATAATTACAGACAGTAAGGAGAGTAAACCGAATCGTTGAATTATACTACTGCCATATTTCCGGAACGCATAGACTATATTTTTTTTTAGTTTTACGTGGGGAAAGATGCTAAAACACCACGACGTAACTCGACCGCCACCGAAGGCGGTAACTGGTAAAGACTGAAGAAGAACAACATTTACCATGTTAGAGCGTCTAAAACCCCCCCACGGTAGATACATCTTGGACATGACAGGTTCGGCGGTAGAGACTCGCGAACATAAGTCCCGGAACTTAGCATATGCGATGGAATTCTCTACACCGCAAGCTATCGAAATCATAACGCCATCTACTGAAAATTTTAGAAATGATTTGTTTAAACATTAAAATTGAATAGTAATAGTTTAATAAATTGTTTTGATTGACAGAAGCACAAAGCTTAAAAAAAATGCCTAATTAAAAGAATCCTTAACAGACTAGAAACAGTCCACTGCAGTACCTCATAGGCCGCCACGCTCGACAAGCGGAGTGGCCATCGCAGTACCATAGATGCTGCTGCCCGTCATCGGTTTGCCTTATTTTAGTCTGGTAGTCGCCGCCTCTTACGACACCTGTTTACCCTTCACTTTTTACTTTTTTTTTTTTATGAAAAATAGGCCTGCGTTGACCTCAATCTTGCCCGATGGAAAGCGAAGATGAGGCCTAGGATGGTACACGCTGCCTAGATGTCTGTTCACTTTGGCCTTGAAGATATTCAGGTTATAGGCCTCCGGAAACACCGACCCCGGCAGAGTTCCACTCCTTAGCCGTCCGCACAAAAGAAGAGGCAAACCGCCTCGTGCGTAATGGAGGAATGTCTACAACATAAGGGTGGAACTTCTCGCCGCGTCTAGTCGTTCGGTGATGGAAAGGGAAGAGGGTATTAGGTTATGCAAAACCTCCGCACACTCTCCGAAATGAATTCGATAAAAACCGAGAGGCAGGCCACTCGTCTACGGTGTTCGAGGGTTTGAAGTTTGCCTCTACTAGTGAGTCACTGCCTATGATCCTCTTCGCTCGGCGCTCCAACGAGTCCAAAGCATCAAGCTGATGTTTAGCCGAACCATCCCAGAGGTGGGAACAGTATTCCATGCAAGAGCGGACTTGAGCTTTGTATAGATTTAAGAGCTGCTCCGATGTGAAGTACCGTCTCACCCCGAGAGGATACTAAGTTTTTGGCGGCAGTGTTTGCTATGGACTCGATGTAACGACCGAAATTTAGGTTAGAAGAGAGATCTAGACCTAAGAGCGCAAGACGGTCATTTACCGGAACGGAGACATTCCGGAAAGTCAGGTCAGTTGGAATGGACTCCGTTTCGCCGAAAAAGACAAGCCAACAAGACAAGTGTTTTAGAGGGGTTAAACTCGACCAAATTGGCATCACCCCATTGGGAAACAGCCTCCAAAGTCGAGTTCACCCTCAATCATCGATTCTCTGAAAGACTGGACTTTTGCCCCAGACTTCGCATCGGACAAGTATCTCCCCGAGACTGTGCTGTCATCTGCATACCCAAAGATATCGGGTGTTACCAGCAGGTCGTTGATGTGCAGCAAAAAAAGAGTCGCGGAGAGCACAGACCCCTGAGGCACACCGGCATTAATATCATGGAGATCGGACGAGGCGCCATTAACGACAACCCGAATCGATCTGTTCCTCAGGAAATCCTCGATCCAGATGCAAAGCTCAGGAGCAATACCATATGCCGGAAGCTTGCCAATGAGACTTGCGTGCCAGACCCTGTCGAAAGCCTTAGAGATATCAAGAGACACGGCAAGAGCTTCACCGTGTCTCTCAATGGCTTCGCTCCAGTGGTGAATAGCATACACAAGAAGATCCCCAGTAGATCGGCCTCGACGAAACCCGAATTGACGGTCACTGAGGAGGTCGTTGTCCTCCAGGTATGCAAGGAGGCGGTTGTTTAAAACGCGCTCCATAACCTTACGAGTATGGAGGTGATTGCGATAGGTCGGTAGTTGGCAGGGTCGGCACGACTTCCTTTCTTAGGTACAGGTTGGACATTGGCAATCTTCCAGGACTTCGGAACTTGACCAGTCCTCAGGGACAAGCGATAGAGGCGAGTCAGAACAGGAGACAACTCAGGCGCACATGACCGCAAGACAATGGCAGGAATGCCGTCAGGCCCACTAGCCTTATTCACATCTAGAGTTCTGAGTATTTTGAGTACCTCTTTTGCCGAATGTGTACCTCAGGCATTGCAGAGTCACAACGAGGTAGCAAAGGTGGGCAGTTATCAGCTGCATCTAGTTGTGAATTCTTCGCAAATAGAGAGGCAAACATGTCTGCTTTCTCTTTGGCGGTGTGAGCTAATGAGCCATCAGACTTCTGCAATGGCGGGAAAGAAGACCGGCAGAAATTGGCTTCGACCGATTTGGCAAGAGACCAGAAAGCTTTACTCCCGGATGGGTAAGACGCTAGTTTGGCTCCAATACGGCCAATATGGTCGAAGCGGGCCTTGCGGAGAGCACGTTTGCAGGACTTAGCAGCACTATTGTAGGCTCTTTTCAGTTTCAGGACATTCGGTGCTTTGCGGGCTCGAGCATCCGCCCACTCTTGGTAAGCTAAGTGCTTAAGTGCTTCGGCACTATCACACTCAGAGCTGAACCAAGGGCGGGCTCTCACATGGAGTGAGATATCAGAATATGGGACAAAATATTCCATAGCCTGATATATCACTCCAGAAACAACATCCGCGCAGCACGCCGGGTCGTCTGAAGAGAAGCATAAGTGCTGCCATGGGTAGGATGCAAAGAAATGCCGCATCTCATCCCAATCAGCTGACTTGTATCGCCATACACGCCTAGTCCCCATGTGTTCGGGTTCAGGTGGCGAGTAGACAGACACAGATTTCACCAGACAGTGGTCGGAGCTACCTAACGGGGAGGAGACTGCAACTTGATATCGGACTTTGAAACTATTGAAATTCTATTGACACTAGAATTAAGAATGTGATTATGTGATTAGTTTATTAGATTGAAAGAGAACTTTGGAACGTAGATAAAGACTTTTTACTTCTTTTTATCCTAGATAAGCAGCGCGAAGATACTCCGTGAAGAAGCCGCGTATTATAAAGTATGCGGTCAAAAAAACTTCCAATACCATAAACAAAATTTTATTTTTAAAAAAACTAGGGCCGCGACTGTATATCACGCTGAACATAAAATATCCTGTAAGCACAATATTCCATTAAAGCCAATCCTAGTGGATACGTGATCCTTGGATCCATTTGTTTGATTAAAAAATAGGTAAAAATCGCCGCTCCCGCTGTACACCACCCCCACTCATTGTTATGTTCCAGTGAGTAATGACCTAACGAAACAATATTGGCAGCAATCATCAAGTTTCCCAACTCTATGTTATCGCTTCCAGATAAAGCTAGGGCGAAGGGGATTAATCCAGATGCCAGATGTATTACACTAACAGTACTGTTCCCGCGATACAAATCGGCCATTAGACATGGCAGGGCCAAGTATCGCGTCGCTCTGTAACTTATGTTGTAAGCGGGCCTGAAGTCGTTGTTGAACGTGCCACCTGCAAATTTAAGGCGATTATTAGCTTATGCCAGTATTTCGCATGTTATCCGGTAAATGCAAACAATGGGAACATTTCATTATTATGATATATATGACAGCAACTAGCGCTTGCAATGACAACCCTACTACGATTGTCAGCCATGCCAATCGGTCATACCAAAAGGTAAAATACTATATGTTCTATTTCAAATCCAACTTTACTTGTATATGCTTCAGCTCATTAATAAAATTAGGAGAACTTAAAACCTAATTAAGGAGGAGGGAAGGTGCGGCTAGAAGTTTTTGCCCCGCCTCAAATAAATTCTAGATCCGGGGCTGGAGCTACGCTGTGGCTTAAACACTCGTCGTATACTGTATAAACTGCTCCACTGAAATAACACGCTTTACGTTTCCGATCGTATTCGAGTACGTGTGACGCCTTAAAAAAAACAAAAATACTAACTTTGATAATGCAGGAATCCTATCACTCCGTGAATAAAGAAATTTGCATGAACCCCCGGTTGCGTGAAACTATTTGTCCGTATGCCACTGGCCCCCCGACCAGCAACACAGCACAACACTACGTGAGCCAGGGAAGCATTGAGATCATCTTCACTCCCCATTACTATCTAAAATTATTAAAATATCTCTAAATTAATATATACATTATTTTCTTGTAAATATTGACAACGTTAATGTATATAAAATATGTGTCAAAATAAAAAAAAATATGATGTCTTAATATACTTTCACAGAGTAGGTGATACATCTTTGAAAAGAGTTTCGTTTGTAAGGCATAAACAGTATTATATGGTGATGATACTTCATTAATCTTTAAAATTAAACGTGTACTAGTTACACACAACGATTTGAATAATGCAATGTTTAAAAATTGTTTATCGGTTTAACGATAATAATTTGCTTCTTAACGACAATAAAAATAAATGTATAAAATTGACTACACCCATATCGCTTCTGCCGCGGCTCCAGTGCTGTTTTCGGGAGAGTCATCTCAAATCGTCTAGTGAACAGACTTGACGACTTCCAGCCTCCCGAACAAGCCGGATTCCGAAAAGGCTATAGTACCATAGACCACATACATACTCTTCGCCAGATTGTACAGAAGGCCGAGGGTACAACTTGCCATTATGTCTGGCGTATGTGGACTATGAGAAAGCCTTCGATTCAGTCGAAATTTGGGCGGTGCTACAGTCTCTCCAGCGGTGCCAGATAGACTCTCGGTATATCGAAGTGCTGAGGTGTTTGTACAATGAGGCTACGATGTCTATCCGAGTACAGAATCAGAGTACGAAACCAATCCAACTGCAGAAAGGTGTAAGACAGGGTGATGTCATATCCCGAAACTCTTCACCGCTGCATTGGAAGATGTTTTCAAGCAGCTGAACTGGAAAGGATACGGTATCAACATCAATGGCGAATACATCACTCACCTTCGATTTGCCGACGACATAGTTCTTATGGCAGGATCGCTGGAGGAGCTCAGTACAATGCTCAATGACCTCAATAACGTCTCCCAACAGGTTGGTCTTAAGATGAACATGGACAAGACGAAGTTCATGTCAAACGTCCATGTCACACCAACACCGGTTGTTGTTGGGAACAATAGGCTCGAAGTTGTAGACGAGTACGTATACCTGGGACAAATTGTCCGATTAGGTAAGTCCAACTTCGACTCAGAGGTCAATCGACGAATCCAACTCGGCTGGGCTGCGTTCGGGAAACTACGTCATATCTTCTCGTCGAGTATACCGCAAAGCCTCAAGACGAAAGTATACAATCAGTGCGTGTTGCCAGTGATGACATACGGATCCGAGACTTGGTCCTTCACTGCAGCCCGTATGAGGAAGCTCAAAGTTGCTCAGCGCGCTATGGAAAGGGCTATGCTCGGTGTTTCTCTGCGTGATAGAGTCTGCAACGATAATATCCGCAGCAGAACTAAGGTAACCGACATAGCCGTAAAAATCAGCAAGCTGAAGTGGCAATGGGCCGGCCACATAGCTCGCAGAACTGACAACCGCTGGGGAAAAAAGGTTCTCGAGTGGCAGCCACGTACGGGCAAACGCAGTGTAGGACGACCCCCCACAAGATGGAGTGACGACCTGCGCAGTGTTGCGGGAAGTCGATGGATGCAGGTGGCTCAGGACCGAGCTTCGTGGCAATCTTTGGGGGAGGCCTATGTTCAGCAGTGGACTTCTAATAGGCTGAAATGATGATGATGATGATGACTGCTCGAACCGGCCGGCTCGACCGGGGAAGTATCACGACCTCGCACAATATAACACATTTGTACGTATAAATACACATATTTACATAAATTTCTCACTACTAAGGAATGTTCATCAGAACAATATCTTGTACATTGTATACACTGATATATAGAAAAAAATTACATTTAAAATTCGAGGATATAATATGAAGTACGCCAACCCGCACTGGTGCAGCGTGGCGAATTCTTCCCGGCTCCAAAACTGTCGAATAATTATTAAGATGCATTTTCCCAGTTGTGGACATTTAAAGGCTACTTTACTATAAACCATAGATATAAAATAAAACGAATCTTTTTACTTCTTTAGCCATAGACAATCTGATTAACGAGCTGTTATTATCTATACCCTACTCTTTGTCCTCTGTGATGTGATACTCTTTGGCCCTTGGGCAATAGACAATAGATTTGCGAAACTGCGTTACCGTACTTTTACTACTTTTATAGTAGGTTTGGATGAGTTAGTAGAATATTTAGAAAGTTTTAGAAATTTATTATGTTTTTGGGATATGTATTATATTATGTGAATATTGAACGCAAGACGCTGTAAAGCCGATTTTTTTTAATTTTCTGAAGCAGGTAATATTTCTTTAAACTATATTCATATTTCAACCTTCCTTGTCAAAAATTTAAAAAATCTATTTAACTATCTCGGTCTGGTAAGTTTTACAATAAGAATACCGGGTAATTGTCTTTTTGAGAATTGAGCGAAAGATATGTACGTTGATAAACGAAGTGAGTAATAATGCAGGAATCACAAACAACACACTTTACAACAATTTCGAATATTTGCTCATTACTTACTTTAGTGTTATGTGTATTTACTAAAAATTAAGAAAATCTAAATGCCAGTACCAATTTCCATTCTGAACAGAATGAAAACAAAATTCTAAATTTCATAGTTCCGGTTCATGTCAAGATAAAAAGAATAAAATGAAAGCATTTAGCAAAGCCTGTGGTGTTACTATTTCTATTTAGTGCAAGTGTACGCTAATATAACTCAATAATCACCTGTTTATTAGGTTAATAATTGTTATTGTTTTACATCAAACAAATTTTCAAAGTTCTCCACTCCCTCAAGAAGTGGAAAAAGCGGAGCTGGTGATCTGTGACAGAAACCTTACATTGCGAAGCTCATAAATTCGGTATTTTTCATAGTAGCTTTAGGTCATATGTCTGTTAGATTTTTATTTATAATTTAGAAGTTCGCCGAATTTGAGAACGGCAACACTGTAGCGAAAACATAAGCTGCCATTTTGCTTTCAAACGCGAACTATTTTAATTTTTTTCTAAATAACGTCGTAAATCAAGGTGTGAGGGCTTGTTAGCATTACGAATTAAAATTAAAACAATTAGTGACTGATTACAGAGAAAATGGCAGCCAGCGACTCCGGGGCGGATGAGTCATTGTATCCTATCGCTGTACTCATTGACGAACTTAAAAACGAGGATGTTCAATTACGGTTGAATTCTATAAAGAAGCTGTCTACCATAGCGTTAGCTCTCGGAGTTGAACGCACCCGGTCCGAGCTGATTCCCTTTCTCACCGACACTATTTACGACGAAGATGAAGTACTATTAGCACTCGCTGAGCAACTGGGTAAGTGATTCGATATTTCAATACCTTTGTTTCTGCTAATTAAACCAAAAATTTTGCGTTGTCTACTTATAATAATACCCAATATAATTTTTTACTTTCATTATAATTGCATTACTAATAATGAATAATGCGCTTATTACTCTTATTTTAATATACCTTCTACAAATTTTGTTGATATTTTTCGATTCTAATTTACGTAAGGTTTCCTTAAGATAATAAAATTACGACAATATAACTTATGTATTAGTAAGGCCTGATTGTGAACATCCATTTATTTATTATTAATTAGGTTATTTTAAGTAGATAAAAGAGAAATGTAAAGATATTTATTTTACACATTTGTACTAATGCTTTACAGCATTTATTTTTATATTCTTTGCAAAAATTTTACATTTTCTATACTTACAAATATAAATGTCCATCTAATTGATTGACTGGGTGGTTCATACTCAAAGGATCCATCATTGCCCATAGTTACAAATCATGACAAATAATTCAGCTCAACAAACTGACATTTTTAAAAACATGAAATTGGAATGGCAAGTCTTTTGCTCTTTGGTTATTGGAAAAATTCTATTGCCTTTACACAGCCTTTCCTTACCGGACTGTAAATAGTCCATTGCAGGACATAGGCCTCTCCCATAAGGAGAATTGGCCTTAATAACCATCCTCTGCAAGTGGATTGATTATGCTTAGATGCTGCTACCTGTTTTTTGTAGTGGATATCCCTTCATCTGACGGTAGTCATTCTGATTTTTATGTCTTTCCCTCATACGTAACCACTTGAAGGAAGAGGGTCTGCCACCCTCTTCTTACGCCAATATCACTTTGCCAGCAAAGGTACTTATTAAAGAGACAGCTTTCTTTTAGTTCCAATTTTGTGTTTTCACCTTGACTGGTCATATTCAAATGAATATATGTGCTAACAATATATATGTATCTAGCACCTTTATGCTGTTCATATTAAGTATTAATTCATTTAACTATTTTGTATAGGAAACTTCATCAACCTTGTTGGTGGCGGAGAATATGCTCACTGTCTTCTCCCACCTCTGGAGTCCCTCGCTACAGTTGAGGAGACTGTAGTTCGCGATAAAGCCGTTGCTTCGCTGAGAGCAGTAGCAGCACACCACACACCGCAGGCTCTGGAACAACACTTTGTGCCACTGGTTCAACGCTTGGCTGGTGGTGACTGGTTCACTTCTAGAGCTTCAGCATGTGGATTATTCAGGTGCAATATTTTTAAATATGTAACATATAATGTATAACTCTTTTATTTTGCAAGTAATTCATCATCATGCAATTCCTACTTCTAAATGGGTACAGCCATTATTACAAGACTGCCAAAAAACTACCTGCAACTATCAACTTTGTTATATGTGGTAAAGCCAAGTGGCTGCTTTTGTAGCTGCTCAAATGGGCTTGTTCAAAGTGGGTAGTACCGTACTAACCTCGCAGAATGCTGATGTGAAGTAAATCTTGTGCTTCTGTGTTTCATTCAATGAGTGAGGTAACTGGAGGCCCTCTCCTACTCCTCATCCATCCCTTGAACCTCTTCTCTGCCCTTTCACAAATATCTTTGAAGGCCGGCAACGCATCTGCAGCTCCTCCAGTGTTGCAGATATACGTGGGCGTCGGTAATCACTTATCATGTAAGCCGTATAATCTTTGGCTATCCAATAAAAAAAAATTAATTTACTAGTAAGTTTCAGAATCATGTCCTGTGATTATAAAACTATGCCCGGAATCGTAAATATGTCATTAACACTGATAATAATGTGACTGTACCATCACTGTTGTTGAAACTTTCCAGTGACACCCAGCCAATAAGTTTTATGTTATTCTAATAAGTAAATTCCAAAGTTTCAAAGTTAATCAGCAAGTCTTGTCTTGGACAAGTAATTACTCAATTGGGTTTAAACTATGACCTATGTTGTTCTCCCACTGTTTATGCATCCCTGGTTTTTAAGTGGGGAAATACTAAACGTAGTCCTACTCTCGTGTGGACAAGGACAGTTCATTTTGGACTTGCACTGACCAAAATTCGACTCCTCGACTGTCCTTCTCGTAATGATGTTCCTCCATAGGAGAAGAAACAAGCGAAAGAAACTCTCTAGGTATACTGTTATTCATTGATGAAAAATATTATAATAGATTATTTTGAAACAGAGAGCAATCAATTCATTTCCAGAGGTTATTATCATCCATGTGTTCCTTTATATTATAATTTTATAAAGTACCTTATATAATATATATTTTTAAAAAAAGTCTTTGTTTAATACATTTTTTAAAACCTATTGCTAGGTAGACTTTGTGCATGTACCTGTCTCTGCCCACTGTGGAAAGTCAGCCATGTAGGTTTCTCTTTACTTCACCATGAGTGACCAGGCCGTGGCTGCTGAGTATCGAAATGATTGAGTGTTTCTTAGATATGTTTTTATTGAAATTGTTAACTTTAAGTATCATTAATGAATTCAATATTTCAGCGTTTGCTACACCCGCGTGTCGGCGCCGGTAAAGGCCGAGCTCCGTCAGCACTTCCGCTCCCTGTGTCAGGACGACACCCCGATGGTGCGCCGGGCGGCCGCCTACAAGCTCGGCGAGTTCGCACGCGTTGTTGAGGTCGAATACGTCAAGAGCGATCTGATACCGATGTTCGTCATCTTGGCGCAGGTATGTGGCACTATAATAATTTTTAACCAGAAATAAAATTAAGAGCTCCGCTGCAGGTAGGTTAGGTAATATAGCATCTAAATGAGTTGACATTGCCAGTGAAGGATGAATACCTCCGTCACATGACGGAAACTTGACTCTGAAAAAAAAATTGCAGTTTTTTTTTGTGCTTAAGAAAAAGAAACCCATTAACAAAAGCTGCTATGTCATCGTTTCAAGGATGGATTTAGGTACACAGTAACCTTTTACTATCAAAGTGGCTTATTTGCCTGTTTGAATAAAAAGTCCTGCACAGGACCATATACTCTGTGCTTATACATATAGATTGCACATTCTTCTTGACGCACGCATAGCCTAGTGGTTAGCGTACCTGACTGCTGGGGCATGGGTCCTGGGTCGAATCCCAGCCGACATCAATATTTGTGCAAAAACACATTGGTTTTCCTTTCTGGTTATGTTGTGTTTACATATGCAGATATGGAATGATAAAGATGTGTGACTATCTGTGTTCTTGCTTACACTTAACGGCACTATAATATCTCCTGCCCAGTTGACATCTACCGGAATTTGTCACTGTGGTCGAAATCAGCCAGGAGGACACCGTCATCAGATTGCACTTGCATTATTAATCTGCCTATTGCTCTATTGGTAGTACCTAACCTAACGTAACTAGTCTCAAACTCTGGTAGCAATCGTGATAGTGATCGGTTTCAATTTGAAGCTACGACAAATTGTTTCTTAGTTAACTAGACAAGACCTTCGAGTTAGACAAGAGAGACGAAATTTTCGAGTATAACAATTACCACTGGTTCTGTAACAGTCCCAGATCTACCACAGCTATCGATGACCATTCAAGATTACACTGCTCCCAACTGTAGTCCATCGAACAACACACAATTAGATGTTTAATTTCTAAGATCGCACACAAAATATTACATCAATTTCAAGCCTCAGTTGAAATTGGCCATGAAGCCATCATGCTCTGAATTTACCGTCATTTCGAACACGGCAGGATGAACAGGACTCTGTACGCTTACTGGCGGCCGAAGCCTGTGCCGCTGTAGCAGCGCTGCTGCCTCCGGAGGACATGGAGCAACTTGTGATGCCCACCGTGCGCGCGAGAGCCGGGGACACTTCCTGGAGGGTGCGCTACATGGTTGCCGACAAGTGAGCTGTTTGATATTCCTTTGACTATCGCTTTAAATGTCATCGCCGTTGTGTAATGGCGTGGCGAGAAAATGTAATAGCTAAAATAAAATAGTAGTAGCTACTACAGATACTGAAATACACAGCCTATATAGCATAATATACGCGGTAGAGCCAAGCGGTGGCTTTTGCAGCTACTCGAATGGGCCGGCTCGATCGGGTTGGTGCCACGTCTTCGCAGAATACCGGCGTGAAGTAGAAGCAGCTTGTGCTTCTGCGTTTCGTTAGGTAACCTGAGGCCTTTTCGCATCCCCCTCCTCATCCCATCTCCCAAATACCCTTAAAGGCCGGCAACACACCTCTGGTATTGCAGATGTATGTGGGCGATGGTAATCACTTAGCCGATACAAATAAAATTTTCAATTGACTCATGCGAAGTTAAGTGTCATTCGGTTTGTTTTGGTATCTTTAGTACGAATTTGAAAACACAATACAGCAATGGGACATAAAATTTTAAAAGCTTGTTTAACAAACTTTGTTAAACAGATCAATATATTAAAGACATAGTATCTACTGAAATATTATATTTATAATAATCTGGAAGTAACTACTGAAATATTGCAAAAATTTAGATAAAAAAAAATATTAATATGCATTTGACCATGGCATTGGTTTTTTATTAAATTGTAAATGACATTGTAACATGGCATTAATAAAAATTCCCCAGAGTTTCTTGCTGGTTCTCCTGTTAGGTCATATTTTGCGAACCTGTGTTGGTTTACTAATGTTTTAAGTTTGCCAAACTATTCAGCATGCATAAAAATGTAATTAAAAATATGACCCAATGATCTTGAAAATTTCGAAACCAATTTTGTAGAAATGCTGTAGCTGCATTTGACAAATAAGATGAAACTAAAATATTTTTTACAATAGATACACAAAACTACGTTACTTATTTCTGTGTGCTAAAATGTATTAAAGTGTTGTAATTTCCCTTATAAAATATAATATTTATTTGCAGGTTTGTAGAGCTTCAGCAAGCAGTAGGCCCCGAGCTGGCCCGTACGGACTTGGCTCAGATATTCCAAGCTTTGCTCAAGGACACAGAAGCTGAAGTGCGCGCATCCGCAGCTGGGAAAGTAAGCTAAATTGACATACAATATGGGATTGATCACCGCATTGCCTAACGCGGCAAGTGTCCAGGATCCTAAAATCGATTCTGTTTGCTTAAAGCCAGTCTCTATATGTGCAATATACAAATTCATCATTGCAGCATATCACAAGTCCACAGCTGAACACAGGCTACCCAAAGATTGCCAAAAAGCAGTGTACTGAGCATTCAGCATCCTTCAACTTCCCGCTATTGAAACGGATGTCCACATATGCCTGTATGAGGGAGGTCGCTACTCGAGAATCCTTCTTTCCCATCATTTATCCATTTCAATACTTTATATTCTTATTTTATTACAGGTAAAAGACTTCTGCGTGAATCTGGACAAAGCACACCAAGAACACATAATTATGACCATGATCTTGCCACAGATAAAGGATTTGGTCTGCGATCCAAATCAGCATGTGAAATCAGCACTGGCTTCAGTCATCATGGGTTTGAGTCCCATTGTTGGAAGGCACAACACCATCGAATACCTACTGCCTTTGTTCCTCACACAATTAAAGGATGAATGTCCAGAAGTCAGACTGAATATTATTTCAAATTTGGAATGTGTAAATGAAGTGATCGGAATTCAACAGTTAGTGCAGTCTTTGTTGCCAGCTATAGTCGAATTAGCCGAAGATACAAAATGGCGCGTACGGCTCGCTATCATCGACCATATGCCCCTTTTAGCCGGGCAACTAGGCCAGGAGTTCTTCGATGAGAAGCTCACGGGCCTCTGCATGTCTTGGCTCATTGACCACGTGTACGCCATCCGAGAAGCGGCAACACTGAATCTTAAGAAACTGGTCGAGCAATATGGCGCCACATGGGCTGAAACAAACGTGATCCCCAAAGTGATGGCGATGTCACGCGAACAAAACTATTTACATAGAATGACGTATCTCTTCTGTATTAACGTTTTGTCTGAAGTATGCGGCAAGGATATAACGACGAGAGTTCTGTTGCCAACCGTTTTATCTATGGCCGATGACAATGTTGCCAATGTGCGTTTCAACGTTGCGAAAACTTTACAGAAGATGGCGCCTTTCTTAGATCCCGCTGTTATCCAACCGCAAGTGAAACCGGTATTAGAGAAGTTGAATGTTGACCCCGACGTGGATGTGAAATACTTCGCTTCGGAAGCAATCGTTGGTATTGCCGGTTAATTATTTTAGTTGAAACATCACTTTGTATCTTTCTAGTTGATATTTAATCAAAGAACTTAAACTCTAATTAGTAAAACTGTACAAAAGTTTATTAGCTTGCAAAAAGCTCCAGCCTGTCTGTTTTAGAGATCGTCATTCCAGTGTGTACAGTCAGCAAATTTAATTTAATTGAAAGAAATTAGATAAATATTATACATTAAATGTTGCTGACTGTAACGGTAAAATCACTATAGACAGCATATAATCTGCACTCTGTGTGATACTGAAACAAATTTATGATAATAAACGAAATATAAAACGTAAATACTGTTTTATTGTCTCCAGTATTCCTAACCTAGTTTGATGATGATATATGGATTTTCATTTATGATTCTGGGTAGCAACACCGTTACTTCGCCTCTTCGGGAGATAGAACATGGCGGCATCTTCGCTGGGTTATTCCTTAGTCGCCTCTTACGTTAGTGTAGCCACTGAAAGAAAGAGATTTACTGATGCTTTAACGCATTAACCTATACGTAAGCAAACTTTCAACGATGTTAGACCCTTTTCTCCTTTCCTCCGGTCGATCGGGTTGACGATACATAACGAATATTATTACTTAACCGTTCTAAGACCAAGCTTTCACATAAAAAGTGTCAGTGTACATAATACGAGGGTTGGACCAGGCTCCGTAAAGGCTTAACGTGTTCAATGACTCATAATTAGTACAAAAGTAAAGTTTTGTGACATAATTGTATCATTACTTAAGGAGCTCACTCACTAAATATCATTCCAAACGAGCAGTTTGCCTTTCGAGCTAAATACTCAGGTAAAAGTACACCCCCTCACGGAGCACGTACTTGAGGGTCTTAATGATAGTCCCAAATGCAGCGTAGAAGGAGTCTTCTTCGATGTCACGAAAGCTTTTGACAAAGTCAGTGGCACAACGGCTTGATCTTCAAGCTGTACACTCTAGAGGTGCCCGATAGGCTTGTGCACATCATACAAGCCTACTTGACAAACCGCACCTTCCGCTACAAAGTAGAGGGTAACCTCTCCAGCATCAGAGATATAAAAGTCGGCGCTGTCCTCTCTGCCACTTTACACGCTATGCGAACGATATCTCCATAGACGAATACAAGAAAGTGGAACTGGCCCTGTTCGCCGATGACGCTACTCTTTACACATCCGACGTCAATTTATGTAGGATATATAATCGTCTTCAAGCCGCGGCCACCGCCTTAAGCGACTGGTTTAGGACTTGGAGAATAGACATAAACCCTGAAAAGAGCAAAGCGGTCTTGTTCAACAGGAAACTACTGTCAAATCGTCCTAATAAATACAAAAACATTACCCTCTACCTACCTACTATCCTTCTCTTCCTACCATACTGCACATGCGTCGCACCTAAATTTACTACTGTGTTGCCATTTGTTGCAAACTTTAGAAAAGCAAAGTTAAAATATTCGTAATGTAAAGTACAACGAATATTGTAACAATGTGTTATATATAATTGCACTGACAAATGCAAGATCCATGGTAATTTAACAAGCCTTTATTTAATTCCGCCGACACAGAATCACTGCGACCTAGTTTATCGCTTGCTCCATATTTTTTTTAACAGCAGACAACATTTCATTAAATATTAATTTTATTTATCACCCTTGAAAAAAAGTCAACTGTTAGGGAGATAGGTCTCTCCACATGAGAGGATTTTCCGTTGCCACGCTTGGCGGGCGAGTCGGCGATCCTGGTTTGCATCATGGTTATCATTGGTGATACCAATCTTCACGTATCTTTGTTACTACTGCCGCTCATCAGTCCGGCATTTTGAGGACAGGTATTCTGTTATGTCGGAAGCTAGTCGACATTTCTAACTGCCAACCGTTGGATGGCAGATTTTCTTCGGTTGCCACTACTACTATAAAGACTAACTTCAATTACCTCTGAAGGTTAACTGATGAATCCACCTCGGGAAGCATTATAAAAGTGGGTTTCATATTTAATTTGCCTTAAGATATGTAGTTTCCATGTTAACTATAGTCTGTACAAATTCCAAGTGCTAACATACGGAACCGCGACGTGGTCCTAGTCCCTTATCAGAGAGATTGATTGCAGGTGGAGTGTGATTTGAAATTTAGCAATGAAAAGTCCTAGAGAGTTATGTTACTAGCGATTCCTGCCAGTTTCCAAAATAATTTCACATGGAACCCTAAATTTTATGACAAAGCGCCTACTATAAATATAGTTGTCAAAACTAACCACTAATTCGTGAAGACTAAGGGAGTAGTTAAATGAAACAGCCATGAAACTTTCTATACACTTTAATATTTCCATTCAAGACATCAGTAACGTTTACAACACGAAGTCACTGAACCTTCAGTATGTGCAGTGTACAATTTGGAATGTAACCTTCGTTACCCAGCATTGAAATTGTATTTGTCTATATACATAAATAACTTCAGAAGTTAAATATCACACGGACGTAAATGGCAACAGTGATCTTTAAAATAGCATTTTCAATAATTTTTTGTGCATAGAATATATATTTTACCTGAAGCACCAGCTAAAAAATGTCACTGTCAAATATTATTTTGAATTTTCCAGGATAAATATATACAGATGGCAACATATTTTTCTGTACCAACCACAGTGGCTGCATCTAACCATAGACAACTTTTTAAATTAATTATAGCAACAAGATTGTTATAATTTCGCAAAACGATCGTAATATAGGTAATACACATTACAATAAACTATTAACAACTTACTAATAAACAGTATTTATCTTACAAGGTTGACGCGATCCGACATTCTAATACGATTGAATAAAAAATCAACAAGAACTCTTGCATATTGTTATATTTACTAAAAATATAATTTGTTTTAGCACCTCAATGTTTCGGATCTAATGTATACGTAATAAAAACATTCGACGAGACTTTGTGGTTATTTCAAATAATCCGAATCAAGAAGGTATTTCATTCAACAAATTAATAAATATCTTTGCTTCATCAGCCATATGACATAAAAATCTCAGCTGGTATTGCCATATCAAAATAGAATACTGGACCGCGTTAAATAAAATTGTGGTTATGTTTCGCCTAATGGCGGGAATCACGGGGATAGAATTCAGCGAGGGTTGAAGCCGGGATACGCTTAAGCATCTCCTTGGGGAAGATACGGAGCAGTTGCCAACCGATGTCCAACGACTCGAACACTGTGCGGTTTTCGTAGTTACCCTTAAATTAAAAAAGAATATTAAAGTTTTTCTATTCACATAGAGACCCCTACAGTAATCAACTAAGATTAGCCAGAGAATATGGATTTCAGTTTGACACGACTCAGAGAGTGTCTTTGCCGGTTTTGTTCCCGAAGGTCGCCAAGAGAGTTTCGAGGCTTTTCCCTTTGTCGCCTCTTACGACATCTTTTTTAACACAGGTGCAGGAAATCTCTCACTTCCAGTGCAGATTGGCAGACTTCACGTCATCATGGGGCAAATGATAACTCAGCACTAAATATTAAATATTAAATTTAAGGTCATATATATACAATTCTTGGTGTTAGAGAAAAAAAATAATATGTTGAAATGTAATTTTGAACTGTTATATTTAACACTAGCTAGCGTCAATTTAACTTTACTAATCGTTACGCCTATTTATTTTATGTAGGTATGATTCGGCTCCAGAACCAATAAAAAATCACAATATATATAAATATAACCAATATCTCTAGAAACACATACCTGTGTGATGAAGTTCTTCTCGAACTTTGTGAGGAACTCGAGGTAGAGCAAATCGTCAGGTGTGAGGGCTTCCTCACCGACCACCGCCTTCATGGCCTGCACGTCCTTGCCGATAGCGTAGCAAGCGTACTGTTGGCACGGTTAACAACAAATTTGTAAACTGTACTGTGTAGGGTGATATTTATACATACTAATATAAATATGATAGTAATCCTGGCAGTCTGTTACATTTTCATGGTTAAACTAGAACACTGTTCAAGAACATAGGTTATTTTTCCTGGGAAAGACAGAGGAAAATTTTTCTAGTGGACGTAATCGCAGACAAGCCAGTACTCTTTAATAACTGTATTCTGTACATAATCACAAAAAACACTGTAATAAAAAAGGGTTCCTCCTGCACCCTGATCAATATTTTTTTAATATTCTGAATATACCAAAGATTTATCAAAGGTCCTGCTCTGTGTATTTTTTCATCAACCTGAACATAGGCTTCTTCAAGAAAGCACCAACGATTTACGTTAGTCATGCGGGCAGGTGACCGCAGTACCGGTACCATCATTGGTCTGTGGGATTTGGGTACTGTAAGGTCGTTAGTTAGCCAGTAGGGTTCATCACGTGGGAAGGTCCATTGTCATACCAGGCATGTGGTAAGGTTAACATTTGAAGAAAAAGGTGTTATAATCACCATTACACTCCAATCTTGGTTGTTAGCCTATAAGATGCATCTTTGATTGTATAATAAGATTATTGAAATTTGTTAAATACTATTATTGTTGACTACTAAAACATTCTGATTCTATTTTCAGTGTTGAGTCAAACCTTTATACTTGTCTAAAATAAGTCACAAGGAAAAACCATTTTTTTGACAAATTTTGGGTGACAAATGAACAAACAGTCCACCCGATGGTAAATGACTACCATGAACAGGAAACTACATCAATTGGAGATGATTGCAGATACGTCTTCACTCCCTTCTCACTACTATGGAATGTGCAACCTGTAGTTAAGGTGGCTCTCTACTCCCCAACTGGAACACAACAGTGGTTGCACCTGCTTATTGGAGGCAGAAATACATAAGAAGCTGCTACCTACCCAGACTATTCCTAAGCAGAATAGGAGTGATAAAGACTTGTGTAATGAACACAAATATTAGCTAGTAGCAGTCTCTGATCAATAAAATTAGAAAATAAACACAAATTCTTCGTAATAGGCGGAAATACACACTCACCAGCTGGTTGGATACATCGGAGTGATCCTTACGGGTCATGCCCTCACCAATGGCGGACTTCATGAGACGGGACAGCGAAGGCAGTACGTTCACCGGTGGGTAGATCTGTCTGTTGTGCAGCTGACGGTCTACGTAGATCTGATTGTAAACGAATTTATCACTTATATATATGGCCATATCAAGATCAGAAGCAATTTCAAAATTTTATTTTAATGATAGCACACAATGTGAGATTAACTTCACCCCAATTACAACCTATTTTTATAATATTTCCGAGCATGTATTGAAGAAGTTCCCACTTTGCGTCGAGGGCACCAAAGTGTGGGTAGCTTTAATTGTTGACACCGATCTTACCCAATTTTAACTCGTTCCTGGTAATTTCATAAACAGATAAGTTATTTAGGGCTACATCAATTTTACTTTATATCACTCACCTGTCCCTCAGTGATGTAACCAGTCAAATCGGGAATCGGATGGGTGATGTCGTCGTTGGGCATAGTCAGGATGGGGATCTGAGTGATGGAGCCGTTGCGGCCTTCCACACGGCCGGCCCGCTCGTAGATTGTGGCCAAATCGGTGTACATGTAACCTGATGAATGCAAACAATTATGAAATTATTGGTAAGCGGCAGATGAAAAGTCATGGACGTAAATCAATCCCTGTCCCAGCTTTGTTCAGATATGGTAGGTTCTCCGACCGTAACGAATTGTGATTGCGGTATTATTGACACAAACATTCATACATCCTCTACAAAAATAACTTATGATATTAAGATGTACATGCCTCAGAACAATTTTGTCCATGGCCGAATTACTATATAAAATAAAGTTTGGAACAGATCTCTGTACAAACCTTATACAAATTATGAATATATTTACTATCCATATTTATTTATTATATTATCCAGATGGGATACTTAATAAAATAAAGGTTGGGACAGAGACTAGGAACAAAATAAAATCAAGATTGGTATATTACTGGGAATTAAACAAAATCAATGTTGGCACCGACCTGGGAAACCACGTCGTCCGGGCACCTCCTCACGGGCGGCCGACACCTCGCGCAGAGCCTCGGCGTATGAGGACATGTCGGTTAAGATGACCAACACGTGTTTCTGTCGACAACCAAACAAACACATGATCAAAATCGTAATAGTTATTTGTTACTCTTTAGGCATGTTCACAGTACTTGCTATGCTATCACCGAACAATAGGATGTCAGCTCTACTGTGTGCCACTCAGGCCGTGATGGCTCTCATAGCACCAAAATGCTAACAATGCATTATGTACTGTGTACTACTGTGAGGTGAATGTGTAGCAGTAGCTGTTTATAGCACATTTGCCACATTGCTTGGGCAAATGTTATGGGGAATTATGATAAAAGATCAGTCTATTTTAAATAAACGTTAACACATACATTTTTGTGATCCTTAAGGTGTGAAGAAAAAATAATTTTTTTTTAGAATTTTTTTTTTATAAAACCATGTTACCCATAGGCATAGGCAAAGAGACTTCCATGATACAAAATAGACTTCCATTATATTTAGACATGCCTCAACCCAAATGCGTTACCAAAACAACTTTTCTTCCCTTTGTGAAACCTCTTTACCGTATTATAGCTCCTGGAGATTACCATAAGATTTTTAAAGCTTCTCCATTAGTCACATCTTACTACATTTACAGACAGACAGGGAGTGGCTGGTTCTTCAGCCGCTGTCACACGGCATACTCACCTCGCATTGATAAGCCAAGAACTCGGCAGCGGTCAGGGCCAGACGTGGAGTGATGATCCTCTCGATGGTGGGGTCGTTGGCCAGGTTCAAGAACAGGCACACATTCTCCATAGAGCCGTTTTCTTCGAAATCCTGCTTGAAGAATCTGGCCGTCTCCATGTTTACACCCATAGCGGCGAAAACAATGGCGAAGTTGTCCTCGTGGTCATCCAGCACTGATTTGCCTGGTACCTGATGGTGATAAATTTTATTAAATTTATTTGTTATAGTACTATTCTTAATTCTTACTTTTATAATGTCTATAGATTTGTTCATTATAAGACTTATTTAACACTTGCCTCAATCCACAAGAAAATATTTTTATGAAAACCGTTTTACAATAATATTTTTTTTTATTGAATTGTGGTGAAAAACGACTAACATTCCACATGTTTGTTAATGCCACTCATGGACACGTGCAAACAACTTTAAGCGTTGTCACATTGAGGATTAAGGTGTTTTTTTTTTAATTTTACACCGGGTAAAGGTGCTAACACCTTCCAATCACCGAAGGCGGTGACTGGTTATGTCGGGATCAAACAATTTATGTTCGAATTATCAGAAATCGTTGCCGTGATCGGAATCGGCCCAGATATTATCGTCATCATATTGGATGGATCATAGTGTGTAGATCAAGAGAAAAGACGAGTTTACAGTTGTGGAAGAGAATTTGTTTATAAAAGACTTTAGTCTAGACCCAAAATAGTTTATAAAATTTTCAAATCATGTATATTACACATACCTTGACAAGACCCGCCTGTCTACAGATCTGGGCGGCAATTTCGTTGTGTGGCAAACCGGCAGCAGAGAAAATTGGGATTTTCTGTCCACGGGCAATTGAGTTCATCACATCAATAGCGGAGATACCTGGTGAAGACAAAGTAAAAGTGGAAGAAAAGAATTTAAATAAATATTCTAATATAAATTCCTTAATATCAAGTAATCTTCAACATATATACATATACAGTTTGGATTTGACGTTACGACATTAAATTTATCCACATTTTCCACTTTCTAAAGACTATTTCTAAGTCAAACGACAAATGTCATTTATAGAAGTACAGTAGTTTAGTCACAGGATAAATCTTAAATTTTTGTTGTTTGGCTACAATGACACCTAGCTTTTGACTTTGGTCCGCGTCGGCGTCCGCCGCCCGCACTTGCTTATTACTAGGATTATGACCACTAGTACTAATAATTTTTTCACTAAATGTCAAAAAAGGTCGCATCCAACCTGTATATTATCAGAAACATGTTTCTTAACAAACCTGTCTGGATCATCTCCTCAGGATAAATACGCGACCAGGGGTTGATGGGTTGACCCTGAATGTCGAGGAAATCCTCAGCCAAAATTGGGGGACCCTTGTCGATTGGCTTGCCTGAGCCGTTGAACACGCGACCTAATGGGAAAATATAATTTTATATACGCTTCTTTATTACGCTGTGGTCCATATGAAAAAAAAAATTCTACCACTAAAATAATATTATTATTAAGCTTTTAAGTTATATTAACTATAATTTTAAAAACATTCATAACAGTGATCTTATGCTAGATTTTCATGTGACCTAGTTTTTTCTTCTCAAGTCCCAGCTGAAACCGATATTAGTGCAAAATAAAAATTATTGATTTTCGGGTTTGGTTGTGTCGAGTTGCATCCAATGTCTCAATGTACAATTTTCGCTAAAATGGTACTATATTATATTCATGCAATTCATACAAATTAAGAAAATTATGAATATAAAGAAAATTTATAGGGTCAAAAATGATAGTAGTAACAGTAAATAACCACAAACTTATAAGGAAAAAACGCCCAAACGGTTTCGGGGCAGACTGCAAAACATGACACAACAGATTCAAACACAAAAGTCTTTTTTGGCCTAATGGAATTTAAAAACATGATATTTTTTTGTTAATGTGAAATGTCTGTGTTGCTAGTATTTTTAAAATAAAATTGGAATAGCCTTATGAAAAAACTACAAGACACATTTACATAACATTCGTTTTTGTGCAATTGAAAAGCACATAATGACAATATATGTAAGAAAATGTATTATGGATAGATTTAAATCCGATCTATGTATTAAGGAGATTCAGAAAAACATCAACTTCAAACAGTGATCACTGCATACCATGCAACTGATATCGCGCAACACTGAGGTATGGTTTATTAATATGCTCGATTTGTATTGTTGGCCTAACAGTTAGACGGTGAAAAGCTCACCACCTTTCACGTTTGTTTTTAAGTCAGGGGACAAACGAGCAAGCGGTACACCTGATGGTAAGTGATTACCATCGCCCACATATATCTGCTACACCATAGGTGCTGCAGGTGCGTTGCCGGCGTTTAAAGATATTTGGGAGATGGGAGGGAGGAAGAGGATGGGGAGGGGGAGTGGGCCTCCAGTTACCTCCCTCACCGAACGAAACACAGAAGCATAATATGCGTCTACTTCACGCCGGTATTCTGCGAGGCCGTGGTACCAACCCGAACGAGCTGGCCCATTCGAGCAGCAGCAAAAGCCGCCGCTTGGCTCTACCACTCTAATTAAGAATGTTAAATTTCCAACTACATGTACTGTGTTAGTGAATAAATATATTATTATTGTTGTGATTATTTTTATATCTTAAAATATTTTATTTGGAATGGTCAATATCTTTTTCTATAGCTCAACAACATTACCTGACAAGTTATCTTGAAGAGGTGAAGAAACAGGTAATAATTTTCTTTCGTCACTATGCTATGATAAACTAGATGAGTGGTCACATGATATTGTATGTGTAATATGTTATTTATTAAAAAAGATAAAAATATATTAAAAATATATACATTTTATATGTCTCATATTATGCCCAGTAATATTTTATAGTTTCAGTGCACTTTAAACCAAAATACTAATGATTGGGAGCATAGCTACAGGCATACCAAGTAAAACTCATAAATAGTTAAAAAAAAAAGAGAGAAATTTATCATGCAAATGGCAGCATTCATCCTTTAAGCCATATTAAAATCAAGTGGACAATCGACCAGACAATAGAGCAAGTAGATACCCTAAAGCTAACATGTCCTGCAAGCCTTTCAAACAGAAAGATATTAATAGAAATTTTATTGATGATTGTAATGTAATTTTCTATGAAATTTATATCTTTATTTTACCTTCATATCACATTGATTGGTAATAAGTGAAAAGTAAAAAATAAATACCTAACATGTCTTCAGACACTGGTGTACGTAGAATATCTCCGGTGAACTCGCAGAGAGTGTTCTTGGCGTCAATGCCTGATGTGCCCTCAAACACCTGGACAACGGCTTTGGAGCCGCTGACCTCAAGTACCTAAGAAAAATTAAACACATATTTAATGATATGGTATATAAAGTACTGAACAGTTACTCCTAACTATATAAGTGTCCAGAATTTAACAGAACAGATATGCAGACATAAAATGTACCATATCCAGACTAGAAAATGATCTGTAGGTCTCACTAACAGCAATGGTTCCATGTGGGAATCAAACTATGAATATGGCAAAATTGACCAGGTTTAAACCAAATCGAATGTTAAACCTTGTTTCGTAATATAGAGGAAGAGTTACAAATTACATGTTGTGTTAAATGTCCTAATAAAATTTGTATATTGTTCCCCACACCATGCTAGGCCTGTCGGATAGAGAGGTACCATACTCATAGGCCACCGCCCAAGAGACACTAGCTAAATTATGCAACTGTATAACAATCACAGAAAGTAGACTTATTATATGTACTATATTTTTCATACTTTGACAAGAAACATTGTCTTTGTCACGGCACATATTCTACATACCTGTCCAGAGCGGAGTGTGCCATCTGCAAGCTTAAGCTGGACAATCTCAGAGAACTTTGGGAATTTCACTTCATCGAGGATGACAAGAGGTCCATTTACACCCGATACTGTCTTGTAAGCTGTAACAATGCAATGAAACAAAAATTTTATTGTCTAAAGCTTATATTCATATAAACTCAACAACAGTTAAACCTTTACAGGATATTAGCTAATAGCTAAATTGTACTTTATCTTGGTGCATCATTTTAATTCGTAAATATTATATCTTAATATTATTAGGAATAGCAAGTTTTAAGTTAGAGAAAAATGTTCACAAACGTTATGGGTGCAATACAAAGATGATAAATATATTATTTCTAAAACTTTCCTTTGTAAACTGCAGATTTTTTTTGTATTTATACAAGCACTACATATTTGAAATGAAGCTATTATTTAATATTGTTATTATATTAAATAAAAGCAGAAGATAACCCAAGTTGACTATGACATCTGGATGTCTAACACCTCAGTACCCTGTGACCATGGCTGCTGTAAAGCACACTTGAAACATGGGGAATATAAAAACAAAATAAACATCATAAAATCTGTAAATAATAGTTGAATTTTTTGAAATTAAACTATTATTTATTTGTAAAGTTAAATTAAATTACACATTTTAAGATTACATTAGTGGTATTGCTAACTGCTGATTCATATAATCTTCATTTGACAAATACTCTAGAGAGTAAAATAAATAGTAAATTTTATTTTATAATTTTTATTTTATAATACTTAATATGAAGATTTTTTTTATATATCATTACAGGATAAAAAACATGTTAAGATTTTTTTTTCTGAGCAATCAGTATTGTAGCCCACCGATGAAGTTATGAGAAAACACTAAATATTCATAAAAGAGATAATAAAACTTTAGCAATTAACATTTTAAATATGAACATAATGACTTTCACATGCTTTTCAAGACATATGGGATTCAAGTTTTTTATAACTGTATTCATCATATGGCTCATACATTTTCTAGTAAAATAATTTTTAATTATTTATTTAATAATGAAAAGAACAGTATTACATGCTAATAGATCGTAATATCATAGTGATAAAGAAGTTTTTAAAGGAGGACCAATGCCATAGAAATTCAATCACATGACAATCTTGTAAGAAACATAAAACATATAAATGTGGAATTTTGTAATACAACATGGATATAGTTTTTAATAAATACATAGTAGATAAATGTAATGTTAGTCTTTCATAAATTAACATTTCTATTTCTTTTTAAAATTCGATGAGGATTAATTATCTCTTACTCAACCATAGACACTACAATCAGCTGATTGAAACCCATTTTATAAAGTTTCATATAAATACATTAGGTACCTAAGATAAAACGACAGTGATTTTATAAATGAATTATTGAGAACTAAACAAATACTAAATTGTTGCGAAGTTTTCTCTTTAAAATTCAAAATAAATGATTTTATATCGTTTAACCATTTACAGTTTGAAATATAACTGTAATAAAGGAAAGGATTCAAAGCAAAGAATATGTTTTTATAACATGTAAGTTTAGTGTTATAAAATACGCCCTATACATACTTGAATAAAAATTTAGCGAAGCCCAAAAAGTCTGGTTGATATCTTTTGGATTATCAGAGAAAAAGTAAAATAAAAGGCAAGAAATGTATAGAACACCTTTAGAATATAAAAATGATGTAAAGTTTATCGCAGTCAAGGCTATCTTTATTCTTCATGAAAAAGTAGATAATCATATTACAGTAAAAACAAATGAAATGAAAATATATGACTTTACGCGTAATATTAGCGGAACATCAAACGTAAGTCATTAATCTTAGACGTAAAATCAATAATTTGACGTACAAATTGTATCAAGCTAATGGCTACGAAAATGGTGTAAATCAAATTAACTTACTTAGACGGGGCTGAGATATGAAGTCTCGGGATACTGCCAGGACATGTTCCTTGTTGGCCTGGAATGCGGAGAGAGTTTTAGCCATGTTTCAGTTTTCTGTTGGCAGACCGCTCAGTAAAACACCAAACTGCGCTGCCTCCTCGCCCGAAAACTGACGAATGGATGTATTGTCTATGGGCTTTCACGTGCCGTCACGTGACCTATCACAAGGCTCGAGTTGCAAGATACTTAAAAAAATAATACCATAAAACGAATTTATAAAATAATGTTTATTGTTATATGTACCAGGTTAATTGATCAAAGCTATATTTTATTTTAAAATCTTCTTTCGTGTCTATGTATCCCAATGTCTCAACCATACACAAACACACTTAACTTGATGGAACAACTATTATATATACTGTGTTTGTATATAAAGCTAGCACCATTTATTATCTAAACAGAGCTATACCTTGTTACTGCTTTTGGTACAAAATGTGTCAATGCAACCGATTAGTCTAACCCTTTTTATAAAGACTTTGTGCACTTGCAGGGATTTTGTTGTAGAAAAATATACATTGCCCTATGAAAAAGTTACTAACTCTATACTAGTAACTGGCATTACAAACTTGTGTCTGTTCCTAGTATTTAAATTATGAATATCACCATTCTTAATACATGTACTTATTTTTTTATGTAAATAAATTACATTTTCATATATAAATTGTGAAACCAAGGTTAGAAAATTTACTTCTTAGATTTCTAGAATTAAGATTATAAATAGCTTTGTATATATAGGTCTACCAGGATCTGATGGCAAAAAGGGAAAAAAGAAATTTACGCTAGTAATACTGGGGAAATTGGAGTAAAACGTTTTGATACTTTTTTTCCTTATATCGGCTGATTCTGTGTGTGATACATGCAAATATAAAAATTTATCCAATGATCAAGGATAATTTTTGAAAATCTTACTGTGGCGAATGTGGGGTTCGAAATTTAGATGAAAACTCCAATTACTCTTTTCATGAGTTTATTAATTAATTATAGGCTATCAGAACTTGAAAATTGTTCCAAATACTGCACATCCATAAAAAAGTCTTTAAACCTTTCCGTATCTCAATCAATCGATCTTGTTCTATGAACTGATTTTCAATTTTTATTACATGTTCACAAGATTTTTGCCATTCATCAATCCCTATTTGAGAGAAAGCTTCTTCTGTTAAAGATTTTATATCACTTGCAGGTCTATTGACGTTTTTACCCGCAACTTTTTGTTTCATTATTTCCCAGATTAATTCTATGGGGTTTAACGTACAATGATATGGTGGGAGCCTCAAGACTTCGTGGCCGTGTGATTTTAAAATAGCATCTATCTGATATTTAGGTTCAGACTTATGATTTTTCACTGCTTCCAGTAATTTACATTTACGCCAATTATCGTCGTAAGGGATATTGTTTGATTGAAGCCATTCTTTTAAAGATTTCTTCCAAAGGTTTTGTAAGCAATACCGCCTATACAAGCCGACCTTGTGTAGGCGGTTTGTTTAATTGTACAGAATGGTACTTGGCGTTATCCATGACAATTAGAAAAGGTTTTGTAAGGTTGGTAATCAACTTCTCCGTAACCCATTTTGTAAAGTTATCTTTATTCATATCATGGTGGTAGTCAGCAGATGTACTCTTCGACCTATACACCAAACAACAGTTTGGCACAAAACCATTTTCTCCACCAGCATGTACAATGATCCATCTAGGCCCTGCCGAAATACTTTTAGATGGGCCTGCAATATCTTTATTTTGCCAGCATTTGTTCACTGAACATGAACCGTGTATGTAGGTTTCATCTAAATAAACCACATCTAGCTTATCATCGGCTTCTCGATTCTTTTGCATACGCTCCAAATACTTGAATCTGTGTATCTTTATGTCATGTCGCTCCATTAAAATAGTCCTTTTTGATTGGCACATCACGAATTCGAATCCAATGTCTTTCAAAATAAGTCTGAAGACAAAATAAGATTGTTATTTTTAGATTACTATGTTTTTAGATTATATTCAAACTGAAAGAAAATGAGATTCATTTTTGTTACTTTTATGATTCTCTTCCTCCATTGAGATTTCCTCCCGAAGAATTTGTGGCAATTTCATGACAGTGGGTATTTCTTTTCGTACAGTGTAAAACTCATTTATCTTGTTTCTGATCAATTCTAAATCAAAACTATCCAAGTTTCTTTTTTTTTGCCACCTTTCCTCTTTTTACCGGGCGTACTAAATACGCCTCTGTTAGATCTGCCTTCAGCAACAATTCGTCTTATGGTAGTATTAATGAAATTAATGAAATAAACCCCTGAAATGAACCAACGTTTAGTATACATAATATAATACACACGAAAAATGCAATAAACCAAAGTATCAAGACGTGTCATTCCTACTAACCAGTTAACGCTTGCACATGGCTCAATATCGATGATTGTGTTTGGTCTGGACCTTGTTCATCAAGTGTTTTTTGATAAACATCAAAAACAATATTTCTTGCTTGCGATCGAAGAGGTTTAGAGGCTCCCTTTAGTATGAAGCGCGAGTGACCTGAGTTCGATCCTCGGCACAATTTTAAGTTCTGTATTTACCACGTGCTCAGCGGTGAAGAGAAACATCGTGAGGAAACCTGCATGTCTGAGAAATAATAAAAATATTATTTCGAGGATATTTGAAGCCCGCCAACCCGCACTGTAGCAGCGTGGCTGGCCCTTCTCGGCTCCTTAACCCTCTCCTCTGACACTCGTATTAGTGAAGGTGACCTTTGCTCACCAGTGGGCACTTACAGGTTGCTACTCATCAGCAAGTAATCACTATATCATGTGCACCCCCTACAAAATAACAAAATACAAAATATAAAAGATTGTCATACCAGCTGTCATAGAAATGTGTAAACAATAATTAAAAAATAACATAAATACAAGACTTCTCAAATCTTTAGCAATATTTAAAGTTAATAATTAACTATATACCATAATATAGAACATAATTTCAATAACAAAAGAAAAAGACGAAAAGTAAATGATAAAAATAAAAAGGTAATACGATAAATAACATTACAACTTACTCATTCCTAAAGATATTGAAGGGCTGAATGGTCTAATCATGAGATGCATCTTTATCTTTACATAAGCCAATATTATCTTCATATATAAAAAATTTGCAGAAGCTGATCACTTAAGTCCTGAGGTTACTCTTTCCAGACAGGGCGAGAATCAAAAAGAGTCATTTTGGCGGATAGAGATAAATCGTAAAGGTTAGGTTGAAGGGGATATCAACCTCAGTGGTACACGCACGCTGCCTGAGTATAGGAAGTTGAACGTTCGTATCATTTGCTGATGAAAAGTCACCAGTGATATTTTCACTGCGCGAAAAGGTAAGGCGAATCTCTGTTGTGAGTATGCTTAAGCTATACAGGGTACACATACCATACCTAAAACTAAACTGGCTTTTAGGCAAGTAAGCCATTGTTCTCTAATTTCCTTTCGAACGGTTTAATAAAGAGTGTCATGATTTTAAATAAAGAGGAGAATAAGGTTATAGAACGATAGGAAGAAGAGTCATTGCCTTATTTCCCAGGTTTCAATATAGAGATAATCATTTGGGTTCTCCATGACTCAGGAATGCAACCAGATTAAAATATTGTCTTTTTGATCGAGAGAAAATTAAGTTTAGTAGTTTTTTTTTTCATTAGAGTGAAAAGGAGGTAACGAGGAGATCAGGAGAGGACTCACAGAAACTCCCTAGTAACTTTTCTTTCAAAGTATTCTTCTAGTACGAGCAGAGATTATTTGAAATACAAGATATAGTTATAGTCCATGTTATGAATATGTCTCTTTTCGGCGTCTTTACAAGATTTGACGGAAGATGTGCAGTCCGGACAGTCAGTCTTTAGTGGGATAGATTCATCTGGTAGCTAGCTAGATTCATAAATGGATGATTATTGATTGATTATATGATTAGCTTCAAGTTACTGGAACGAAGTTCCGTATCGCAAGGTACGGGCTTGGCGGATGGGGGCTAGGCGAAAAAAAGTGTAAGAGCTTTCCGTCACGACACTTTCTATAGTGTAGACGGTTATCCATAGCGCGTATGCTATTGGCTGTGGCCAGTCATAGGTGCGTTCTTATTGATTTAAGGCAGCCAATAAGTTCGCACCGGCTGCGCAGGTATAGTTAGTACACGGCATACGCGTCGCGGCATGCTTCGTACTGTATTGTGTCTAGTTGGGTACTTATACTTATGTAGTAATAGGCAGATGGTCACTACCCTAAGAGTTATTTATTACAGACCAGTGAAGACAAGCATTTAAAGAAAGAGAAGCAAAAGGTCAGGAATACTAAAATGTTTCATAGGAAACACTGCAGGATGCAAAGCCAAAAATACTAAATGAAAAAAAGGAAATGTTCAAAATACAAAAATGGCGATAGTCAACTCAACCAATTGAAGCAACAAGAAAAAAGAAAGAAAATAGGATCTTAACGTGTGGACTATACTATACAGGATTTTTGCAGCAAAAATCCTGTAAAACTTTGTAGTAGCTCTTACCGCAACAACATCAAATCCTGCGCTAAGGTGTGGAATTATGAATTGGGAAATACCAATGGTCCTTTTATTAAATAGAGCGCAATCAGCCAGTTTATCGTCTATGTCATCCCGACATGCATACCCTGATACTCTGAAATGGAAAACTGGCAATTAATTGAGTTGACAGCACAGACAAACAGTTCATAAAATTTTGATAGAATATTGATAAGAGAACAAGTAAGGCGTTCAGCGAGATTATCATTAGGAGTAGAAGAGAGGAATGGATCTGTTTGATGATTTAAAGCACACAATTACAAAGTACCACCATTGTAGATGGAACAAGCGACATTAGAATCTGTAGTTAAGTATGAGTCTCCTGAGTGAGGTTGGTCACAACGGTAGCAGCAAGGTTTTGAATGGCATAGCGTGGTAGAGCCAAGCGGTGGCTTTAGCTGCTGCTGGAATGGGCCGGCTCGACCGGATTGTTACCACAGCCTCGCAGAATACCGGCGTGTAGTAGAGGCATCTTGTGCTTCTGCGTTTCGTTCAGTGAGTGAGGTAACCGGAGGCCTACATCCCCTCCCTATTCCCCTCCTCTTCCCTCCCAACTCCCAAATATCCTTAAAGACCGGCAACGCACCTGCAGCATCTAGGGTGTTGCAGATGTATGTCGGCGACGGTAATCACTTACCATCAGGTGAACCGCTTGCTCGTTTGCCGTCTTTTCCATAAAAAAAAACATACCCAAGCTGGCAGTAACTACGAGATTGAATTGTTGGTAATTGAAAAAGAAGACTTTGTTTTTTTTTCAGTTAGTACTTCTCCGAAGAAGTCAAAACTACACTTTTAGAAGGCTCCCAAATACCTACTTGCTCTTTTCAGATTTTTACGTTTAATCTGCGAGCTTTAATAAACTGACCGCACTTAAGTGGATTGGACAGACTAGACACTAAGTCTTTCAACGACCAATCCGAAGGTATATCCCGGACAACACCAGTTTTCTATCATTAGATCTAACTAGTTAGGCGATTCCCTTTATACAGACTTAACTTTAGGACACTTATAGAGAGGCCAGCTGGTGCAGTTTTTAGCACATGGACAATCAAAAAGCCAACATTAATAAAGGTTTAGAATATATATCCATTGGGTAGAATTACTAGGTCGCTCGGCGTATTAATAAAATTTTTGGGTGTTATTCAGTTCCTGGACTTAACAGAACCGATTTGAGTCAGGAGGATTAGGGCTTTCTCCTTCTTTCTTTCTTCTAGGGTTCTTCCTCGTCCATTCCTAGAACGAGAAGAAAAATCACGGACACCACTTACCAATTATAATAACACCAATACAAAACCAAAATATTGACCACAGACAGAGTAATACAGTGACCACACACTTTGCTGCACGAGTTCAATCTGTGGCGATCGGTTGACATTGACATTTAGCGTGACACTAAGATTATGGTTTGACAGAGGTTGATGATGTTATTGTCATTCAAAGAGAAGGCTCCTCTAGGTTCAGTAACTGTACTGTGTTTTATTATTGTCGTTGCTTACGCCGTCGGAGGTCGAGTTGCGATTGCGAGTTGTCATCGCGATTTCGCCTTACTATAAGAAGTAGTGTTCAGTTTATAAACACAAGTGATTTCTGATTACCTAAAAACACTAGCCGCTAACATGTCAGTGATGGGAAAAGTTATTGTACCAAATTTATCAAACCGCAGTTTCGTTAAAATTGGTGCCGCGTTACAAACTGTAAAATCCAATAGGAGTTATTTTACATATACTCAGGAATTGTCACAGCCGTTAGACCGAAAACCAGAACGTGTGACGGCTCAAGAGGCGTTTCAGAAATGTTTAAAGTCTGGTAAGAATCATGTCCTAAGTAATCGCTCTTTTTATCTCCCTATAATACGTATCCAATATATCTCGGAAACAATTTACGAATTGAATCTGAGTAATTTAAATAAGAGCTGATAATGTAATAAAATCGCTAGATCAAATTATGCCTTCGAGTATCATAACAATACAGTTTAACACGTCGAGACAAAGTAGAACTGTATATTCAATTGATTTTTTAAAAGTGCGAAAGACGTATTTGTGAAGGTAACTAAGTATATCTCTGTGCTTTCCAAGGTATTCTATTAAATTTCTACAGTCCCCACTTACCTCATGCATTTAGCGAATTGTTGTCATAGCTATCCTTGTTAATGTGCAAAGATTAGTAGTAGCGTAACAGTTGTATCAAATTAAAGCTGAAATCAAATATTTCAGCTATGATATGTATGGATTTTCTTGAAAGGTTTGCCCATACTCACTACACTAGGCAATCGGTTGAACACAGTGCTGGTACACCTGGCAGTGATGCTGCTCCCCGTCACTACTCTATAGGATTTGGGTTCAGCTTTGGATTTAGTATGAATATTCAACCATCAAGAGGTGAGGTTGGCATTTGGAGAAAGAGATTAAAACTCAACTTATTCAACATAAATTTTATATTATATATCTATGATCCTACATCTATGACTGGTAAGCAAATGATAATGATGCAACGCATGATTACATATGATTATGTTTACCTAATTTATTGATGTTGTAACATATGATCATATAAAAATGTCAATGTGAGACAGCCCATAAAGAATTTAATTTTTTTCTGAGTTATACATACCTATGTAAAAAATAATGTTTGGATTTCTCCAAGAATGGACTCTAAAACTCTTTTATCATAACATATGTATTAGTTATGTAAAGTTCTTAGGTATAGGCATATTATATACTACTTCTACTACTGTGTGTGTACACTGTACATGACGGTGTGTGCCAAGTGCTAACGAGACCCACATGTCATACATTCATCAGAAAGAAAAAACATTATTAATGATTTCACTCAATAAATCCTTACAGACTAGTTGTGGGTAGATCATCAATAGTACGATGTTGTCATGCAGAGGACTTCGTTGTTGCCATATTGATTAAATAAAATAATATATTTTTTATCCACAGCCTATTTAACTTCACTGCTTAAAATAGGCCTCTCTAATGAAAGAGCCAGCTAAATGGCATGCATAGAGATCTGGCCGTTTCTCACTACGCTTGGCAGACAGGTTGTCGTGTGGATTATCAGTATCCCCACACTAATGATGCTGCTCCCCACCACTAGTATGTTATATTGGTTTTGCTAATTTGGATGGATTTTTCGCCTTCGTAGGCCAGTGTCTCAACTCTTAGATAGCAAGATGCTGGTGAGCTGATTGCTAACCAATTGAAGAAAAAGACGGTATATTCCATCTCACACCTTTTATGATATTGTATGAAATGAGGCCATTTTTTTTATTATGATACAGATTGGATATCTTTGGGTGTAACCTTTGTACTGAAGAAAAGTCAAAGTAACGGTACCCATAACCGAGAGAGTATGCGTAGATGTACAGATGTGAAAGAGGCACGAGAGGTGTCAGGAGCCTGTTAAATGTAAATCTCTGCTTTGAAAATATCTTTACCAATTCTAGTTATTTACAGGAAAGTATCGTTCCGAAGATTTAGTGTGGTCTTTATAGGAATCGGCATAAAGTCGATACTTGTATAAAGTACATCGTTTAGTTTACATTGATAAGGTGGTATATTATAACGCGTAAACATTGATGTCATAAAGTGGGAGTGTCTCCGGTTATTGGACTTTTTTATACACATTGTGCCACATGCAATCTTATATTTTTATTAAGTCAACTTATACACTAATTAATAAACTACACTTGTGTAATATAACTTGTTTAATAACAACCTTATTTTTATAGCCAATAATGCTTCAAAACATAATATGAATGATGACCATTTCGAGAATTAACTGGACTAGTTACTTCGCATTGAAAGCTAAAGCAGCTTACTTTATAGGCTTCTGTAAGTCTACTTCCGGAGATATGCCCTTTAGAAGAGCTTTTCCAGCCATAGAGGGTATGAATTGTAGGTAAAATGCTACATCGTTTACTACTTGAAAAAAGTACATCTAAATTTTTTTTGGGTTTCTTGTTATTTTTTCGTGTACTTTTATTATACTAATTTCGTGCTAAGTCATCAGTAACACGCTCCCCTAGAGTCCACGCACGCACACTGGTACGCACGCACGCAGGCATTTCATAAAACATTTTTGGATTCTCTGACTTTCTTTATGACACTGCCCACAATGTGCAAAGATGTTAAACATAATTTAACAGATTCAGGCCAGGCTTTTGCCTCTTCCTTTACTCCCGTTTTAATGCAAAAAACTTTTGAGCCGGTTTTTCCCTGCGCTATTTTGACGCTTTCTTATAATAAGAGAAAAACGTCTTCGCGTTCTTAACCATCGTCTTCCCAATTTCAAAGTATTTACGACCTTGTTATAGATGTTATCAATTTTTGCCGGTCAGCCTATTTATTCTTTACACTTGAGGCTGTCAAACAGGTTTTTTCACGATAAGATAATTACTTAAGCCATAGAGATTGTTGCTATTGATACCCTCTCAATTCCTAGACAGGTAGAGCCATGATGCTGTCAGATCCTGATTGCTATTTGCATGGGACAGCCGTTCAGGGACCACGCTCTGAAGTGCTATTGTAATGGAACAAGCTTATGTTTCCTATGGTTAACTCGTCGGGCTATGTCCAGACTCGCTATGATTATCTGTAAGTCATACATATACTTGTTACGAGCGGGATTCGAAACCGCAACCTATGTTGCAGCCATCGGCCACTTCATCAACTAACACTTTGTCAATACGTTAATGAATTATACGGCCTTTAACAGTGGTTTATTTGGTTATTAGGTTGTTGGTGGAAACTTCTGTTTCTTTTACATCCTCTCCACATATTTCGGTCTAACTTAAAGTGTGCTGTGAGCTTTGGCCCGCGACTACAATATTTTAGTTGTTTGTTGGTCATTCCGTTACCCATTTTCTCAACCGATTTTGATGAAATTCGGAAACTTGAGGAAGGAGATAGGAATTTTATTACAAGTAAGCCCCTGAAAGATTCTTCACGCGGTCGGAAGCAATTAAATAAAATAAGTACAGGTTACATTAAAAACATTATTAAAATATAATAACTTTCTTAATATAATTACTAACGTTAGCAATAATTAACTTATAAATATTCTTATCAAATAATGAAGAACACTGTTTACATTTTTTAATCAAACCATTGTAACTATGTAGAAAAAGTCATTTGCAAATAAATAGCTCATTTAAATACGTTAACCTTTGAGTCGATGACTGCAAAATGTTAAATCAGTCCGTTAGTACCTGATTTAAAAAAAATCTTAGTTCAATAGTAGTTTATGTGTATGTTTACTTACTAGATATATTAACTCCGGCATTTCTAAACGTAGTACCATCTACCATGTCGGTAGGTTTTTTTTAATGGGATCTGGATGGGGGTAATCTAATTTAGAGTTGAGATTCTGATGATACATGTTTTCGACAAGATATGTTTGCAATATAAACCACATTGTAAGCATATCTTGAAATCTGATAATGCCGGACCCATTTACTGATTACGATATCCATCTTAGTGCACAAGGGTGACGAGGCTTACGCATTTCGTTTCTCGATTTAGGATAAATGGAGGGTTGGCCAACAAAACACCAGGATACTATGCATTGCATATTAAAAAAAAACATGATATAATTATATTGCGGAATAAAGTGACACGGAATTTTAGTGAAATATTTTGTGTCATAGCGCATAAGGTGAAGTCTTATCCGGTTATAATATTCCCCCTATTAGTAACCATGTCTTGGATATCGCCCCAGGTGTGGCTATTACGGGTGGGTCGAAATATTTGGGAGAGGTGCAGTGTGTTGAGAAAATTACGCCGACGCCATGAAGATGATGAATTTTATACCTCTTTTAAATGTATATCATTATTATAAATTAGATGCACCTATCACCACATATCTTCACGCCCTGGGTTGTCTGTTAGAGAATGCCAAAAGGCATTAAGTCCGCCTTTTGTAATCCTTTTGGTGTAGACAATAACGTATAAATAAATAAATATCAATTTTAACATCCTTTAATGTAATCATCTGAAGCCAAGACTAACAACTCTGTTAGTCAACAAGTCTGTTCTCATTGACCACCAATCACTTAAATTCGAAAACCACCTCGGTCACCACCAACGAAACAGTAAAAAGAATTAAGTACATTAAGGAATATTTCTTTACTTTAAAGGAACAAGATTGCGTTGAGACATTGCAGTAACAGCATTGGTTCTTGAGTCTGGCGAGTGGTCTTCAGATGTTATCTTCAACGCGCATATGGGTCGATGTCGTATTCATAGTCGACGACTCTGCTCCTAACAATTTCCTTGTACACTAGAGCAGACTTCCTTGCGACCCTCTTCCTTTCTGGATCGTCCATGTCGGTTTCGTACAGGCCATATTTTAAGCTGACATCAATATCAGTTTCATATAATCTCAGTTGTCACGTCCATCACCTACAGAGGTAGGCAGAGATTTCGGACTTAGCATGAGATTCCGCTTTTCGCCTCTTCGGGTGATAAAACATGACGCCTGGCTCCGGAATTCTTCGTTTCGCTCCTGAAGACGTCCTTGAGATTTTCAAGGCTTTTCCTTTAGGCGCCTCTTACAACACTTTGTACGTGGCAAAGCTAAGCTGCAACAAGCTTTCGTTGTAAGTGGTCCTAAGTAAATGTCCTCCCTTTTTTGTTGCCGAGGGTCCCTGACTTCTGACAGAGGGCGGATTGATGAGACGGGCAGCAGTGTTTGAGTTGCGGTGCGTCCCAGGTGCTGCTATCGCAAACCCGTTCGCCAAACGTTGCGATTATTACAAATCTTCGCAATGGGAGAGGGTCAAGTCCAAAAGGACTTACAGGAATACTTGCTGCATTATCTTTCTAATACAAAAGATTTTTTATTAGTGGGATAATGTGCTGTTGCACAAACTATCTCTCAAGAGCTATAATTATAATTTAAATAGCTTTCAGAACCTTCGCAGATACTACAAAACTAGTTCTTTAAACGTTAAAATTAAATTATGCCGTTGTTATGCATGTTTACGTGTTATGGTTAACATTTTCATGGTCGATGAGGTCAAATGAGATGTTTTTTTTATTACTAACCAGTGCACGTCTCGTCATCGCAGGTACGTGTTTTGACTTAAAAAAAAATCAAGGGACCTTTAACAATTACCTCGTGCTCGACGTGAGGAAATCTGCATGTCTGAGATACAATAATATAAATATTTCGAGGATATGTGAAGCCCGCCAACCTGGACAGGAGTAGCATGGCGGGCCATTCCCGGCCATTCCCTGCTCCAGAACCATCTCAAATATTTGTGAAGGAGACTTTTGCCCTGCAGTGGGCACGGTTTTCACGCTACATCGCGATACTACTAGGAGTCGGTACTGGAAGTCTATCAGTCTTAAACCTTTCTAAAAATAAAACCAACAATGAAATATTCGAATTCATCGAATTATATCCCGGAAAAGGAAAATTTATAAAACGACCTACCATTTATTTGAAGTGACCATTAATGTAACTTACACGTGCCCGAAGTTCCATTCGAATGTGTCCATCAAACTCCATGCGAAGTAACCTTTGACGTTCACTCCCTCGTCGAGAGCAGCGTGTAGAGCGCTCAGGTAGTTCCTGTAATAGCGCACCTTCACGTCGTAGAGGAGACCGGTTGTAGCAACAGAACAGCCATTCTCTGTGACGTATACCTTCGGATTGTTATAATTCTCCTTCACGTACTTGAGACAGTTGTAGAAGCCTGGGGCGTATTCCTGTAAAAAAAAAAAAAAAGTATCACGGTCGTCCCTTTAAACAATGCACTCATGTTTTCTGGTATGCCTGCTGTCGTTGTGTTCTCTACCAGCGTTTGTGTATTCTGGTCGATTCAATAATGATAATCATCATCATCATCGCAGGCCTGTCCGCGACAACGCCAACAAAAGTTCATGGAACGAATGCATGAAAGGTATACCCTGAGTCAGCACGTTAGGTTGTCGGGTCGCTGTGCCAGTACCCACGAACTAGAGGTGCTGCTCCCCGCCACCAATCTGTGAAATTTGGATTCCGCATATTTGGATGGCTTTTCCGCCATGAGCCGGGCGTCACAGACTCGTCGGTTATTTTGGAATGCACTCGGTATATAATGGTGTAGTGTGGGGTATGGCCACGTAGCGGCATATGGGAATCTGTGGATATCATAACTCACCTAGAAATGACAAACAAATCTCTTTACCTCCTTCAGAAGGCGATATATCATTAACGTCATAAATAAACAGCAGCGTCAATGCTGCAAAGTATCTAGTTCTGTTAGCCAGTTGCGCTAGACATCCGTGTTACGGTAAATCCTTCTATCCGGAGAGGTCCATGTCTAGCAGTAGGCCTATAAAGATGCCAGTATATGCAGTCCTGGAATAGGTTAGGTGATAATGGACCACAAACGCTGAACTGACTCAGAAATTTTATATGAGATAACGTAAAACAAAACATACTGTAAAATATAGGCAATAAAGTTTGTAAGTGTAAAATTTACACTTATCTATAATTTTATTTTATACAGCGTGAGTACAATCGCTTGGTAATTAAAAAAAATACAGGTTTAAAGCTACCTTCATTATTCTATACGGATATAGACATTGTATAAAATCTACCTATGGCTGATTTGTATTTCAATAACACTAACGTATATAAATCCAGCGGTGAAAGGCCAAGACGGATCAGCGTATTGACCGTAATTAGCATCGCCGAGGAGTGACGGCACCACGTACAGCCTCTGCGATGACGCGTTCCTATAAACTATCTTGCTTGTGTAGTGGTTAAGTCCGAGGAAGCCAGCCGCGCCTCTGAGATGACTTATCTCTTCTTCCGTTAAACGACGAAGTCTGGACGAGGTGAAGCCTTGCTGAAGACTAGCCGCTTCTACCCGCTCTATCACGCGTTGCGGGTAGTTACCGTTTTCAGAGAAGATTGGGTCTGCGTAGTGACCGAACTGTGAAAAATAATCCTCATTAGCGATGTCATATAGATATAAACTTTAAAACACTGCTGGGCACATATTTGATTACTGCTGGGCACTTATTTTCAGTATTTGTGTTTTTCCACTTGTAAGTGTAAGTGAGGAAACCGGAGGTTACACTCCCCTCTTCCCATCCTCCCTACCCATTCTCACTCCTGTTACCCAAATATCCTAAAAGTTCGGCAACGCACCTGCAGCGCCTCTGGTGTTGCAGATGTACGTGTACGACGGTAATCACTTACCATCAGGTGAGCCGCTGGCTCGTTTGTCTCCTTTCCCGTAACAAAGGCCACTTGCCACCAGGTGGACTGTTAGCTCCTTTGTCACTCCGATCCTATCAAAAAGTCTATATTAGTGATGTGGTCCCAAACATTCCCTCGAAGTATTCATATTTTTTAAACCTGCGTTGGCACAGGGCAAATGAGACCAAATAACTGATGTCTCATGGAGTCGCCATTGCAGTGCGGTGCCGCGCAGTACTTTGCAGAATCCTGGGTGGCACCGCAGTATGAGCAGGCGTGGTCGAGAGGAATATACTTACGGTGAAGGCGATATAGTCCTTAACAGCTTCGGTGTTGTCATCCGAGTCGCTTTCCGGAACTGGCCAATCCATGCTTAATACGATACCGACCTCACCTCTTTGCGACGTTCTGAACTCTTCGTCATAAATATGATAAGCATATGCATGGGCCATAAGAATATTCCTAGAACATTCATAATATCCAATCCCTGGGGAATGTATCCTCGGAGCGTGCAAGGCCAACTCGTAACCCAAATAGCAGTGAACGTATGGCTCATTTACAGTTAGCCAACTTTTCACCCGGTCTCCGAAGTTCTCGTAAAGAATCGTTGCGTAATCCGCGAACCAGTCGACTATTTCCGGGTTCAGCCAACCGCCCTTCTCGCTTAAGTCTTGAGGCAAATCCCAATGGTACATAGTGATGAAGGGGGTGATGCCATTTGCCAGGAGCTCGTCGATGACATCATTGTAATGAGCGATTCCGAGGGGATTCACGTAATTGGCTCGGCCGTTCGGTAAGATTCTCGACCAGGAGATTGATAATCTGTAGTTGACGACCCCCAACTCCTTGAGTATCTCAACATCCCGCTTGTACAAATAGTAAGAGTTGGCCCCCATATCTCCGGTTGTGTTGTCGAAAACGTATTCAGGTGCATTGCGCATCAGGTGGTCCCATATTGACAATCCTTTTCCTATCAAAATATATTTATTTATTAGAAATGAAATGATGGTATAATATAAATACAAAGCATACCTTCGCAATTTCATCTTCTTACATACATTATCCGCCATTAAAAACCCAATAAAAGCCTTTGTCTAGCATAGACTTTTACACGAAAGCGCCATCAATAGCCGGCATGTCAAGCGTAGAATTTGACCATGCTCACCGCGCAGGGCGGTCGGTTGGTGAGCACAGTGCCGGCACCTCTTCGCACTACAGGAAAGAGTTGCTGCTCACCAATACTAGTGCGCGGTGCTCGGGTTCGGTATGTTCGGATGGATTTTCCGCCAACAGTCGGAGCCGCCAGAGCCGCCAGTGCCTCGTTCGTTAATCAGCAGGGCAGGGTGCATCACGTGCAGGTGATGTTTTGACATTGGGTAAAAAATCATACGTCGTATTTTATGACACTTGTCCACAAATCAGGAAAATTTTGCTCATATTCTTGTGAAAGTTCAGTACGCCATCTTGTGAAATGATTTTTACTTGTACCAAGTCGTCTCTAACGACACCCACGGGGAGAAAATGGTGTCAATTTCTTATGCCGATACCATACGTTGGTACGTGGTAAAGCAAATTGCGGCTTTTACTGCTGCCCGAATGGACTGGCTTGACCGAGGTAGTCACACGGCCTGGTCCACGGTGTGTCAGGTAACCGGAGACCAGCAAACGCACCTGCATCTCCTCTGGCATTGAAGATGTACGTGAGCGTCGGTAATCTCTTTCCATCAGGGAAGCCGCTTGCTCCTTTGCACCCTATCCCTATACCCTATATGAATAAAAATTATCAATAACATTTACCGTCTACATTCCAAGCTCCTTCCGCTTGATAAGCAGACGTCGCCGAACCAAATTGGAAGTCTTCAGGGAAACTCTTTAAGTGCGGTTTTTGTTTCCCTTCCGACGTCGCCGCAAGATATACGCTTGAAAGAGAAGTTATTAGGATAACGTTTTTACTCATCATCAGTCTATAAGCAGTTCGTATGTTACTTCTTCCTTGTGGAGCAGTTGTAATAATCACCATAATTTTTTTTATAGTGGTGAAAATCGTACTAGCTTTCTTGATTAACGATGTATGGTTGATTTAATATTATAATAATTGTCTTATTTATTTTAAATATGTGGTTAAGAGTACCACATTTTGTTTTTAGGCTTACTGGTATTGTTATAGAAATAATGTAAACCGCTTTTAATAGTGCAGAACAGAAACTATTTTTTATTTTTGATTACTAAAATGACAAATGATGCCAGACCATCAGATTGATGATGCCAGGCAATTTGCTACTGCAGCTCATGGACACCTGCAAACATATTCAATGAAAGAACCTGACAGAACCGTTGTCACCGCTGACTAAGATGGAATGCCTCACAGCTTTTAATTATACAAAATCTCTTTACTTTTCAAATCGATACATAACAGTATTTACCCAGCTGGTTGGCAGTAGAAATGTAATGTGGATGTATATGCAGTGTGGTACCTGTAGTGTATGTGAAAGTATACCTATTAAGTACAAACTAATAAAGGAATTGTAAATCAATGTATTTATAATATGTATGTATAATTCTGTAGTCTCGGGTAATGCACTACGCGGTTCGCGGTAGGAACCAAAGGGCTTATAAACACTGCATTAGTAAGAGCGCGGGTTATTCATGATCGAGCCGGTGCTGAGTGAAGACGTAGTGTATGCTGTGAGCCGATATTCGTCTATTGTTATAGTTAACTAAGTGTACCTAAAATAGGTGAACACTATAGTACCAGTACCTACCCAGAAAACCACTAGGCAGAAGAGGCTTCTTCATTCTATCACGTTACAAAATGGGTTCAATAATTATTATTTTGAAGTAGCACATTATTGGTCATTCATATCCCTCTAATATGGTCGATGAAGGCAACAACTGTCACGTACTGACAGGTACTTCATTATTGATCCATTTTAGGTCTCGCAGCATTTGGATCGCGAGATCTTTTGGTTGAGAATCTTCTGGAACTGCTGCCTTTCTGAAAATATCCACCCTTCGCCACTACCGTGACCGAATGCCTGTTATCATAATTGACGTAGGCAGTAAATTATTACCAGTAAACCAAAAAAGATTTGACTTATTTCTGGCCATCAAGTGTTTTAAAAATAATTTAAGGCCTGGTTTATTTTTTCACCGTTCTCGAATGTAGGGCAAAGGTTTCTTCTCACAAATAAGGTCAGACTAATCCGGCCCGAAGTTCATTAAAGTAAACTACTTTTCGAAAAGTTGGAGCACCGCCCATTATTACGTAAGCCTTACTATAGGTTCTGTAGTACGTAAGTTATAAATGGCGTGACAGAGTGTCTTCTTGTGCTTAATCACTGCTTGTGTATTAAGCAAAACACCATTTCATACCATATATTTTTTTTTACTTATTATTAATTAAATTTTGGACTGTAGAACATGTAGACCAATGATCTCTTAGTAGAAAAGCGAGATAAATAGGTTAAACGTATCAACATTTGGTAATAATACAATGCACTTTGGAATTAAATTAAATGGTTATTTAGTAATTATTAAAAATATTTTAGCGTAACGCCCGGAGATCTCATAGATATATATCTATGGATATGATTCTCTCCCTTAGAGACGCATCAATAAGAAATACCTAATTTATTTTAATATATTTGTACGATTATTATCACTACGTGACTAAAAATTAGTAACATTCGTGTTTTATAGTATAACGATAAAATTTATTGCCTGCACATAATATGCTCACGAAATTTCGTTATCAAAAAAAAATTAATTCGACATACCACATTAAAACAAGAATTGATCCAATCATCGTTATATTTTGTAATATTTTCACTTGCACCACGTAAAATCTAAACACGTGAACTTTTCATTGAAAAAAAATATTTATTTGTGATTACAATTTTGTATTTGTTAAGTTTGACGTTTTTTCTATCACAACTTTTTTCAACACAAATTATTTCTATCTATATTTCTAACCACGGTTAAAAGATTATTGCACCGTAAATGTTGTAGCACCGCGTTACAAACAAAACTATTAATGTTGTTTAATAGTAATGTGAAAGAGAAGTTATTATGCTAATTACATAATAATTTTTTAACTAGCGACATATTTCTAATGGTCGTCATTATAAAGTTGTCTAACACATCGTATCAACCTCTGTTCATCGTAAATAACATAAAAAAACGCATCAACCGCGCTGCTCCTGCGCAGGTTGGCGGACTTCGCACATCCGTCCGAATAAATATATTATAAATGTTATTATTTCTCAGACATGCTGTTTCCCTCACGATGTTATCCTTCACCGGCGGAGCACGTGTTAAAGTCAGCGCTTAAAATTTTTTTTTTAACAATTTTAGTGGTGCTGGCACCCGGCAATCGAGCCTATGTCACACGTTTGATATTAAAGCGAACGCTCTGACCTCTGGGCTAACACAATCCAACGTCTCTGGTACCTAAGTACCGAGAGTCCTCGGCGTTGGAGAAGGAACGCCAGCTATTGGAACGTCATTACGAACTTAATTCAAACGAAATTATCTTCCTTAAGTTGTTTGATTTCAGTGTCGGTTATGTGATTATGTGTTATGAAATAATTTAAACCAATGTTAAGGAATACAATTTGTTGTGACTAAATTCACAGCAAAGCTTTGTAAGTAAGGCACTAAGAAAGAACCCTACATATTTTTTCCTCTTATTTATCTCATTGTATACTTTATTGTACACCACAAAAGCACAAAGCTTTTAAACAACATCAACAAAACAACAACAAAAACAAATCACAGAAAACTAAACTCATTATTCGAAACAACAAAAGTTGGTTGTAATGTAGGTCATTGCACTTTTACAACACTGTACACATTACACATTTTTAACAGGTGGTAAAGATCTTCCCTGCCTAGGACTAGGTACCACACTGTTACCCATTTCTGCCAACAAACAGAGGTGCAATTACTGTTGTGTTCCGGTTTGAAAGGTATATAGACAGTCGGTATAATTACGTGCTGCGTGGCACACAGTATTAGTCCGCAGAAAGTTACATTTTCTTCCATTAAAGTTGTTTGCAGGCGTCCATGGCCTGCAGTAGTCACTTACCAATAGATGGACTGTTCGATTTTCACTATTGTGCAATAAAAAAAAAACGGTAACCCTCTAGGGCTAAATTTCAAACGAAACTCGTTTTGTGTGTCCCTTTGATCGATTAAGATCTGTCACCGTACGTAAAATGTAATCGAGTAGATTTTAATCTCGTAATTTTGAAATGAATTATTATTGTTCAGGGATATTCAAATATTAAATAGGTTATTCACATTTTTATATGCAGCTTTAGTTTATTCGTTACTATCATGGAATCTGCAAATATCACGGAATTTATTTTGTAACTATTAAATGTTTACGAACATTAAACATTTGCGGCTTTGCTAATGATTATGCATGTTTTAATTAACGTTTAGGTAATACCGTACTATATATTTCATATTATTATTAGTTCTTTGTGTTCACTAGAAGCAAAATGTCCACTTAACACGATGTCGTGTTATGGATGGTTCATATTAAAGATATGGTAGTCAAGCGTGATAAGCATAGATCGGCACGACCCGTGCCACATGGTGTCAATGACCTCAATCATTATGTTAATATGGATATTCCCCGGGATTCCAGCTTTCGAATCGGCAAACGAAAATAATATATTCTCATTACGGTAAGTCCGTAACGGCGATAAGATTAATCATTTTTACCATAAAATAAAACAACATGAAATTCAAAATAGGTGTATATAATCATTAATCACAAAGAAGAGGTAGGCACAATACAATATAATTAATTAAATATGAAGGGTCGTTATGCACTTCAAATGATTATATTTTAACACTTACATGTTTTATATGAGTGCACGTAATATTTTACGCAGTATAAAATGAAACCATAGATTATCAATATTTTCTTTAATGAAAAATGATACATTTTACGAGTTTATTTAATATTCTGACTTCTATTTACAAATACATAACTCTTAATTTTTGCGAATCATGTCATGTCCACATTATTATTTCCTCTTTGAATCCCGCGGTGTGGCACGGGTCGTGCCGATCTATGGATAAGGTGGGAATTAAAATTTTTGCACGGAGGTTTTTGCTTGTTTGTTTTGCTTCTGGCAACCTTCTATTCACCGATGCTTGTAAGTTTATCCTTAACATGCTTCTAGATTTGAGAATAGCGGTCCTCGACTTTGCAAATTGGATGATAATTTCAAAGATTAAACTAACAACCAATACCGTTACACACAAGATGTGTTGGAGAGTCCTCAGTCCACTGTTTCACATCGACTTTTCTAAACTTCAATAAATCTTGTATGCCTTAAGTTTACCCATATTTTCCACGCTGGGCATACTGGGCTAGCGTAGTGCTAGTACCTTGATACAAGTGAAGGTGTCGGTCGGCATATTCCGAATGTAATTTTTGGAAATGGAAGAAAAAAGATTTCACTCAATGAAATTAAGTCATACCAATTGTTTTTATTGAATCCCTGACCAGTTAGCAGTTAAGATGTTATATTAGTAAATGAATGACACATGAAATCCAGTTGTATGGCACTGTAAATTATATTAGCAATATTACATAAATAACAAAAATTTGAAAATAATTTAGAGAATTGAATTTGCTCATTCGATTTAACTTAAAAGTATTTATATTGATAGAAAAAAAAACATTATTAATACCTTTAAGTGTCTCAAAATTGAAACATACATTAATACGAAAGTTATTAAAAGCAAAATTTGAATACGAAGTACAAGTTTTTACTCTAATATCTACTAGGAAAACATATGCGTTCACCATTCAGTTGCTTACCGCATTCGACATTTTGTTGTTAGAATTTCTCCCGAGGAAAGTCATATTATGTAGATAGTACACGCGTCTTTTCATTTGTCTAAAAATAAACAGTGACGTCATATCAATCCGACCGCAATGTTGCTTCGCCGTATTATTTCAGCTGTAAGCGATGAGAGCTAAACACAGTAGAATCTGACTCATACATGAGATATAAAAATAATTGCGCTATTCGTTTCGGATGTTCTTGATATTTGACCACGGCTCGGTAGCTTGGTGGAGCGGAAGCGAAGCTGTGGCATGCGGGTTTTAATCCCGCTAAAAACACATTAATACGAAGGAATGAAAATTCTTTATTCCTCGACCTAAGAAAGATAATTTTGTTTGTAATTTCTTTTTTTACACGGATCCTAGTTTGGGACTGTATAACATATCAGTGTCAAATAAAAATTCCGAATTTACTCAAGCTTAATGTTAGGCGAACCAACTTACCAACTATATTTCCTAATTTCAAAAGCACCTGAGATCACACTGCTGACGGCTCTGGGGACGGATTGCTGGCGGTAAATTCTACCAAGTATGCCGAACCCAAAACCACGAATTGTCCTTGAAATAATTTTTTTTTTTAATTATTTCACAGACATGCCATTTTGTACTCGATTTTTTCTTTTACCGCCGAAAAATCCCTTAACAATAAAAAGCTCTGAGTAAATTCAGCACTTAAAATCGCTATTAACAATTTTAATGCTGCCTACACCGGGGAACGTACCCGGGTTCACTCGCGCGCTTTGAAACTAAAGCGAGCGTCCTGACCACTAGGCTATCACGGCAATAAGGACGTGGTTATATGCAGTGGACATAAATACATTTTTGTGACAGTGCTTATTTTTAAATTACAAAAAGAGAAATTGAACGAGTCTTTTGCGGAGGATGAGTGCAATGGTTTTTCTCCCTTCAATATGTTTGAGACGGGAGATGTCGAAGTTCGTGAAGAGGTATGCTGTTCACTTCTTCTTCACGAATTGAGTGTGTGAGGTTATGCCCTTTGAAGTTGCGATATTATTTTATTTTTTGATCAGCCATCTAAAAAATATTGTTACACATCTGACCGAACCTTGACATCGAATAATCTTGCTATGGAGCTATTTATTACTCATTTTAGTGTAACCTAATGGAGCAATCATTGTCGATATTACGTACATTGCATAAACACATTTAGAAATGTATGCATGCCATAAAAGAACGTATTATCTGTACAAGAAGAGAATTCTTAGTGGCTACTTGAATGAGTGGACTGTAAGGGGTCCATCCCTCTCCTCATCCTCCTTTCCACCTCCCAAATAAATCCGTTTGAAGGCCGACAACGCACCTGCAGCACCTCTGGTGTTGCAGATGTACGTGCGCGACGGTAATCACTTACCATCAGGTGAACCGTTTGCTCGTTTGCCGCCATGCCCATTAAAAAAAACATTTATATTTTCTACAACAAACAACACCGGCACGGTTTCAACCTACTTTTCACCGTAGCTTATTTCGAATAATGAGATGAGCGGCAAGGCTGGCGCCATCTTAGTCATTGCCATAATTCGGAGACAAATCCTCAAACCAATTACTTATCTTAACTATCGTTGTTTATATTATAAACAAGTTAAAAACAAATGTCGATAACAACAATATTTTGAATCAATTTAATCTGTTTATGTTTCTCCACGAGCTAACTTACGGCAGAAAGACGCAACTGGGAGTTTATTTAGTAAATATTAAGATAACGCACGTACATTGATATAACGCAATATAAAGTTCAGTTTCATTAATTCGATTACGTTTTAGCGGTAACAGCATATTCCTTCTGAAACTAACTAGGTATGAAACAGGTTCAAGTCCGTGGTCCGCGTGGAAAATTTTCCCGTGGCCTTCCCGGTACCGGCTACTCTTTAGCCTTTGTCCATTCCCAACAGGGGGTGCACCGTGCCCAGGTGAGGTTGACGTTTTGGAGTGGTACGGCACGGGAATCCCTTAGCACCCTGCGCTCTGTAACTTAGCACCCTGCGCTCTGTAACTTAGCACCCTGCGCTCTGTAACTTAGCACCCTGCGCTCTGTAACTTTACAGCGACGCTTCGAAGTTATCTTGATAACTATCCGATTATTATTTGATATCACCAGTGCGGGTCGTATTATTTGTAATAATTTTTAATAATAAATTCGTACTGTATATTAGCATTAAGAGCCGTGGTTGCCATGTGGTCAGGGCGCTCGCTTTAGTTTCATAGAGAGCGAGTTACCTGGGTTCACAAAAATACGTCCTCACATAACTTTGACGGGGATTCGAAATCAAAACGCTTCATTCAAATAGACCGGGGGCCGGCAACCTTTTGAGTCGGAAGAGTTAAAAATTACAATTTACAAAATTTAAAGAGCCACAAAAATTTTTCTTGCCAACAATAAATAGTACTTGCATAAATAAAGTTTTTTGATAAATAAAACTAACTGCCTATGGAACTAAAGAGCCGCAGGTTGCCGACCCCTGAAAAGACGATGCTCACATAACGGACTTACGAGTAACGTATGCACGTACACGAATTGCACACTTTTAGTATATATATAAAAAAAATAAAGAAGCAGTCTGTAAGGAGTCCCACTTCTGGGCAAAGGCCTCCTCAAATATTTGAGAGAGTTTTGGAGTCCGGAAGGGCCCGCCAAGCTGCTCCAGTTCGGGTTGGCGGGCTTCACCTATCCTCGAAATAATATTTTTAATAATTTCTCAACATGCAGGTTTCCACACGATGTTTTCCTTCACCGCCAAACACGTGGTAAATACAGCGCTTAAAATTGCTATTAACAATTTTAGTGTTGTCGGCATCGGGGATCGAACCCATGTCACTCGCGCTCTTTGAAACAAAAGTGAGCGCCCTCACCACTAGACTGCCACGGCTCACTTTTTGTTTAAATAGAACTAAGTTTACGTTGGGACAACGTCCTATGTTGCTAAAATTCAAGCAGCAGAGGCCTTTAATTCAGTTTATTTTAATTATCCCAACTTAGTTTCAGACTTTGCCCTAACTCACCTTGACTCGTAATGCTTTTTAATTATGTTGAATACAATTACGATTTTTTATTCAAACATATTTTGTTAATACATCGTATTAAATCCACAAGTACCCAGCCGTCGGCAGTTAAACTGTTGGCTGAAAAAGTCGCTAAATTCCGCTAAAGGACACGAAAATGAAAAAGCGGTAGATTTCGCTAATTCAAATTACAATTTACGCGGATGTTGTGAGAGATACAATAAATATTTAAATAACAGTAAGATTTCTGGGCTCACTTATCAGCTTATCACAAAAAGCACCATAATGTACCTGCCAACTACCTTTCACCATAACAAGGGTTGACTGGTAGAAAATGCCACTTGGCATTAAGTCCGCCCATTGTAACCTTAAGCTAACAATAAAGAATAAATAATTAAAAAATATTGATTAAGATTTTTAATACATAAAAATGGGCCAGATTTGGCGCTAGGAGTTTTGAAATGAAATAGGGCGCTAAAAAACCATTAAATCTAGCTCTGTAAGCGCTAATGTATAGCTATTCCTGTAGTATATTCTTACAACACCCACGGGAAGACAGAGGATAATATATTTGAAATGAGCAAATATTAATAAATACAAGCTGAAGGTAGCCAGAGTAGGTAGACCATGACATCTCGACGTCTAAAACCTCAGTCGCTTCGTGACCACGGCTGATCTAAAGCAATCGAAACGCCGGGAATATAAAAACAAAAATAAACGCGATAACATCCGTAAATAATAGTTTCATTTCAAATGTGTGTAGGGTAAATACGAGATATCATTAGAGAATAACATAGTTCACAGAATGCCACACTTCATATTTTCAACATGCAAACGTCTCCCACAGGTCAGACGGTATACGCGCAGGGGGCCGCTGCGACACCCGTGCCGCTGCTGAACGCGATGACCGAGGCGGGCAAGGCGGGCTCGCTGCGCGACATCAAAGTGGTCCACATGCATACGGAGAAGGAGGCTGCGTATGTAGCGCCGGAGTGCAAGGACATATTCAGGTGGGTCATCCACTTCGCCTTTCTTCAACAGCCAATCTGAAGATATGCCTATGCAAGATGGAGTCGGCTGTTTCGCTCACCGCAGCATAATGGTGAAGGTCGGCGGTTGCAGCGTTGTGATGTTGACAATGTTCTGTTCGTTACAAACAAAGTTGTAATTTTTTATGTATATGAAGATGGTCGGGGCGCTCGCTTTGGTTTCATAGAGCTCGAGTGACCTGGTTTCGATCTCCGGTGGCGGCTAAAGTTATCACCTAATTGCAATTTCATGTGCGGAATTTAGCACATGCTGTAAAATAATACCAATATTCGGCTATTTGAGAAAATTCGCCCACCTGCATTGCAGCGGCGTGGCGAACCCTTCCACGTCTTCCACGAGCCAGACCGTAGAGTTCTTACACTATGTACTCTTTCCGAGTAGTACTTGATTGTTTATATGTTTTGTAATTAGCTGCAGAAAAAAGGTGTTATGAACTCAGCCTAACAGATTATTGGGTAACAAATCTAAAACTGTTGTATACAAATGTTGTTCAGTTTTTGTTCTTTTTTATACACTGCTGAAAAATTGAGAGGTGCCATTTGCCCGGATGTGGGACACACGCTGTAACTTTACTTAGAGAGGACAGTCAGTCGTTGTGAATTATTGATGTCCATCTGATGAGTTCACAATTCACTAGGTAGTCCCTCCTGTCTTTCCCAAAGTCTTCTCTTAATCGGACTATCCACCACCGTTGAGTCGAGGATTTTCAAAGTAGCATGGCTACCGAAGCCTATACTCAGCATGCTGGGCTGGCGGTTGTGTGCACCACGGGTATCGGTAATATTTCTGTGTGCAATGACCATGGTATGATTTCGTGTGTCATTTTTACATCCACGACATGGTAACCTGGTCTTAGATATAGGCAACTATTTTCAAATATAACACAGTAAGATCACGTAGGAGAGCAGCGTTATATGGAATTTATGTGTAATTGCTTGTGACATAGCGGATAGGTCCCTAGTTAAGAGATTACAGTATTGGAACAGTCTCTGAACATCATCATGTACATGAACTCTTAAAAGAATCCACCACTCACTTGATGTGGTAGAGCCAAGCAACAGTTTATCTGTTGCTCAAATGGGCCGGTTCGACCGTGGTAGTACCACAACCTCTCAGAATACCGGCGTTAAGTAGAGTCATCCTGTGGTTCTTCGTCTCCTTATCGCCGCATTACCCTCCTCATCCTGCCTCCCATCTCCCAAACATCCTTAAAGTCCGGTAACGCACCTGCAGCTACAGTGGTCTTACAGATGTACGTGGGCGACGGCAATCACTTACCATCAGGTGAGACGCATGCTCGTTTGCCCCATTTCCCATTAAAAATAAATTTGTCTCCCAAGCAAAGAGTTACTCCCAGTAATTGGAAGACAAATTGGCGATAGAATTATCCGACACCTTGTACCGGTGTCGTGTTTCAACGTGGTAGAGCCAAGCGGCGGCTTTTGCTGCTGCTCGAATGGGCCGGCTCGACCGGATTGGTACCACGGCCTCGCAGAATACCGGCGTGAAGTAGAGGCATCCTGTACTTCTGCGTTTCGTTCGGTGAGTGAGGTAACCGGACGCCCACTCTCTCTCCACATCCCCCTCCTCATCCTCCCTCCCATCTCCCTAATACCCTTAAAGGCCGGCAATTCACAGACAGTACCTCTGGTGTTGCGGATGCATGTGGGCGACGGTAATCACTTACCACCAGGTGAACCGCTTGCTCGTTTGGCGCTCTTTCCCATAAAAAAAAAGTTGTTATCAAGTTTTTGCGAACGCGAAAGAATATTTTTTATTGCTTTGGGGTGACAAACAATGTAACGTCCACCTTGTGGTAATTGGTTACTGCAGCCCATGCACACCTGCATACAACTTCAATCGAAGAAGACAGAAGCGTTGGCACCCCTGAGTACTAAGTTGGAATACTCCACAGCCCGCAATTATACTGGCTCTCTATAACTATCAGACCGGGACAACAGTAATCGTACTGGTCTTTGGCGACAGAAATGGGTAAGAGTATGGTTACCTACCCGGGTCGTAGGCAGAGAAGGGATCTATCACCTGTTAAAATTTTCCAATTGTTTTGAGGTTGGAAGACGAATTGACGATTGGATTATCAGACACCTTGTACCGGTGTCGTGTTTCAACGTGGTAGAGCCAAGCAACAGTTTATCTGTTGCTCAAATGGGCCGGTTCGACCGTGGTAGTACCACAACCTCTCAGAATACCGGCGTTAAGTAGAGTCATCCTGTGGTTCTTCGTCTCCTTATCGCCGCATTACCCTCCTCATCCTGCCTCCCATCTCCCAAACATCCTTAAAGTCCGGTAACGCACCTGCAGCTACAGTGGTCTTACAGATGTACGTGGGCGACGGCAATCACTTACCATCAGGTGAGACGCATGCTCGTTTGCCCCATTTCCCATTAAAAATAAATTTGTCTCCCAAGCAAAGAGTTACTCCCAGTAATTGGAAGACAAATTGGCGATAGAATTATCCGACACCTTGTACCGGTGTCGTGTTTCAACGTGGTAGAGCCAAGCGGCGGCTTTTGCTGCTGCTCGAATGGGCCGGCTCGACCGGATTGGTACCACGGCCTCGCAGAATACCGGCGTGAAGTAGAGGCATCCTGTACTTCTGCGTTTCGTTCGGTGAGTGAGGTAACCGGACGCCCACTCTCTCTCCACATCCCCCTCCTCATCCTCCCTCCCATCTCCCTAATACCCTTAAAGGCCGGCAATTCACAGACAGTACCTCTGGTGTTGCGGATGCATGTGGGCGACGGTAATCACTTACCACCAGGTGAACCGCTTGCTCGTTTGGCGCTCTTTCCCATAAAAAAAAAGTTGTTATCAAGTTTTTGCGAACGCCAAAGAATATTTTCTTATTGCAAACAACTTCAATCGAAGAAGACAGAAGCGTTGGCACCCCTGAGTACTAAGTTGGAATACTCCACAGCCCGCAATTATACTGGCTCTCTATAACTATCAGACCGGGACAACAGTAATCGTACTGGTCTTTGGCGACAGAAATGGGTAAGAGTATGGTTACCTACCCGGGTCGTAGGCAGAGAAGGGATCTATCACCTGTTAAAATTTTCCAATTGTTTTGAGGTTGGAAGACGAATTGACGATTGGATTATCAGACACCTTGTGCCTAAGGCGTGAGCTGTCTGACATATCTGTGCATTCCAGGTTTTTATGGTCTCTCGGAAGCCAAGAATCTAACGGTTGTTATTGTTGTGAAAATGTTCATCAATTTCAATTTTCTACGTTGTTTGCAGTGTTATGTTACAATCACTAGGTATCTATGAGATATATCCTTATCATCCGATATTACGATAAGTAAAAGCTCACCGATAGCGTTCATGAGTTCTTAAAATATTGTCTCGATATATCGTGTATACAAAAGGTTTTGTGTTTTGTTTTCAACATCAATCATCTAACACATTAATATAGTACCTAAGTATGTGTCATGACTACTAGAAAAATCTTGGCCCGTGCTTTTTTTTTATTTATACGTGAAGAAATACCTAACGCATGCCCGCCCTCGCCGGCTGGCACCGATTAAAACCCCACGGTGTTCAACCTTCCCTGCTTATGGACTGGGGCACAGGAAAGCTTTCACACCAACCGAGACCCCACCAGGGCCTGTCCTCCTCCTTGAGAAAAAAAACTGTTTAACTGAGAGAAACTGAAAGCTATCACCCTTTTTCGCCTAATGCCTCCCTCGGCCCCTCCTCCTGCCACAAGGTGCACCCTGCTGCCAATAAACGTGGCACAGGCGACCGAATGATGGAATGACAGAATATACATACGAATTAGTCGAACCCAAGTCCCACTAGTGATGGAGAGCAAGCCCAGCGTGCTGAGTGTGGGCGAAGCTTCCAGTTTTCGCTGGCGCTTTCTTGAAAGAGCTATTCAGCAGACAGTTCATTTGTATTAGGCTGATGTAGTAGTAGTTATTATTTTTTTCGAGAAATCGTGCAAACGAGCAAGCGGCCTGATGGTAAGTGATTTACCGTCGCTCATGTACAGCAGGAACACCAGAAGAGCTGCAGGTGCGTTGCCGACCCTTAAGAATATTTGGGAGATGGAAGGGAGGATTAGGAGGGGGCATAGGGTGACCGTTTGCCTCTACATCACTCCGGTATTCTGCGTGGTCGTGGTACCACTAACCCGGTCTGCGGCTGCTTGGCTAACTATAGCTGCCACGTCATGGAAGTTAATAGTTGTCCAAATTGATAACAGATCCGTGTCGCTGTTCATGGCGGCTAACGTCCGCAAGTCCGTCGCGGAAGGTCGGTCCGACGCCATCCCGATCTTCCTGCAGGACATCCCAAAGCTGTTCCACAGGAAGATCATCCAGCCCGACATTGCTATCATCCAGGTCAGTTTTACCACAAATTTATCCTGTGATTGAACTACCGGCAAGTAGAATATGAGGTTAAATTTAAAGTAGTAAAATATATTAACTTAGATAATTAAAGCTTACATCTGCAACACCAGAGGCACCTTGCCGGCCTTTAGGGATATTTGGGGATGAGGGAGGAGGAAAGATGCCTCTACTTCACGCCGGTATTCTGCGAGGCCGCGGTACTACCCCGTACGAGCCGGGCCATTCCAACGACAGCAAAAGCCGTCGCTTGGCTCTACCGCGTACATCCATCAATACAAATCTAGAGTTACTTGAAAAATACTCGCACCATTTACGTTGAAAAAGAAAATGTGAAGAAGAAGAAATCTTTTCCAATTAAAAAAAAAAGTAGTAATAGATTAATATAGGTAGTAATAGATTAATAGAGGTAGTAATAGAGTAATAGATTTGTATTGGCTATTACAGGTGTCCCCGCCAGACCTACACGGTTACTGCAGCCTGGGCACGTCTGTCGATTGCGTGCGGTCGGCCCTAGTCAACTCGAAGATTATTATTGGTACGTTCACGTTATTCTTATAATGTAATAATATCTGTAACGAAACGGGAAATTCTCCGGTGTGAATGCGTCTTTATATTGATTGGGAGGTCGGATTTAGGTAATGAATTAAGAACGTAAAAACAGCGAGGAAAAGAAAAAAATCGCAGAGTCTATGCTGCCAGTGGTATTCAAACTATTTTTTTTTTCATGTGAAAAAGCAAACAAGCAAGCGGCTTTGATGGTAAATGATTACCATTTCCGACGCGACTCTAACGCCAGCGCGGTTATAAAACATTATGTGGGATTAAATGCCAATTGCTTAGTCGACTGTAGTACGTAGAATACCTCCGTGACCTCATAACAGATCAATTGACCTCGCGCTCAGTTACAATCGTTTAAACTCTCACGACCCACTTAGATAACCCGACGAAGCTCTAGTACAGTTTTATTTAGGATACAGAGGTCACTGAACTAATTAAAACATGAAATAGACTTCATTAGATTTTAAATATTTATATCCATTAACATATAAAATGCAAATAAACGAGGCTCGGTGGTCAGGCCGTTCGCTTGTATTTTATAGGATGCGTGTAACCTGGGTTCAAGTACCGAATGCCGGCGAGGTCACCGAATTCACCACGTAAGGCACGTTGATGGAAAATTACGTGTAGAAACCTGGCACGTATTAAGTCTAATGAAAAAAAAATTACGTAGACGTGCAAAATCCGCCAATTAGCACTGGAGCAGTGTAGCGGACTCTCCACGGCATCGAAACCTTCGCAATAATGAGACCCTTTGCCCAGCTTTGAGGCACTTAACCCTTATCGTGACAGACTAATTGAATTTTGGTTACGTCGACACATTATGAGTTACAAGTAACGTACTCAATTTTAGTTTTGTATCTTGCGAGATGGTTATACTGCGATCTGGTTGTGATCCTTGATTTACAAGGTTTTACCCACCCACGAAAAGAAAAAGGGCGGCAGATTCTTCTGCCGACCCCAACACACTACTTTAATTTGATATTGCAAACGATACTTTGAATCTTGTTTCATTCCCATCTACATCTTCTTACTCATCATCATCTTACAAAGCGTTTATTTATACGAGGTTCCCACACATTTTTCTTCCCCAACGTTTGCACTCGGCTGGACAGCTTTCGGGGAAACAACGTCACATCTTCAGTGATGACTTACTAAGCGTGTTTTTTCACTGCAGGCCTTATGAGGCAGCTCAAACTTACTCAGCGGGCTATTGAAAGGGTAATGCTAGATGTTAGAATCCGCAACGATGACTTTTGCAGCAGTTTTATATGCGATAGAGCCAAGCGGCGGCTTTTGCTGCTGCTCGAATCCCTTGACCGGGACAGTAAAATGTTCTCGCAGGATAACAGCGTGTAATAAGCATCCTGTGCTTCTGCGTTCCGTTCAATGAGTAAGATACGCGGAAGGGGCCTCCATCTCACCAAATACTCTTAAAAGCCGGCAGAGCTCTTGCTCTGCTCTGGTCTTACATCAGGTATACCAAACATTAAAAAAACATTGCCTTAAAAAAAAACAGCAAGCTGAAGTGGCAATGAAGAGACCACATAGCACGCAGAACTGACAATCAATTGAAGGAAACCTTTCCTTCAATCCCAGTGACAATTATAATAACACATTATTAGTACCAATAACAATTTTAATTATTTTCCCCTGCAGCTCAAGTGAACGTACACATGCCGCGCACGTTCGGCGACGCCATAATCCACATGTCGCACATCGACTACGCGGTGGAGGACAACACTCCCCTGCCGGAGCACGGCAGCAAGGGGCCCGCTAGCCCCGAGGAGACTAAGATAGGGCAACTCATCGGTGACAACCTGGTCGAAGACGGCGCAACCTTGCAGATGGGTAAGTTCACACGTGAAACAGTCCGTGAGATAGGTTTATAAATGCGATCTTGTTCCTTATCCGAAGTTTAAAGTTTAGTCTCGTTGTTTATAGTCTACGGTTTGATTCGGAAACCACGGTACCGTGCTTTGTTAATCATGCATCGACAGCCGAGAGCTTAGAGGTTACGTCTGCGTATCAGGTGAAGCTCGTTGTCCTGTGACTTGTATCAATGTGTTTTTTGAAACTTATATACTATCTGTATCGTCGTTGTCTTGTTTTTCACGGCACACTACTCTGACAAACGTCTACAGAGAACTTTGTTTCGCCCTCGTTCCGCTACACATTGTTGTTGAAATCAACATATTTTTTTTTTGGGGGTGGATGGAAAATGCTCTAAGCAGGCCCGTTGCTGGCCGGGAAGCCACCCAACGGGTTGTGTCAGACACGGATCTCGGTAGGAGAAACATACCGACTAAAAGCCCATCCACGTTGCTGTTGGCCCGGAGGCCTTTACAGCTTCATCTAAAGAGACCTGCGAGAGCGGAGGCCCGCAGCTTGCATTGATATCAACAATATGTCTACCTTCCGTGCCGCACGGAAAACTTCTACACATTTGCCCCCCGCCCATGTGAAGATGGGCAGGGTATATAAGGACCCGTGTCGATCGATCATTTCTCGCGACCCAGATCGATCCTGAAACTTGGATCTTGGAACCGACGGATTTTTTTATTTGTGAAATATATTAATTATTTAACGCTAGTATTGTAAAATACAGACGTACATTATCTATATTTCGCGACCCGGATACAATATTAATCATTGTTTGGGTAAAGCTTTTTACTGTCTTATTTTCTCTTGCAAGTCGATAAATCATAACTTTATGTTTATCAAGTCGTTCAATAACACGTTTGAGTTGTTGTTATCATGGTATAAGTAAATGAGACACGTCGGAAAGTTAATACTTTTATTACGTTGCAAAAGATAAGCAGCCATTACATGAATGTGTGTAGGTATAGACAAAACAGGAGGAAGTACAATCGGTGGCGCACCAACTTTACTCTATGCACTTTGATACTTGATGACATGGAAACAGGTAATAAAATCATTACAACATACAACTGTTATTGTACAACAGACAATTGATTTATTTCGAATCGATCCCGATCGAAATCGAATTACTTCAATCGATCGTTGACGACACAGGTCACGCTCCGACTCGTGGATATGGTGTCAATGAGAGCAGAGCGCGGCGCTGCGGGTTCCCGATGGTTCATTGCATGGGGTCGTTTGATCGAATCATAAGTCGTTGTTGTTGTTTCGCGTTCGAATCAAAGGGATCTAATCAATCGCCACAGAAAAAAAAAATTGTTTTGTCTATAGTGCAAAACACGCGAAAGGAAATCCGGCTTAGAGCGGCAACTGGCTCTCCGCCTTTCCCGTTACTCTAAATAAGCTCCGGTAAAAAGTAGGAATGGAATGACTAGAGAACCTTATAACTGACCACAGTACTCGGTTCTGCCGCAGTACTAGGTTCCACTGCAGTATTGGGTTCTACCGCAGCACTGGGTTCTATCACAGTACTACATAATACTAATGCGTTACATTGGATGTAGGCAAGTCAGCGTCTCTGCATTTCACCCCGCCATATGTTGACTGGCGGAGAATGCCACTAGACATTAAGTCCGACCTTTGTTACCTTTACGTTAATGTGTAAGCAATGAAGATTTTAAATTAAAAAAAAATATTGTTTGTGCTCAGTTGACAACTGTCGATAATGTTGAAAAGGTGTCGCCTTGGTGGAAATTGACCAGGAGGACGTCATCGATTACGTAAAATGTTTAAGGTATCGGCAGCATCCCGGACGCGGTGTTGTCCGCCCTGAAGAATCATAAGGACCTCGGCATACACTCGGAGATGTTCAGTGTCGGTGTGATCGATCTGGTCAAGCGAGGATGCGTCACCAACAACCGGTAAGCTGTATCATGCATAATCTATGATTCAAACATGACTTAATAATTTTTTTTTTATTTGAAAGGCGGCAAACGAATAAGCGGTTCACCTGATGGTAAGTGATTACCGTCGCCCACGTACATCTGCAACAGCAGAGGTGCTGCAGGTGCTTTGCCGGTCTTTAAGGGTATTTGGGAGTTGGGAGGGAGGATGAGGTGGGAGAGTGAGCCTCCGGTTACCTCACTCACCGAACGAAACGCAGAAGCAAAAGACGCCTGTACTTCACGGCGGTATTCTCCGAGGGCGTGGTATCAACCCGGTCGAGTCGGCCCAATCGAACAGCAGCAAAAGCCGGCACTTGGCTCAACCACGTGGAGAAAGAGTTACATACAGAGTGGATGCGACGTTATATTTTTTTTATTGGGTTCGCAATGTATATTATATATTTGTGGTGTTTTTAAAGAGGTTAGGAAACACAACAGTGCGGTGTAGTGGTGGCGAGCGGTTGAGGGCAAACCTCAAACATGTACAAGCCTGTTACTTATTTTATTTAGATCTTGTTCAAACAACAGTATTTTACTTTTGACTTTTATCATTTTGAATTTTCTTAGCAGTCTGCTAATTTATTTTGTTTCCATTGTTAATAATTTTTTTTTTTTTTACAGGAAGAAGACCCACAAAGGGCGTATCGTAGGCAGCTTCCTCGTCGGTAATCGCGAATTATACGACTTTGTGGACAACAATCCATTCATAGGTAATATTCATTATTTTGTAATAAAAAAAAAAGAAAATATTTTCTACAATTTTTTTTATTTCTAAGCAATTTCGACCGTCGACCTACGGTGAAAATCGTGAGATTTTTGGATTTTGGAGCCGGGAAGGACCTCCGCGCTGCTCCAGTGCGGGTTGGCGAGCTTCACATATCATCGAAATAATATTTCTTATTATTTCTCAGGCATGCAGGTTTCCTCACGATGTTGCACCGCCGAGCAATTTTAGTGGTGACGGCCACCGGGGATCGAACCCAAAACTAAAGTAAGCGCCCTGACCACTAGGCTGCCATGGCTTCTACACCTAATCACGCCAAACAAGTGGAACTAACCAAGACACGCACCCATATTCTCGTTTCCGTCGCAGAAATGTTGGAGATAGACTACGTGAACAACACTCACATCGTGTCCCTGCAGCCCACGATGACGGCGATCAACTCCTGCATCGAGGTGGACCTCACCGGCCAGATCTGCGCGGACTCCATAGGTCAGGAGCTTACGTCGCACATTAAGCGGCCCTGTACGCGGGCGTACGCATCACGCTGTTTTATTTTATGGGAAAGTGTGAGCTGCAGGAGCGTTGCCGGCCTTTTAATATATTTGAGGAACAGGGAGGGAGAGGGAAAGGAGGAGTGGGCCTCCGGTTACCTTATCCTCCGAGCGAAACGCAGAAGCAGTTCGCGCCGGTATACAGCGAGGCCTTGGTGCTACCCCGGTCGAGCCGGCCCATTCCAGCAGCAGCAAAAGCCGCCGATCTGCTCTTCCACGTACAGTTTTGTAGACAGCATTTGACACGCTTGGCAGAGTTTAGAAGTTAGAAGTAGCTTTGCATCTATACATCTATATCATCATTATCATTAATTTCAGCCTATCACAAGTCCACTGCTGAACATAGGCCTCCCCCAAAGATTGCCACGAAGCTCGGTCCTGAGCCACCTGCATCCATCGACTTCCCGCAACACTGCGCAGGTCGTCGCTCCATCTTGTGGGGGGTCGTCCTACACTGCGTTTGCCTGTACGTGGCTGCCACTCGAGAACCTTTTTTCCCTAACGGTTGTCAGTTCTGCGAGCTATGTGGCCGGCCCATTGCCACTTCAGCTTGCTGATCTTTACGGCTATGTCGGTTCTTCTGCGGATATCATCGTTGCAGACTATATCACACAGAAACACCGAGCATAGCCCTTTCCATAGCGCGCTGAGCAACTTTGAGCTTCCTCATACGGGCTGCAGTGAAGGACCAAGTCTCGGATCCGTATGTCATCACAGGCAACACGCACTGGTTGTATACTTTGGTCTTGAGGCTTTGCAGTATACTCGACGAGAAGATATGACGTAGTTTCCCGAACGCAGCCCAGCCGAATTCCGCGTGGTTCAATAGTTACCGTAGCTGGATTCGATTTAGGATTCTGTCGGCTACAATACCATCAGGAAGACCATCAGCTGAAATCAATCAATTGCCTCAATCCAATAAAAGAAACATTAAGCTACTCGGCCTCGTCAGAAATTATGTTCTCTTAAAGCCAGTAGCCGTTGATATTACACAGGAACACGCATGTACTCCGGTTTCGGTGGTCAAGTGGACTTCATCCGCGGCTCCGCCGAGTCGGTCGACGGTAAAGGCAAGCCCATAATCGCACTGGTCTCCACCACCAAGAAGGGGGAGAGTAAGATAGTCCCCACTCTCAAAGTCGGTAAGTGTTCAAAATTGTTAAGTCATAAGTCCTACATTTCTATGACACTACAGACACTTCAATTTTATTTATTATGTCACAATCATAACTTTTGGACTTTTATCTCTTCTCGTGCTACTAACCCTGATATGGCTCATAAATATAGAATTGCATTTTACCCAAAATACTGTCAGTATTTGGCAAAGAATAACGCGAAAGGTTATTCTTTGCCAACAAATTATTCTTTCACCGGGGAACACTTGGGATTAAAGTCCTGTGTGTAACTCGGTTTTAAGGTTACGATAGACTCGAAACTTTGACACGTCCTGTTGTCTAGTTTACTCGAGAACAATATTCAGGAAAGATATGACATGTTAAAATAGTTGAAGTTCTATAGTTATGACACGAGAAGGTTTAAAAGCAAAACCGTCTTATTCGTCGTAACTTAAAATTAAAACTGATCATTATTACACTTAACAACAGTGTTACGCGATGGAGTCGAGCATTTTATCTGTATTTATACATTGAACAGGTGCTGGAGTTGTGACGACACGCGCCCACGTCCACTACGTTGCAACCGAACAGGGGATAGCGTATTTATTCGGCAAGACACTAAGGCAAAGGGCCTACGAACTTATAAAGATCGCTCATCCCGATCATCGTGAAGCACTCGAGAAAGCAGCGTTTGAACGCCTTCAGTGCATGCCGGCGCCTTAAAATAAATTTAAAAAAAAATTAAGCTACATACACGAAAAAATTTATATCGACATGCGGCCACTAAGGTCCTTCAACGGGAGTAGTATTCACTAGTTGCAGAATATATTTAAATATTATTTAATTAGTATTATTTATAGGTGAAGTATCAAAAATTAAGTTACTATAACTAGGTTACCAATACAAAGAGACAATTACTAGAAAAATAATACCATATTCCTTCATCAAATCACTAATTTCTTATGCGATGTGAACAAATTCACTGCCATTGTTACAGATATGAATAGAAGATATTTTATTTTATTATTACTTACTACATATTGATAAACGTATGTATAACAATGTATGTGCACAAATGCATTTTATCTGTTGATAAGTAAGTGTTAGAATCATGTTTAAGTGAAAAGATTTTTAAGGCCTTGGTAGAATTAAAAATAAAAGTTAAGTATAAGGCATTTTACAATATTTTTTTTTATTAAATCATTAACTTTACATGATGAATAATATTAGGCTTTAATTTCTAAAGCTGTAACAGATTATTTTGTATTATTTTCTGCTTGAATAACGAAAATGTAATAAATAGAAATGTTTTAAAAATTGTATTATTTGTTATTTTTCCTACTTTACCAAGCGATAGAGGAGCAACAGCGATATAAATAGCATCGTTTTTTTACTCCTAAAGACTTTACTTCGCTACTGCGCCGAGTTGAAACCCTTTTTTTTTAACACAAGAGTAACAAGCGGATAAACAGGCTATGTGATGGTAAGTGGCTACTCTGCAGCCCATTGACACCGGCAAACTGCAATTGAAGAAAGTTACAATTATGTTGGCAACCTTGTGGAAGAATCATTATCAATGTCTTTCGTCCAGTATCATCACATGATAAAACTATATTAATTATGTATACTTCAAAAATTGAGATTTGATAGCAATTTTTTCGCCATTCTTGATAAGTAATAGTAAAACTTCTACCTTTGACAATTGTCCTCCGAGAGAATAGAATGAACGTAAATGACGCCATCGTTCATCGCTAATACACATAATACTTCCATGATGTCGTTATTATAACTATAACCGTGTTTGTGATAATTCCTCTATTTATTTATCTGATATTTGTACACAAAAAAATTACAAAAGGGCGGACTTAATACCAAGAGTCGTTCTCTAACATCCCCACCTTTGGGTTGAGCAGATTTTTAATAGTACAAAGGAAACCTAGTATTATATTTAACTAAAATAGTTTTATATTAAAATTTAATGAAAACAAACAATCATACGTGTATTACATATATTTATACATACATGTATATATATAAAAACTTTGTAAATTAATAAATACATACTTAATCGTTTATACGTCTTACTCGTTGCTATGCTATTAAGATAGAACCTTTAGGGACTGCGTAACGCGGTAGTGATTACGTGTAGAACTTTAGCACGAACTCGATGAGTAATGGTTGTCTGTATCACATTTAGTTATTTCTGAATATTTCAAGTTTTGATGTTTAATATTGATAGTGTAGGTATTATGCCGAAAGTGCTTATGAATGTGAACAGTGATTCGAAAATTCAATAGAAGGCAGGAAATTGGATTTATATCCGAAAATTGTTATGGCAGATAGTAAAACACTATTGCCATATAGTGCTACGAGCCCGCGAATGAAATCAGTAAATTTGTTAGAAATATTGTAAATACAATTTAATTTATTAAATTTATATTTCTAATTCGTCAAAGAAAAATATAAAAGCAAACATTTGTCTATTTTTATTGAACATATTTTTCTGTAAAATATTTCAAGTCATTATTCGATACACATATCGAACAAAAAAAATAGTATAATATTAATCTAATTATTTTGGTCACAAAGTACCATAAACATATACAATGTAAAATAAACCACCAAAACAATATTATTAATCGCTCGTTAGCGTTATGTTGTTGGTTGTGCTGTTGTTTGTCAGTTGACGTTAAAATGTGCTCTATTCACGGTCCTATCCTTATAGCATTTGGAAGAGATAAATACATGGTGATAGTTTTATTGATTAAAGCGTCATCTTCGTTACAAATATTAATTAGTAAGATTTGATTTTTTTAAACTAACATTGAAGTATAGTTGTTATGTATGGTAATTAAATATAAATAATTATAATTTTTTAGTACTCACGTAAACATTAAAAACCACAATTTTTTTCCATTTACGCAAGATTTCACTACTGAAAACGTACAAAATTAATTTGCTTCGCGGAAAAGTGATAGCTTTATTTTTTAGGTACACAGTAACTTTAGTGCTACAGATATTTACTATTATTTGTGACCTCACTAGAATTATCGGGCTATCTTCAACATCATTGTTATAGGCAGTATAGGAGAAGGTGGGGTCGATTACATTTTCGTTGTTAAACTAATCATTTGTAATAAAATTTTCTAAATCATCCTTATTAGTATCTTCGCTTGCCCAATATTTTTTGTAACGTGCTACAAAGTGATACACTTTGTATTACGTTTTCAAAAAATTGTGAAAATACTTTACCTTGTTTATGCTCTGTAATAAACAAAAAATCTATATAATAATCAAGAAATAATGTCAGAAAAACAACAAGCATCGGAAAAATTAACGGGCAGAAGCATTAACATATAATTATGACAAAGGAGAAAATAAATTATACCTTTTTGTCATCTTTACCGTTTAGGTGTGAGTGTGAATAGCGATATTGTGTGTGAGCGAGAGGTCAATATAATGACGCCATTTATAATTTCTTTATTTGCACAGGTCATAGACGATACTAGCGGTAGCTTATATTATAATCTTGTGTATCTATTAACAGTGACAAGTTTGCCATATAAAAAGGCAAATACCTTGTTTCACGGCAATTCGGATTTTACTACTAAACAAGTTACTAATTTTCTAGTAATAGTGACTTCTACTTGAATCTACTTACATAAAAACACTAGGTAATAATAATGTGACCTCTCCTACACGCTTTTAAGGAGTTGACGACTGAAACCGAAAACGGTTTAATTTGAATATTTAGTAAACAGATAGTAGCGTACAATATGTATTATGATAATTACTGTAAAATATTATCCGCACTGGGTATGTCAAGTACTAATACATGATCGTGACAAGTGAAATAGGATATGATGCTGAACTCAGTCCCACACCGCCTATTGGTTCGACATCGACATTGATCGCGACAAGTAAAACAACTAACAAAATGATTGGACTCTTTCTCCTTCATAACGAGAACAAGTTCGTAAATCAAATTAAATTAAATTATTTTAAATTAATTAAAACGTGTATTTCATGTGATACTTCTTTAAATATATCCACTTTTAAAATATCACTAAATATTGATATTAACATAAAAAATAACAAAAATTGAGTCAAAGTTCCCACCCCCAATCATTCCTGGCTCAAACGTGCCTATTAAATTAGCTGCATCGCCGCGGTGTATGGTCAGTGAAATACGTTGAACCAAAAACATTCCAGAGCGTAGTCCAATAGTAGCCCCTTTTCCTCAAAAGCTTTCCTAGCTGTTTAATAAAATTTAAAGATACTTCATCCCGAGAGCCTGACGTCACAACTGCAAAAGGAAAAAGTAACATTTTTGGGATAAATTTCTATATTTTGGATCTAAAATACGGCAAACAGATACCCAGAAATTGGTAACTTAAAATCAGCTTATAATTTTGTAATGGCAGCCCTGTGTGTGATATTATCTATGGATTTGTTTTCGGATGGGAACGTGCCCATACCATACCAATTCCAGCCAGTTTATTAGTAGAATAAAGTACAATATAAATATATTATAGTTACTATCTTTCGTTTTTACATCTTTCATTCCGTTTTGCTAATATTGTTCATGATACCACGAAATAGAAATGATAGCGTGTCAAAACTTGTTGTAGTGTTTTAGATCGTTTGTGGTTTTGTAACAAAATTCGTGAATTCTATCTAAACTAAAGAACAATCAATCAGAATGGCGGGATTTCAGACTATGCTTGCTTTCAAAAAGGAGTTGCTGATTGCGGGGAAATATAGGATTGTCCGAAGAATCGGTGGTGGTTCTTTTGGTGATATTTATCTGGGCATAAACACTGCTAATGGCGAGGTAAGTGGCTGATTTAATTGTCAAACTATTTTTCCGTATGCGATTGACGTGTATATTAGCGTTGAAAAGAGGTCGTCATAGGGGTTGTGAAATTGCGTACGTTCGAGGTAGTTTGGGAATTGGAGACGAAAGCTCAAGGACATTTATGTTCTTTGTTCGTGCAATATGACATGATATAAAATTTTAGGATGAATTTTAGTGCCTGACCTTTATATTAACTTTTTCTGTTTTATCACCTGTTTGACATCTGCACTACGAAATTCTCCATAACTGACACCAATTTTATGCTGTACCTAAAAATACTTTCTTATTGCACATCTAAGGTACAAATTGTACTTATGTACCATATTTTAAGGTATCAAGGTCTTGGGATTGGAAAATATCATGGTTAGGCAGTGAATGAATTTTGCCTTTCTTTATGAAAAATAAAGATAACTGTTTAATATTATATTATCATGGACATGATCAGCCATAAAATACGACAAATGAGGAAACATGCATGTCTGACAAATTAAAAAAATTTTTTTTTGCATTAATCCTAGTAATCAGTTACAATTTTATTGACATCAGAGTAAGTGCATTATTTATGTAAAATAGTGAATTATCATGAAATGTCTCATTTTTATAAAAACAGTAAAATTATCTTCGAATTATGCTATTGTTGCACCCGTTGAGACCATATTTGATAACCAATAATTTTCAGGGCAAAGTTAGAAGACAGTAGGTTGTAGGATCCCATTACCCTAAATTGCTTGTTTGAGGGCAGGAAAATGAGGAAATGCTTTTGTAGTTCAAACACATGTATATTGCATATGCATCATCATAGAAACTAATGTAATAAATAGTTGGCTTGCAATTCCTGGAAGATTTGCCCATATTTACAGATTGTTTAGTCCAGTGCCACAATCTTCTGGCAAGTAGTGTTCTTTAAACATAAAGTTGTTTAATAAATGCACACATCGTCCAAAAAAAGCAAATTCATTGAGGAATTAAGAAATTTCAAGAAATTTATCAAGAAATTTGATAGTAATTGTAAATTTGTATTGTGATTTTTGCAACCAAGAGTAATTTCAGTTAATACCTACCAATTTAAATCATAAACAGGTGACGGTTTACCTAAAGGGATAAACCCTTATCCTCTAAAAAAAGAATAAATACAACCAAAAGGAAATTCTTTAGAAAGAACAAAAGTTAATAAAATACTATTTGAACAGAATCCATTGATATGAACCTAATTTACAAAAAAACAATTTTTATAATTTAATCATCCAAGACTTCTGAACATGAATATGCAGGTTTTATAACTGTTGTTTATTGCTTAGATGACAGCTCCGAGTTGCTAGATAGAAACAAATTCAGAAGTTCACTAATACATATAAAAATTGATGATTTAAATTTGTGTATTATAAATGTTATGCGGACAAGCAATGCAAATGAAGTTTGCAATGATCTAAATAGTAATTCTTTATTACAAAAATAAATTTACTATGATTAAAACCCTTGTTTGTGATTATTACCTATTGTTTACGATTGTTTTTCATAAAATTATTGATACTACCAGAAAGCACTAATTTAAGCATGTAATGCTTAAAAAATGCACTACTAGCAAGGTTAGAGTATGGTTTCCTTGAACTGTGCTGCACCAGGTTTATTCATAAAAATATTGTTATTTCCATCTAATGAACGAGTGCGCCAAGTATGGTTGTTCTGTTGTTCATAAATGAAGACATGAACATGATTGAATACCCGTGATTCACAATTATGATTTATATGCTTGTTGTGTAAAGTGTTGTGGTAGCATCTGACTGTTTAAATGTATTATCGTTTTTGTCTATTTAATTGTTTATTTACCTAGTTTTCGAAAAAATACGTAATTTACCTATGTTAATCTTAAAACAGCATACTAACCTGAGAGTTTGTGTGTGAGAACTTTGACACTTTGTCTCGATTTTTTTTGTTAGTATGTGCCAAACATTTGGTTATTGACTGGCCTGATGGACGTTTGCATATGCTTATGTGCAAATGACAAATACTAGCTATCCTTGTTCTTTTTCTTTGTCCCTTTCGCACATTTTGGCTATGTAGTGAAATTAAATAAAACTGAAGAATTTATTCTATTTTTTCGTTTGTGTTGTGAGAATTTAACATATCTCTATTATAAAATCATTCAGTGGTCGGCAAACTCGTCATCTAAATTAAAAAAAAAGATTATTAATTAAAGATTAAAAATACACACTCGACCTTGCCTAAGTATGTCTTATTTTAACTAACGTTACATTAAGTATAACTTGGTAGGGTAAGGTAATATTTATTTAAAAAGATTACAAGTTAAATAATACAAAACATATCCTTAAAAAAAACTACAAATACTCCATTAATGTGAACAATGGCATACATCTTTGTATGATTTATTTAATTTTAGGCCATGATTACAAGTTCTTATCGATCGGCTGAATTCTTAATTTAGTCTTAATAAAGTTTATTTTTTCGCATAAATATGTAGACCCAAACATAGAAAGAGCAGCAAATGAGTTTCTTCAGTTGATCATATGAGTCAGTAATACTATTTCAGGTGTTAAAATCATCATATCTTCCCTGTCCTGATCTTTCAAGGCAGATCACCTGTGCTGTAAACTTAATTTACATTTATTTTTCACCAATGGCTCTAAATCGGCATAAAGACGTTCGAATTTGGTGCTCCACAATTCTTAATTTTCTAAATCCAGCAACTGCATTTCAAAGCTGCCAATATCAGTATGAAAGAGGGGCAAAAAAATTATTTCTGTTACCGAGGCTGTTCATAAAGTCTTTGAACCTGCTAAGAAAAGATTTCTTTACATTTAACTGTGTTGTTCTGAAATAGCTAATGACAACATTAGACTTATTTTCTCGAAAATATTTCAATATGGCGTGAAAGTGAATTAGTATTTCTCCTTCAAAATCTATGGCAAAAAGCGACTATTTGTTTTCCAATTAAATCACTTCTAATATATAAAAAACATTTTCCTTGTAACTTACGATTAAGCTGATTTAGATGAGAAGTAACATCCATCATGAATTAAAATTTCTGGATCCATAGATTATTAGCATTGCATAGTGAATACTCTTCTCAAGAAGAAATGCTTTTATTTCAGTAAACAGTAAAGCAAAACGTTTTAAAGCGTTTCTTATCGATAAGAAATAATGAAAAATAAAATCTTCTTTCTTTCTTGTTATGCAGTAGTAGATCTGCATACTCACTCTCTACCTAAATTAGAAATTCCTTAAATCACCCATTCCATTATTCCATTATTTATTTTTTCTTTCCAAGTAGCCAATAACCCATTTCTTCCACCTGTCACTTTTCATTCTGTCTCTTGAAATCAGACAATTTTATGTAAAGAATCACTCAGTCCTACATTTGCGTGGCAATAATCCCAAAAGTTCCTCTTTAGGGTCTGTAGTGGAAATAAATCGCTCAAAAAGAGAAACTTCCGCTGCATCACTTAGATCACATGACTTGTCCACTGCCATTGAAAGAGTTAAGGCCAATTTAAAATATTCAATTTGTTGATTAGAATGTTTGCAGAAATTTTTACTGTTTTAGCAGAAAATCTCTTGATTTTTTTCAAAATATCTGCTTTATTCTTAAAATCTCGGAAAAGCTCTTCGGATGCACTTTTAAAACCACTCTTTATATATTCTAGGTCCATGTATGGCTTTTATCTCTGAGCAATCTCATGACTAACTACAGAAACTTGTCATATTAACATTGTTAGAAGATTGCACCCTATGATTAAAAACAAAAGTTGACCTTTCTTGTCTCCTGTACGAGTTCCTCAACAACTTTCTTCCTTGTGTGATGGATCAACCGGATATTTAGTACTAAATGATTTGTGTTTAGTCAGTTTGAAGTTGCTTTCTGAATTAGCCACTATTTGTTGACAAATAATACCAGTTGGAAGACCATTTAGGTTTTGTTTAACATAAAATTCACAAGTCTTTTTTCAAGGTTTTAATTTTTCTTTAATATTGTAAAAATGTGGGTTAATTAAATGTATGCCACACTTCATTATATTTTTGCGAAAGTTAAATAATAGAATTAACCAATGCCCTACAATTTACTGATACATAAAACTACACTAGAAATAACTTTCCGTAGCCCTGCACCAATGACATGAAAATAATAATATGGACGATGACACCAGGTCATCTTGTTCAGAACTTAGTGTATTTTATTTTACTAATTATTTACTAAACAGGGATTCTATGTGTATAAGGTATAATATATAAATTTTATTTTATAAATAAAACTTTTATTAACTTTCTCAATAACACCTGTGAAGTCAGCTATGAAAACTACTTTTATATACCTAATTTTTTTTTGTTCAATATTCCAAATTGTTAGGACTAAATACTTATATAGACTAAAATGGGCATGCATACCTATATGTCCAATTTTATAAAGTGACCTTTTCATACTCCTTTCCACCTCTGATCAAAATGACCCGGCGTCATTGGTGCCGGGTTAAACTCAAAATAAAAAACATCCGAATTAATTGTTTCCTTTCTAAAGTACTTCCATTATTATCATATCATCATAAAAACGCTATTTTATAATACTTTCTTTATTATAATCCATTCGTCGTTAAAAGAAATTCGTCTTATCAAAGAATATTCGGGCGAACCCGAGTAATCTTCGCGCCTCTGTCGCGCGTTTTTGTCAAGAAAAAAAAAATTACACCACATACAATACGAAGAAAGCGCTTCATAATTTATACTTTTAGAATATTCGTCCGAAAGCCTGCAGGCATTGTATGAATTTAGGGACCCTGCCAGTTCGCTGTAGCTAATCGCGACACCGCGTTACGAATCTACGCCTAATTTGGAATAAATATGGCTGCATAGTTCGCTGTAGTCCTGTAAGTTTTTATGGCGACAACCTTAAACCAGCATACGACCGATGACGAAGAACAATATTGTTAACCTAGTAAATAGTTAATTAAACAATCTTCTAAAAGCTACCATTTTCTATAGATTCCATGTGATTATTTTTAAGTAAAAGATGTATTTAATTATTACGTAAGCTATCGTAACTTCTCATTTTTTATTAAAAAGAAATAATAGCTGTTAAAAATTTTAGCATTCGACCGACTTTGGTACGTATATTTCTATGTATTTGTAGTGTACTTTGTCTTGGCAACACTGACATTGTGACGTCACAGTAAATGAGGATGAGGTGACGTGAGATAAAATGACTTTTGACTTGTGTTCATTTGAAAAGTGGTATTTGCGAAAACATTAATTATTTTAGGAATAACACAAATGCAATTAGAAAGTGCATCTTTAAATTTGCCTCTATGGAATTTAAATAGTTTTTGTATTAGCGAGTAAGAAGGCAATAGAAAATGGCTTCCATCGGAGTGGTCAGACAGTTAGTAACTTTAGTGGAAAAATACAAGATAATTCGTAAAATAGGCTACGGAAGTTTTGGAGATATTTTTTTAGCTAAAGATTTAAATACAAAAGAGGTAATTACAATGTTTTTACGTTATTTCCAATAGAATGAACATCATTACCTTCTGTCAAATTGCAATCGCGCGTGTATTTCTGTTCTTAACATAAACTAAATTGTTTTTTTTTGTTATTATCTTTAGTTTTATGTATTATTGAAAGACACTGTCTGATTATTACTTTAATCATTGCACCAAAAAGTGCATTTTGCTTTAGTTAATTTAGTTTTTGTAATACGATACTTAATGCTTCTCTGGATAGTTATTGTTTATTAAACGAAACAACCTAATCATGAATCATATAAAACAACGGGAGAATATTAAGATTTTATCATTTCTAATGTAGTGCTTGTCTATGACATAATTAGACACTTAATAAACAAACAATCACATTCCCAGTACTGTGTAATTTGATTTTATGATGCTTGGCCTCTACTGTCTAAATATAATATAACACAGATTAACCCTAAAGCACTCTTTAGAAAACTGTTTAATGTACCATTGTGTCCGACAGTGGCTGGTTGCACACCTTCACCTTGCACCTTCGTTATATGGGGATCTTGATATATTCAAATTTAGTAGTGGGTTGTTCAGGGTGCTTGGCAAGTGTTATAAGAACATAGAGAATAGTTAAAATTAATTTCAATTTTACAAGTGTGCTGAAATAGTTCATATGCCATTGTTTGTAGGTTAGTAAGTTGATAAGCCCTTTTTCTTTTTATATTCTTGATGTTTCAAGAGTTTTTCAGCAAACATGGTCACAGAACTTGAAACACCGGGAATATAAAACAAAATTAAACACAATAAATACAAGAAATCATTAAGCCCCTTTTCCTTTACTTTTTGGTAGCGTTGAGTACATGAGAAATAAGATAAATATTAAATATCAATTTGTCTACGAACTCTATGTAATAAACTGAAATTGAATAAAAATAGAAAAGTGAATGAGCAAGGTTTAATATGGTCTTACTGTTTTGTTTAGCGTTTTGCATTACAACAATACAAAGCTGTGTGTAAATAATTATTATAAATTTCTTGGCGAGGCTTATATTTGGAAGTCTACTTATATAGGAAGATAAAAATCAATTTATTGTAATAGTCTATAAATAAGCTTGTAGAGTAGAGTCTGCCACACTGTTTCAGTGCACGATGGTGGATTTCACACATGTTGAAAATTTTTGAATTCTAAGACATGCTGGTGTCCTCCCAATGATTTAATTTTGTTGCAGTAATAATAATGAAACTAAAAATATACATTGATTTGTTGCAGGAAGTAGCAGTAAAGATTGAATCCATAAAAGCACGGCACCCACAATTGCTCTATGAAAGCAGAGTGTATAAAATGCTGCAAGGGGGCATTGGCATACCACACATAAGGTAAATATAACATGATTATAGTAATTTGCATGCAAAGAGTTCAGGTATCAATTTCTATTCTTACTGCACACACCTTAAGATAGTGTGAAATGTTTTTATTTCTTTACGAGAAATTGCATTTCTCCTTTTTTTTTCTCACTACCAAATACTTTGTATATTGCACTTAAAACTCCTGTTAACAATATTAGTGGAACCACAACTGAATCTTTTTGATTGAACTCTGGTTGTAAATGTATAGTAATGATGATAGTGATGATCTCCTTTCTAATTTTAATAATATTAGTAACACAACCACTACCCAGATGGGGTTGTTAAGGGGACTAAATCAACTTTTTCTTCCAAATTTCACCTGCATGTTGTACCCCTTAAAAGCCAAAGAACAATGCTATGATGGTGACTGACAAACTAGAAAATTCATCTCAATCAAAATTCATGCCTAGGGGAGACCTATGTTCAGGAAAGGACTTGTGGTAGTCTGAAATGAAAATGCAGGAGAGTGACCAGGAGATGCAGCTCTGTCTGCTCACTGTGGGATAAGCACTCTTGATGGGGCCTATAATTGTTGTACTGAATACAGTACTACAATTACTTATTATGGTTCTAAAATTTGTTATGTGTCAAGACCTAATTGGCTTCCACTATTTTATAGAAATTATTAATCTGCACTCAAACTAGAAAGGTTAGTCAAAATTCATGAATTGTTAACATTAATTTTTTATTAGTCTATACCTTTTTTTAGTTGTTTCATTTTAACATTCATGGTATTTTTGTGTAAATAATAATGTCAAGGATGGTTTGATACATTAATATTTAAAAGATATTCATGTCTTTGCAAACATAAGTATTATTTTTGAGCACCTGCAGACACAATTACAAAATATAATTGTGAGAATTAAGTTATTTTTATATATTCAAATATTCTCCCGTTTTATACCAGCTTAGTGATGACCTGGGTTTTAATCAATAAATGTTTTATATCAATACAAAAAATCAAAATCTTTATTCTTCAACTAAGCACATATACTTCATTTCTTCTTTTTTAATTTTGGCTTCTCTTGATACAATTCTGCCAATGTCAAGTCAGTGGACAGGAGTGATAAGTAAATGATTATTATAGAAACAAATTCTGTGCTAATATATCTACAATCTATAATAAAATCACTCTGAATATTTACAAAGGGACAACAAATAGGAAATTTACAGGACTCTAGATATAATAGGAAAGCATATACAAAATATGTACGCTTAGGTCATTGGAAAAACAGATGATTGGTGGTTCCTTTCCACATACACAGATTAAGTTATCTCTGATCCTTAATTTGGTCAAGTGAACTGACATACAAGTATGACAAGTATGAGAAGAAAAGACAACAAGAAAAACCGGGGCTTTGAGGGGATATTCTTGGGCATTGACATAATGTTTGCATTTAGATAATTCAGATTAGCTCTTGGTCATTTGAATCAAGTGGGTGTTTAATGAGAAAGCCATTTTTTGTAGCCTCCTTAGCTAAATGATCTGCAATTTCATTACATTGAGTGACAAGCTTTGGGCGAGGCCTATTTTCAGCAGTGGACTTTTGACAGGTTTAAATGATGATAATGAATGATGATTACAAGCTTGTGTCTGTTTCCATTATTTACATTATGTACATCACCAATCTTATTAAATGTATTTATATTTCCATGTACATATATTACTTTTTCATTTATATATATATATATATTGATAGGACAAGGTTAATATTTATTTCTACAAAATTATCTTTAAGAGAAGCTCTTAAATTTAGATTGTAAATAGCTCTTATGGCCGTCTCTTTCGCAATACGAATGTTGTTTCAGAATCAGCCGTATATCCCCACAGTAAAATACTATGTGACATTATGATATGAAAATAATACAAATAAACTATTCTACTTACCTTGACATCAGTTAGACTTCTTATTTTCTTAAAGCATATACTGCAGAGCCAAGCCTGCTAGTAAGCATGGATTTATGGGGTTTCCACTAGTCCTAAAGCTTCCGCATTTATAAGTACACAGATACCTAAATCACAATTGATACATTAGAATACTTAGTTTAAAGGTCAAAAATTTATGAAATATTTGAAATTCTTCGTTTAATGTACACAAACCGACAATAAAAAGAATTGGGCTTGTCCTATTGCGTGGCGTGAGCACGCCACGGCGTCGGTGGCGTAATGAATTCGATAAATTGGACCGTAGATATAATAAAATAAGTACCTATTTTTTTTTTATATACACATTTACATTTCATCAAGTCATTTAAAGATTATAATAAAAAAAGACTTGATGAAACGTAAACGTGGTCAAATTTTTATCTCTTAACTACGCATCCAACCTATATAAAACAAATGTGAATGTGTTATACATTTCACCCTATTCTGATACCGTGGGCACGCCACAGCGTCGGTGGCTCAATGAATTAGATAAATTGGACCGTAGATATAATAAAATAAGTACCTATTAATTTTTTTATATGCACATTTTCTTTTCACCAAGTCATTTATAGATTATAATAAAAAAAGACTTGATGAAACGAAAATGTGGCAACGCAACGCAAGTTACAAAGAAGTGAAAATATAATAAAATAAGTATATATTGATATATACACAAACATATATATATATATATATATACTCTAAGATATACTGATATATTTAAATAAATATACAATATATACCCATACATATACAGTAACATAAAGCGTAAAGAATAAATAATATAATATAAGAGCCAGACGACGCGAGGAAAAGTAAGTGTTAAAGGATAAACAGATAAAGAAAGATGAAGGAATAATTATTTAGGGAGGTAGGAAGTGCGCTTTGACCAGCCTTTTAAAAGTATCTAGGGATTGCGCACGCTTTATATGAAGTGGTAGGGAGTTCCAAAGCCGAACAGCTTCAATGGAAATGATTTAGAATAGAAGGAAGTGTTATGGGATGGAATTTTTAAAGTAAGGTTATTGTCAGAGCGAAAAGATCGACAGTGGGTATCCCCAAGAAACTCAAACCGCTCTTTAAGGTAAGGAGGGGTAGTGGGATTGAATAGAACACAGTATAAAAGAGAAAGAATGTAAGTATTTCTGAAAAGGCGGATCGGAAGCCACTTGAATTTTTCGCGAAATTCTGATACATGGTCATATTTTCGGAGTCCAAACACGAACTGTATACAAAGATTTTGAACTCTTTGCTTAGATTGAGATAACACGTGTCAGCATAATCGAGAATGGGTAACAGGAGAGACTGTGCAAGCGTAATTTTAGTTGGTATGGGTAGGAAATTGCTTAATCTACGGAGAGACCCAACCGATGCAAACACCCTCCTACTCACCTCGCTTACTTGTGGGGCCCAAGATAAAAATTTGTCAAGTGTAACTCCTAGATGAGGTGGGTAGTAAGAACTATAGTTTCTACGGTTCAATTTATCTAATTCATTGAGCCACCGACGCCGTGGCGTGCCCAGGGTATCAGAATAGGGCAAGCCCAATTCTTTTTATTCGGTTGGTGTACATTTAACGATGAATTTCAAATATTTCATAAATTTTTGACCTTTGAACTAAGTATTTACTGTGAAATTATGTACTTGCAAATTTCTCCTTTTTGTTGAAGATTACGTGTATATACGTGACGAAATATTGGAAACCATTATTTTTCTGATATAAAAAAATCAGATACAATGTGATATTGCAATACGATTTAACAACTTGTTCTTGAATATTTGTCATGGAAATAACAGTCCACCTGATGATGAGTGGCCTGGCCTATACAGTCCATGAATTCAACACAATACAAAGAACTACAATCGAGGAAGTGTTGTGACCCCGGGAGGCTATGATAATATTTCTCACATTCCTCAATTGTAATGACCGGAACAAAACAGTAGTAATATCACAACAGGAATTAAACAGGAAGTTTGTTCCTCAAACTGAGGTGGCGCCATCTGCTTTGAGCTTCGTGTAATACCTCCTATTAGTGTCTAACGCATTTTTATAATGCCCAATTAAAGGCTCAATTATAAGGATTAATTACTTCTAGTTAACACAGTATCGTAACAAAAAGAACACCGAGAAATACATACCATAAGTTTAGGAAAATTAACTTTACTATCGTTTTTATTTCGTATTTCTAAAAATAACGACAATGTCATTTCATAAATTTGATTTTTAACTAAAAAGTACCCACTTGTGGAATTACATCCTAACATTAACAGTGTAAGGACAGTTTTCCTTATAAATGCTGTAAAATTGCATTCAATCTGCTGTGGGCTAGACCATAGGCAACTTTAGATAATTAATGTTGCTGTTGAATTTGAAAATAGAACACTTATTCTCGTTTATTTGCATTTATTCCATTAATTTGTTTAAAATCAACTAAGTTTTGTTTTAATCGAAGCCTACTTTTCGAACCATAAACATCATTTCACTGAGCTTACGGGGTTATAGCGATAGATATCCTGACAGACAAATACTATCAAGTTATGTTTTGTCAAAAAAATCCTTTTTACAATATTTAATGTACTTTCCCTTCGTGTATACATCTATACACATAGGCACTGCTTATTTTCTGAACGCTTTCGCGATAAGATGGGCGAGGAGGCTAAACGCAGTATCAAGTCACATGACAACTTGAAAGTGGTAGAATGTATTTGATTGACCACACAAGTTTTAGTAGGTCTATCTAGTAGAGTAATTGGTATGGTCTCATCTATCTTATGATCTGATTTATATAGAGATCGGTCTCCGGTATAGGGATGTGCTTATTATAGTATAAAACTAATTTCAAATTTGTAGGTAGTGCCGTTCTTGACAAAAAGGTTCTTTGACAGACCGATTAGGGTTGCCAGTATTTTTTCGACTTTAGTATTTTTCAGAATAAGGAATCAATAAATACAGTATTTAATAGAAAGATTGAATGAATTTATTAATTAAAAAAATCTTTCTTTGACGTAAGTAAATATAAATTTAATTATTTGTCAATTGTAATTTTTTACAATTACCACCGGTTCGTAATGTGTAAAAGTCCCACTGCTGGGTAAAGCCTCCTCTCAATATTTGGAAGGGATTTTGGATATTAAAGCCGGATAGGGTCCGCTACTCTGTTGGAGGGCGGGATGGTAAACTTCACCTCCCTTCATCCCCATGTCATCGAAACTATATATTTGATATATTTGATTTCATAGACGTGCAGGTTTTCTCGGTGTGTTTCTTCACCTGCGAGCACCTGGTAGATTCATTCCAAATCTATGCCAACGAGGTCGGAATGGTACATAGTTTCGAAAAACTGGTTGGGACGTGCCTTCTATATACACAGTGATCGAACTCTAGTCTCCGGATTCGGAGGCCGATCTTCTAACCACTTATAGGTTATCGTGGTTTTTTAAGGTTACTTAAGTATGTTATGTTGCTACGGGCTGGTTTCGGCTACATCACGACTATGCGCGTATTTGGCGTGCGGGCAGGAATATTAGTTGTTCGTGCCAACCGAGCTTCTCGAGGAGGGAACTACGAACCGAGGTGCTTAATCCTGTTCACTGCGACCTTCGGAAACTAGCAGGACGTGAACCGCCGTTTCCTCATCCACCATTCCCACATTTCATTAAGCTATTCAAGTCCAGTTATGGTGATAGTCTCTATCCTAATTTGGGGTTTATTCAGGCATTTTGGTTACACAATTGTTATCTATTAGCAGGGCATCGCTAGCCTGTCTACATACTACATGGTTTGTCCAGAGTTTGCATGACTGTTCCTAACGCGGTTAGAACGAACACACCCAAAGTGTAGTCTGGTAATAGGCTCCGGTTCTATAGATGCACTGATCAGAACCACCGCCAGCGGGCTCGTACGCCGCGTCGTCGTGGAACAGCTGTGACATTTTCTCCATTTGAGGAGATCAATTGGATTGTCATACCTCGTTCGTTTAAACGCGGGTAGCATTCGTATATGAGCCCTGAGGTCATGACATTGCTGTCGAGGGCAAGTATAACCGCCAAACAGACGGATAGTATTTTGTAGTATGATATTTTATTTCCGCATAGCTGGATGATGTCCATATATTCAGACAGGAACAAGTTCTTGTAGGCACCAAGCGGTGTTAGTATTTGAATGTTTAAATCTTCTGAGAAAGTCCAGTTAACCAGTACCTGCTTTCGTTTTGTTGCAACGCTGAAGATTCTGATCTCACGCGGGTTGGTCTTCGTGGAGTTGAATTTTGTACTTTTGGTCAAATACAAATTGTTTCGGGATCCTGTCATACTTAGTTTGAAAGATCGGCATCTCTGCAAACAGATCTCCCATTATGGTCGGATGCGGTATCGTGCAGTCCTTCCATAGATACAGAGTCTTCTGCCTGACGACAGCCATCATTCGCCACGCGCGGCCTGTGGCAGCCATACAAGCCAATCTCTGACATAGCTGTGGTCTGTAATAGGCTCCGGTTCTATAGATGCACTGATCAGAACCACCGCCAGCGGGCTCGTCCGCTGCGTCGTCGTGGAACAGCTGTGACATTTTCTCCATTTGAGGAGATCAATTGGATTGTCATACCTCGTTCGTTTAAACGCGGGTAGCATTCGTATATGAGCCCTGAGGTCATGACATTGCTGTCGAGGGCAAGTATAACCGCCAAACAGACGGATAGTATTTTGTAGTATGATATTTTATTTCCGCATAGCTGGATGATGTCCATATATTCAGACAGGAACAAGTTCTTGTAGGCACCAAGCGGTGTTAGTAGGTCTATCTAGTAGAGTAATTGGTATGGTCTCATCTATCTTATGATCTGATTTATATAGAGATCGGTCTCCGGTATAGGGATGTGCTTATTATAGTATAAAACTAATTTCAAATTTGTAGGTAGTGCCGTTCTTGACAAAAAGGTTCTTTGACAGACCGATTAGGGTTGCCAGTATTTTTTCGACTTTAGTATTTTTCAGAATAAGGAATCAATAAGTACACTATTTAATAGAAAGATTGAATGAATTTATTAATTAAAAAAATCTTTCTTTGACGTAAGTAAATATAAATTTAATTATTTGTCAATTGTAATTTTTTACAATCTACCACCGGTTCGTAATGTGTAAAAGTCCCACTGCTGGCTAAAGCCTCCTCTCAATATTTGGAAGGGATTTTGGATATTAAAGCCGGATAGGGTCCGCTACTCTGTTGGAGGGCGGGATGGTAAACTTCACCTCCCTTCATCCCCATGTCATCGAAACTATATATTTGATTTAATGGACGTGCAGGTATCGATGTTTTTCTTCACCGGCGAGCACCTGGTAGATTAATTCCAAATCTATGCCAACGAGGTCGGAATGGTACATAGTTTCGAAAAACTGGTTGGGACGTGCCTTCTACATACACAGTGATCGAACTCTAGTCTCCGGATTCGGAGGCCGATCTTCTAACCACTTATAGGCTATCGTGGTTTTTTAAGGTTACTTAAGTATGTTATGTTGCCACGGGCTGGTTTCGGCTACATCACGACTATGCGCGTATTTGGAGTGCGGGCAGGAATATTAGTTGTTCGTGCCAACCGAGCTTCTCGAGGAGGGAACTACGAACCGAGGTGCTTAATCCTGTTCACTGCGACCTTCGGAAACTAGCAGGACGTGAACCGCCGTTTCCTCATCCACCATTCCCACATTTCATTAAGCTATTCAAGTCCAGTTATGGTGATAGTCTCTATCCTAATTTGGGGTTTATTCAAGCATTTTGGTAACACAATTGTTATCTATTAGCAGGGCATCGCTAGCCTGTCTACATACTACATGGTTTGTCCAGAGTTTGCATGACTGTTCCTAACGCGGTTAGAACGAACACACCCAAAGTGTAGTCTGGTAATAGGCTCCGGTTCTATAGACGCACTGATCAGTACCACCGCCAGCGGGCTCGTCCGCTGCGTCGTCGTGGAACAGCTGTGACATTTTCTCCATTTGAGGAGATCAATTGGATTGTCATACCTCGTTCGTTTAAACGCGGGTAGCATTCGTATATGAGCCCTGAGGTCATGACATTGCTGTCGAGGGCAAGTATAACCGCCAAACAGACGGATAGTATTTTTGTAGTATGATATTTTATTTCCGCATAGCTGGATGATGTCCATATATTCAGACAGGAACAAGTTCTTGTAGGCACCAAGCGGTGTTAGTATTTGAATGTTTAAATCTTCTGAGAAAGTCCAGTTAACCAGTACCTGCTTTCGTTTTGTTGCAACGCTGAAGATTCTGATCTCACGCGGGTTGGTCTTCGTGGAGTTGAATTTTGTACTTTTGGTCAAATACAAATTGTTTCGGGATCCTGTCATACTTAGTTTGAAAGATCGGCATCTCTGCAAACAGATCTCCCATTATGGTCGGATGCGGTATCGTGCAGTCCTTCCATAGATACAGAGTCTTCTGCCTGACGACAGCCATCATTCGCCACGCGCGGCCTGTGGCAGCCATACAAGCTAATCTCTGACATAGCTGTGGTCTAATTGTTGTTGTGGTACGTTTCTTGTCCAGTACACTAGGGCGCTATCTTAAACCAGTAGCCGGTGTCTGCCCAGTGCACTTTTGTGGGTAAACATCACAATTTCTGTTTTGCTTGGATATGCTGATAATCCATACGCTCTCCACCAATGTCTACAGTGGGTAGTGCTGCTTGAATGAGGTCACAGACCATACTAGCTGATCTACTGTGTATTACATACGTAATGTAATCAAAACCTTATGGCAAGTTACGGGAACAAACTCGACGACATGGCTCGCCAGCCGTCACGGACATTCCATCTCCCGCAGATGTAAAGAGTGGTTAGAGGATGCTCGTCGAGCAGCACTGAGTCGTTCATAATCTCTGCCTGTCCCCGCGGAGACTGCCGTAAATGCTTCTAAATTTACAAAATGCAGTGCATTGAGTAGTTTTAAACTAGCCAGTGCGAGAAATAATATTTTGATGATCTGTGAAGAGCGTTATTCCGTACAGAAATAGCTTCGACTATTCCCGGCCGCAAAATACTTCGTCAAAGTGAGAAATGTCCAATTATAGGCTGCTACAACAAAATCCACGTTTAAATAAAATCATGTGTTGTTTCAGAGACCTAAAAACCCCAAGCTTTAAATTAATCGAACTCTTTAGGGACCTTTTTCAGAATCCAATTACGAATGTGATTAAATATAGAAGCAATTGTTTCGTATTCGTATACTTTATTTTACTCTTTAAAACATTGTTACGCCCTTTAACGTAATTAAAGGGCAAAAAAACTAAACATCTCTTAATTTTGGCAGATGGTACGGCTACGAGAAAGACCACAACATCCTCGTGATGGACCTGCTGGGCCCGTCGCTCGAGGATCTGTTCAACTTCTGCTCACGGCAGTTCACCATCAAGACCGTACTCATGCTGGCCGGTCAGTAGAAATATAATCTGTTACAGCTTATAATCCAGTCACCCCTACGAAAAGCCTAAGAATAATAATAGGAGTAGTTAAAAGTGGTAGAGCCAAGCGACGGCTTTTGTTGCTGCTCGAATGGGCCGGCTCGACGGGGTTACTACCGCGGCCTCGCAGAATACGTGAAGTAGAGGCATCTTATGCTTCTGCGTTTCGTTCGTGAGTGAGGTATCCGGAAGCCCACTCCCCGTTCCCCATCCCTCACCTAATCCTCCCTTCCATCTCCCAAATATCCTTAAAACCCGGCAATCACTTCCTATCAGTTGATCCGCTTGCTCGTTTGAAAAGGCGGCACCTTTTCTATAAAAAAGGACTCATTTTATACCTAGGAGCCGTCGGGTAGGTTCCCTTTACGTATTTTTGCCGCCAATCAGCGGTTACATGTTCCAGCTTGAAGAGCATAGATGGCTATCTATGCTCTTCAAGCTAGAAGTATAATTTCAGGCTGTGAGGCATTTTCTTCAAAGTTGTTTGCACGTGTTAACGGGCTGCAGTGGTCATTTACCACCAGGTAGACTGTTAGCTTGTTTGACACTCTAGTTATATAAAAAAAATTCAACAATTTATTGTTGAACACAACCAACAAGCAGCACCGTTGTTCTTTCACCAGTTTAACACGGCTTTCCGCTGACAGATCAAATGCTGGGCCGTGTGGAGTTCATCCACTGCAAGTGCTTCATCCACCGTGACATAAAGCCGGATAACTTCCTAATGGGTATCGGCCGCCATTGCAACAAGCTCTACATGATCGATTTTGGACTCGCCAAGAAGTTCCGAGATCTGCGCACGCGCGCTCACATATCGTATCGCGAGGACAAGAATTTGACTGGTAAGCTGTTTACTTTCATGACTGTCAATTATTGTTTATAAGTGAGATCTAGGATTGCCATTGATCGGAATAGATACAGTACATATGCATTTAGGCTTACCAGGCCTGTTTGACCGCAGGCACGGCGCGCTACGCGTCGATCAACGCTCACCTCGGCATTGAGCAATCGCGGCGAGACGACATGGAGTCTCTTGGCTACGTACTTATGTACTTCAACAGGTGAGTTGCATCCATTTTCCAGGGTACATTTTCATTTATGTAAGGTTGAACAAACTAGCTCACATAGGGTTGTCAGGTTAAAAAAAGCAAGAGTTTCACGCCGTTTTAATTGGCCGGACATAATACACTGAGATCTGGACTCTATACATACCTGTTTGATCAAGTGAAAGTTTTTTCGTATTTTATATACATCATATATTAATCATAATCTATTAACATTTAATTATAATATATATGTGCCATTTTGTCCGATAACTTGTTATCATTTTGTAGGTAGTGACATATATCTATTGCTGTAGAAATTTTTCTGATCAAAAAACTGCGACAAGTAGTTTTGACAGTCCTCTCTTGATGTTAACATAACACTGCCTAAAGAATTCTGAAGAGACCAAAACAGGTGAAAATCTGAAGGTGCAAGGTCAGGGCTATATGGTGGATGCATTGACACTTCCCAACGAAGCTCTCTCAATATTCGCTGAGGGGTTGAAGATGTGTGTGTTGTCTGGCGTTAGATATCGTGATGAAAAATTACACCCTTATTTTTGATTGATTCCGGCCATTTTTCCTCTAGTTCTTGCTAGAGTCTCATCAGCTGTTGGCAGTAGAGATCCGAATCGATAGTTTTGCGCTGCTGTAAAAGCTCATAATGAACGATGGCCTTCAAATCCCACATTTTCGCACTATTCATCACCAATAGAGTTTACAATAGAGAATCGCAAATGAGTTAACACCATTAATTAGATTTCCTTCAGTGAGCTCGTTCAAAAACGGCATCGACTTTATCCGTAAGAGGTCGACCAGAGCAAGTTTCATCTTATAGATATTTTTAAAATTATTATAAATAAAATTGACGCCAAGTTATAAATTATGGTAATTTGTATCTCGGAAGGCTTTTGGAAGACTTTTGTGAGACTTTTTTATGTGACATATTTATATTACATCGACATACATATACAGGGGTTTTATGAATTGTATCGGTATTTAACCGGTATTGTATTAGGGTACCCATTTCTCATATCTATACCGAAATCTAAGTGCGCAACTAGGAATGGCGACCATATGGGTCAATCGGAGGCGATTGCAGCGGTGGCTTGCTTGCACAGTTTGTCCTTGACTGGAAGTTGTAACTACAACAACTTCCAGTTTCAGTCCAGTTAAGGTCAAACTTTGCTATCGAAATATAATTACCGTATACGTCATACCGCAATTTAAAAGCCCCTCTAATATAAACGCCATTTTGTTTTTTTTTTCGAAATGGCAGGACTGTAGGTAAGCCAATTATTATCTTCAACTTTGTTAGGTTGTTACAAAATTCGCTCTGTTAATTGTAACGGTGTAAAATAAAAATCAAAATATTTTTTTAATGCTTGGGACAACCCTGTCTCACGGGTAAGTGTTCCTGTGCGGTTGGTACACGCGGTAGCGGCATGCCTTTGTGATTTAAACTATGTTTTAGGCTTGTGACTTGTTGGTACATGTTGTTTTGAACTATTGAACGGCGCTCGGTCGAATACAATGTAGTTGTGTAGTTCTATATACCGAGAACCGACAATATTTTCGACGTATTTTATTAAGCAAGTACGAGATTAGCAAGTGGCTAATTGTAATTTAACTAGCTTTCGGCTCGATGGGGCAGTGAACAAGAGCTTGGCGGGCATGAGTCCCGCACGTGACAAGTGTTTGTATGGAAATAATTGTTTCCTAGTCTGTACACAAATATCTGAATGTTTGTTCATGTTCAATGTATGTAAAGTGCCATTTAAATAATTGTACAGTGAGGGTAGTTAACGTGTTTATTTAAAAATTAAAGGTTTTATACCTTTAAATAGGTTGTGATTAAAATGATAGTGTGAACGTGATTATTATCTGTATAGCGGTTGTGTATATTATTAACGATATTATTGACGTCCGCGTGGCTTAGTGGTTAGCGTACCTAACCGCTGAGCCATAGTTCCTGGGTTCGAATCCCAGCCGAAGTCAATATCCGAGAGGGACACCCTTTTTTACACATTAGCCAATGTCACTACATCTTTTATTGTAACATTTTGTTTGGTTTGAGTGATATGAGGATAAGATATCCAATGCGACAAAAAAAAATACTAATAATAAAATTTGATGGTTCACACAATCGAATTCCTTTAACATCACAGAAGACTCTGTTAGTGTCATGGAACTGTTTTGTAAAACTAAATACCACTCGAAGTAATCGCCAAACCCTATGGCATTGAAATTTCTTATGATGGATCATCTTTGAGATGAACTAAGAAATTAAGGAAAGTAAAGTAAAATAAAATAGGAGCCTGTAATTGCCCACTACTGGGCAAAGGCCTCCTTTGCAAATACGAGTATCTGAAAGGGTTGTGAAGCCCGCCACGCTGCTCCTGTGCGGTTTGGTGGGCTTCACAAATCCTCGAAATATTTTTATTATTGTTTCTCTGGCATGCAGGTTTCCTCACGATGTTTTCCTTCACCCCCCAAGCGCGTGGTAAATACGACAATTAAAATTGCTTATAAATAATAAAAATTTTTAGTGGTGCCTGCTTCTAGGGATCGAACCCTGTCACTAGCGCTCTTTGAAAATGAACCTCCTGACCACTACGCTACCGCAGCTCTAAAATATGCATAGTTAAGCTTGGTAGTTAAGTTTGGTTACGTAAACTGATCTGAGTAATATCGGTACAATGTAGAATTACGCAGCGAAGAAGAATATACGCTACATCAGAGAGTAGTATAAGTGTTAGATATTGAAATCGTCTGCCACATTATGTGGCAGATCAGCTTCCAACATTTAGGGAATATTTTTTATAATATCGAACACTTTCTTATTCATCATTCACTGAGCTTATAATCATTATTAATAGTTATATAATAGTTAGTAATATAATATTGAGTACTGAGTATAACTATTAATAGTTATATTAATAGTTATACTTAGTACTCAATATTTACTCAGTAACTAATGTTGCATAAGTTGTATAGCGTAATAGCGCCCCCAATTACGGTTTAATTGTTGTACTGTTTTCTTTGACGCTATATCATATACACATTTTGTTTCCATTTGTATTTATACAACAGCAAAAAAGTTTTTTAAAATATATAATACCCACAGGGTTCGCATATCAGACGAAGCCAATATACACAAACAATTGGGATCTGGTTGTGTTTTATTGCGTCCCGTATCGCTATATCACTATATAACACAGCATCCGACCTATCTGATATTCGGATGCTTAAAACGTGTGAGAGAGCATGACAAGTTGCACATGCACTGTATTCGGAAGTGGTGGACGTACGTGGTCGAAATCGGCCGGCAGGACATCGTCGCCTCAAACCCATTATCACTGCTTCGAGGACTTACAATTGCGCAACATTTCACTGAACAACATGAGTCATTTAATAAAAGAGCGGCGTCATTCGTTGCGTCGTGCGCGTCGTGTTGCGGCGGGCAGCGTGCCTACGCCGCGTCTGACTACGTCATGACCTCTGCTAAATCAGTTACAACGTCACAGCGGCGTATCGATCGGCGACATAAGCCACGACAGTCGAGCGGGGTGGACTTGAGTTCGATCCCTGCGTGCGAGGCTCGTAACAATGAGTCTCTCGAAACATTACGATTTGTATCTTTGGTCTGATCAAGTCGGCGGCGGGCTCATCACCTGTCACCGCGTTCCACCTAAGTCTGGCGAACCCACGTTGAGTTGGTCGTGTGTTATTTTTTTTTATTTCAACATTTATACCACTAAAGCGTAATATGAATTGCGAAACTCTATTGTACTACTTTCAAAGAGAAGGCAGTAATCGATAAAACGGAGGAGTCGTTTCCAAACCAACGAACGGTCACGGTGGACGGTGAGGCGCAGTTTCCACGAGCCAATCGAAAACTTACGTCGCAGGTGGAGCGCGCCAGAGTGCACGTGCTTGCCGAAACGTAAGACAAAAGAATGTGACCCGAACGATTGTAACCGAATGATAATCGGGAACCTATTGGAAATATCATCGTTTATCGAGTAAATTTCACGATATGTCTTTACTAGCAATGTTATATTTTTACTAGCAATAAGTTCTGTATACACTGTGATTTGTGTAATAGCAGACTGTCTGCTACTTTACTCTTTACTAAGAGTAACTACTATGAGTGAAGTACTACTTTACTCTCTGCTAAGAGTAAAGTAGCAGACTGTTAATGTTCCACGGCTGGACCAAGATCTCCACTCAATATTTGAGAGGCTTGCTGATTTCCTCACGTGGTAAATCCAGTACTTAGTAGGACCCGGTCTTAGTACCCGGGTCACTCGCCGACGGTGAATTTAAAAGTCTAGGTAAGAATACCACTTTCCGAATATATCGCCTACTAGTAGAATGTAATTATTTGTCAAAAAAGTTCAAGGGAAATGAAGCTACAGTCAATGTCTATATTTAAAAGTAATTGAATTAATATAAAAGTATTAAAAATAACACAATACCAACTGGTCGATTGATTGCTTTGATTTGAGGTTCGTTGAGGCACATAAATATATATATAATCTGACTCAAACGTCATCAAGTTCGTGTTCGGACTATTTATGGGTAGGTTTTGTTTTACTCCAAACTTTTTTTTTCGAATGTCATGATTAGTCAACGAAAACGAATACTCGTATTCGTTGCATCACACCATAGATAAGTTTAAATCTATCATTCGTTATTAATGGCAAGGAACTTAGTATATACTTTTCTACAATATTGTTTAGATAAGCAATAAGGAGATAAGTGAGCAACACCGGCGCATCTAGTTAATCTAATCCTTTGAAAAGAACACCGAGCGGGACGCGTTATTAAAACACACTTAGTTTTTTTACTTAACGAGCATTATTGTTTTTTTTTATGTACTTTAAACGTGGTAGAGCCAAGCGGCGGCTTTTGCTGCTGCTCGAATGGGCCGGCTCGACCGGGTTGGTATCACTACCTCGCAGAATACCGGCGTGAAGTATGCTCCTGGGTTTTGTTCGGTGAGTGAGGTATCCGGAGACCCACTCCCCCTTCCTCATCCCTATCCTAATCCTCCCTTCCATCTTCCAAATATCCTTAAAGGCTGGCAACGCATCTTTAGCATCTCTGGTGTTGCATATATACGTGGGCGACGGTAATCACTTACCATCAGGTGAACCGCTTGCTCGTTTGCCGCCATTCCCGTAAAAAAAAATATTATCGAATTCAAACGGGAGGAGTCCAACTCCGCACGTTTCCACTCCACTCCCTCCACACGAGTCGGTGACGCGCGTGGTCCGCTACAACGCCGTTATTTCAACATGCGTGACGCGACGTTGGTACGCCGGAGGTTTCTTTGACCTAAACATAACCCGGCCGCGCTTGCGCAATGCCACACCCTTGATACTCAATGCTAGAAGCAGATACAATTTGTTAAATCTTCGGATATCGCGGAGAGGTGAGACAACTGAAATTTAGTAACACAACAACAATTTAGTAACGTGTTGTACTAAGAAAGTTATGTTCTTTTCTAAACTTCAGTACAATGTAGAATTTGATATTTTGAAACGTTATCAATGATTTTTAATATATATCCGCAAATATATAATTACTAGCAACTTTGCCCGCGTAGGCATAAATGTTGTCCTGAGAGAACTTTTAATTGGAATAAAACTATCCTGTTCCCCATTCCATGGTATAGTCTACGTCTCTGTCTAACTTCGTTTGTACCCGTTGACACCCGTTCGGTCGAACGACAAGCAGAACAATCAAACTTTCACATTAAAACTTAGCCTATAGCACTTCTAGAATTAAAAGTAACTTAAAGAAATATATTTTTAACTATACATAATATAATCTTATTGTAGTAAGATAATATCAATTAAAAAAAACTTTATTGCGTCACGCGCGTTCGGTTATTCTCTGGAACAGTGGGCACATCAGAACTCAGTTAAAAAAAAGTATGAAAAATAAGAACTGAAAAGATTAAAAAGCTATAAGTGATTTTACTATAAAACATTCTATAATTGCTTTTCCAAACACACAATTCCGTACTTGTTCATCATACATAAATATAGACAAACAAATGTTGTCCCAAGAGAACTCTTAATTGAGTTTAAAATGTATCCTATATTCTTTTCTATGACATAAATCTACATCTCTGCCATATTTCATATCTGTTCAGACATTTAAGCGTGATTGAACGACAAACATACACACGGGAATAAAAAGTATCCTAACTTACAGTTCACTTCGTTATATGTGGTTTCTCCTTTTATATACATAGAAGAAGAAGATAGACGATATTACCGCGGTTGGTAAGCGGGTTCATTCTGCGATTCGCTAACACCATCCATCACGATTCTGTGAAAACGACACAACAAAAAAAAAATATCGCGCGTTATTCACGTTATCTGACTCCGACCCGCTTTCTAAATTGGCGATATCATTTAAATTGCCGTGTCATACGAGTGTTTATATAATCACTGTGCGAGTTGTTGTTCTCGTGTTTGCGAACTGCGCATTATGTGTGCGAAATTATGTTCACAAGATTATTGGCTTTCGTAATCAACGTGTCATGTTCTGGACACTGCCCTCTGTACACGTGGGACCGAACTCGTTTTCGCAACGTATGCACGTTTTGTGTCCGTACACAGAGACGGCGTCCGGGACCATCGACCATTCAACCATCTGTCACGTTGTTCCAAGTAAGCTTTGGTGAAAAGTGGTCGTGAGAGCTTAAAATAAATGTCTAGACCTTCAGAGTTCCCCAATGTTAGGTATTAGCTCTTGAAGCTTATTTATCATTTCGTTTCTACTACCCTTATTCAATTTGGTATTGGCCAGAAAGAGGATGACATCCTAAGTAGCACCTAAAAATAGTTTCTTAGATAACCTGTAAACAGGCCTTTCCTGCCATAGTGAAGATTTTTACCATAAGAACGTAATCGCTCATGCTCTGCGAGCAGATTGGCAACACCAGCACCAGAACTCCTCACACCTTGGACGCTACTGCGGCCCGTCTACGATCTGTGAATTTTCAAAATAGACATTCCGCCATCTGGATTTACAATGCTCCTTCTCTCGACCTCACTGCTACCACACGGTTGCTTACCATACATTACCTTGACAGCCCGTGCGTCCGCTGCAAGACTTAGGCCTCTCCCATAAGGAAGACTTGCCATAATCGGCGCGCTCGGCAACCGATTTGCAATAACCAGACACCTCGCACCTTATACGCTGCTCCCCAACATGGGTCTGCTTATGTTGGCTCTTACATTTTTCGAATGGTTATCACTCCACCTATCATTGAAATTTTCAAGGCTTTCACCTTAGTCGGCGCCCATACCACACCCACGGGAAGAAAGGGGGTGGCAGAGTCTTACGCCAGCAACACACGGCACGCTTTGTTGTTGTTTATTGCAATTTAAAGCCTTTACGTGTTCCGGGATGAGAAAGGGACGTATAAAAGTGCGCTCCACTTTTTACTGTTAAAGCTATGAATTTTCGGATACCTTTCCTAGATGTAATATAAAATTAAATCTTGAATCCTGAAATCTAGAATGAACGCCAACATAACGTACACTATTACGACAAATGCAATGTATACATCAATGATATAAGCTTGGCGCCACTGCGGTAGCGGGCGTAGACTGCATGCTAGATATAATGATAAAAATTGTATTTTAACTTAACACGGACCGATCATCGAAAAAATAATAATGGCTTAGGGTAATTAAGATAGCTAGTTTATTTTTAAATTATGAATAAATTGCTCTCAAAAAAAAACAAAAAAATTACAGAAACCGTCTTCGATTAAAGTTGCTTGCAGGTGTCCATCGGGCTTGAGGCATGGCACGGACTTACCATCGGGGGTGTCTAGTGTTAAACATCACGTACAAATTGCAGTCCAGCTAACATTTACACATTTAATTTTCAGGGGCTCTTTGCCGTGGCAAGGGCTGAAAGCGATCACAAAGAAGCAGAAGTACGAGAGGATCAGCGAGAAGAAAATGTCGACTCCAGTGGAAGTGCTGTGCAAGGTAAGTATTGTGTCCGGTGGCTTCAATGTAATTTTTTTGTATTAATATATAGCACGTGTCCTCGACTCCTCATTAAATTTCATACAACTTGGTGTTCATCATAGCTGCGCTAGAATGCCAGCCTGTAACCCATAATAAGAACCAGTCTGAAAATGTTTTAATTCAAACGAATCATACATACATACATATATTCACGCCTTGTTCCCAACGGGGTAGGCAGAGACAATCTCCTTCCACTTGCTACGGTCCTCACATACGTCTTTCGCTTCTTCCACTTTCATCAATCTTCGCATGCATGTTATGCTTCGTTGGTTTAGAGTACTCTTGACCTGACCTTTTTCCAGAACGTCTCCGATTTGATCGTGAGATGTTCGCCTAGGTCTTCATCGCCTTCAATTCTGGAAAAATATACTGTGATATGTAACTAAATGCGTAATATAAAGAATTGAATGAAGTCTTATTTCTAAAGTTACCTTAGTTTATAAATAGGACACGTGGCGGTGCAGCACTATACTTTACTGATATTGATACCATGCTGTTGGGCAAAGGTATTCTCTCATTTTTATAACTGGAATTATTATGACATTGTTGACTTTGGAATTATTATTCCACCCCCCACTAAAATCAATTCCTCAGAGCCATGGAGTTGGCGTTTTACATTCATAAACTTGTACAGGGACAATCTCCTAGTCCCGCAATAATTAATTGTGTTTGGGACTGTCATACAAATGATCGTTCAGTGCGGGAATCGAACCGGCGACCGTCAATCAAACGCACGCCTCTCGACCGAATACATTATTCTCATCGGTATTGTTAACATTGGATTTTATTTATATTGCAATTATATATAAATTGCAATATGCGAACAAAATATGTTCGACATTAATATTAGATAGTGCTTATAAGACAAGTAGCGAAACTCCCTGTTTATTTGCATCATGATTAAAAAACGTTTTATTAATGATATAATTTTATTCACAGGGATTCCCGGCCGAGTTTGCGATGTATTTAAATTATTGCCGCGGGCTTACATTCGACGAGGCTCCGGACTACATGTATCTTAGACAGGTGATAATTATCCCATTATAACACCCCCCCCCCCCCCATATCAACAAAGTCATCTGAGTGTAATGCCTTAACAATCACGCGACTACGACTCTGTTACATGTTGGAACAGGTATCTAATACGAATGTCAAAGTGTTGCAAGGTATACAGGACAGCGGTAGTAACAGAACTACGTTTTTTTTTTATATGGAAGAGACGGCAAACGGAGCAAGTGGTTCACCTAATGGTAAGTGATTACCTTCGCCATACAGGAATGCCACAGAGTAGCGATGTTCGCGAATGAAGGAACGTTCCTTATCTGCCACAAGAAATTCGAATTTCGTTTGTCAAACGTAAACGTTGTTTTAAATGTACAACTTTCTTCATGAGGTTCCTCTGGCGGAGAAGATAGCAAAGGAATAGTCTCACGCACAATTTAAACATATTCTAAACAAGCAGAACCTGTTCACAATTATAACGCGCGTGACATTAATCCGAGAGGTGTAAATGTTATATACATATATATAATAAATATGATACGTATGCGAACTGTACTCTGTCCGGTCCTGCAGCTGTTCCGCATCCTGTTCCGCACGATGAACTACCAGTACGACTACACGTTCGACTGGACCATCCTGAGGCAGCGCAAGCAGAACATGGAGGCGGGCGGCGCGGCGGCCGACCGGCGCTCGCCGTCCGTGCAGCGCCGCGCGCAGCCGCCCGCGCAGCCGCCGCCCAACAACGAGGTGAGGCTGACCACCCCCATTCGCACACGCTCACCTCCGCCATCCCCACTTGAAACCATTCGCACTTGACTCGGTTTATCTCCTTCGCACACGTCACGTCGTCATATCTGACCAATTCACACTTACCCCATTCACACTTGACACCATGTACATTTGACCTCATGTCAACTTGACCGTACCTCCACTTGAAGCTGTCCAAACCTATGTTAGGACTATTCCTATTGACACTTATCGTCATCCACATGTAACCCATCAAAAACTGTCTCATTTGTTATTTTATTTCGTCCTTACGCGCCACCCGTATTTAAACCCACACATATGGTAACCCCACCACATTGACCTTATTCACACTTCTGCACACCAAACTTCGCCACTCTATTAGCTAGCATCAAAATTGATTTATATTTTTTAAACTCCCCGTGTATTTCTTTCAATAAGTTACATTAGCACATTGCATCACACTCTATTTTTATTATAGCTACCGTATCCGATCCCACATAACTCCCGCTTTTTCCTTAGGTGAAGTCCGCTCACGCCACCGCGGATTCTGCAACTAACAAACAAACAATCAAAGGACACCAGTCAGTCAGCCAAATGAAGAAGAAACTCACTGTCATTTAACCTTATACTTTGGCATCCCTTATCTATCCACTGTTTATATAATCTTCTCTAGATATAAACTCGCGACAATGGTAATGCCACATACATATAGGTCGCTGGTATTTTGGCAAGGCTCGCAAAATTAAAAGTGACAAAATTCTTGTGTCAATTCTATGAAAGTATTTCCGGTCAGTGTAGAATTAATTTTAGTCATTTCATACTTTTATGGTTTTATGATTGTGTGAAAGTAATTGTGTGTGAGCGTCGTTTATTGTAAATTTATATTTAATAAGGGTTAAAAATGTTCGTTTCAATAATATAATCTTTTATTTTTCGTAACATTGCTTTTATATAGTTTCATAAACCCACCGAAATTCTATTAAGCCTAGGAGAGCCGAAATGCAGGGCTATTCTAGTTAGCCAAACTGGGACAATAATATACTTTACATAAATTTTAAAACAGCTGATTTCGATCCATGCCGATAAAAATCGGTTTCAACTTGATTTCTCTCCACCTTCCCTAGCAGTATTCTTTTCCATAAAATACATAAATTGTAAATGAAAAGTTAAAGACTAATAGTTAGGTTAGGTATCTAACGAAAATTTATCTATAGTTTATGGTCAATTTGTGTGTGACGAAACAATCTTCCAGTTATAATCGAATCGAAAATTTCAATGGAGACGTACATGGTTAATTGTTACATTTTGGTGACCACTAACATTGTTTATATTTATCAATAAATTTCTCCGAATAATAAATTAAATAAAAATTGCTTGTATAGAGGAATAATATCAATGTGTTGCTAAAAAATACAAATACTTAGGATTGTTGGTTGGTAGACCTGTAAGTGGAGTTTAATTATCTACTTTTGGATCTCTCGCACATACATGACAGCTTTATGGTAATTCAGTTATATTTTAATATTATTGTTCAGTTTACTTAAATTTATAATATATTTATTTTTTAGTAATTTTTTACGTCTGTATCGTAGTTATGTGTTTAGCAATTTTTTTTTGTCCAATTTAAAAAAAACAAATTACTTATATTTTAGTTATGTGTAGTTTCACATACGTCGCATTCACGTGTCTGCTTTTCAATATTGTGGAAATAAATAAATTGCCATTTTACAAATTTCATGTCATATTGATCTAATAGCATTAGATCAAACAGCTAGCATTGAGTAGTGTTACGAATTGAAATGTTTCCGGTATGGCGGAGTGTATTCTGATAGCATTTTTCATTTAGCTGGTTAGTTCATTGATATTTAGTGTTACGTTTTAAAATGACATAAATATTGATGTTTGTTTCTTTTCCATTCTTGCAGTGAAAGAGATCAAGACGTTCGGCGACTACGGGCGGTCCGGCGAGGAAGAGGGCGCGATAGCATCTGAGTGCTGCTGTGTGTGTGTGTGTGTGCGTGCGTGCGTGCGTGACAGTATCGCGTGTGAGTGTGTGCGTGTACCCGTGTGCGTCGCCGGCCGCTGATCGCTGCACGCTGGGCCAAAGTGCGTCCAAATGCCTAGTAACTCATTGCCCCCCTCATTGGAAAGTTCCGGGGCTAAACTGACCACCTGTAATTTTCACCCATTGGTTGTGTTTACATTGCGATACGATTGGGGCTTATTTGTTATGAAATGAATTCATTATAATTATTTGTAGTTATGAAAATCTATAAGGATCTAGTTTTTTTGTTTTATAAAATTTTAATTATCACCATAAACTTAATAGCTTAAGTCCATATTGGGTGTTCTGTATGGAGGAATTAGGAATCTTTGAGTTTAAGTGATAATTTTCTGAAACAGACTTGAGGGCTTAATTGTTTCCCTTTTTTTTTGACATAAAGAGAAGGTAAATGTATCCCTCTTTAGTTATCACAAGTATCATAGTTGACAATTGCATGGTTTATCATTACTGCTTATAACAAGTCCACCGCTGAACAAAATTCATCCCTTAAAGATCCTCCTGTATCGATTACTCGGAACTATGAGCAGGACGTTACACTGCGTTTGTCTGGACAAGGTCGACGTTCGAGAATCTTTCTTCCCTAATGGTTATTAGTTCTGCATGCTAAAAGGCTGGCACATTGCCTCTCCTACCCTAGTACCCCTTCGTTACCCTAGTTCCGCCGTGGATGTTATTGTTGCAGATTCTATCATGTGGAGAAACCAAGCAAAAAGTATTCTATTGGTTTTAATTTTGTGTATTTTTATCTGAACACTGCAGTAGAATTAGATCAATCATTACAAATAAATCCCATGTCATCGCCACATAACCAGCATCAAACTGAATGCGTTATATGAATTACATTCTCTATTTATTTGATTATTGAAATGGTATTTTTTTTGTGAATACCGTGTACCGATATGCATTTGGCTTAATTTGGCTTAACGTGTAGAGATAGCAACTAAGAAACACTATAGTCGAGTCGAACGCTCCAATGATGGAATAACTTTCTTCTAACAGAGGCCTTTTTAAGTTTAACGAACGAAAAATATGTCAAACCTTTTTAATTTAAATAAAGTTTAACTTCCGAAATATCTATGTATTACTGTGTAGGCATACACAAGAATGATTATATTGTTTTTAATTTTTTTTTTTTAAAGAAATTTAGTTGTAATTAGTAGGTCGATGAACTATGCTGAAATTATTTTAAATATCGAACCAATTGTCAAATTCAAATCTGTGATGGACAAACAACTTTTGCTTTTCTAAGTCCAGTCTCTCTGAATAACTTAGGTCTTCAATGTTAGTTTTCTCCTAATTAGCTAGTGTTACATTCTTTATTGATTAGTGATGTACCGGCAGTGTTTCGGCGTGCTATAACAATAATGTCGTAGGGCTAGAATATTATATTAACAAATGTAACTGCCAGAAATATTAATTATTTCGTCTGTCGAAACACTTTCGTTATTAAGCGAGTTATTGGATAAAAATGTTCATTAAAATTACTGATTAACTAATAATGAATAGGTTTCTGTATTTAAAAGAGAAAAAAAAAAGATGAAAAAAATGCAAAAAAATATTAATAGGTTTAAACGGATCAGATTCCCTCCGAGTTGCAGCACCGGTGACAAAGTTTTTATTTTTATCTCGGCCAACACTGCACTAAATTGTACATAAATTTCCGCTAAAGCTGTAAGTCGGAGGTGTTTTTGGTACATATGTATTTACGTTTATTCTGAAGATACAGCAAATTTGTAAATATGAGACAGTGTTCATTTTCAGTGTTTATTTTTTTTTAAGAACACTAATGATAATGTTAACGAATCGTGGCACTTGCCCTCGAAAAGTATACCCCCCTTCCCTACACTCTTACACCAATTTAGCAATATTTTTATATGAATTACACATTAGGAAACCGCTTCCATAGACCTCTAAGGCGGGTGCCACGAATCGGTAAATTAAAATACCTAACTAGGTAATAAACGAGTGCTTGTGTGAATGCGAGCGAAATTTTGGGGACAAAAATTAATTTACCACCACCGAAATACGGTTCAGTGACTGGAATTTGCGACCAAACTTATTTCTCTATCGCCTTGTGATAAAATGGATCTCAATATTCCTCATTTTTTCTACAAACGCGCGATTTAAGGTAAACGCCGTTCATGTTTCTTAAAATCGTTTAAAAATTTCCGTAAGACATGTCTTTCTTTTTGTCTCCAATTGAGTAAATATGTTGCACTTAATTAATAAACATAATTATAAATTGAGCTTTTTTGGTGTTTTATTGCAATGTGTGTGTATTTACTTTCACGTAAGTACTCCTTGGGCACAGGATTAAATATTCAAACGCATACCAGACATCAATTTGAAGAGGCCCCGCCCACTCTGCTGTTTTGCTCACCGTCGGCACACGCTAAGTAAAAGTTACAAAGACCGGCAGCGCATCTGTAGCTCCTCTGGTGTTGCGGATGTTCGCGGGCGTCGGTGATCACTTACCGTCAGGTGAGCCGCACGCTCGTGTGCCCCCTCCTACGTACGTACGTACGTATGGTATAGCGAACAGTAGGCTGTATCTAAAATGCTAAATCTACAAACCTGTGCAGCGTCACTAGTGCTAGCTAGGGCAGTGGCATTGTGCTGATGAAGCTGCCTGCCGTCTCTGCGTGGTGGGAAATCTTTTTTTGCCAAGGACCTATGTGTAGTCCTAACGGCTTAAGACTAAGAGAAAAAGGTAAAGGGGGTAATTTCGTGCAAGCTTCTAAACAATAATGTAAGCCTGCACAACTTGCCTGTAGTCTACACAATGTACAAACAAGCTGGTGCTGCATCAGTTTTGATACAGACAGACAGATTCGTAAAACGACAAATTCACACAAAAAACGAGACACCTGGTCTCTAACGATATTCCTCTCTTGCTTTCGCCGGCGAAGTCTCCTTAAAATGGGTTGCTGCAAGTTCATCGACACAGCGGTTGGCAGCAGGGCTGACGTCACACTCGTGCACTAGTATAGATTGATTAATTCTAACCAGTGTCAAGTTAGCTCGACTGAGAAGTGTAATTTCTAACGCGCTATGGAAAATATGCGTGCGACAAAGGTTTAAGTAAATGATTTAAGAATAACTACAATTGATAAACTGTAATGAGAAGAACTTGTTGTGAAGTGTAGGAATGCGTTCGGTTATTTATGGCAATCAAACGACAAATAAAAAACTTCATAAGGGTTGTCTTTATTATAAATTTAAACTACATCAAGCTTGTATTTAGATAACGTGATCCTGAGAAGTTATCTTCAAATTTGAATCGCCGGTTAACGTTTTCCTGTATGCATCTATTATTGGAAGGCACCAGAAAAGAACTGAAATAAAATCATGCAAGGTTTTTTTTTTTTTTTATTTAGTTCGCTTATTATGCTCTATTATAAATCTCAGTAAAGCTGTCTGACCTTGGCGTTTTTTATGTTATAGCCGTAGTTTATTTTAAATTTGACAAATTATTTAAACATGGACGCTATTATATACCATCTCGCTTGGACAGCAGTGGAGGAATATGTACGTACATACAAGATAATATAACTTCAACGTGGTAGAGCCAAGCGGCGGCTTTAGCTACTGCTCGAATGGAACGACCTCACAGAATACCGGCGTGAAGTAAAGACATCTTGTGCATCTGCGTTTCGTTCGGTGACTGAGGTAACCGGAGGCCCACTCCCTCCCCATTCCACTCCTTATCCTTCCTATCTCCCAAATACTCTTAACCCGGCAACGCACCTGTAGCTCCTCTGGTGTTGCAAATGTATGTGGGCGACGGTAATCACTTACCATCAGGTGAACCTATTGCTCGTTCGCCGGCTTTCCCATAAAAAAAAAACAAATGTATCTATCCATGCACAGAGGACTTAACCTTATGATACCTAGTTAAGATGCGATTCGGAATTAGGGATGTAAAACTTTTGTTTCTCAGTCTTTTAAGACGGACGGACGTTCAGAACAAATATTACCGAATAAATAGGTCACGTCCGCTACAAAGGAAATGAAACTCCACAGCTGCTCGCGTCTGATTCGAACCAACAACTCCAGGATGGTCACCACGAAGCCGAACACGACGAAGCTCAGTGTATACCAAATGTACAGTTGCATCAGCGTTGAATTTTCCTGTGAACAACGAAATTTATTTATTACCCCCTCTCTTTACCAATTGCCAAACACGCCTTACACGTGGTGCATCCTGCTATACAGCAGACAAGGCCTCGGCGACCGAAACCGTCCTTTGGAGCAACAGCAACAGCATTACTTGTGCGTAGGTATCGGCTCTGCGCTAACCAACTGGCTTGCCCAGCGTGGTGACTGGGCCTTTCAAGAAATGCATGTCCCTTGCGCTTTCTTGGAGAAGTATATTTTCAGCAGTGGACTCAACATTAGTAAAACGATATGACAACTTACCGCGGCGCAACCGAGAAGCAGTAGCAAGTTGGCGGCCTGAAAGAGGGCCAGGAGCAGATTCCTCATGGAGCACACATTGTCGCGCAGCAGCCACCACCGCTCCGCTCCTCTGCAGTCACAGCACGACTCCAAAGCGTCGCCGCCGGTCAAAAAGTCAGCAAGACTAGTTGTCTGTTAACAAAACCAATACTTTCAAGCCTCCCCCACTTTAGGAGTAGGCAGGGATTTGGGATAGGGCGATAACCACTTAAATTACTTAAAAATAATAATTACGACCATATGCTCAACGATTGGATGGTTGGAGTTTCAGACATTTATTTTAGTCGTCTTCCACCAGAGCTTATTTGGAACGACGTGACAAGTGGAGAACCTGACGCCGTCTTAGTGTTCGCTCTGACGTTAATCTCTGGATATTATTAAGTATATATATTATAATATATAAAGTACGGGTGCCGCTTCAGTGTAGATGTCTTTTGTTCTGGAGCGATTACAGTGTTTGAACACGTCGCCATGCTACGAACTTAATCCTAAATTTTTTTTTGTCAGAAACGTAAGTCACGCTTTGCGGTCCCCGCCCCGGTACGGTCTGGCTCTCATTTGTTACATCATAACCAACCATTCAAAATTTCCGAAACCAAAATCTAGCACGGACAAGAAGCAAACCTCTAATGCGAATTTACCGACACTGCGTTCAACAACCCTAATGCCTGGCTTGGTGAGTATGGGCAAATCTGTCATGTATGGCATGGCAGCTGTAGTTGGCGATTTCATAGAAAAGTTCCTTGTCCAGCTGTGGACTTCTATAGGTTGAAGAAGATGACGCTGTATGTTGATATCCGCTGCGAGATCTTGGAAATGTTTGACACGACGAATACTTTTATGAATTAAAATAGTATCATCTGCAGGCCCTGCCCTGTCTACCAGGTTCATACGATGTCATTTATTTATTTAAATTCCATTATTTTAATAACACGTACCAAGCTTATAACGGAAATAATAGCTACTGTGGTTCGCGGCGACAAAGTTCTATTTAAATGGTCTTCTAAGTAACGTTTGATTGTATCCATTGCATTGGTGTTTGATTTTTAATTTTACAATAATAATTTTCTATAATTTAACGCGTGACATGACAGCGCCATTGACAGAAAAGTTGTTGTTAATTCTGTTTTTTTATATATAATTATATACAGTGTATAAATGAGGGCACGGTTGGAACTAACCTAAATAGTCTGGGGACTCTGTGCTCGGCATCCAGTGCTGATCTTGAGTGCTCTGTTGTTTTGATACCGTTTCTTCCGGTTTCTTGAGAGACCTTGGCAGAACCGTTTTGAAAGAGGCATCCATCGTTCGCGAGATAGCGTGGTTGATCCCTCCGATTGGGTCTATGGTGATTGAGACGTCTGCATGGGCTGGGCCAAACATCAACTTCAAATACGTATACTAGTGGTCTCAAGAGATTGCAAGCTTTTATGTTTATTGCGTAATGCCGAGACGCCTGTACACTAGGCATCGCAGAAGCCAGCGCCGCTATGCTGTTGTGGAAGTTGCCCAACTATGCGAAGGATTCAGAGAACGCGTAAAAGCACTACAGCAGTCTATTCGAGTGGCCAAGACAACTAACATTCCTGGTCGTACCAGGGTCCTGACTCCCGAGGAATTATGTGAACGACTTCGTAGGCTGTCTGGAGTCGGGTCGGTTCTCCGCATAATGAAACACGGGCAGACTTATTCTGCTTATCCAGCGGATTCTTTATTCGTCTACTGACTTATTATGTTACTAGATTAGGTAGAGAACTCATCGAGCGTGTCATTGGGTGACCCGAAATAGTGGTATCATGTGCCGTTAAAGGCATCGCCTCGTGGGACCAGCATCATTGTGGAATGTCCGCATCAAGTTTGGGTCCAATCTTTGATTCATTCCAGACGGAGTGAACCATTGCTGCGGACTCAGACGAATTTAGTCGGACACTCAACGCGACCTGATAAAACGGTACTGTATGCATGCATGTATAAACATTCTGATTGCATCTTATAATAGGAATTTATATAAACACTGGCTGAAAATGTAAAAAATGTTACATAGTCTTTACATTTTATTTGCATTCTATCATCAATCAGTTCTGTCATGTCCATAAGCTAGAGCTGTAAAATATAAATAAAAGTAAACATAGAAAAGAGAAATGAAAACTAAAATGGATCATTTAATATTTAAGTGTTTAATTATACTACTAATGAAAGGCTGTCGTGCAGATGATCTTGATCTTGAAGGTACTCTGTTCTTTGACCTCCAGTCTTTATAATGTAACTAGTTGTGCCCGCGGTGTCACCCGCGATAAATTTTGTATTATGATTGTTTCATATACATGTGGAGTAATTTGTTAGAAAGGAATTGTATAATTTGTATTTGAAATAAGAACATATAATAATTATACCAAGATTTATAGTTATTGCATGGCTTCTAGTAAGTAGCATGCCCTGGCGTGATGTCATATGGCCTATAAACTTCCCAATAAATGGGTTATCTAACATAAACATATTTTTTCGAATAGGACCAGTCGCAACGCTAACCTCTGGAACTACCAGTAGATCCTGAGGTTAGCGCGTTCAAATATACAAACTCTTCAACTTTATAATATTAGTAATGAACCTTAATAGCTAACTGCAACATGTATGATGGATGCTGTGTGTGATTCGTGATGGGGACTGTACCATCTCTTTACCTCCTCGCCTGCATGTGGTGCCAACGTACGCGGCTCTGGCCACCGAATGATGGCGGCTCAATTTGTCGAACCCAAATCCGACAGACAAGTGATGGGGAGCAACAGCACAAGTGGGATCGGCACTTTGCTCACCCAACTTGCTTGTTCAGCGTCATGAGTATGTGCAAATCATCCAAGAGATATGTGCCAGCTTCGGCTGGCGCTTTTCTGGAGGCCTGTGTTCAGCGGTGTATGAGAGCGTGGTACCGAAATACCGCGTGATCTAGAATGGGGACAAAGCTTGATAAGTATGTTAGCCGGGAAATTCTCTAACAAACCACCCAGATGTGTATTTTAGACAGACAGAGAAAAAGACACAACTGTTTCCCTTCTTTGCTATAACATATTTTGATTTTTTTTATATTAAACTGTAACCAGATGTTGGAAATATGCCAGATTTAAATGAAAAAGATACTGGAACTTTACCGCAAGACGATGTTTTAAAGTATATTGAGATGTTCGAAGAAACATCTGTAGAGGCACAAAAGTCAATACGAGAAAGTGTAGTACCTCGAGAAAACACCGATGATCTATACAATGAAATGACTGCAATCCTACAAGACATTATAGACTTAAATATGAACGCAAATAACGTACATAAATTTCTACGCGCTAAAGGATTAGACAGAATCGTGGCTCCGAACTTGCAAATAACTTACACTCCACTACGACGTCACCTGCTAATTCTTACTAAGCAAGTGTTTGATATTGTTCCAAAAACTGCCAAAGCGTTAATTCCAATAAGCATCGTTGATAATATTCTTCAAATTTTTGAAAAAGATATTGATTTATCAATCAAAGCGTACGCTTTAGACATTCTTCATTTATGGTTACCTGGCAGTCCCAAAGTGCAAGCGCGCGTGATGAAGCTTAAAGGTCTTGACCCATTCTATCATCAAATTTCAAACTTGGATGTCACAGTTATTCGCACTTTACTGGATCTGTTTAATAAGATTTTGGAAGAGCATATAGAAGCGCGGAGGGAAGATGGAGAAAAAACGAAACAAAACGCAGAGAATATGGTATATTATCAAAGGATTGGTCTGTTAGAGCGAATGTCAACGGCTCATGTTTGTGATGGATTGCTCAATATATTTGAGATCTCATTGCCATTTATTCCTAAGACAGGTCAAGGAATACCTTCGATGTTTGACTTAATAAAGAAGATAAAACCGTTTTGCTTGAGAGTCTATAAAGGAAAATCCAAACCGATTGAAGTATTCAATGAGCTGTTTCTGTATGCTAAAGACCCGGAAAATGAAAGAGAATTTAAAAAAATGGGTATAAATTTAACGGATATTCAAGAGGTTTTAGAGCAGTATGTTTATGATTTGAAATATAATATACCAAAAGATGAACTTTAGGAACCAAATTTAAATAGGATATCGCGACAATTTAATGTTATATTTTTAAAATAATTGTCATATATTCATATTATTTTATCATTTCAAATGTTTGTTGAATTTAAAATCCTTACCTTCATGTGTAGAGATCGAACATTAGTCGATTGAATCTGTAGAGACTCGACTGATCTGTCCAAAGTGTACCACGTCATATTCAGCACAGTCATCAAAAGTATTATGAACATGTAATGAATTACTTGTGTTACATAGCGTTAACTTTCCTTATTTAGCTTATACTTAAATAATACAAATTTTTTTTTAAGACCACCATTAAAAACTTGTATAAATCGACTAAATTTTTATTTTCGTATAGGCTTTACGCGTTGAAGCAATTTAAATGATGTTGTTATAACACAGGAAGGGATATAGTAAGTAAGGTAGCAGCCTATAAATGCCTCAATCTTTGGCAAAGGTCTCCTTAGTTTTTGAAAATAAAAGAATGTTGGAATAATACAAAGCAAAATGTTGAATGATACAATTTGATAAATTATTATATTTATGTATAAAAGTATTAGTATTAAAGCTTGGTGTGCTCTGCAGAGCGGGACAGTATTTCATGCCGGTCCACCGTTTGCAACTTTATAAGGCGCAAGTTCGGCCCCACATGGAATACTGTTCTCATCTCTGGGCAGGGAAACCCCAGTACCAACTCTTTCCATTTGACCGCATCCAACGTCGAGCGGCTCGAATTGTCGGCGACCAAGCTCTATCTGATCGGCTTGATCCTTTGGCCTTGCGAAAAGATGTTGCTTCTCTTTGCATTTTTTACAATATTTACCACGGGGAATGTTCTGAGGAACTGTTCGGATTGATCCCAGCTGCGGAGTTTCACCATGGTACATCGCGACAGAATTCGAAATTCCATCGATACCACCTAGATGGTTGGCATTCCACCACAGTGCGTTTTAATCGAAGTTTTCTGCCACGCACTTTGACTTTGTGGAATCAGCTGTCGCCAGCAGTATTTCCGAACAGTTACGTCTTAGGGACCTTCAAGAAAAGAGCTTATTCCTTCCTTAAAGGCCGGCAGCGCATCTGTAGCTCCTCTGGTGGGCGTCGGTGATCACTTGCCATCAGGTGAGCCGCACGCTCGTTTGACCCCTTCTATAAAAAAAAAATAGTCTGACCGCTTTTTTTACCTTACCGCTTTATCTATTTATTTTTGTTCTGATATAATAATTATATTAATTTGTATGTAAATATTAAAATAATCATAAACCGGACTGTATCATGTAGGTACTACATTATGGAATGCAATTAAATATTGACTATTGACTATACAAAACACTTTACGTGCAATGGTTTGAGTAAAAAAAAAATATTTTATAGTTACTTAACTTATCGATTCTATTCTATCCATCGAACTATATATATATATATATATATACATATATCTAACTATATAGTCTAATGGTCACTGAACTTTGTTAAAATGACAGCCACTCTATAACAAATAGCTTTGAGAGGTTTAGACAGTGCCCTTTATCTAAAGAGGAACTACGGGATGACCTGCGCCGTAAAGGCGGGGTCAGGGTCAATTACTGTTGGTAAACTACAATATTTGTGTCAAAACTTAAGTGACGAAAATTTTGAAGCCTTCTTTTCTAGAAAGAATTGATGACGGGCCGCATTAAGACGGTTAGCAGGCCGCCGTACATTACCTACCCTGTTCCTACCAAATGTGAAAATAATGTTAACTCAAAAATTTGTATGTGCCATTTCTTTTTTTTCTTTTTCAAAACGAATTTATTTTAAAGTATAAGATTTATCATTATATGTTACATTATACGTTTCAAACTATTCCTTGCATCCCTTGTGTGGTCTGGAATCGACCACAGAATAATGTCGATCCGCCATTGTGCAATACTCGGTTGTGTATCGAGGGGTTCTTACCACTGTAACAATACAATTTTGTCCCCGTACGCATCGGATGCGATTGTTAGGCTGATTTATTATGCTGCTATGTTGACTGGTTGTCATTGCTTAATTTATAACGTAAGTATGGTTAGAGAATGTAATTACTGAGCTTTCTTTGGTGCTGAGCTTAATTATCTGTGATATTGATTGAAAGGAAAGTGTCCCAATCTAATTCAACAAAGTTAATGCTTATTAGAGCTTATTTTCTACTTCATCTGTTTACTTAAGTCCACTGCTGAACATATAGGCTTTTCCGATAAAATCGGCGTACATTTCTTGAAAGGTTGGCCCGGTTTGCCCCTATTCATTATTGATGCCGCTTCCCATCTCTAGTCTGTAGGATTCGGCTGTTATATTGAGCAGTTACATTTCAAGTTATTTATTTTTATATTTTATTTACATGAGGGTTTAGTATCCGATTGATACTTATCAAAAATGTATTAACAGATACATTTTCAGAAGGCATTTGAAAAACGTTACAAATGATAGACTTTTTTATAATGTCTGAAAGATACTCGTAGAAAAAAAACGGGCTAGAGTTTTATAGGTCTCTTCGGATCAGTAGGCATTCATATATTTTATACAGCCATTTTACATCAATGGCGTTATATAACAATTAAATACGAGCTAAGCTCAAACATAACACAAAAATCATTCAGTAGTTTCGTTCAGCACCAAGAGTTTTTAAATCAAATATTTTGTGTTTAAAGCTTATACATACTCAGACAATGTTAATTACAAATATATCAAAATGTACTGAATTATTTGCAAAATTCTTGCATGCTTTTAAGTTTGAATAATTATTAAAAAATTTTTTGTTCTACGGCTTTACAAAATTCGCGATTACTTTACATAAATCAACGATCAATCTGTCTCTGGGGACTCTTCTCTATATTTCTAACGCCAATATGTAACTAATAGATTGTGTACGCAAACGAGAAAAACATAGTATACGCGTACGTTAGAGAGAGATAGGTATGCAAGACCATTCACGTATACGTTATCGTCCTGTAGCGGCCTGGCCTCAGTTGTGAATGTCATAAATCCTGCAATTTTTGTATAATCTCAGGTTTTCAGTGTTATTTAGCATTTGTGTAGCCGTGATAAATTATGAAAACTACGAAAGAAAAACAACAAAGTTATAGATATCACACAAAAGTACAATATAAATATTTAGATATATAATGTTCTAGAACTGCTACAAACATTTTGTACATAAATGATTGCATATAATCACATCTATTATTTCAACGTATACAATTTCAATTTAAAATAATAACACATACATGAATTTTTCCTATTTTTGTGGTTAAAAGTAACTTAGTAGAGATTTATACTATTGGTGACATTTTATCGATATTGCCACTACCTAGGAAAGGATCTTTATATTACATGCAGCCATAGCTAACCGTCGTTATTTGATAAAATATAAAAAAAATCTGAAAATCACCTCCAACGAAAGCTTAAATATTGTAATTTTTACAATAAATTAAAGGTCATTAAAGAAAAAAAATGTAACATTAATTTGGTTTGAAGTTTTATTTTTGTTCTCATAAATAAAAGACATTCAATATACATTATAATCAGGCGACACGGTGACCGACGTAGGAATCTATATCTATCGATAGTCAATATTAAAAAAAGTACAGCACTAATCATTGCATAATACACGCACACTACTGGTATTTCGTTTTTAGTCTCGCCCTAATCACTTCAATGCCAATCAACACGTCAGTATATAATGGTATAAAATAAATCGCTGTGTACAGTAATTAGTTAAACTACTTACTCTGTACAGCGATTATATATACCATAATTTTCTTCAACCTCAATTTAAAAGATTCAAGTTTAAGGAAAAGTTGTGGAATATAAGTAGTTATTTTTAATGATATTTATTTGAACGAAAAAGGGTACTATCCTTGAACTAAGAATAATAATGGCCAGAAACCGAGACTGCCGACGTTAACCTAGGAAGTAAATCTTAGCCATATTGGCTTTGGGTCAGTTTAGTCTATTGCTAAAGCCTATTGGAATTCTGATAAACCCTACACGTGTCATAACTTTGAAACAATTGAAAATTTATGACTCAGAACTTATGACATTAGAAGGGTAAAATATACCGATTTGCTGAACCAAGGATTAGCCGCCTTTTTTTAACGGTTGGAGAGCGAAGACATGTTGCTTAAGCATACATATTTTTTTTTATTGCGTCACTATAAAGATGTTGATCCTGGCTCACTATCATTGTAGGCGTTAGTCTAAGGCTACAGATAATTTAATCGTTTATTTAATGTTTGAAGATTAAGCTAGTGCAAAAACTCATCGATGTTCCAAGCCGTATTTTTTACACAACTTTATCCACAATACATTATCTTATAATACGACCCTATCATTACTTATCGAAATCATTAGTACATTGACTGGTGACAAATCGCGCGCTGTGGGTGGCCGCCATTTTGTGAGAGTTGTCTTTTGCGAACTTCCTTCCGCATGAAATGCATTATAGATGCTACAGATGGGAACATAATACGTTTTATAGAATCATTGTATCATTTTGAATCAAGTAAGAAAGAAAATTTTATTAAATAGAAATATAGGTACTCGTTCTTTTTTTATAATTTCTCATCCCGCGAGTGTAGTAAAACTTAATAAAGGCAGACGGCATAGACGGCAGAACGCTCAATGGTCATCTGCTTTTAAGTAAATATCGTCGGTAATCATTTACCATCAAGTGAGCCAAATGATCGTCTAACTAAAAATGGAATATGCCGTGATTTTGGAACATTTGTTGTTTTAAAAATAATATGTAAAAACAATAAAAGAAGTAAAAAGTGCTAAAAAAAGTACTACGCTTGCGGGATGAGTACTTAAATTAAAGTGTCTTAAACCTTAATTTTATTTATACCTTTTGTAGTATTATAAGAGGACATATATTAACACGGTTTCAAAATATATTTTTTATCTTCATTTCTCATAAGAAGCTCCATAGAGCTTTTTGAATCATTCCCTACACCAATAACAATTTTAGTGGTACAGGCAATTAGGTTCGAACCCAAATTACTCGCGTACTTTGAATTTTAAGACGAGCTGACAGTGTCTTAAATAAGAGGCCCAACAAAATTTATATTCCTCTTGACGACCACCACGATTCCGATTACGGCGACAACTTTCAAATACGGTCAGTCAGCAGTTGACTACTGTGGAGGAAAACAAAAGCACTAATTTAACGTAAAGTGGTTAAATGTATTGTTAGAGACAAGGGACGCAATACAATGTAATTTAATCCGAAAACCAATAAGTGGTTTGTATGTTGCACAAACATTGTCTGTGGCTGGGATTCGTGCTCAGGTTTCATTACGTTAACGTTTATGTTCAGGGTAACAAAAGTATATGATGTTAAAGAATACATGAAAAAGTAGTATTAATGCGTGGGAGTCCGTACAAGGTGTATTCCAAGTGGCAAAAATCACAAAGGTCGACTAAACAAATACAAAAATCGGACCGAATCGATCATGCTTCAACCATACAACTTTTTTAAAAAGCATTCATGAACTGTCAAATGTCAAAAAGCGTGCGTCTGCGAACCTGTGCGTGGAACGAATTTACACAAAAAAAAATTAAAATCGTCATACTTATTGCTTATTGCAAGTAGGAATGGAGTAGTAATTTTTCCATTCCGTGAGAATGGAATTGTATTTTTTTTGCTTGGAAGTCATGAATGAGTATTATTACGTAATGACCGCGGTAAATAACTCTATTTGTATTGTGAATGCAATACTTGGCGTTTGTAAGTAGGGTAAATATAATTTAGGGAGAAAAATTAACAAGTTTTATCAGGTCCAATATAAAGCCATGCTACGTTGATTAATTTAAACGCGACATTTAATTATTTGGTTTCCAAGAAATAAATAACATTACGATTTCTAATCGGAAATGATGGAATATTTTTGCTTGCTGTTATCAGAGGAATAGTTAATGATTTAGTGATTATTTTTTATTTTCATTAGCCTTTAGTCATATTATTTTAACATATAAATACGCTATAAAGAAAAAATAATCATGTTTAGAACTTCGGAAATGGTCACATAGATTTCAGGACTGTGTCCGCCACTTTCTCGATTTATGGGCGATATAACCACATTGGTCACAGCTACGAAGTAGCCTCAGGTAGCTGGCGAAAACCAATCTAAGCGTAGGCGTGACCCACCTGATCGAAATTCCCATGGACGAACACAATGGACAAGTACCCGGGAGTTATTAAGTCTAATTTATGACCATGAGACGCAGATGTCCGTTAGGATCTACTTTGCGTAAGAGTAATTAAGGTTAACTTCTCAGTCAATATACAAGGTGAAATTTATGATCTATATCTTCGAGGGAAAGATTGTCCTGTAGGAGTAGTCTGGCTATGGCTATAACGATCTTCCATCGCTATACATCAAGACCAGAATACCAAACAATTATTTGTTAGTTGCAAAAATATATATATATGTTAACTAGCACTCGCGCCAATATTCAGTAGTTTTAGGTTGGGTTTTAAAGTAGTCATGATTTACCTACCAAGTACGCGTAGTTAGACAGTTAACGGGGCCTTATACACTGGCCCCCGCATACTAGGTGGTAGGCTCGTTCTTTTCCTAGGAGTCGCCTGGAGTAGGAATAGGAATCAACACTGCAAAAACGGTTTGAAAATTTTTTTTTTTAGGAAAACGGGGGCAAAAGAGCCAAAAGCCATCCATAAATTATAATTTCATTAGTTTTTTGGAAGCTTAATTATATAAATTAGAAAGGAAACAACTTATTTGGATCTTGCGCTCTTCAAATAAATCTTTAAGTAACAAAAAAAACTTTAAAAGTAAACTTCCACCGAACTATAATTAAGGTTTTTTACACAAAGACCAGTGACAAAAATTAACAGTATACAATTTGGAGTCAATAATAAAGAGAAAATAATTTTTTACTCATATCCATTTAGTGGTGCAATGTACCAAAGAGTTTTGCACCTAATTCTAGGATACCTGTCCTGATGTTCAGTGGCACCCACTTAATTTTTAAATATATATTCATTACGTAATTGTGTTGCGGTAGTCTGTTTAGCCAGGGTAAAAAGTACCGTAGCAGCTGGTAAATGCCCATTTCTGGACAAAGGTCTCCTTTCAGATATTTGTGTGGGTTTATGAGGAAGGGTCCGCCACGATGCTCCAGTGCAGTTTTGCGAATTTCACATGTCCTCGAAATAACATTGTTTATTATTTCTCAGATACTACTACCTAATACACTGTGGGGCCACAGTATATACTAACGTAAAGAAACTACCTGTGCCACTAACAGTACACGACCAAGCTTTAATAACCTATCAGCTTTACAATATTATAAAGTAGATAACATTAATTATAGATAATAATCACGAAAATATTTGCTACTACTGGAATGACACTAGAGGACTTTCTATTGTCTTATTGAATATCTAATGGTAATTGTGTAAAGTAATTATTCAAACATCTTTCAAAATATTAAATATCTTATATCTAGGTAGAAAATGGTGCAGGGAATACATATTCAGTTTTTTGGTTTATATAAGAGGCTCTGCTCTGTCCTTTTTCGCGACTGACAGTAAAATATCTTTGGGAACCAAACAATAAATGTTTACATTGGTCCAGTCATTAATATCTTGCGCCGTGAGGACGATTTCATTCATCCGCGAACGTTGCCGCCACCTGCAACACAAACGTCAAAAAATATTTTTTTTATCTGTGCTATTAATCCCGATACGCGCAATAAATTACCTATTCAACAAATTTGTTCGGCTTGTAGGCGGGTTAAAGTATAAATAAAATTATCTCTGATGCCCACTGATTCCCATACTTTTTAAAGAAGCATCGTGTTGGTTTTTTGGATTAAATGTCGGGTCACACCTCTGCTTTGACCATTTTTTCAACTCTTAACTTATTTTTTCTTGAAAGTGATTGTAAAGTATGGATTTTTTATGTTGGGGACAAGGTTAAGAATGTGTTACATAGTTTACAATCACTAGTGCGCGGGTACCAGTACTGCGCTCACCAACCTGCCGGCCTAGAGTGGTCCGCAATCCGTAAATGTATTCCGGCTTGTTGGCACTTTCTTGGAGAGGTTTTTATGTTGAGTGGTGAGCTTAATAGGCTAACTGTGTTGAAGAAGTTGACTTCTATGCTTTTGTATGATGTATGAATGCGATGTACGATGACTGTGTTGTGCCAGTGGTAGGATTTACCATATTTGTCAGCTGGCGGTTTGGTGAGCGCAGTACTGCCATCCTGGCAAGACACAGTATAATATTGGCGCATCGTAGAATTGCGTAAGGATGGAGGATGCTTAGAATAAAGCTGTATAGATTTGAAGGCGTGACTATGCGATAATCTTTAGAAGAAGATATTAAAAATATTGATTCAATCATGGCGCATTATAAATATTATTTTAGGTGATTCATTCAAGGGCTTTTCAATTCTTAAAATTCCTTTTTAAGCGCAAGTGCGATCTCTTTATCCTTCTCACAAAGGCAGAAGTCAAAACATTTTTACGACTACAAATTGTCCAAATTGCTATTAGGAGAAACGGAAGTCCGTACTCGACGGCTTTATTGTGTATGGCTAAACATTGTATTTTTTTTTAATTTGCCATTTCTATGCCAGATGATGTATCGATTTATTAAATAAGGCAGGTTTTCTGTTAAACTTTGAAATGTTTCAATACAGGAATGGACCTTACTATATCATTCCAATGTAATAAATTCTGTAGTTTTTATTTATTTATTTATGTGTTTATGATTTAAACGAAACACAGACAGTTATAAGCAAAAGTTTCTGCTTCTTCACGAGGGCACGGAGCCTGCATAAGGCAACAGCTTCTTGCTAGTGTCAAAGTGTTTTATGTAAATAAATTCCGCAGTAAATTGATTTTTAACTATACTGAAAACTGTTCTACTGATAGAACAGCAGTGGTAGAGCCAAGCAGCGGCCATAGCTGCTGTCCCGTATCCTTGACACTGCATCTGATCTTTACATCATAAGCGTTACATAAAATGCGTTAAGGCTTCAGCGTTTCGATCGGTGAGTGAGGTAACCGGAGGCCCACTCCCTCTCCTGATCCTCCCTCCCATCTCCCAAATATTCTCAAATGCCGGCAACGCATCTCCAGTACCTCTGGTGTTGCAGATTTTCTTGGGCGACGATAATCACTTACCATCTCGCCTGGTGGTCGTTTGTCGCCTTTCCCATAAAAAAAAAGATACAAAGCCACTGGCTATTAAAGGTTCCTTAATATTAGCGATCTGTATAATTACAGGCCGATTACACATCTGTAATCTTCTATGATTAAAGATTATTGTAGGTGTCTATGGTCTGGAGTAGCCACATACCATCAGGTGAACTTTTAACACGTTTCTTTACCCCAATCCAATGAAGAAAAAGAAAAAACCTTTAACATTTTTCAGGATTGTGCTTTTAGGTAGTCTGTCTATGTTCAGCAATAGAGAGGCTGTAAAAAAAACAAAAACAAATAATCAATTTCTATTTATAACAATTTTTATAGTGTATAGCAACCTAAACATTTTGAAATACTGGCAATATACTTCTTTCACAGCTTCACATGATCGAATTTTAAATGAAATCCAATAAATTAAACTCACTTTCGACTATAGTATAATGCGCAAATTAGACGTATTCCCACGTCTTTTGCCCCAAATATATTAAGGAGTGTTGAATTCGGATGTCCGTTTACAAATCTCAGCGGGAGACAGTTGCAAGAAGAGCAAAACTACAATCATAATTGGCTGAATGAAGTGTTGTCGTTGCTAACAGCTTGACGTCTTATTTACTTTCTCTAAGATGTATGACTAGAGCACTTTCTGATAATAGTTTCTATTTTATAATTTCAATAGGTTACCTATAATGTAATCTATACTAATTTATTACATTATTTGTATGGATTTGTTATGCTATTAGTATGTTTATTGTTTAATCACATTTAAAATACTGAAACGATGTGAACGGATTTTTGGAGGGATGTAGATGCCATGGAATAGAAATTTAACTGGTGGTAACTTTCTTCTCTGCCTAGGAGTCGTCTGGATTGGTCATTTCTTACACCAAACAGCTTTTCAAATTGTACCGGTTCAATTACTTCAATTACTGAAATGCATATAGAGCCAGTATAATTAATAATACGTCATTACAAGCTGCGAGGCATTCCATCTTAGTCCTCTTTGATAGAAGTTGTATGCAGTTGTCCTAGAGCTCCAGTAGCCACTTACAGTCAGTCAGGTTCCATGTTGCTAGCTTTTCAACTCAATCCAATAGAAAAAAAGTTATTGATATAAGTAATATTTATCTCCCTTTATTAATCTTTATTAAGAATAAAATCTTTATATAACATTAGTGAAATTTGCGCTTTTGATCACATAAATCCTTCTACCTTTAATCCACGAAAACAAAAACCGAATGATTACAATATAAAATAGGTAATTTACCGAGAGAAACCGCTCTGCTACGGCATAGTATCTAGGGTTGGATTATATAATTTGTAACCATTAACAACATTGGTTAAAAAAACGTTTATTACACAATACATAACATATAACATATTTGCAATAATATTCGACTGGTTATATACATATATGAAATATTTTTTTATTACTTTTTAAATGATCATGAAATGACAATTTTTACTCACACTAATATTGTTACTTTTTAATTAATTATAATTATTATTTAATCAATAAGGTAATTTAATGAATAATGTTTTAAAAGAATTATCTACTATTCTTAATTCAAGAAAAATATTGTATTAAATTTAATGGTCATATAGGACATAAATAAAACTTTAAACTCTTCACACGTAGCGTGTACGATCAACAAATAAACATATAATTTATTATACAAGGTATTTGTATATTTTCTCATCTGGGTTGTATATTTACATATGTATAGATACAGAAAATAGCTTAGATACAGTAAAATAAATAAGATACAATAAATTTTGCATATAATTTAATAATAAAACAATTGACATATAAATTAATAAAATACCTAAAGTAAAATAAAATAAACCCAACCAGACGGAAGCCGTCGGTAGGGTAGACCAGGCGGGCGAGGGTTAGGAGAAATGGGAAAGAAACCGGTTGAGGGTGCGAGCAGTATCGAGGAGCGCCGCCTTCTGCATTTGAGCTCGGAGCGGTCTGTCACTGAGTCCCAGCTGTGACTGGCATTAACCCATTCGCAGAGACGACTATCGGAATAATTTCGTACGGCATTCCAACCCACATTTCGGTCACCTCGTGGGCCAGGTCCGGATATTTTGTCAGCTAGTTTCGGCTTACGTGCGCCTAGACGTGAATAATAGTGTGCGATTTATGTTTTAAGTTGTGCTCGCAAATTACTTTGCGAAAATTTAAAAAAGTTTCTGTTACCAAAAAAAATTGGGAGATTACGGTAGAAAATATTTAAGGTAGTCCTGGGAAATCCAGGTACTCAAATAAGGGAAATCTTCTGTTTGTCTGGTATTTTTCTTCGAGATTGTTGTTGATTTGTCGGTAGCCAATTGTTAATAACAATTTTAATTGCTGTATTTACCACGTGTTCAACGGTGAAGGAAAGCGCCAGCAAAATAATGCATATCTGTGGAAGATATACCGATACTCACTAAGCGACGAGCGGGTTGGTGAGCGTAGTGTCGGTAGACGAGGCCAGTGTCCTCCTCGTCATCCTCAGAGGCCTCCTCATCATTTCTTTGTGGGGTTAAGGTTCGGCATATTCGGATGGACTTTCCTCCATTAGTCGGTAGCCAGAGCTTTGATTTTTATAATATGTATTATATATCAATCAAATAGTAATTAGTGTCACTGATTCTGAGACTGTAGATAATATCGGGTAATGATTAAAAGTGGACAAATTTCGGTATGTATTAAAATATATTTTTCTTCAATATGTGTACTATAAAATTGTAGAAAGTTTTTGCACGCATTCCAATTTATATACATCAAAATTTTAATTTCACAACCACGGAAAAGATAAATTTTCTCTTAGTATAGATAACAGATTTGATTTTGTTTACAATATCAAATTTACGCTATTTACACGTATGACAATAATCGAATTAAAAAAATAAAACTTTTATTTTTATAAATTTTGCACCAATCTGTACGATCGCATTTTCCTATTTAAAACTAAACTTAAATTGTCTATGTCTAGTAAAACTAATATCCATATAAATAAGGGAAGCCACCAACGTGTGGAATAGCCGACAGAGGCACAAAAACAGGCATCATTCTTTCGGCCTGCAAAAAATGTGTGCGCGTGTGCTTCTTCAAATGATCTCTCCTACCAAACTTTTTACCGCACGTCTGACAAGGAAACGGACGCACCCCGGAATGTATCCTCTTGTGCCTGGTCAGCTCCTCGTTCCGGGTGAAGGTCTTCCCGCAGTTCTTCTCGTCGCACTTATATGGTCTTTCGCCGGTGTGTATGCGTATGTGGCCTTTCAGCTGTCCGTTGTTGGAGAATCCGACTTGACAGTGAGGGCATTTGTATTTCTTCGGCCGTTGCTTCCGCGCGTTGAGAAGCCTCGCTTCATTCTCCTGTTGTAGTATTCTCGCGTATTCTAACTCCATTGCGTATCCTTGCGCTAAAGATTCCAATAGCAGAGGATCTGTCGGGGGCACTCCCAACGCTTGCGCGATATCGGCCGAAATGTATTCAGGCATTAAAGCCTGACGGTTGTAATTGTGTGTTGGATGTGGCAGTAAGTTCGGACAGTATAGGTTTGCTGAAGGCGGTACATCTATTGGTGTAATTTCTATGTTTTTTCTATGTTTCTTAGGTTTCTCTTCTAGTTTCTCTGGTTCTTGCAGCACTCTATCACAATACATGCTTAGTTTTGTAACTGAACTCAATGTGTCTGATGATGGGTTGTTGATACGGGAATTTTCTTCAGATTTAGCTCTTGATTCATCGTCACCTTCAGTGGTAGTAGATACTGTTGCATCTTGATGGACATTCCCATCGTTTTTCTTGAAAGTTCCGCGAATTTTCCGCAAACGGCTCTCCCTTTTGTTTTCATCTAATCTTCTCTTTTTTGTTCTTGTTTGATTGTCGCTTTTGGATTTATCACTTATTACTTCTTTTAGCTCTACATCTTTATTATCACTCACATCCCATGGCCTGAACAGCCTCGAATAATTTTGCTCCGCGGACAACATTTTTATGAATCGATATAGATCGTGCCGACCAAACTCACGGACTGGGACCCTTCTACGTTTCCGAAACTTTTATATACATTTCTTTAACAATAAATTTAATAAAAGCTCCCAAGAGTAGAGGGATAGCATTTCTATTGAAAGGACGAAAGAGACGAAATATTTTTCAATTGTTGCACGCATCTCCTACTTTTCGTCTTTTGTATATGTAGCAATTGTCTGTGCTCTACATTTTCGCGCTTTGCTTTAACGCTTTAGAGTTCAATTTAGTTTTGTTTTTAGTGTTGAGATACGTCGTTTCTGTCAAGCCGGCTGTCATAGTCTCTGAGATAGGGGTGTGTATTGTTATTTATGTTGATTTTTGTGCTTCTTTCGGAGGCGGGCTTAGGGGCAGTGCGTTCTGCACGAGTTGCTCCGGCCCTCACAGCTGCAAGCTTGTTTGTTTTAATGGTCCCTGCATTTGTTGCGGTTCCCGAACGATTTATATTTTATGTTACATACAGACACGCACCGATATATATAAGCGCTTTGTTATCGCGAGCGGTTTATGGGAGACTTAGCAATTTTATTCACGCTGCGTTTGGGAAATGTTCGAATCAATTTTGTCGTGATAAGATAATAACATGAAGAGTATTTGTATAATGTTTCATTTATTCTAAATCGATCGTCTATAGTTTATAGTTATGCTGTTCTAAGAATTGAATACATATAATGACGAAAGTACACAAAAACGTCATATTCGTCCAAACAGAACCGGACATATTTTTTTTTACATGCATAGATTATAAATATTTCAAATTTAACTCCGTAAAGCATATAAAAGAACGTTGCCAAATGCATTACGGAGACGTTCTCACTAGACTATCGCCCCTCCCACTTTCCTACATAGAATAATGATAACCTAGTGCCATAACATGATTTATAAGATTCAAGAGAAATCACAGATACACACAAACGTCTTTATCATCCCACATATCGGAGGAAAGTTCAGACGCAGCGTCAGAGGCACACAACAGATTGTGTCATAACACACACACACACACAGCAGTGAGACTCTGACACTAATACGAAAAATCTGACACGACAAGATCCGAAAACCAATAATTTGTATTTTGTGTACACAAATTTTGTCTCCGGCTGGGATTCGTGCCCAGAACCCACAGCTCAGTACTAGGTTAACGTACCCGGTTAATTTCGTAGCCCCGTGGTCGTCAGTTTGACCTAAGAGAATACCAATAAGTACCCCGTATCATCTCTTGAGTATCATAAAAGCCAACTGAGGGATATTCCAGAAAAATCACGGACTGTAGGCGGATTGATGATTTACAACACTATCACTTTCTCAGGTGCAAGGTGTCGCACCTCTGACAGTGGGTCCCGCCACCATTGTGCGCAACTGAAATTTTCGTTACGGTAACTCCACCATCTTTCGAATTATATCACATATTTTAGGGTATACCTTACTTAAAGCTTTTTTCATATTTTTATCGGTTAAAATTTTACTACACAAACATGTCACAGATACCACGAAATTGATCGGGTCTAAACAAATCGAGTTATCTATTCAAATACAATGGCCTTGATTGCGTTGCTTTTGATGCGTTTTTGGATAGTTTTTAGGTTGGAATACGGAATCGAGGCGATCTGTCAAATTCGATGTCCCGCGTGATCGATCGTCCGCCATCTTAATTGAATTGATAATGTCGAGCATACAGCAAAGATTAAGCTAGTATATTGTTAATTTGGATAAGTAAAGTTTTTTGTTTCAGAGATTTTTTTTGTAATTTCCGTACGGAGCTTTATTAATGAGTTTACGCCGTCTGACCGTCCGTCGTACAGAGCTACAGATAGTCGATTAATTTTTTTACAGATTATGTGTCATTATGGCGGATTCCCTGACAAACAATAAGGAAGAAAAACAAATTAGTAAAAATTAAGTTATGTTGGTGGTTTTAGATTCTTCGTAAGAATTCTAAAGTAAAATAAAAAATAATAAAAACCGGCCAAGTGTGACTAGGGCTCGCGTTAAGAATCCCGAACTGAATTAAAATGAAACAACTTTTGGTAAATAACAAAGATATATTATGTGACTGTTCGGAACCCACGGTGCGTAAGTCCGACTCGCACTTACCAGGTTTTTTTGTTTTACACTTACTTGAGTAAGGATTTTTTTTTATTCCCCTAATGATTTTTATTATGGTGTAGGAGAATACCAGCATTAAATAGTAACATTGTGCGGGAATGTTTCGCGTGGTAAGTGATTGAACCGAAGACTCATTTATTGGTAACGCGAGACCTTCCACCTTAGCCACCGAGGGTGAGAACGCGGACCATTCCGATTATTGATGGAGAATAGACGCAGGTGTCTACTGGCCGCCACTTACCATTACCTGATGCATCTACTGTGTGTACATTTTATCCGTACTGGAATAAAAAAATATTTCTATAAAATACTACTTTTACCGCATTATCTGTACATTGGATTTTTTAATAAGAATATTCTAAGTTACTAATTAAAGACATGACACTTCATATAAAAGAACAAAGTAAAGTAGCACAAAGTAGTAGGTAATGGCCTCCTTCTGAGACGTCATGTGTACGTCCTCTGCTGGCGCTTTCATGCAAAGGCCTATGTCCAGCAGTGGACGTACACGTGCTGATACAAAAAAAGATAAAATACGTATTTTCGATGACATCATCATCATCATCATCATCATTTCAGCCTATCAGAAGTCCAATAGGCCTCCCCCAAAGATTGCCACGAAGCTCGGTCCTGAGCCACCTGCATCCATCGACTTCCCGCAACACTGCGCAGGTCGTCACTCCATCTTGAGGGGGGTCGTCCTACAGTGCGTTTGCCTGTACGTGGTTGCCACTCGATGACATATTCGCTTACTAAACGAAATCCAATGTTATCAAAACGCCTCCTTCAGCTGTTGGGCAAAGGCCTCCTTCTCAAATACCTGAGAGGGTTTTTAGAGCCGGAAAGGATCCGCCGCGCTGCTCCAGTGCGGGTTGGCGGACTTCATATGTTCTCGAAATAATATTTTTCGAATTATTTTTTTTTATTTCTGCGTCATGCAGGTTTTTTCGCGATATTTACCTTCACCGCCGAGCACGAGATTCGAACCCAGTTCACTGGCGTTCTATGAAACTAAAGCGAGAGCCCTGACTGGGATGAGATGGGGGTACTGGGAAGAGAATAACATATATTTAATATTAACTAAAGAATAAGAATGCCATAGTTGCATATAGTCAATATCATACAAAAATTATTTACTATATAAACATGGTAGTTTTTAGCGTCAAAATTTGGATGGATTAAGAAAGACATAATTTTAACGGTCAGTTTTATACAATGTTTATAAAAACAAGTCGATTCGTCAACTTCTTGACATGATCCTCGAGTTTCTTTTAAAATATCGTTCTATTTAAAAGTTATGTCATCTCGCGCCTTTAGGCATCGCGGGCCCGGATGATCGATTTACCGTTATTCACTTTTATTTCTCGAATCGGGACAATTGTATTTCTTAGTCTTGAAATATTAAAAAAAAAATTACCTTGCCCAACTTTATAACCGAAATTGTCATAAATTTCGACAGTGTCTCAGTTGTTGACGTACTAGTGTTCTGTGTACGCAGGTAAATTTAATTAACTGTCATTGTTATAGGTGAGCAAGACTTCCTTTTTAACCTCACTTTTACTATGTGGAAGGACTCTTTTTCTATTCAAAATCTGTCTCATAATGGTCGCCTTGATCAAAATTGGCTTGGAGAAGACTAAATCAGATATTTAACGGAGAGTACAAACATGTGACGGCGTCAGACGGAGAGCGCACGATTCGTTTCACTTTTCGTGACGCTTCCTGGGTACAATCCTCTAACGTATTTCTGCCGCTGAAGCTAGAGAACGGGTGTTGTGTTTTGGCTTGAAGGGTAGGTATAGATAGTCAGTATAATTATGGACTGTGAGGTATTACATCTTAGTCCTCAGCGGTGGCGACGCATATATAAACTTCTTCGATTGAAGTTGTTTATGTATGGGTCTTACCACACGGTGGACAGTTAGCTTGTTTGACCATCTAGTTGTGAGACCACCGGGGTGTGGGATCACGTTATGAGATATTGATGGGTCAGCATGCCCACACAACATACCAGGGTGGCCGTGCAAGATGGGGCGTGGCGTCTGAAAACCACTGTCGATTTAGCAACGCCGAAGTCAACGTCAAGTTAAGTTTCAATGGTTAAAATAAAAATAGCGTTAAACAAAAACTGTCTAGAATATTTGACGCTATGACTATAAAACCCATCAGCCCAGCATCAGGCTTTGCATCGACAATGCGATCAAAGAGAATATCACTTGCGTGCAGACGATTGCTTGGAAGACGATCGCGAGCAGGAGGCCCGGAAGTAATCACATGTATATCTTCTACAATCTCCTTACTAGTATGAAGTGCATGGCGTATATTTAAATCGAAGTTAGTCAATTTATGAAACTAATCTCAATAATGATGTTAAAACTCGGACGTAAGGAGGTAATACAATCTTTCGAGGTAATAAAACTTTCTTTCTTTCTTCCGAATTCCACCCTCACCTGTACAAAGTGCACCCTGCTGTCTGAATAATTAGGTCATGGCAGAAAGTACGAATCCGAATTTATTCATTCTTTATGAATTCGCATAATACGCATAGACAATTTACGGGGAGCAGCGTCTAATGTGCGAGGTGTCTAGTATGGGGATCGCCATTCGCCAACCTTCCTGCCGGGCATGGCGATTACGGGAAATTCTATGTTCAGCATTAAACTGTTAGAGAAGAAGATCCTGATACAATTTTTAGCAAACAATTTTCTAGAATAAAACTTGCCATTCGGCGTAGCCCATATTTTCACACGTTACTATTCTACTATTGTGATTTTAATCCACGGTAGCTTAGTATTCTGACTACTCCCTTAATTTTATAGTACTCAAGTGACCTGGGTTCGAATCCCAGTGCCAACATGACTAAATTATGTTAGTTAATTGCTGAATTTAATGGTTTAATCCGCTAATGCGCATGCCATACGTGGCGAATATAGCAAATCCTTTTTATGGGTGAGCCCTATGCCCTGCAGTGGTTTACTGTTACTATTTTCCCGCCAACACGCACTGGAGCATCGTGGCGGGCCGCTTCCCGGCTCCTAAACCCTCTCAGATACTCGTATTTGAGAAGGAGGCCTTTGCCCAGCAGTGGGCACTTACAGGCTGCTACTTAACATTTACTTTCTTTCAATCTCTTTTGTCCCTAGAAAGGTCACGGTTGCAGAGAGACTTTCCATTTAGTGACGAAGTGTTACAATTCATGCTTCTGCTAATGAATAGTGGGCTATGAGTCATCCCATGTTAGTCCTCAAGGGTGACAAATTGTTAGCAGATGTCCGGGGGCAGCAGTAGCCACTTACCGCCAGGTGGACTGTTAGCTCCATTGTCACACCAAGTTTAAAAAAAAAATCGGGTTACGAAGTCATGCAATTTAATTCTTGACATCTATTAGAAGCCGTTAGAATGTCATAATAATCTGCCGCTGCCTCCCACTACACTGTATTCTGTAAGGCTACTCTACTCTATACTACTCTATATTCTGTAAGGAATTAAAAATAACTGCGAGCAGGAAACAGGAATGTTGATAGAAAAACCTTGAGGCACACTTAACCTAATATTCAGCAACTACTTAATTATAAAAAGATTATACATAGTTTAATGGTTCTCCACAACTCCTTTCAGAAATCTCGGCCGTCCGTCACTGTGACTAATACACAACTTTACGTCCAAAGTACCTTAATTTCTTTATAAAAATCATATAAATCTCTGTTATAATGCATTTATGAGATTTCGAGCGTCTTTTAGTGGAATTCTTGAAGAGCGTGACAACTTTATAAGTTATGTTTTCGTGTATTTGGTGCAGTTTTTTGGCGCAGCATTGTGGTGTGCGATTACTACGGCTGTCGTGATTGTGCAAGCTTTATCAATGGAACACCGGAGATTGCGACTGCTATAGGATGTTCCATTTTATTTAATATGCATCCTATAAAATAAATTCAACATCTTACTTAAATAAAAAATATGCATGTCTATTACATTCGTTTGTTTTTTCGAATTTTCATTTACTTTTTCCACTCTAGCATAAGCTTACTTACTAGAAAAATGTTCTGACTACGACAGATTGCGAATTAACCATCTCGAAATAAATAGTAATAATTAATATTAAAATATGTCTTATTGTAATTAATTTAGCAAAATAAATAAAGTTTAGCTTTATTTTTTATTTTTTTTTATAGATGAGCATGCGGCTCACCTGGTGATAAGTGATCACTGAGGCTCACGAACATCCGCAACACCAGAGGAGCTACAGATGCGCTGCCGGCCTTCAAGGAAGGAATAGGCTCTTTTCTTGAAGGTCCCTAAGTCGTAACTGTTCAGAAATACCGCTGGCGACAGCTGATTCCAGAAAGTCGAAGTCCGCGGCAGAAAACTTCGAGTAAAACGCACTGTGGTGGAATGCCAACCATCTAGGTGGTATTGATTTTACTACCCATATTAATAATCGGTTCAACCCACTTTCCACCAGAGCCTATTTGGAACAAAGTAACAGACGGAGAGCCTGTCGCCGTTTTAGTGATCAGACTAATGATACAAATCGTACATAGATTGCGAGAAACGAATTTATTATTAAAGATATTAAATTTTTTTCCTATCAGTTTTTAATCCTCCTGTAGTACGCGCGGTGCGTTGTGTGGTCTACGTCGTATTCGGATACAATCGCATAACCTCATAAGCAGGCTTAAGAACAAAATACGTCATAAATTCAAAATGGCTGACAGGTCATTGTCCCGCGCTCGCCATTGATGAGAACAGTAGACTGGACGACGCCACGGGTCTCCTTTTAACGATTCTAAATTATTTGGGTTACCGTAGTGAATAGTAAAATCGTCTTCATCCTAAATTAATTAAAAATTATGCTTAATCTATTAAAGACAAATAAATGTCGAGATGCTAAAGACAGAGTAGAAATTTGGTATAGTTTTATAAATTTTTTTAATTTCCGTATTGGTTTCCTTGCGTAGTTTTCCTACATCATCGAGCACGCAGAAAATACAGCACTAAAACTTTTTTTAAATAATTAAATGTTAATGTGGCGTCTTCCTAATATTATTTCTAAAGAAACCATCTTTTTTCATTCAAATTCGCTTGTCCAGCGTCGTGAGTATGGGCAAACCTTTCAAGATTTGCTGCCGGCTTTAGCTGGCTCTTATTTCGAGAGGCCCATTGGCCTAACATAATCAGCAGTGGACTTTAATAGACTAATTAATAAAAATGTTCATAATTTTATTTGTTGTATGCTTGCGCTTATATTCAACCTCTTTAATCAGTTAGTGATATATTAAAATCGACCGAACCGAGTGACGGAAATTGTTTCCAATGTCTTACAAATGGGGCGGAGGCGCGATTACTCTCACGGGGGAAACTCGGCTTGGAAGCTCACCACCCGTCACACTCTATCTACCGGGGGGCGACTATGACACTTTCATACGTTTACGGAAGCTTATCTGACTATCGTGCTAAATGGAAATCCGTAGGCTCCGCTTACTCATATGGGTGACAGGTGTGATTCGCTAGTTTATAATAAAATCACGAGCATAGAGATTTTCTCATGCTGTTTACGTTCACTGTAAAGTAAATCTGGAGTATAAAAAGTGCACTCAAATACCCACACTGGCGTGCACCCTAATGATTTTTTTATTATTTCTCTGACATGTAGCTTTCCTCACGATGTTTTCCTTCACCGCCGAGCACGTGATAAATACTGTACTTAAAATTGCTATTAACAATTTTAGTGGTGCCGGCATCGGGAATCGAACGCAGGTCACTCGAGCTCTTTTGAAACTAAAGCGAGCGCCTTGACCACTAGGCTACCACGACTGAGCTGTTAAAACATATCTGTTAATTAGGCCTTACATTTCATCAAAATTTAAACTTGATCCCTGTACTGTTGTTAATCACGATTTAAGTGCTAATTACAACGTGCCTTGCGAATGAAATAGCCGAGGAAAAATAAAATACTGATAATGATTTCTTGTATTTACGCGAACACTACACATTCGGAATGAAACTATTATTTACGGATTTCATCGTGTTCAATTATGTTTTAATATTCCCGACGTTTCGAGCGCTTTATAGCAGCCGTGGGACTGAGGTGTTAAACGTTCAGATGTCATAGTCAACTCGGGCTACCTTCAGCTTTTATTTATTAATTTTGGTCCGATCTACGCAAATACTGAGCATGTCTGAATAATAAAAAAGTACTTCGTGAGCATCGCCACGCACAGGAATGGGCATGGGAGTGCATCGTCGTTCTAAAAATATTTTTAATTCTTATGTCACTCAGTAAAATTTTTAATCTGTGGAACCCTAACTTATATCCAACCGCAACAAGACAGCAAGGGCTTATCAAGTGGCCGAGTCTCGCACCCCAAATGTGTAAACGCTGGGGTCAACGGGGTGGAGTCACCACCCTCCTGTCACATCGGGTTGAGGGGAAGGGGAAGGGGAATATTGCATAGGGCGAAATAGAAATTAGGGTTACAATCTATTTGATGTAATATATTAAATTTTTTTGGCAATGCCATTATATTTATTGTTGAAGGAAATTAAAGTTTCCGTTGCGAAATTTTAATTGTTAAATTTATTGAAAATATTTTTGTTGAATTTACCAATTTATTTGTTAATTAAAAAATTACAGGAGAATCGTATGTTTATTTACAAATTATTTTTGTAGCGCTATAGTACAATTGTGAAGTAGGATTTTTTTTTAATTTTTTATTTAAACTTATGTTGAACAACGTGGGTGTTGTTTATCGACGAAGCTGTAACGGCCTCCGGGCCAACAGCAATGTGAATAGTTTTTAGTATGTATGTTTCTCCTTCCGAGATCCGAGTCCGACATAACCCTTTAGTGTGGTCCCGGCCAGCAACGGGGTATGCGTAGAGCATTTTCCACCCCGGGAAAAATAAAATACGTGGGCCTTTTACAGGCGACTAAGGGAAAAGCCTTGAAAATTCCAATGGCTACCGGCAGATGGTGGGATAACCTTCTCGACGATATCAGACAAAAATTAAGCAGAACGATGACGGGAAGCAGCGTCTGATAAGAGATATAATAGATAGTTATAGAGTTACGTCAAAGCTAGTCATTAGCTGTAGTCTTCGATGAAATAGATCAATGGGTCCTCTTAAGATACTAATCGATTACTTCTGACTGAGAGCCAAGGTAACCTAGTGGACAGAGCGCTCACTTTAGTGTCATAGACAGTGAGTGACCTGGGTTCGATCCCCGGTGCCGGGAACACTAAAATTGTACATAACATTACAATTTTAAGTGCTGTATTTACCACGTGCTCAACGTTGAAGGAAAACATCGTGAGGAAACCTGCATGTCTGAGAAATAATAATTATTATTTCGAGGATATGTGAAGCCCGCCAACCCGCACTGGAGCAGCGTGGCGGGTCCTTCCCGGCTCCTAAACCCTCTCTGATTACTAGTATTTGAGAAGGAGGCCTTTGCCCAGCTGTGGGCACTTACAGTCTGTTACTTTACTTTACTTCTGACTTCTCCTGGAATGATCTTCCACAAGAGTCGTAAAAGTCCACTTAGATGGCACAAAAATCTCGTGGTCCCCGAAAAATGGTGTATTAATAATCTCGAACATCCCAGATCTACATAATCTGGATCAGTGATACCAACGTTGAGGTGCGATGTGTGCCAATTCACCAAGCGTGGCGTTGCGGCAAATTAAGCTATCGCATATTTAAAGGCCTTTTAGGAAGAAGAAGTTATTTCAAGACAAGTTATTTGCAGATCTAATAATCCAACATATTATACAATCAACTAAACACGTACTTTCGTCTTCTCTCTTTTTTTTAATAGCCTTTACAAACCTATTGTCGAACGTAGGTCTTGTACAGAAAGCGTATGCAAAATCTGATTATTAATTAGTGAGGGGTTTTCTCTCACACACTGCGCTATTTCTTTTTGGGTTGGTGAGCGCAGTGCGCGAGATTGTGGGAAACTCCAATGGATATTTCGTCATTTCTCGGTTGCCTGAGTCTTGTTTGTTAGTCAGCGGAGTATTGTTTGCAAGTGGTGCAATGTTTGGACATGTAGAGTTATAGTTTGTACGAGTATATCTAGCTTACATCCTTTATTTAGTTATAAAATAAACATACATTTACACGAAATTTGTGATAGTTTTCACAACCAGATGGAGTTTTCAGTGTCGCAAGTTTTTCAGGTTCTTCGGCATACTTAGAACATTGTCCTAAATGCGATTTGAGAAACATATTTCAAACAACATTATCTCTATCAACTTCAAACAATTGACAGAAATTTATTTAATTAAGCTTTGCGCTATAACCTGTATAAAAATTGTTGTAAAGTTAATCTAAATCGTACAAAAAAACTTTGTATCAGAATCAAGAAATATCTCATTGATATTAATCGATGCTTAATTTTTGGTAATTAAATAAATGAAAAGAGAATAATCCAACATTACGTGGTAGAGCCAAGCATCGGCTTTTGCTGCCCCTCGAATGGGCCGACCGGGTACCACTACCTCGCAGAATACCGCCGTGAAGTAAGCTTCTGCGTTTTGTTCGGTGAGTGAGGTATCCGGAGGCCCACTCCCACTTCCCCATCCCTCTCCTACTCCTCCCTTCATTCTCCCAAATACCATTGAAGGCAGGCAACGCATCTGCATCACCTCTGGTGTTGCAGATGAGAGTGGGCGACGGTAATCACTTGCCATCAGGTGAACCGATAGCTCGTTTGCCGTCTTTCCAATAAAAAAAAAACATTTTTGCCTGCGTAAAGCGAAACATTTATTGGAGGCAATTGTTGACGAAAGTTTTAACTCGTGTAATGTCCCTTCGCTGTATAGATGACAACGGATTGTTATGTCGATGTATCTTAATATGTCACTCCTTTTTAAAAAGACTAAATACTTTCATCGTGTTGCCACAAGGGTCAATGATCGATCGCCATTTTGTAAATTTGACAGCGGTTGGAAGGAAAGAAATGAAACAAATGAATAATTTATAACATATGATTTGGTTTGATTATTAACAGGTGATTATGTCACCAGTAAAATATTGTAACAAATTTTTCAATTACGACGTGGGCAGTGGTTGAGCGTATGGCTACAAGTAGTTGGCTATATGTAACCGTGTCGCGTGTTTGATTTATTTAATGTAATTAATATTTGTAAAGGCTACAAATTATTTTCCTAGGCCTCCATGACAACAATAAAAATAGAAACTAAAATAGTTTTCTGTGTATATATTACATGCCGCCTATCGTAAGGCCTTCCTTCTAACCTTCTGTTTCGTTATACTAAAATGTGGACTAAAGTTTCTTGTTATTTAGATGTATTTTATAACCAAATAGTTTCTATTGCTACTAAAAAATACTTATGTTTTGTGTTTTCTTCGGTAACTTTTTTCAGGGAAAGATGGTAAAAGGGAAAGGTAATGTTGTTTCTTTGTCTTTAATATGTAGTAATACTTCTGTTTGCTACTAATTATTATGTACTTTAATACTAGTATCATATTAACACTATAAATCCGCACAGTTGTTACAGTCCCGAAGACTTTTTTCATATAAGTTAGAATATCTTATGCCAAAACCGTGCAATAATGTCTGCGTACCCTCGTCTAGTTAGTTTACGGTCCAGTGCCGTTAAATATTATTCAACATCGCATCTGTGGGATGCCGACAAGGTGCGAAACTAACTCGCTCGCCGACAAACAAACAAACAATCGAATTCAGCTCCGCCCACGCGGTGCTCTTGATCTTAGAGCACATTCAACTGTATAGCGCGACTTACCTGACTTGATACTAGAACTCCATAATGCATATTTATATGTTTTAAATTGCAAAAGTCATTAAATTGGCTTAATATTATTAAAGAAGAAGTTCTTGAATATGTATGTAATATATTGTATGTTGAACACATTCTAGAATGTAGTCTTTATTACTGATAATGCGTTGTTTTAACTAGTATCCGATCATATTGAACAATTCGCCATATTAAAAAATTGTCCGTAAAATGGGCATTTGTTTGCGTAGTGCTATTAAAAACTATAAATATACTGAAGGAAAAGCACTTTCATCAACGAACGTTTTGTTTTCAATGCAAAATAAAGCCATGAGTTTTCTAGGTTCTTTACTACTTAAAAGAAAGATCAAGACTTTGCAATCGAAGATAGAGAAGAACGATGAGACGGTTTAACGTTTCACGTTATGTACAGATTACTTACATCACCGATAAGATGATATAGTTTAAACGAGTTCAAATTTATGATCACAATGACCAAAATGGTTTAAAGTTAATAGGCGTGTTCCTTGCAGTAGCGGTGTAGATTTAATTTATGTAATCAAAATCTTATGCCAATCTCTGAGAGCTAACACGGAGACGAGGCTGGCCACCAGTAGCCTTATATCTCTCGGAAAATCGAAAAGTGGGTCACTGAAATTGGTTTGATTTATCTGATTCTCAGAATTTCTACTTACATCTACATGGGAAACAGGCGTGAGTGTTATTAAATGGTGTGTCAATTTTAAATTCTTTTTCTTGATCCCCGTGTATCAATACTTATCAATAGTAAAGATATTACAAGAACTCACACTCTATAAACAGTCCACAGACGGACCAGATACAACACATACAGGTAACGTACGTACATATGTTTCCATTTTCTTTTTAATAACACTCACAATCTACTGCTCGGTAACGATTCTGTAGCCGGGGGTCTGCTGAATGAAATTTAAATAAGAAATAAGCTGTACAGAGTTATTAAAAAAATTATAAACCTAAAGCAGACTCAGAAGCACCCACAGCACCACACAAACAAAATGCGACGTAACTGGCCACTGTAAATTGTTTTTAAAACAATAATTCGTTTCGCGCGTCTAACCTCAAAGCTGCCGTCAAATGAAGCCCAGTCAACGATATAACCGAGAAAAAAAACGTCCATTCATGTCGATACTTATATAACGATATTAAATGCACTGTCAATTGAACAAATAAAGACATTTGTGACGTTGCAAAAGCGCCGACGGACTTTGAAGTGCCTGCGGCCGCTTCACATCTTACAACACTAATTCCGCCCCCACGCTTTTGTACTGGATCTGTTTGAGGCAACTTATTTATTATCTGTGATGATTTTTGTCGTTCCGTAAGTTTTCACCGCATTAGCCCCGGCAAAATAGTACGTAATGCTGGGATTACTAAAATAGAACGTTAACCCCAAAGCACCCTATAAATGTCCCATTGGAATTTTTTCTAGGAAGTACTCCTTATCTGCCAAGGAGCCGTCTGGGTGGGTAACACCCATTTTCCAATTTCTGCCACGAATCAGCAGTGTTGTGTTCCGGTTTAAACGATGCTGTAGAATTACAGGCCGTGAGGCATTCCCTGTTTGTCGCAAGGGTGACAACGCGTCTGTAACCTTCTTCGATTGAAGTTGTTTGCAGGTGTCCATGAGCTGCAGTAACCACTTACCATCAGGTTGCTAGCTCGTTTGTCACTTGCCACACACACACACACTCACGTAAAATAGAAAAAAAATAGAGGGGTTTGGAGACGAGAAGGCAAGGTTGCGTTAGTTCGGGTTGGGGGACTTCACATGTCCATGAAATATTTTTTTTCATTTTTCCACGCTGATTTTCTAAAAAGTTAGGACACAAAAAAGAGGAGGCTATCAATTCGAATACTCATGCATTATCCCTCTGGGAAAAACATAATAATTATTAGCCGAAATTTAAGTATATCGAGCGTATACAGAACCCGACGTTATTCAAATCCGGAATGCAATGGGCAGATCTATTCGGGTATTCTTACATTAGCGGGAGCGTAAATTAGGTTAAAAGGAGTCGGTCCGCGATTGACGTGGCGAATCATTGTTTGGACGACGTTGTCGGCGTTTTGGAGGCTGTCAACAGGTGCATTCTTGTCCCAGTTTGTAAAGAGTGTTTGTTACATTGTGCATTACACTGTTGTGGGTGTTGGCACTGTAGCGATGCTTCGTTGATGCATGAACGTACTTTTTGTCATGAATGTCAATAGTCAAGTCAAGACATGAGAGTTTTTTTATTTGTGGGATAGGGGTGACAACGTGCTAACAGCCCATCTGACGGTAAGTGGCTACAGCAGCCTATGGACATGTGCGAAGAAGGTTACAGTTGCATTGCCCATGGACACACCTGAGGACTTAGGTGGAATGCTTCAGCGCCCGTAATCACACTGGCTCTCCATAACTTTCAGACCGGAACACAACAGTGGTTACACTGCTGTATTCCGGTCTGAAATACATGTGTATGAGTGTGGGTACATACCCAGAGGACTCCTAGGCTGGGAGCCTACCGCCTAGTGAATAAGGGTCTTCTAGGTCAATGTGATGATCACCATGGATCTTATCTTACTAAACATCGGAGTGACAGTGGTGACCTTGAGTTTTCCTATTTTGTTCCGCACGCGGTTTCGCCTGCACGGAGAAACTTCCCGCATCTTTCTCGGGATAGAAAATGTTTGAGTCATTCCTTGGGCTTCAAGGTATTTCCATATCAAATGATTTAGCTGTTACGCGTTATACGAGCAGACAAACAAACGTTCACGTTTATAATATTATTACTTTATTCTACAGGTTATCCTACAAGCTACCATAATGAACCATGCAAAAGTTATTAATAGTACAAAAGTAAGCATAAATGATGGTGTTTATGTGGTTTAGTTCCAGAACAGAGTACAGCTCCCATAGCTCATAGACACAATTTTGTAAAGCTGTATTTATTAAATCTATTTATCCTTGATTATAGTTAAGTTAGTTTTCATTTTATTATTGTTACTGATACTTCTTAAGCTATGTACAATATAGTTGAAAAAAACTTTCCCCGTATGTATACGAATGTCCGTACATAACTCGACACACAGGCCCACTGAAAACCAGCGCTGTAGTCTCAACTGCAGCATTAAGCTGAGTGTGGTCTGTTTGCAACGCGTCTAGAGGAGGCAACGTTAAACATTGTTTGTGTAAATAACTGTTTGATTAAATGTGTTGCAATGTTTGTTTTGTTATCAAGTGGCGTATTTGTGCAATAAATGTTTCTTTCTATCTTTCTAAATCTACATGGTAGTTCTCTTACAGGAGAACACAGCAATCTCAATAAATACAAAAAAATACCTAAGAAGTAATTATTAAATACTACTAACAAAGCCGTGGTACCCTAGTAGTCAAGGAGTGTGCTTTAGTTTCATAGAACGCGAGGGACCTGGGTTCGATGCCCGGTGCCGGCACCACTAAAATTGTAAAATTGTTAATAGCAGTTTAAACAGCTAAACTAAACATTGTATGGTATGCATGTCTGAGAAATATTATTTCGAGGATATATGAAGCCTGCCAACCTGCACTAGAGCTGCGTCCAGCTGTGGGCACTTACAGGCAACTTTAAGACTATTAATATTAAAAATTATTACAAAAAATATGTAATGTAATAAATATTTAAACTTAACAATTTAGCAACATTTAACAGTAAACTTTACGTAATAATGAAACGAAGAAATTATAACTACTAACTAGTTAGTTCTAGTTAGAAATAGAGCTAATACAATTTGTAAAATGACATGACTTGAGATGACGTGAAACGTTAACATTTTCTCAAACTATCCAGAAGGAGCAGATGAAAGAAAGAAAGTACTTTATTCATTGCCACAGCTCAAGTAACACCTAAGTAAACTTAATTAACATAAAAAAAAAAAAAAAATAATAATATTTTATTGGGTTGCAGCAACAAAACGGTGTCCGACTCAGCATAATGCTGTAGCAATGGTAAACCACAACTACAGCGCTGGTATTCTGTCGGAAACCTTTTTGTTTTTTTTTTCGCGAGCAGTCTTTTTGTACTACATGAGGAATATATAAATAACAACAAAAAACATAATAATAATAATAATAAATATAGAAATACCCCATGCAATAATAATAATAATATAATTCCGCAACGAGGACTAACAAATTTTAGATGACATAAGGCTCTCCCGATAAAAGGATTAGCTGTAGTCACCTCTCTTGGCTAGCGTGGTAGGCCATCGCGAGACCCCGCTGTCGTTATCAATCTGTTAATTTTCGGTAGTTCTGTAGACTGGTTGCCATGACGACTGAACTGCACATACGTATAAGCGTTTCAAATTAAAATTACAAGCTCGAGGTCCCGCATGTATTTCCTTTTTACTGCAAACTGGCCACGCATGACAACCGTTAACCATAAAGAAATAATATTGTCTACAAACAGGGGTCCAATGAAAAATATATAAAGCATGGCTAACAAATGATGTGTATCCAGTTTGATGTCGATGAAGTGACGCGGAAACTACGGGTGCGCCGAGAGGGGCGGGGGCGGCGGGGGTGGCGGGGGCGGCCGGTGTCCGCCTCGACCTCATCACGTGCCTTCGTTGACTTCTAAAGGGATCTTATCTTATATTATAATAACATACGTGCCGGTTACAAGGGGCGATGACAATATCCTGGTCGATATCGACCATGACGACCGTATACACTGGTTCAGCAGTTGTCTTCCAGATATAACGCATATTCGATAAGGTCGGAGAAAGAGACGGATGCAGTGTCGGCAACCTTAGCCGAAAATCAATTATTTGCGTTTGCGCGAATATTGTCTTCAGTTGGGATTCGAACACAGGACCCATGGCTCAACAGTCAGGTAAATTAACAACTAAGCCACGCGGTCGACAAGGGTCGCCCATTTAGGGTAGGAGTAACTCAAAAGTCGTAAAAATTTGAGTTGCGGCCCCTTCCCCTATCGCTGAAACGCATACAGATGTGATAAAATCGAAAGAAAAGTGAAAACCGTTATTTAGGGGTATGATTAAACGAGACAGACTGGCCATGAAGGCTTGTAGTAGCTTACAGTCTAGTTCAATAAATTTTCTTATAATTCCAGCGTTGTTTTATTATATGTATATGTATATTCACATTCCCAACGGGGTAGGCAGAGGCAATCTTCTTCCACTTTCATCCATCTTCGCATGCATGCTCGTTGGTTTAGAGTACTCTTGACGTGGCCTTTTTTCAGAACGTCTCCGATTTGATCGTGAAATGTTCGTCTAGGTCTTCCTCTCCCAACTCTATTATTTACACTGTTTTATTATAATTTAAATTATGATATAAATTTTATTAAGGAAAAGTTTACCATCTTCCATCTGAAACAAATATTCAACCTGCATTATTCAAGAGTGGCAACACAGCGCACGTTCTGTCATAATTTCTTCGATGCGCTTCACAGAGTAAAATTACATTAGATGTTTTTGTTGTTTTGGTATGAAAAAAATGTTTTATTTTATTTTATTTAGTATATCACATCGGCTTGTTTCTGCCGGGCACCCTATATAATGCCCCGGTTAACCTATTTAAGCCTCTGCAAGCAAGCGCCAGCAAAAGCCAACATTTTTTTAAAGGTTTGGTTGTTATTGAAATTAGATTAATATGTTTTATTCACCATTACAAATAATCGTTTATACAATTAAAATAAAGTTCTTTCGCGTACTTGTCATCAACAACACAGGTTTAGGAATATATTTATCAGATTGTAGGTCAGAACTAGATTTTAGGAGTGGGCATGAACGCCATACGTGAGAGACGGTAGGCGAATGATTCTCGTACATAACACGGACACTGCCTTCGCTGTGGAATTTAGATCTGGCATATTTCAGATGATTATTCAGCCATTAAGTCACGAGTTGTTCTAGGCATTTTTCTAGAGACGGAGTTTATGTCCAACATCTATTTATTACATGACATATTATATATATTACAAATCCCGCGTCAAATATTATATTTAAATCGGCCATTAGTCTACTCTTAAGAGAATAGTACAGTATAGTATTCTTACGTCAAAACCATAAAATAGTATTTAATATCCAATCTGTGACTATAGGGCTAAGCGAAGATCATAACAGAGAGTCTAAAAGTCCATGGCAAATTTTTTTTTTCTCTTACTGTCATATTGTCATATATATTATCTATTACTGTAATATATTTTTTGTGATAATATTCTATTGTTTACTTCTTTTATCTCCTTAAATACAACTTAAGCGTCGAAATTTAGCGAACGATTGTTTGTAACAGTCATGATTAAACTATGAAAAGTGTTTCATCGGTAAGTCGATAACGGCGGGGTGTCACATGTGGCCACATAACACAATAGGTTATGAGATATGGTCCTTTCAGCGCACATCTGCCGCTTCTACACAAAAAACAATATATATACGAAACACTTTGACACGGGCCAAAATATAACCCAAGTATATTTTACTATTCTTCTATTATTATTTGTAGCAATATTCGCGACAAAGAAAATGGTGATTAAAACCATTTTCTTGCGAAATTTATGATTATTAAAAAATTCAATATTAACAAATGGACATGCGCATGGATTTGCTTTGAAGAAAAAATATTATTGTCGGTAGGCTAAGTTTTGTTCTTTTGATGTGAACTAAAAAGTTAACCTTTACTTCGCACTAAAAAGAGGCACACCAAAAGTCAAGCTGCAAGTGTTTTGTTTTGTTTTTCTGTATATTTCGAGGTTTAATTGTATAATATTCACTTTTTCTAATGATATTGTATATTAAATATATTGTACATAGTACAATCGTTTCGTTATGGCTCGATGAGCCGGCACGTACCCATGAAAGTGAAATTCAATTGACTGGAGACTGCACTTTTCGTATTCGTGCTATAGAACGCCCACAAAATCTTTAATAAAACTGAACCACAGTTTACTAACGCTGTTTACAAAACTTTCAAGTAATCGGAAGTACGATTCCAAGGAAAACATATTATTTGACACCATATGACATACTTTGTTACTGGCAAATAATTAATAACTGTTGCCAAAGACTGCCAGACTCCGAACCCAAGCGAAGAGGTATTCTTTTTTGGTGACTTTATAAGAAAGGCGTGCTTTAAAAAAGGGCTGAATATTTGATAGGTGCAACTTAAAACTTACCAAAGATACTTAAACAAACATGTTTCTGTCTAGGAGTCGTCTCTTATACCACCAGACTTACATACTTACTCGATCAAACACGCGAACTTTGTTGTGTTCCGGTTTAAAAGGTATAGGACAGCCAGTAAAATTACATGTGACAACACATCTGCAACTTTAATTTCAAGTTGTTCGCTGTTCTCCATGTTCTGCAGTAGCAACTTACCTTCAAGTGGACTGTCAGATCATTTGTCAAACCAAAAAAAAAAAAAAATGTTTTTGGCGGGAATTTCACAAGAAGGGCGTTATTTAGGCTACTTTTAACCCTGTAAATATTTAAGGTTCCTCTGTGAAAATTAAATAAAGCGTTTAAAGTTTTATCTACTTATTAATTCTACGTGGACGCATTCCATTGTTATTATCTATAGCATTACCTAATAGCTAGTAAAATATATGTCTCACGGCTCTCATTACTGGGGTTATCAAATGTCTAAACATTTTCACCCTAGTTTTTGTTATTGCTATTTTAGTATTCAAGCCAACAATAAAATACATAATTATGAGAATATTGTATTCTCATTTGTATGAGCTTTCGTATAAGGGAAGTGGTCACCTTATTCGGAGACAGATCTCCTAATATCTTCAGTATCTTACCCTTAAATAATAAATTCAATATCATTAAAAGACAAAAACACAATCCTGTTAGCTGTTACAAAGAAAGATTGGCACATTGAAACACGTTGTAAGTACTGAAGTACAAAGGAGAAAACAATAATAAACACTCGAAATACTTGGAGAAATCGGATTACAAAACGAATCCCGTAAACATTTGAGCCTCTCCAATCGAAGTGTCAACCGCTTAAGCCGACATAATGCCTTTAAAATCCCAACCCAATTTAGCGAACGCAACGGTGAAAAAAGTATCCATTGATACCATTGTGTGAAACAAACACAAGACAATCCACGCACATAGCTATCTATTTCAACACGATAAAGCTTAAAGTCGAATAACTTGACTGTAAATTATTATTGTCGAATCTTACAGAACCGTTGACTTTTACCATTGAGGAGCTTTCTTTGTGTCTCTGACCACAATAGCTAATGTACTCATGATCTTTTCAACATTGTCATCTATACTAAGTACACAAAAGCGCAGAATTATTTTTGCACCACTATTACAACTTTTCATCTTTACTGTATTCGTTTTAAAGACCGTATTTTGAATAGCATGATATTTGGCAATGGTAAAATATTTATTTGTTGCGTATTGTAATTGAATATTTGACTTTGGTAAGTACGTGTGACGGGGCGAGATGCGGCGTGTCGAATTCCGGGACATTTTAATTTTGGCACAGCTTGAACTATCGCCAAAAGCTAAGAAGACAGAAAGAATGACGATCATAGTTGAGAAAGGTTTTCGACTTACTATATAACAAATGTATGGTCGTATATAATAGATAGTCAAATCAAATATGCCAGACTTAAAGTGACAGCTAAAATGATATCGTCTTGTCTCCCAAGCGCCGAGATACCTATCTAGACGCTTGGGATGCCTTGGATAGGAACAATGGACCAATAACAGTAAGAGAGACAATATTTATTTATTTGTTTGGTAATCAATAAACTTTACACTCATTACATTATTATTGTTTTAAATTTTAACTAACAGAAGATCACACTAACAGAAATATGTATTAACTAAAAATCAACCTCTTCACACAAGAGCATACAGAACAATGTTATGTTTTTTCAGTACATGATTGCACGTGTGGGTGTGCGCGCACGCGGCGTCTGTGTGTGTGCATTTGCATGCGCGTGTGTGCGAGCGAAATACAAATGTTTATGTATTACCTTGCGTATCGAGTTTTAAGTGCAAGTATTGACTTACCGAGCGCTTGCATTGACAATGTAAAGAAATTCCTCTTTATCAAAAATACTCCTCACCTATATATATTTAATTCTACTACGTCCTCCAACTCCTATACTAACTTTTTCTTTAATGCCTGTTGAACTGTCCGCGTTTTACCCGGCTGACTGGATCACGAGGTACCGGCGACAGATGGTGGAAATCCATTTATCTCAAACTCAAATCCCGCAGAATCATGCTTAGTATATACGAGATATTTTCGTAGTCACTGCCACCATGGATACCAAAACACCGGCCAGCGTGGTGAAATTGAATGGCTAAATTTACGCTTTGTGGCCACTTTCATGGAAAGTTCTTCGAACTAAAGTTTACTTGGACTTGTAAAAAATTAGACGCTGACATTTCGGATAGATCATATAATTTGTATTTTTTGTTAAGACCCGTAATCTGTAGTACTCTAGCATCTATAGATATTTTTAAGAAATTTTTAAGGAGCTTCTTAGCAGCAACCGAACACACGGCATTAATGTGTTTCTGAATGCGTTGGTACATTGTATCATCAGGTCACACATATCAGCTATTAATACTTAACTACATAAGTACTTATCGATATTATAGCATATCCATTAAAATAAATCGTTGTATAAAATCTAGTGGGAAATGATTCGCACATCTGTTCCGCCACGCCCGTTCGCTTAAGTCTAAAATAGAATATCAACGCCCCTTCTGTTGTGTGGCTCACGAATCCATATTTTTATTGTAAGCATCGGTGAACATATTGCTGTATTTCTTTTATTTATCGACCGAGACTTACGATGCCTTTGAAGTAAGTTTTGTATCATTGTACCGATGTTCTAGGATCAGTGACAACTTTGCATTCAATGACCTGTTTATTAGATAAGAATCGGACTTCTAACTATCAGTTCTTTTTAATGGTCGATAAAAAAGATTAAACATCTCAAAAGTTAAAGATTGAATATTACACGACGGCGTATTCGGATATGTCGTATTAATAATTTACATAAACGATCTACCAAAAATGGTTTATTTATTCATACCGGTAATCATAAGTCGAAACAAGATTCCGAGAAATGTACTACCATTATTGGTGGAGGATTAGATTACGTCTTGCTCGCTCAAATACGTCGTCTTGTCGTCTTTGCTTGCAACGGCGTTATGTGGCGGGTCGCCATCTTTAATGTGCTTTGAGCAGTCCGATTTTTAAAGTTCTTTAGCGATAGATAACTCCTTACAGGCTACATAATACCAGCAAGATAGAGGTGGGCGTGGAGCAGTAACGATAAACCATGATCATGTACTGATCATGGGTACGAAACATACTCCAAATGTATATGATATATACTCCAAACTCAACGCGGGTGTAACAGTCGGGCACAGTTAGTTTACTATATAAATAAATTTTATAAAAACAGTTACTTATCTTTGAAATTAAACTGTACACAACAGCTTGGGATCCTTTAATAAACAAATTTAAATCAAAAACTAAGCATACCACTGCACGTACTGTGAGCACTTTATGCGAGGATCGGACCAAAATTGATAATTAAAAGCTGAAAGTAGCCCGAGCCAACTATGACAACAGGACGTCTAACAACTCAGTCCCACTCCAACTCATGACCACGGGTGCTGCTAAGCACTCGAAACGTCGAGAACATAAAAACTAAAATTAAACGGGACAATATCCGTAATTCAATTGTGAAGTGTTCGCGTAAATACTATAAGTTTGTTACACATCCTTAAAGAATATTACGCCGAATTGCATCCATAATGATGCAATCACATCATTATTGATGCAATTTACATTACACGTGTACACACATTATTGTGTGTTTATTTAGAAATTCATGTAAGGTGTGGCTGACAAGCGAGATTATATAATGGAGTGTCCATGCAATGCAGAAAATATGGTAAAGCGTATCCCAACGGCATTAAAATTTTATCTACGCGAATTTCTCAAAAAAAAGTTCGCAGAACTCCCGGCTCTATTGCCAATCGTAACCGCTTCCTGCTCAAGCGCGACACCAGACGGGATAAGTTGCAGATTAATAGTAAAAGTTCATATATAGCAAAGAGATTAAATACGTATTTTAATAATAGTAGTGTTGTAGGTATTTGTTTCGTAGCCTGTTTTTTTGGAAATAATGTAATTGTTATGGAGTTTTATAGTTCCAATATATATTTTATTTGTTTAATCTTTACTGCTATTCCTTTATACAGAAGGACTCAAAAGGCGGACATAATGTCTATAGGCATTATCTATCTATGGGTTGATAGTCTCCTTCTCTGCCTAAAGAAGTCTATGGTATCACCCGCGTATCTATGTCTGCTGACAAGCAGCGGTTCAACCACTGTTGTGTTCCGGTTTGTGAACTACAGACTGTCAGGCATATCATCTTAGTACATAGGTGTGTCAGCTCATCTGTAAACTCTTCTATTGAAGTTGTTTGCTGGTGTTCATGGACTGCTGCAGAGTGGCCACACTGCTGGACTGCTAGGTCGTTTTTTACTGCAATCCAGTAAAAAAAGGTAATGTGTAACTTAAATTTCTGTTAATTAGAGGCTGTATTATTTTGTCCCTACACCGACTGTCCCGAAAGCGTTAACTTTGAAGTAGAGCCGTCTACGATTTGGCTGCTGAACATAATTTTTTCGGCTTTATAAAAACTAAACAGTGGTAAAATACTTATAGTTTCATCTCTTCTTCATAGGCCTCTCCGAATGGATTGAAAAGATTAGATGATGCTCCCGGCATCGGTCTTGAAAATTCAGGTCTAGTAGGAAACGGTTATTCCGCCATCTATTGGGGGCTATGAGATTTTTCGGGAATTTTCCTTTATCAACTTTTGCTTCCTCTCTTATCTTTAATACGTTTGAAAAAATATATTTCAAACACAAATTTTTCCCTAAATTTTAATGAAAAGGAATGAAATAAAATGAAAAAAAAAACATTATGGAAGCGCCATCTTTTCACAGTTTGAAAAAATTGTACTTGGTGCTTAGTTTTTAATTTACCTCGTCGTTACGCTCGTCTCAAGTTATAGATGTCGCTAGTTGCTACGATTACGTCACAGAGCACATATTACACAGGACTACAGTTAAATTCTTTGTGGTATTTTATTCAAAAATAATGTTACGTAACCTTATAAGAAAATCGCAATTCTGTATAACTTTAGCGTAACAAATCGTACGAAATAAAGTAATTAATACAAAAAAATTATAGTTCGTAAATAAATGTAATTATAGTATATTAGAGAAATGTTTCCGACATTTTTTCCATCTAAAAGAAAGTGACAAACCTCCATTTCTACAGATATGAGGAGATTCACAGTAGTGCGAAGGTACTGGTATTGCGCTATAGACTGCAGTGAGTATGGGCAAACGGTATGCATGCCATGTCTGACAGATTCTTTCCAAGAAAAAATTATTGTCTATAAATTAAACTATGCGTTACAGCGCTATGTGATAGTCTCCAATCAACCCTGGCTGTGGAGAGCGAGAGGCCTGTCTCGTCTGAATAGGATGGAAGCTTAAGAAAATTCAAACAGGATTTTATAATTCTTGTACTTAATAATTTCCAATAAGATTTATAAGATAACAATAAGAGAATGTTTTAATCATGAGATCTTCTTCATCAGTCAACAGCTACATAGACTTAGATTTGCAGTATATCGCCACGCTCGTACATCGTGTGTAGTTTCGGGTTTATGTTTATAAGATAAATTTTATTATTATTGTAGTCTACCTGTCAAACATGGATCTCTCCAAGAACGTTCTGGAAAGGTTTGCCCAAACTCACCATGCTGTCGTCTGTCACCCACGGGGGAACGGGGAGATTACAGATATATTTTTTTACCCAAATGGGCATCCGTAACTTTGTTTATTAATTTTTGTAACTGTATACTATATACTTCAAAGCCTCGAACACCGTAGACGAGTGGCCTGCCTCTCGGTTTTTTATCGGATCCATCCTAGGCCTCATCTTCGCTTTCCATCGGGGAAGATTGAGGTCAAACGCTAGCCTATTTTTTCATAATAATAATAATAATAATATACACAGGTTGCATGTTGTTTTTGAAATTAAACTGTTATTTACGGATTTTATAGCGATTAATTTTAGTTTTTTTGTTCATTAATTTTATATATTAGTATTCATATATAGATACATAAAAAATTAACAATGGTATAAATAAAGACCCTTTCATTATATGAAAAGTCAGTTGTTTTATGTTTTAATAATATCCATAAAGATTTATAATAGTAATCAATTTGTTTGAAAAAGAAAAATCTACGGTTAAATCTATTATTTTGTATAAACGTTTTTTTTTAACTTAATCGAACACAAAAGAAGGCAACTAATAAAGTGTTATGTCAAATAACAAATCGATCCCGCCGCTACGGGATTACGTCAACCGTGCTACGAGAATTGTAGAGCATGCGTAGCGTTACACTATGACGTAGGCATTCCGTAGCGCATCAGAATGACGTAGCCAGTGAACTTTGGTAGATGCCACACAGCTACACTTTGAATTGTAAATTTTAAAATCCTGTCAGATGATGTTCTGACGTCAAATTTTAATACACGAACTAAAATATCTTGCAGCATATCAATCAGTACCAAATTTTGCATTTTAAACAATTATAACCTATTTTTTCGCATATTAGTAGAACACGGTACTTGTAAAACACGGTTTCGATATTACACGGTACAAGAATTAAGAATAATTGTAACACGGTTTTAATATAACACGATTTCAAAAATCGAATATGTATTGGAAATTTAAATTTTTCTTTGAATTGCATTCAATAAGGGAAATCCCTAACTTTATTGCTACTGAACAATTTCTCATTTCATTTTGAGAAGTGAAAATCATTAGAACGCATACTGCGTTTTAATGATTTTTTTTCCAAATACTACATAAATGAAAAAGTAAGTTAACTACAAGTTTTTATTTAAAAAAAATTAAACTAATTTAATAATAAGAGAAGGTTGGGGAAAAAACCATCAGGAAGTAATATTTGAAGATAGATCTTGAAGATACTGAAGATCTGAAGATACATCTTTAAAATCTTTTAAAATCTCAGTTAAAATTACTATTTAATTGATACCGTTGCACCATGCAATTTGTGTTTAAATATTATTTGTATATTTCTGTAATATTTTTGTAAAGTGAATGTCGTGGGACAATTTGTAATAGGGCACAGATTTATTAATGTATATATTATAATGATATATATTTGTATATTGTTTATATTTATATATTGCTGATCTGTGGTCTTTTAATTGAACCTTGCTATCTAAATAAATTTTTATATAAACTATAGTTTATGTAATAAAATTAATATAATTACATAAATTCTTTAATGAAATTATTCTACCAGACTAATAATATACAAAAAAAAATTATATCTGTACAGATTTAATTTTTTCTTTAATTTAACTACAACTGAAATTTGTGGCGATAAAGTAAAACAATATAAGCTATAACTTAATAATAATACAATTTTTATAATTCAGTCTTATTTCTGCAAATACTAACCTTAACTGAACTGGTGCCACATCCAGCTGACTGAGTAATGAGGCTATGGGGATTTCATTTAACTGTCAGAATTTAAAAACTTACCTCAGCCTTGTCTGCGGGTGTGGTAAAAGGTAATTATGTCAATTGAAGCTAATTGCACGTTGTCAGCTTCGAAGAGAAAGGGCGGGCAGACAACCACGATTATTGCATACAGCACTGTAGGTTCTAAGTCTGTGACAGCTCGAGAAGAGCTGGAGGCTGCATTTGTCAAAGTTAAATCATCAGTAAAATCTATATCTGTACTCCTATACAATATATGCATATAAAAATGGATGAAGGTATATATGAGATTGATAAACTCTATCACCGTTTTACCGATCGCCATGAAAGTTGGCACATGTAAGTGTTATTTCATTGCGAAGGGTTTTTTCACTTTGTTGTAACTCGCCGCTAGATGGCGCTGCATACTAATCATACATGTTATATACATGCATGTACAAGTGTAATGTGTAATGTACATACATGTTCATAAACTTTTACGCCGTCCAACCATACTCATCGCGCCACCTACCGGAAAATGCAGAACAACAAATCCAATTTGAATAATTATTGTTACAACCCATAGGAGCGGAGCTGTAAGCGTGAAGTCGCTTTGGCATGTCATCACCGGTTGTTCGGCACGGTCGAAGATATTTTTGACCGACATTTGGTTCTTGTCATATGGAATATTGATTCCATATGACGAGAACCTCGTGAAAGCAAAAACGGACAAAAAGTGGACATGGCTCCCGAGGTGACCAATATGTAATTATTCCGATAGTCGTCTCTGCAAATGGGATAATTCCAATGAGCCTCTCGGAACATCTGAGACAGCTAGGGTTGTATTTATTTTAAATAATTTTATATAAGTATTTCAGTAAGTGCATACTTTTTTCCATCATATTTATTTTATCGAAATAATTTTCCCAGAATTCCCAAATAAATATAATTTTATGCAGTAATAATAATATTTCATCGTAACTCGAAGTTTGTGTGTGGTGGCGGTAAAAGAAAAATCTATCGCACGATCAGATATCGTTTGTATCAAATTGTGTCTTTGGTCTGAAGGCGAAAAATCTATCCGGATATCCCGAACCGATATCTCATAGACTAGAGATGTACAGTATCAACTCTACTAAAGTAGTGTGAGGGTGTCCCCGACCCCTGGCTTTTGTGACCCCGTGTTAGCCTGCCAGTTATGCCTAGCAATGGACATGGATGATTTCTGTCGGCTACTCGACAGCTTTATTGTTCTCTCAATTCACTGAGTAGACTGGTGGAATCTTTCTCTGCCTAGTAGTCGTCTGAGTTGGTCCCACACTCATACCACTTTTTCCGTCAAACAGCACTGCATCTACCGTTGCATTCCGGTTTGAAAGGTATAGAGAGCCAGGATAATTACGGGCTGTGGCAATGCATCGGTGACCTTTTTTGATTGAGGTTATTTGCAGGTGTCCATGGGTTGCAGTAACCACTTACCATCAGGTGGGATGTTAGCACCTTTTTTTTATCCCATATACACGTTATGATGTTAATAAAAAAAATACAACGGGATCTATAACGATGTCTGTTGCACTTTCTACCATTAACACAATAAAACCGGGAACAAATGGAAACTAAGCACCTCTCCGGCTAGCAATACAATGAGAACCATTTGTAATTAACCGTGACAAGTGTTCTGACGACGCCATATCTCAATTTTCCGTCAATGCTGTAACACTTTATTCAATAACATAATGTTCCCGGAAAACCATATATTAAACCTTATTACAAACGCTTTTGAGTGCAGTGTAACTGCAAATGTAGGCCAAAGATAGATATATTCATATAAACATGCCAGTTTGAACTCTAACCTCGTAAATATACAAATCATTAATGAATGATCTAGTGTGATCGGAACGCCGCGCAGCCGCAAGTTTTCTGCTCCAACCGCCAGTCGGCTTGGTGGCGCCACTGAGCTTGGACGTGTTTTAAGTCCGTTGCAAATACCGGGACACTCCATTCCGGGATCCAGCGTTAATTGTGCGTGTTGAAAAATTATCCTTTAGTCCAATCCTGCCTTCCATTTTCTAGTTATAGCACCATTGTTATTCGTACACGATAAATAATTTAATTGTTTTCACTTAGATCATTTTAATAATTTAATTGTTTGTTACGTGAGGACAGAGCGTATAAGAACACTCAATAATCCTAATATTTATAATGTGCAAGGGAATCTTATGAGAAGTGGCCCTGACAGAGGTGCCAAACATTTTCTCTCGGCGTGTGTAAGTTACGTAACGGTACCGGGGAAAATCGATATCCTGGGCGTATAAATAGCGACCTACGATTGAGAACAGCTGGCCACTCGCCAGCCAACATGCAGCCTGCGGTGAGTTATACGAATTCTTCATTTTTACGATCGCTAAAAATTGATTTAGTATTTCAATCAGGGGTAAACGTATGAGCGAGTATATACCTATATATTCTCCAAATGTCAACCTCATCTTCACCTATGCCCTGCATTGGCTGACGGCTCTGCCGACCTAATGATAGCGGAAAGTTCATCTGAATTAGATCAGGGTCACTAGTGCAAACGAAATTATCTTCCTTTAATCGACGAATAAAGAATTTTCATTAATTCATAAGCATAAGCGTTTCTTGGTAGTGCCACAGATTACTTAATAGGTCGTATATATACCAGTTCTCCGCGAGTTGTGAGAGCATTTCTTTTATATGCAACCTCTTTGACAAGCTGTCGATGAAAAAGATGAAAACTATTTTCGGTCTGGTTTATTATTATTTATTGTTTTAATCTTTATTTGCACTAATGAAAGAACAAAAAGGCGAACTTGATGGCAAGAGCTACTCTTGCCATCTTGCATCCAGACCGAATGCAAGTCCGCCTTTTTGTTCTTCGTAGTGTCCAGTGAGCAGAGAAGACTAAAGGGTGCAGAGAAGAATATTCATTTGCAACTTTTTGGAATATAAAAATGGGTTTAGTTTATCCATTCATATAAGCCTTATACCCCAGGTATGGGACTAAAACGGGGGAAAATTACTTGCTGTATTTTATGGTGTCAATAGGTCCAAATAAGGATCAAATATTTTTTTTCAGTGTTTTTTTTCCACTGCCCTTATCTCGTGATAGAGATTTGATATGTATACCACGAAGCCCATACGCAAAATTTATGAGTAAGTGGCGTCTGCCCGCGGCTTTATCCGCGAGGTCACAAATTTTATCCCAACGAAATCTCTTTTCATTGAGATAAAAACTATCCATATCCTGTTCCATAGTATAATCTACACCTTTACAACAAATTTCGTTTATACCATTCAGCCCTTTAAGCGTGATTGAACGACAAACATACAAACAGAAATGGCAAACATTTGTGTTTGTCGTTCAATTAATTAGGTACCGCTACGGTTTCATCATACTAATTCTGTTTTTGGTGCACTAAGTCTCGGCCTCTTGATCTAAATGCTGAAGATTGGCGAAACTATAATTTAATGCAAAAAAATGTTATATCTTGTTTATTAAATTTATTAATGTTAAATCAGATTTTAAGAGTGTTCTCCATTATTTTCCAAATACTATTGTTTTTTTCCCAAAAACATCTAACCTGTACGCAATGCACTCTGCAGAATAAAGTACGAGGCACGGGCGACTGATGACGGAAAATCAATCCGAATATGCCGAACCTAAATCCTTGCGATGACAGATACCCCACTAGGTTCACCAACCTCTAGATAGGTTGGTGAACCTAATGGGGTATCTGTCCTGACATTATGAGTACGGGCAAATCTTAGATCCAACTTTCTGTAGGCATCTTTATAGAGTCTTAAGGTCTATGACTATGTATGTTAATGAAGAAGAAGTTATAATCTGTGTAAGGAATACATAATACTTTTTCTACAATTATTCCATCCATTCAAACAACCAATAAATCATAGAAAAAACCTACAATGGACCTCAATTATATTTTGCTATAGAGTGAAATGGTAATCATACTTATTATACCTTTTCAAATGCTAATGTTACCTTGTAACAATAAAACAGCACAATAGTAAAAAGGTAAAGATTCCTCAACATCGCTACGTTGTAGCACTAGGCTACAGTCTGTAGCCGTGTTGACTGTATTACGTAAATAGGTCGATTGGACCGAAGAAGGGCACCATCTTAAAGAACATCAGCGTAATATAAACGGAGCAACATATGAAGTAGTAACTAGAGAGTTTTTTTTTTATGGGATAGAGGGCAAACCGAGTTAAGTGATTACTGACGCCCACGTGCATCTACAACCAGTACAGCCGCAGGTGCGTTGCCGGCCTTAAAACATATTTGGGGAGTGGGAAAGTAGGGGAGTGGGAGAGGAGGGGAGTGACGGGAGAGTGGAGGATGGAGAAGTAGACGACCAATTACCTCACTCACCGAACGAAACGTATAACACAAGATGCCTCTACTTCACGTAGATTTTCTGTGAGGCCGTGATACTGCGTCGGAAGAGTCGTAGATGCCATTCGAGTTGCAGCAAAAGTCGCTGCATGGCTCTACCAAGTTAAAATACTGTGAACAGCGTAGACAACAGGTAGACTGTGCACAGTATAGACAACAGGTAGACTATGCAGAGTATAGACAACAAGTAGACTATGTACTGTATAGACAACAGGTAGACTGTGCACAGTATAGACAACAGGTAGACTGTGCAGAGTATAGACAACAAGTAGACTATGTACTGTATAGACAACAGGTAGACTGTGAACAGCGTAGACAACAGGTAGACTGTGAACAGCGTAGACAACAGGTAGACTGTGCACAGTATAGACAACAGGTAGACTATGCAGAGTATAGACAACAAGTAGACTATGTACTGTATAGACAACAGGTAGACTGTGCACAGTATAGACAACAGGTAGACTGTGCAGAGTATAGACAACAAGTAGACTATGTACTGTATAGACAACAGGTAGACTGTGTAGAGTATAGACAATAGGTAGACTGTGCGGAGTATAGACAACAGGTAGACTGTGCTTACTACGCACTGTCAATCATATTTGTATTACTGTCAAGGATTATAAAGTAGAATATACAATGCATCCTGTAGGAATAGGAATTTTGTGAGCGGCCTAGAAATCTGTCACCTTCTTCCTTGGGTGGCGTAATAAGCGACTAAGGAATAAGCCTTCGACTCTCATCTCTATTTACTATGACTAAGCCGTGGGTAACCAAGTAATCATTAATTTATGATTGTACGTTCACGTTGGTAAAGTTGCGCACAACGTTCCAAGAACAAACTACTGAAGTTAAGCTTAACGATCTCGCAATTCACGGAAATTGTAGACAGCGCAGGTGTACCATTAATTATGAACTACTAATTGTTCACAACCTCGTAGTTTAGTAACGTTAGCTTACTTAATTCCTGAGCCACGTGTTCTGTTTTCGAATCCCTGCCGAACTCAATATTTGTTCTGTAGCATCTCGTGTCTTTGATACTGCATCTGGCCCTTTCCCCGATTTTATTGCGGAAGCGTTACATTGGATTCGGAAAGGGAATGACGTGTTGTTTAAATTACCAGGAGTACATCGTCAGTAATATCTCACAGAGCCATACGATTGATTTGGGTGCGATGCCTACGGCCGGCAACACTTCAAGCAATTTTAAGTGCTGAATGTGACCCGTAATCGGCTGCGCAATAAAAAGTCGCGAGGAAATATGTATGGCACTATCTCGGAGGTATAATAAAATAAACTTTTGTTAGGTTGCAAAATATGAAATGACTGCTTATATTAGACCTCAGCAACTCGGATTTCGCACTGCATAAGGTTGCATACACCTATACATGCTAATCTGCAATAGGTATATAATCAATAAAATCCCAGACTAAATATTTTTTTTAGATTATATTTTACATTACCTTAAAAATATATGTCTAATGTATTTCATGTCGTATATATATTATACGTTTGAATTACTTGAATATAAATTAATTTAATTGGAATTAAAATAAGTATTAATTATTCCTTGTTTTTAAGTGTGAATAAATATAAACGATATTATTTCGTGTACATGAGGAATTCGTCCTCCCGCATTGCAGCACCGTGGCGGACCGTTCACGAGTCAAATACAAAGAGGAGGCCTTTTCCCAGCCGTGGGACATTTACCACCTGCTACTTTACTTAATACTTCACCGTATCCTATGCCTACGTAATTTAATATTGAAAGTCTAGTATTTTACTTTCTCCTGTCTATCTTTGCAGAGTTCCGTAAAAAAAGTAAACCAAGTTAATCTTTATTAATTTCCTGAATATCCCCGGTTACGTATTATTGATAATGTTAGTCGGTTTCTCAAAGATTCCACGAACTAGAGTTAGGGAGAGATACTGTTTCCAGTGCGAGCACAGCGCTCACAAACCCGCCGGACCGCCGTAAGGAGTACGGGAAGATCTTCCGTGCATGGCATGTCAGTTTAGATGGCACTGTCATGGGAAGATTTATTTCCTGCAGAGTACTTGCCTGAGGATCAGCCTGTGCTTACAAAGAAGAAACTGAAAGTACAAAACTAGTAACTATTTTGTACTTAAACTTTGTAAATGACATACCTCGAACTACAAAAATTTGTATAGGTATATATAATATATGTATATGTATAAATACCATGCAATAAAAAAAAAAGGCAGAAACGGTTAGGACGTGTTAAAATGTAGTGCAGGGTCGGGCGTTAGTTTTAAATGTAGTTGTGATACGCAAATGATCTGGCGGACGGTTTCACCGGTATCACTGAAATTCTTAATCGCAATACTGAAAGGGGACTCTCCAATTGTTTGACGGCGAAAGAAATACATTTTAATGTGTGGCTGATTTTTCCTGACTACTTAATCCTTCACGACATCCATTTAGTTTTAAAAAAATTAACGGTGCTATTCCCAACTTAACTTTTTAACCATGACCATGAGACGAGTTACGATGAAGGTAGATAAAATATGAATGAAATTAGATATTCTTGCTTAACAAAAGCTTGAAAGTAAGCCTCTTAAGTAGAAAAAGCAATTAACATTTCACGAAGTTGACAACGTCAAGTGTTTGCCGCGTAGTACGTAACTAATCCTTCGAGTGTTTGAAGAGTGGAAAGGGGATGGTTTAGTATTGTTTTTCAGTGGATTATACAGAATGCAACAGTTTCCTTTGTATTTTATTTGCAGTAATAAAAAAAATTGTTTCCTCATCACTACAACATGGCTCTACATGAGGCGATACTGTCGCCTCCCAGAACTGGCTGCGTTTAGGTGATCTCTTTGCAGAAACGGAGGGTTTTGTCTGTGCGATACAGGACCAGGTTATTAAGACGAACAACTATTGGAGATACATCCTAAGGGATGACACCGTCGACATCTATGGAGCTTGTCGCCGTCTCGGGGAGTCGCTTCGGCATGTCATCTCCGGTTGTTCGGCGCTTTCTAACTGAGTGTCCGCACAGACACAACCTAATAGCAAGGATTCTACATCAGGAGCTCGCTCTGAAGTACGGTCTCTTGGATCGGAGACTACCTTACTATAAGTACTCGCCGAAACCCATTGGACCGGCCCATCATCACTCTTGTACTGGTGATGTGCTCAGCGACCCGTTTGCCCAGCGTTCTGAATATAGGTAAATTCAGTAAGCCTGCATGTTCTGAATAGAGATCTAACTTGTGAAGTTATTTGAAAGTTATTCAATCTGTTTTTACAACATTAATTAATTAGAGGCTTTTTATCAAGATATGCCCCTTTAAAGGAATATAAAGAAACAAAATAGATTTTATTTAACTTTGAACAGTATGAGAATAATTAACTCTACAGCTTCATTATAAATTCCTTGTTTACATATCCTTCATTAGCACTTCCCATTTTAAACGATTGTTAATTTAGCTAATTTACTCAATTTACCTCGATGGCTACTGTTTGATCTCGTACATTAGTAATTAAAACTCAACGTTGAAACGTTGTACTGCGAGATTAAATAGCAGATGCTGGTGTAGGTAACATAAAACGAAATAGCAGAAGCTTCTGTATCTGTTATTACTCGTATACATATAAGTTAAACAAGATCAAAGGCATTGATAATTACTGTTTAATACTGATTCTGATTTAATTCTAATTTATTTTCCTTAAAAATATAAATCAGATGAGACTGAATAGGATTTTAAAGCAATGCGAATATTTTTTGATTCGTAGTAAAATATTTTCACGTCAAAAGTTTGTACAAGATTCTGCCCAGTTTAAGTGATGATACACTATATATATATAAACTATTTTTACATCAACCTATTTTAGTCCACTGCTGAACAAATCAGATGTAAATCACCAGCAAAAGTTATATTTCTTGGAAAGTTTGCCCATACTCACCACGCATTGCCATGGGGTTGGTGAGCGCAGTGCCGGCACACTCACACCAGTGATGCTGCTTCCCCCCACTATATAAAATAAATCGTTTAGTAATCTAAAAAAGGAAAAAAAAATCAGAAATTTTAAGTTTATTTGAAAAGAAAATTTACAGACCGTAGAGTCGTGTGCCGATCGAGAATGTATTTCAGAAATGAACCATCCAAATATCCGTTAAATAAAACCCTTGTAATTCTTTAATGGTCTCGTTAAAAGTTCACTTGTATTCAGTTTAGGAGCTCGAGCACAACCCATTCAAGTAACGTCGTAAGAAAATATGTTGTGGAATTGAAAAAACTTTGGGTCAGTAATATTTTGTGAAATCATTTTCTCTTAGACGATATGGTAGAGATTTTTCTTCGGTTCACATAAATCCTTTCTTATTCGATCGAGTACATTTATTTTGAAGAGTATTTTTTATTTGATTTTAAGAGTATAATAACAGTAAATAAAATGATCCCAGGCAAACTTTCATCCCCTGTTCTACACTCCTAAGGTTTCTTTTTTCAAAAATGCTTATAGAAAAGTATTATACTAAATGCCGATTATATTGTCCCTTGTTTAATAAACATAGGATTTTCATAATGCATTCCAACCGCCATTACACCATTTAAGGGGATGTTTTACGTAAAATACTTTCCTAACGTATGCCTTCACTTTGTTATAGGTGCCTTATCCGCCAAATTTTATGTAGGGTCAATAGTTCCAAAAAACAAAGACAAAAGTAAAAAAGGCGAAATATATTATATTGGTGGCGAGCATTGTCCTCGAGATTTTGTCTCTTAGAGATAATACTCCCCGATCCCCCTGCCCTAAATGTCCTTAAAGGCCGGCAACGCACCTGCTCCTGCTCTTAATTACTTACCACCAGTTGAGCCGCTAGTTTGCCTTCGTCTTCCATAAAACCAGAACTAAACCCGTTGTCAGCTAATATTCAATGCATCGCTCATAGCCGCATAACTTGACGTAAGCGCAAGCACACATAAGTGGGAAGGGTGACGTGGCGACCACTTCAGCATGCCCTCGTGTACCCACTTTGAAACTAATTTCATAGCTTAAAAATTCAAGTTTTGATATATATCAAATATTCAAAGATAAATAAATGAAAACCAGATACGAACCTAGAACTAGGCTATTTAATCTCAAATAGACGCCATGGTATAGAACTACAAAGTGTCTGTGAAATTAATTAAGCAGTATATACTTTACATCTAAATATTACTAAGGCAGTTCTGAAAATCTTACACTAAATTAGTAAACTAAAACTATGCATGTCAAAGTTGTGTTATATAAGTGAGTTTAAATTTAAATATTGTAAATTATTTAGTTATATATAAACGCGATGGAGCCAAGCGGCAGCTTCCGCTGCTGCTCGAATGTGCCGGCTCGACCGAGTTAGTACCACAGCCTCGCAGTATACCGGGATGAAGTAGAAGCAACTTGTGCTTCTGCGTTTCGTTGTGGGCAGCAAATGTCAAACTGTGTGTCAATTTTTTTCACATTTGTGTTCACAACAATAATTAAAACATAGAATAAGCGTCAAAGAGCTAATACAAAATGATGCTGATATCCTTATTATCAGGTAGAGATATACACAGAGCAACTTCGTGGATATACATAGATAAATTGTAAGGTTGTATACTATGTTAACAGATGAGAGACTCCCTATCTGTCTAGGAACCGCCTGAGTATTTACCATAGTGTTAGACATTTTTGTGGCAATACAGCAGTGCTACTTCTGTTTGGTGGTTGTTCCGGGTACATTTCATTTTATTGAAGGCATAGAGCCTGTGTAGTAACTGGTTATGAGGCCATATCATTTTAGGTTCTTCCGGCTAGGCCGGGTTGGTACCACGGCCTCGCAGAATACCAGCGTCAAGTAGAGGCATCTTGTGCTTCTGCGTTTCGTTCGGTGAGTGAGGTAACCGGAGGCCTCCCCCCCACCCCATCCACCTCCTCATCCTCCATCCCATCTCCCAAATATCCTTAAAGGTCGGCAACGCACTTGCAGGACCTTTGGTGTTGCAGATATACGTGGGCGACGGTAATCACTTACCATCAGGTGACCCGCTTGCTCGTTTATCGCCTTTCCAATAGAAAAAAAACCAAAAGGTAGCACATAGATGTGTTTTAATTTTATTTAAGAACCATTTTTGCCCATAGCTTGCACAGAAATAAATAAATTTGAATACCCAACTAAACCATTCCGGAAATTAGTTTTTCCTGACACTTTTATTTGAACAGCAAGAACACAATGAATTATACCATAAAAAGCACTTCAAAGAATAACTGAAAGCTTGAACGTCCAGCAATTTATTAAAACCATGACGGGCCCAGCGGCTCCAAGTCAACAGCATAATTCACTAGACTCATGCAGCACTAAATTCATCGACCAAGATCAATAACTAACCAAAAAAAAAAAAAAAAAAAAAAAAAAAAAAAGTGTCTATGGTCAGAGGTCTATTTGGGATGACGTGATAAGCGGTGAGCTTATAGCCGTTTTGACGTCCAAGCAAACGATACAAATCGTCCGTAAGTTTCGAAAACACATTGTTTTCAAACATCCTGTGTCGCGGAGGCAGTATACATACATAAATTGCACATGAAAAAACATCCAGACCCGGAACTTATTATTCGTAGACCATAAACAAATACTAGTTACGTGCGGGAATCGAACCCGCGGTCCACAGCGCAGGTATACGCTGTGCCACTACAACACCGAGCCGTCAAACCAGAACTAAACCCGTTGTCAGCTAATATTCAATGCATCGCTCATAGCCGCATAACTTGACGTAAGCGCAAGCACACATAAGTGGGAAGGGTGACGTGGCGACCACTTCAGCATGCCCTCGTGTACCCACTTTGAAACTAATTTCATAGCTTAAAAATTCAAGTTTTGATATATATCAAATATTCAAAGATAAATAAATGAAAACCAGATACGAACCTAGAACTAGGCTATTTAATCTCAAATAGACGCCATGGTATAGAACTACAAAGTGTCTGTGAAATTAATTAAGCAGTATATACTTTACATCTAAATATTACTAAGGCAGTTCTGAAAATCTTACACTAAATTAGTAAACTAAAACTATGCATGTCAAAGTTGTGTTATATAAGTGAGTTTAAATTTAAATATTGTAAATTATTTAGTTATATATAAACGCGATGGAGCCAAGCGGCAGCTTCCGCTGCTGCTCGAATGTGCCGGCTCGACCGAGTTAGTACCACAGCCTCGCAGTATACCGGGATGAAGTAGAAGCAACTTGTGCTTCTGCGTTTCGTTGTGGGCAGCAAATGTCAAACTGTGTGTCAATTTTTTTCACATTTGTGTTCACAACAATAATTAAAACATAGAATAAGCGTCAAAGAGCTAATACAAAATGATGCTGATATCCTTATTATCAGGTAGAGATATACACAGAGCAACTTCGTGGATATACATAGATAAATTGTAAGGTTGTATACTATGTTAACAGATGAGAGACTCCCTATCTGTCTAGGAACCGCCTGAGTATTTACCATAGTGTTAGACATTTTTGTGGCAATACAGCAGTGCTACTTCTGTTTGGTGGTTGTTCCGGGTACATTTCATTTTATTGAAGGCATAGAGCCTGTGTAGTAACTGGTTATGAGGCCATATCATTTTAGGTTCTTCCGGCTAGGCCGGGTTGGTACCACGGCCTCGCAGAATACCAGCGTCAAGTAGAGGCATCTTGTGCTTCTGCGTTTCGTTCGGTGAGTGAGGTAACCGGAGGCCTCCCCCCCACCCCATCCACCTCCTCATCCTCCATCCCATCTCCCAAATATCCTTAAAGGTCGGCAACGCACTTGCAGGACCTTTGGTGTTGCAGATATACGTGGGCGACGGTAATCACTTACCATCAGGTGACCCGCTTGCTCGTTTATCGCCTTTCCAATAGAAAAAAACCAAAAGGTAGCACATAGATGTGTTTTAATTTTATTTAAGAACCATTTTTGCCCATAGCTTGCACAGAAATAAATAAATTTGAATACCCAACTAAACCATTCCGGAAATTAGTTTTTCCTGACACTTTTATTTGAACAGCAAGAACACAATGAATTATACCATAAAAAGCACTTCAAAGAATAACTGAAAGCTTGAACGTCCAGCAATTTATTAAAACCATGACGGGCCCAGCGGCTCCAAGTCAACAGCATAATTCACTAGACTCATGCAGCACTAAATTCATCGACCAAGATCAATAACTAACCAAAAAAAAAAAAAGTGTCTATGGTCAGAGGTCTATTTGGGATGACGTGATAAGCGGTGAGCTTATAGCCGTTTTGACGTCCAAGCAAACGATACAAATCGTCCGTAAGTTTCGAAAACACATTGTTTTCAAACATCCTGTGTCGCGGAGGCAGTATACATACATAAATTGCACATGAAAAAACATCCAGACCCGGAACTTATTATTCGTAGACCATAAACAAATACTAGTTACGTGCGGGAATCGAACCCGCGGTCCACAGCGCAGGTATACGCTGTGCCACTACAACACCGAGCCGTCAAACCAGAACTCTAGCTACTAGCGCTCCACATAGGGGTTCGAATTTATTCGGAAAGAGACAGTTGGCTATAGTGGCTATAACTGACAACAATAAGAAACAATTCATTAACAGTCCAGGTGAAGACATATCACCATATCCTCCTAAACAATATAATGTAGTTAATTCATATGCTTTTAAAATAATCACACAATGGTGATAAAAAAAAACATCGAAGCGTTATATCGTATTTCAACAGACACGGAATAATTACGCAATAGTGATAAAGGGTTAAGTTTTAAAACCAAAAACAGATTAAATAAACACTGAAGCATTATATCGTATTTCCACAGACACGGCGGCGACAGTCATGCTGGTGGAATGTCCCAGTTTGCATCGCATTACACTGTTCGTTGTTTTGAGGTTAGAATTGATATGATGACGTTATGAATATTATTTGCAGATGATAATGAGTTTATTAGAAAACTAAAGCAAAAGCAAATTAATTATTATAACACATTATACGAATTCTTCAAAATATAAGACGCTAATGTTTTCTTATATATACCCGAACAGTACACATTTGAAATGAAACTATTATTTACGTATTTTATCGCGTTTAATTTTGTTTTTATATTCTCGACGTTTCGATTGCTTTACAGCAGCCGTGGTCACGAGGGGACGGAGGTGTTAGAAGTCCAGATCCTTCGGGTATTTTCTTATTTTACAGGACGTTAATTTTATAAGTCGCTGGTTAAAAAAAAGTGGTTCTTCAGCTTGTCATCCCCCCTGGATGTCAAGCAAAAGTTTCCTTACTAACTTTTTATAATTATTTTTAACGTAGATGTTATCTTTTATGGAATGTCAGCTACCAGGGGGAAAACGGAGTTATGTGAGTCTGTCCAACGAAAACTCCACGATGGTCACCTTCGAAGCTCACGAGGGGTTTGGTTCTCGGTTAGGAACGCAATCGTGGCTCTTTCGGCGCTTCACTAAGAAAGACCCGGACGCAGAGTTTCAGTTTGGACAGGCCGAATTTTTTTTTTAAATCTTTTCATGTGTTAGCAGTGCTACCCACTCTATTTTCTTACACTGCATTGCTAGCGTCTACGTAAGGTGCTGACTAACTACAAACTAAAGAATGGACTCCTAAAAAATAGCACTACTACGGCGATTATCTTTACAAATCTCGTTCCCTCGCAAAGATTCTCGAAAGAGCGTCCCTCTTTCAAAATGTCAAGGTTCATCTGGAGACAGCACGGCAGCGTGCATTACGTCACGGGCGCCGCAGAGGAGCGTCCCCGACCATAAATCTTCTGCTAACGTTGTTTAATAAGTCGTTAAGTTGGATACCCAAGGCCTTGTTGTGCTTTATTGTAATACGTGCTCGATGTGTTACATTATTCATTCATGTATGTAAGCCCTAATGTCAACTGTCGCCGTACATCGCTTTGGTTTGTTTACTTTTTATACCACAGTATGAAGTTAATTCTAAATACAGGGCAAAATACTTTAGGAACAATGTAGAATTTCGTAATCATGTGGACAGCTCGCAGTGTTGACTGTTTGAACTTAATTTGTGATGAACTAGTTAACTGTTACGAGATTTCAAAGAATAACACTATAACGATTTGGCCTAATTTTGCTATTTTTAAACATCAGCACTTACAATTTTTGTTTTGGCGTTGAGGAAAAAGCATAACGCTTGCCCCATTTCTGGCCAGGAGGACACCATCAAACGGGTTACTTCAGAATCTGATCTTAGAAGGAAAATCTTAGCGACCAAAACCATCGTGGTGCTGTTGGCCCGGAGGCCACCATCACCACTTTATTTATAGAGACTTGCGAGATGAACTTACAGATTTTACAACAACACCTTTTCAAGACGTTTTAATGTACTACTAACACCATCTAGTCGCCCAATATAAATATTTTTTGTAACAAAATTGCTGAGCCTGTACAGCCTCCGTGATTCGAAAAGTTTTCGTCTCACCTGAACCAACTGTTACCAATTACGCCCATATTTGTGAAGATAAGATAAAAGGTCTTCATAATTTTTTTCATTATTTAAGCCTACCAAAGATAAGGTAACATCAATCATTTCATGTCAAATCACCCGCCTCAGGACCCTCGCACTGAAGAAGCTCCCATCACTAGTCTGTGGGATTAGGGTTCGGCATGTTAGGATGGATTTTGGCCATCGGTCGGACGCCAGAGGCTCTTCGGTTATTCCGCAGAGCGCCACCATGCGCACGTGATGTTTGAAGATAAACGTGGCATACAATCCCCAAAAACACCTAAGAATCAAACGCATTTTGAGATAATTACCAATAAATTCGAGCACATTTTTAAATATCAGCCCACACCGACCGATATAATTTACGACCGCTAAGCTCAGTGGCAAGGGTTCCTGTCTGCCGAGTCTAAAGTCCTGGGTTGGTATAAGTTATTCTGTAAGTCTGAGAAAATCTCATGCTAGACTATGACGGAGAATAACTATTACAAAAAAATCCTACCTGAAAATATACATACCGATGACGTGCCATCGTGTCTAAGGTACTAGTACTATCGTTTAGGTTTAGGTTTACGTTTACGTTTACGTTTTACGTTGTACGAGACGTTTAGTATTATCGCTCAAGCTAAACGATTCTAGCAAGTCCTCCTATAAGTCAAGCCTATGTCTAACAGATAGTCCACATGAAGAAGAAGTACTATTGTACTATACACGAGTACTTGTATTTGGGAAAGAATCGAATGAAATTTTCCATAGAATTTTTTTTTTCACAAAATGTAACCTTTGCTAATAAATTGTATTCACAGGATCTGCCTACAATCGTCGTAACATTTCAAATTTGATTTCAGCCCCGGAGCGCGTCTATAAATAGTCCCCGGGGAACCTCCGCTCCCCGTATAAAGATAGGCGAAGTTGTATCTCGGAATCCCGGAACAAAGGATGATAATCGGGTTCTCGTGCTTTAATTTTAAATCCAATCTCAAGCAGCTGTCTTCCTACTATTGGAACAAATGTTCGAGCGCAACAATGTATAGCGCAATAATGTATTGCCTTGTCGACGCAATGATTATTAATTTGATTAACGGACGCCGACTTTCTTGGGTGATTTATACGAACTCTGACGCTTTGTCTTCTGAATGGTATTAATTGAATCACTATAGCGAGAGTTGTGAAATATAAAATGTATAGGAGTAAATCCATAATAATTTAATATAATTCAGAGAACAAAAGTGAAGTAGCAGCCTGTAAGTACTTACTGTAGGCAAAGACCTCGTTCTCAAATGTCTGAGAGGTCATATTTGTTCAATACACAAATCGATAATTTGTGTAATGAACAAATATGGGCTTCGACTATGGCTCAAATTCGAACCCATGGCTCAATAGTCAGGTACGTTACTCACTAAGCGACGTGGTCGTCGTAGAATACACTAAATACTATAATTCCTTTTTTACTTTAATTTACTTCATTAAAGTATATTCCTTCATTCATATGTCCATTACGGTAACGTAGTTGAAGCGACCATGTTCAGATTAACTAAGAGATTAGAAACCATTCCGGCGCTACCGGTTAGACGGCAGGATACGTAACCAAAATGAAAATTATGTCCGACACAGTCACATATACTAACCTAGATATAGACATGACTCCCAATCAATATGGAATCCGTACGAAAATTCGATATTTATTCGAGTTGTCGTAAAAGACCTCGCTACTTTGTATTAACAACTCTCCCTATATAGTATTGCCTGCAAAAAGAATGTAGATCATGGAAGTGCAGAGCGTTCACAGCCAAAATGTCTTGCGTACTTCCATTGTGACATTTTATGCGAAGTACTTCGCGCAATAGTTTAGGTGCTGACTGAAAATCAGCGTTGAGGTTAACCTGCAACCATAAAGAGGACAAACCATGCGAACCATAAAGTTCAAAGTCGTCAGAGGCTTTTCTAAAATTATTTATGGTTTGCTTTTACCTTTTATTGTTTTTCTTGTATATGTGCATAGTGCACCTTTGTGTTGTGTAAATGAATTAATCATATTCATATTCAACAAATCTACCAGACCTCTCAATACTGTTATCACAAAGTTTGTGAGTTAATAATAATAATAATGCGAATGGGTTGATCGACTCCGTGACGGACCGCTCCGAGCTCCAATGCAGAAGCCGACGCTCCTTGATACCGCTCACATCGTCTGTCGGCTTCTTTCCCTTTCCCCTAACCCTCAGCTGTCTGCTCTCCCCTGCAATGGGTTTCCGTTTGGTTGGGTTTATTTGTTAATTTTATCTCTATTGCATTCCTTTGAATAGAAGGATATAAAAGGCAGACTGAATGCCTATAGGCATTCTCTACCAGTCAACCTATGGTAGGGTGAAATTTTATGGTAGGCTCAAAAAGAAGTTAGAGAAGTATAAATTACTAAACTGCTAACTACATTACTAATAAATATTTGAACTTTTATTACATAAATAAACTCTAATGAAATACATAAAATCATATACATATGTTACTTAGATAGATACATATATACTTTCTTATATACATACATACATACTTTTGCCACTTTTATATATTTCTGTATATTTACCAGTACATAACCCAAACAAATGAGAATAAATATACGAGTAAAAATAGTTCCCAATATAATTATAGTAAAAAAGGCTTAGGGGAGTATCGGCCCCACCACCCACCGACGTTACAGTTTAAGTGACAAAAGTTTTGCGACAGCTCAATCGATCAGCACCTTGCCAAGAGGTTCTAGTGCCGTGCTTCGGCATAATTGAGGATACAAAGGCCATACAGGTCTGTGATTTACAACGGTCTCGGGAACTGGCGTCTTCCGTCAATTGACGTCTGCATAAATGGATGTTGGACAAAAGAACCACCGGGGACGCCAGGGTGTGTTAGAGCTGGCGCTGGACGCCGCAGAATGCAGATTGCCAACCGAGTGCGAGGGCAACCACCGTCTAGCAGCACTTCGCATCATTCATCTTCGCATCACCAACTGGCTTGGTGTGGACCCTTCCTTTAGGACCCAGCAAGCGGCACACGCCGCTAGCCTCCTCTCAAATATTTTTGAGAGAGGTTGAAGCAGGGAAGGGTCCGCCACGCTGCTCCTATGCGAGTTTGCGGACTTCCTTAAGAAGGACGTATTCCTTAGATATAATATTTTTGATTCTCTCAGATATGAACACCTTACGATGTAGTCATTCGCTGCCGAGAACCTGGTAATATCAGCACTTAATATTGATATTAAAATTTTAATTGATGCTGGCGCTTGGGATCCAACCCAGGCCATTCACGTACTATGAAATTAAAGCGAGCGCTTTAACCTACAGGCTACCATGGTAATATAAGTAAATATTCGTTATTTTCGACGGCACAAATTTCTTTTACAATATAAGCTCAGTCAAAGGCCTTTCAAACATTATCTTTTAATCTTTTAAAGCTTAACCTCGGTGCCGACGAAAATTAAATTGTTTGGGCACGTTCGTTGTATTGATCCGCAAGCGCGATGCGCCCGTGTGTGTAACCATCTACCGGTGTGTGATAGGCTGTAATGTCATCTTTACATCGCGGGCACGTAGGAAGCTAGCCGGCCGCGTAAATCTGGACAAATTGTGCAACGAAGCCACGCCGACTCATTGTTAATAATATTGATCTATTTAACGTGACGTGAATCAGAATGTGTATGAAGGCCTGGTATAAATGAAAGATGGTTTATCGAACTGAAATTTCCTTTATCGGGGTAGATTAAATTTCCGTCATAAGAAATAAATCGTCACAAAAATTGAAACAATCATGCATAATAAGTCAGTGAAGCGACTTGTTCTTTATCTATCGTAATGGCGATAACTACTATTAAATTTAAAGCGTTGAATTTTAATGGATTTTTGAATTTTGGTGCAAAACAACTGTGAAAATATCATTATACAAGTAAGACTTATATGCTAGCGAAAAGTGTGTAGTAACGTAGTAGTGTTACATGGGTCCCTAAACTTTTAATGCACAATACGAAAAATTTCCTCTATGGTACAGACTTGCCCTCATAAATATAAGTACCTGGGTGACCGAACTTCGCTCGTTCGGCCTATTATTATATCCATACTAACGATGTAGTGCAGTGCCATCTGTTGTTGCGTAGCTAGAATACTGTTACCTCTGTATTCTAATTGATTGTATTAGAAAAAAGTTATTTAATTATTTGTGTGAGAATGAACTTTCTCAGGGATAACACCTGTCTAGATAAACTTAGAAAGTAAAACATTATCTAAATACAAGATTTTAACCAAATCGTGAGAGCCATTTCATGTATATAAGAGAAAAAGTCAATGTACGTATTAACTGGATTTAATTTAGAAACTCCTTAAACTATGATGCTTTTACTATGTTAAATTCTAGACAGCAAAAATATTCAACACAAATGCTTTCAGAATTATGTAGAAAAAGCTTAATAGTACATTACAAATAATCCAAAAGTTCTCTGGTTTAAAGAAATGCCAAACGCGTGGCTTAGTGGTCAGCGTACGTGTCTGTAGAGTACTCGCTTCTGGGTTCGATTCCCAACTGGAACCAATATATGTGCTAAACACAATACTGCTTCTGACCCTTACTCTGATCTTATCACCTAAGCGGAATTTATAGACGTAAGGGTGCCTCTGTGTTTGCCCGTACAATTATCCTTCTCCAGTGGTGCCGACGTATTTAATTGCTACAGTAAGTAAAATGGGCCTACGGCGTAGCGACGTCAGACTTAAATTTAATATAAATTTAAGGCACAGATTAGAAAAAGGCACAAGCGCATCTGTTTATTTTTAATTAATATTAAGTCTAGCCACAGACAATTGAATATTGAAAACGACATAAGATCACCCAAAACGCAAAACAATTTGAAAGTTAGAAGTTATCTGTCCTTAATCAAAAATTATAAGTAGAAGGACAAATAAAATTATATCTAAATCAAAAATTTCTGTTATTTTTAGATCATTTCAGCCTATCACAAGTAAAGTAGCACAAAGTAGTAGGTAATGGCCTCCTTCTGAGACGTCATGTGTACGTCCTCTGCTGGCGCTTTCATGCAAAGGCCTATGTCCAGCAGTGGACGTCCACTGCTGATACAAAAAAAGATAAAATACGTATTTTCGATGACATCATCATCATCATTTCAGCCTATCAGAAGTCCACTGCTGAACATAGGCCTCCCCCAAAGATTGCCACGAAGTTCGGTCCTGAGCCACGTGCATCCATCGACTTCCCGCAACACTGCGCAGGTCGTCACTCCATCTTGTGGGGGGTCGTCCTACACTGCGTTTGCCTGTACGCGGCTGCCACTAGAGAACCTTTTTTTCCCCAACGGTTGTCAGTTCTGCGAGCTATGTGGCCGGCCCATTGCCACTTCACATTGCTGATCTTTACGGCTATGTCGGTTACCTTAGTTCTGCTGCGGATATCATCGTTGCAGACTCTATCACGTAGAGAAACACCGAGCATAGCCCTTTCCATAGCGCGCTGAGCAACTTTGAGCTTCCTCATACGGCCTGCAGTGAAGGACTAAGTCTCGGATCCGTATGTCATCACAGGCAACACGCACTGGTTGTATACTTTGCTCTTGAGGCTTTGCACTATACTCGATGAGAAGATATGACGTAGTTTCCCGAACGCATTTAATTTTTTCGATAATACCATAATATTTAATATCCATCTATTTCCACCAATTGAACTAAAAATAAAATAAACAGCAATCAGTATGAAATTGACGCCGTCCCAACCGATATATTTTACTGTTTATTGCGGTAACATTTTACTAGCCTTGGTATAAAGCCCATTTTATAGCTGATATCTTCAGAAATGTGATATCGAGAGTGAATTAACGTGGAAGGAGGTTTTATTAGCAATAAAGAGGTCCTAACTTAGCTCCACGAGAAGAAAACTTGTGTCTAGATGATATTCGTAGATTAAAAAATTTAATGTCAGATGAAAATGTTCATGTTTATCAACTTTTTTAATCAAATTCTTTAATCTTTTAAAATCTCTATCACTTCTAAATTCATAAACTCTAGTTTAGGTTATTACAAAGTTACCACCATGGGAAGCTGTTAATGAGTTAACTAAACGCGCTATTGAGAGGTAGTAAACCTTTTTTATTGTTAATATCTGGACAAAAAAATTATTGACTGGTCACGAACTATTTACTAGGAATTTAGAAGGGAAGTGTTACAGTTACTGTATAAATTCACAGCACGTGTACAATGCAGTGTGGTGAAGGTACAGTAGATTCGGTCACTCCTATTCGAATAGGAGTATCAACCATAGATTGAACTAACAAGACCTACCATCCTTTATTGTACAGCTGCCAATCATTCTGCAAAACGTGGCAACTAGTCTGCAGAGCTGCAATTATTGGTTTTCACTCTCTGGTGCAGTAAATTAGGGAATGGTGTTACACACCATTAGTCCGCGTTAGCGCAGGTAAGTTTCTGTTACACTCTCCCGCTGGTTCTTTACAATATAACCGGTCTCTACCGGGGGCCTGAGCTGTCGTTCGTACACGGCAATAATTGATTCCCCCCACCGCGTGATATGTCTCACGGACACACCAACGACATCAGCCAATTGAATAAAGAAGAAATCCTCTATTGAACTAATGCCTCTCCAAGCGCCAGAAAAAGCAGCATACATTTCTTTGAAGGTTCTGAAGGTTTGCCTAATTACACCAGCAAACAACTAATACGTTTAGTTTCACAAATTTTCTAATCGTTCGTTCTTTACAGAGAATGCGAAGACCCCCGAGACACCGCTGGCTGACAGTGTCAGTATTCTTCATAGCATACTCCATTTTTCAAGCCGTGTTGAGCGCGTCGACAACTCCTCAGACCGACAAAGTAGAGACAACTGATGAAATTATCTCTCAAAGTCCTTTACTAAACACAAAAGCGTCCACGAAAGGTAAGAGAAATTCTTAAATATCGCTAAAACTTTTCCATTGTAAGAAAGGCTGGGAAAAAGATGGGACGAGAAACAGAATTCAGATTTTCTTTATATATTTTTTTTAATACTGAAGTAACAAGTAGTTATTTTTTTTTAATACTAATTACTCATTACGCGGCTACTCCACCCTATGGACCCCTGCAACGAAGTTTAAACAAAGAAGTTTACCAATACGGTCATTCTTGCCGACTAAGATGAAATGTCTTACAGCCTGTAATTATATCCTTCAAACTGGAACGCAGTTACACTGCTGCTTAGCGGTAGAAATAAGCAAAAGGGTGATTCCTTATCCAGACCACTCCCAGGCAAGAAAAGAAGTAACTATGCAATGTAACTATAATAATTAAATTGAAACATGAAATGAAGACATAACTGCGTTAATAAAATAAACATGTTTCGCAATCTGCATGTACACTGTAATCTAAAATACAATATACCCATTGTTACAATCACTAGTCCACTGCTGAATATAGACCTTACCGAAATAATGCCTCTAAGAACGATCCTGAGCACCCTGCATCCATCCCACAACACTGTTCACACTGAACGTCGCTCCATTTTGAGACGGTCGAGCACTCTGCCTTTGCGAGGTACTACTCGAGAATCTTCCTACCCAACCTGCTTGGCAAGCGTAACAACTATGCTAACAATGGCACCAACAACATACATTTTTTTTTAAATAACTTGTTTCCTTTACACCAATTTCCGTTATAAGTGCCTATATCCAACAGATATCAGAATCGGTGCATGAATAACGAAATGAGATCTTTTTAATAAAATCGTTTAGAATAAAAATTCTCTCCAATGCATTCTTTTTCTCAAATTTCTCGCTTCACTCATTCCATTCCAAGGATTTCTCTCCTTAACATTTAACATTACAACTAACAATTTTAGTGTTGCCGCCATCAGGGTTCGATCTATATTAGAATATATATTTTAACAATATTGCAACATATCTTTACCATGTTTCTTTTGCATTCATACAGCAAAAATTTCAGACAATTTAATTTTCAAAAAAGATTTTCAAAAGATTTCAAAAAAGATTTTCAAAAAGAAATTCAACAGATTCAGATAATGCTAATTAAAAAAAATGTTGCTTTGCAATTACCTGAAGAATTAACCTGGTATGCAATACAGAAAATATTTGCCCATACCTTGTCCTTAATACGAACAAGCGGGTTGGTGAGTAAAATATACTAGGGTGTAATAAACATCGGACAATTACGTACACGTCATCCAGTACCAAACTCGGTTCCCCAGTATGTTGACAGATGGACGGAGAAACATCCATCAATTTTTCTACACACAAATATTTGCCCCTGGCGGGATTCGTGCCTGCAATCCACAGCTTCGAAGGCCACTACCAGTAACAAGGTTATCAGACCGTCATGTATCAGAACTTTATCGATTTCAGAAAATAGTATTTCAACGCCACTCTCAATGACCAGTAACACTGAAGCAGAGGACGATAGCAGCGAAGTACCACCGGAAGGCGGAAAGAAAATGCTCAAAGGTACAGAGGAAGAAGAAGAAGAAGAAGGTGAAAAAAAGAAGCAGAAAGACGAAGGCTACGTAAAGGTAAAACCTCTGGTAACCTCTAGTAGCTACAAAAACATTACCTACAACTTAAAATATTTAAAAAGCCTATAACATACAGTGTTATTTGCAAACTACGAGCCGTGTTGTAGCAATTTTAACATATGCCACGCCCCTTTCTAGCAGTGGGCGACGAAAGAAGCAGTAATGATACTGGAACAGAACAGTTGTTACACTGCTGTTTGCCGACCGAAATATGATTATAAACAACCAGCACACACAAAAGGCAACATAACGTGCGAAAGTTGATACGATGAAGATAGAATTCTTTTTCATGTATTTACTATTATAGATTTTTCTTTTGTTTATCCATATCTATAACATCAACACTATCATTATCATCACCACTATCATCGCTATTACAACTATCATTGCCATCACCACTATCATTGTCATTACCTCTATCATTGCCCCCCTTTGTTTAACCACAGCTTCTCTAAAAGCAGTAACAACTATCTTAACGATTATATCGCGTAAACTCTTAAAAACATTCATCTTTTTTTATACATTATTGATAGTGAAGCAGAGACCAACGTTGTTGATGTTTACCTTCTTAAGTTAAATAAATCTAAAAGGCTACACGCAACCAAACTTCATCTGTCTGCTTCAAGTTTACAAGTGGCCTTTTATGGTACGGAGTTGTACTCAATTTTCCTGTCCACGACATAAACGTAACGCCTTTGGGACTAAGTTTTGTTTTTATTTCAGGAAGATGCTATTCCCACTGTGCATCCACTGAGGAATTGTACTCCACCTGCAATTGAACAGGTATTTAACTTCTTCCTATTATTTATCAGCCTGTATTACTCACTGCTGGACATATCAAAGCGGCAATAAAATCTGGCATGCCAAGCGTGGAAGTTTTACCTATATACACCACACCTGGCAAGCGGGTTTGTAAGCGCTGAGCGTTTTGTGTTATCAACCCATTAGAAACGCCGCTGCCCGTCACTAGTCTATGGTATTTGGGCTCTGATGACTTTTCTGCAATCAATCGGTCACCATAGCCTTGTTCAATAGCTAGCAGGGTGGCTGAAGTCTGAAATAGTGCAGTCATTCGGATTAAAAGAAAAGTGTAGGAACATTCTGGCAATCCTTAAAATATTAAATTGTTTTACGAATTCCTGTACAAATCTCGGGCAATTGTAATAGAACTTTTGCCGGTATTCTGCGAGGCCGCGCCCCATTAGCAGCAGCTAGAGCCGCCGATAGGCTCTACTACGGACAAAATATACAGAGTATGTCATAGTGTCGTAAATATAAGCTCAAATAGCATACACTCGTTTTCATCTTCCTGCTATGCGGACGGACACGGTGTCCTCCACTGCACATAAAAACTAATTACCAACTTCGATACTATATATTATTACATATTTCAATAACATATAAATATATACAACTCAATATTAATTGTGGCATAGAACTAACCTAAAAATATAGATATTTCTAATAAAGTCCATATAATTTCTAGTTTCCCCAACCACTGATGGGACAGACGGCGCGCAGGCACGGAGGTCTAATTCTCCATATTCTGGTGGCGGTGTTCACTTTCATTGGTCTCGCCATCGTCTGCGACGAGTACTTCGTGTGCAGCCTCGACAGGATCTGTGAAGGTTTGTTGCACTAAGCCATTTATAATAATCATTGTGGCATAGAATTTCCAACTTCCATCATGACATTCCGATAACGAATCCTATACCTGAAGTTGTTAACAGATCAAAATATTCTCACTCTTATTACTTTAGTCACCGACTAGACTAACACAAGACGATTTTAACACTTTTATATGGCTAATATTAAGATAGTAAAGTAACAGGAACAGGCCTCCTTCTCAAATACTAGTATCAGAGAGGGTTCTATCTTAATATGACACTATGACCCTAGTGTCATATAAAGATAGAACCTAGTATATTTTAATATGACACTAGTGTCATAGGTAAATTGGTTTAAACCTACACTAAAATTAAGCCTCGTTTTGTAACAAGTTTGGTGAGTGTAATAATAATAAAGTATAAACGCAAACACAAACTTTAAATAGACATCATTCAATGTTCACTGGTGGATAATGGCTTCTTATTTTTTTTACGTAGTCGCTACGTTTGGTAGGCGTTTTGGAGATCGCATCTTAGACGTGGTAGATCAAAGCGGCGGCCTTTGCTGCTGCTTACGAATTTACGAATGGGCCGGCACGACCCGGGTAGTGGCTCGGCCTCGTGGAATACCTGCATGAAGTAGAGGCATCTAGTGCTATCGCGTTTCGTTCCGTGAGTGTGGTAATCACCTACTACACTCTCCCCCACCCCCCCACATCTTAACTTCTATTTGATGTTGTAATTGTTGCGGAACGAATTTGATAAGATGGTATGGAGAGCCAGATTAATTGCAGGCTGTGAGGGGATACCATCTTAGTTCTCAGGGGTGACCACGGACCTTCTTCGATTTAAGTTGTCACCGTTTATCAATAGGTAGACTGTTTTTTAATGATTTAGGGCGACATGTTTGTCGCCCTAAATCTGCCCATTCTAGCAGCAGCTAAAGCCGCCGCTTGGCTCTACCACGCTCAAAAAATATTGCTTAACATTGTAACTGTCAATATTATGACAGTTACAATGTTGCCAGTGTTTTTTTTCTTTGTAACCGAAAACATATTGAGTGTTGTTTATTTTTCAGAGCTAAAACTAGCACCCGACGTGGCCGGTGCGACGTTCATGGCAGCTGGTAGCTCCGCGCCGGAACTAGCGACCGTTGTGATCGGAGTTTTCTGCGCGCAGGATGATATCGGTACATCTCCTAGATATTAATTGAGCTGTTTAACAATATTTAATAATTCATGTGCAAAGATCTGTAATTGTTAATAAAGATCATCAGAGACAAGGATAAATTCTCAAACTACAGACGCAAGAAACGTTACGAGTATATTACAAAAAGCCTGACGGACTGCACGCGAAAAAATATCTATGGTGCCCACAGAATACCAGCGCATTACTGTAGCATTATGCTGAGTCCGATGCCGTTGCTGCAACAAAAGCATTTAATTATTTTTGTTATGTTAATTATGTGTTACTTAAGTTTTGGCAATGAATAAATTACTTTTCTTTCTTTCTCATAACTCCTTTATCTAATATAAGTCAACAGATATATTCGTACTGCAGAAACGCATGTTTTAAACGCATAAATAATACGTAACGTGTTGTTGCTGGGGCTGTTGCTGCTGTTGTTACTGTGGCACTGCTGCCACCGCTACAACAGTGGGCACCGTGCCCATAGTACAGACCGCTTCTGCTTGACAATTCTTGTACAGAAGGATACAATTAAAGATATGCTAAAGGTGGATTGGGCAGATAACGGACGGAAGTGGGAATGTACCGTCTTTTGCTCCGGATTCCGATCTCTTCTACACGTGATGCACCCCCCCGATAGCCAACTAACGAGTCACCGTCGACCGAATGGTTGTGACATAGCCATCCGATTTTGTCGAACCCAAATCACACAGTCTTGTGATTGCGAGCAGCCTTACTAGTGCAGGAGTTACGCGTGCATTTGAGTCGGTAGGTGAATTGGCATTTAAAAAAAATCGGTTAAATACGATTCGGACTCGCAACCGAAGATTCCTTACAACCATGTATGTGAGGTTTGTGTTTACTAAAAAAAAATGGTTTTCCTTCATTCACTTCCGATCTTTAGTTCGTGCACGTTTACTTTAGAGTGTGCATTACATTCACATGAAGTTAGACGCTTACATGTGTTATCGTTTTAACTATAGAGCAAAAGAAAATTTGGATCTGTTTTATTATTTGTTAGTTCATTATCATTCATTATATATGTGTTATATTCTGTGAAAATTACACCGAGCTGCCTATTACGGTTCCAAAGCTACAGTCCTTTGAAGGTAGAGCCAACGGACGAACGGACGGACGGGCAGACGGCGTACGTTACCCCAGCAGCGGCTCATTCCTCTCGCTCTGCCGCAGGCGTGTCGGGTGTGATCGGGTCCGCGGTGTTCAACATAATGTTCGTGATATCCGTGTGCGCGCTGTGCGCCGGCACCGTGTCGCATCTCAACTGGTGGCCGCTGTGCCGCGACTGCTTCTTCTACGCCCTCTCCATCCTCGTCATGCTGTGCACGATTTCCAACAAATATGTGTCCTGGTGAGTTTAAGTTCAACTCTAATCTTAAATCTATCGCTCAATTAATCTTCTGACCGAATATGCTAATGACAGCTTTCCACTGTGCCAAAGATTTTATAGAGCTGTAAATGCACGCGCAAACGACGAGACGCTCTCACGTCGTCTTTCACTATACTAATACAGGATATTCGATGTAACGCTTATGCGACAAGATCGGAGGAAGCGTCACGTGCACAAATATTGAGCTCATCAGTTATGCACGCTAATCACAACGCCACGCGGTCGGTGTATTCTATGGTAACCACGATTGCTGAGCGCTAAGAGGATCGGCTTACAAATGAATCGAGCAGACAACTCGTGTTCGATGGAATCGATGTGTGGGAAGATTTGTATCGTTGGCCTTAACAGTAAGACGGCGTCAGGTTCGCCACATGCCAGCTCTGGTGAAAAGTGGATTGAAAGTAATAAAAGTAAATGTAGACCTCTGGACCACCTCAGTATACGAATACGGTCACAAGTGAAATAATTATTATATAAAAAGTGCCTGCTGGGGATCGTCGTAAGTATTGACTATCCCCTTTCTTCCTGTGGGTGTTACAAGAGGCAACTCAGGGAAAAGCCTTGAAAATCGTAATGGATACCGACAGATGGCGCAATAACCATCTCGAAATAAACCAGACCACAATTAAGCTGATCTATGATGGATCTAAGCAGCATCTGAGGTGCGAGACGTCAGGTACTGTAACAGCCATCCCACTTGGCGAGCGTGGTGATTATGGCAAACTCTTGTTATCGGAGAGACCTATATCCTGCAGTGGACTTTTTACAGGCTGTTAAGGTAAGGCTTGTCATTTCTTACTCGCAGGCCGGAAGCGCTATTCATGCTGATAATGTACGGCGTGTACTGCATCGCGCTGCGGTTCAACACGGAGCTGGAGCGCTGGGCGCTCACGCTGCCGCTGCCGTTCAAGCTGCCCACGCGCGAGGAGCAAGCCGCACTCGTCACCTACAGGTGGGCTCGCTACACACATGCATACATGCAGACGAACACGTGCACGCACATATGCGCACAAACACACGTACGCACACATGAGCACGTCCAACGTGCACACAGTTTTGTACGTGGTAGAGCTAAGCGGCGGGTTTTGCTGCTGCTCGAATGGGCCTCGCAGATTGCCGGCGTGAAGTAGAGGCATCTTGTGTTTTCCTTTTCCCTCTACCCCTCTTCTTTCTTTTCCTCCTCTCCACTTTTTCCTCTCTAATTATTCCTGAAGGCCCGCAACGCACCTGCAGACCACTGGTGTTTCACATGTACGTGGGCGTCGGCAATCACTTAGCATCAGGTGAGCCACTAGCACGTTTGCCTTATTTACCATTAAAAAAAAAACATATCACGGTGAGCACGGGCAAATCTGTAAAGAAACGCGTGCCGACTCGCTGACGGTTTCTTTTCATCATCATCAACATTATTGTCTTGTAAGACATTCATAGTCAGATATCGGTTATGCAATACTTTAATTTTCATTTAATTCCATATTACGGACTGTCCGCTGAAAGTAAGTGTGAAACAATCCTGTCACGGTATATCAGCTTAAAGTGGCACAGCGCTGCAAACCAATATTTTTGCCACGCACCAAAACTTTGTGGAAGATGGTGTCCCCTGTGGTATTTCCGAATTAGGGACCTTCAAGAGAAGAGCCTTATCCATTCGCAAAGGCCCGCAACGCAACTGCAACGTTTAGTGGGGGCCGGTACTATCAGATAAGCCGCTCGTTCGTTTCTTCGTCGCCTTTTCTTTCCTCTTTAATAATGAAAAAAATACCACATTAAGGAAATGACGTACATAAGACCCTATTACATGATAAAACCTTTATCGCCGTCCATTGTATCCTATGTAAGTATCTAAATTTTATTTGATAGAAATTAATAAATCTTTCTTTTTTTTAAAAGCAGAAGTTCGGGTGGTCAGCCGCCGGCTGCGCCCGCCAACGCGGACGGAGAGTACACACAGATGGAAGGACAGACTAAAGAGACTCCTTTACAACCCACCGGTTAGAAATTTAGCTAAGAGCTTTAGTTAGCCCCAGTCTCCGGTTCAATCACTCGTCACACAAAACTTAAAAGTATTACGCTGCTATTTCATCCTGGTGTTCTCGAGCCATTCGTACTGCAGCTATAATACAGTTGCATGGCACTATCACATAAAAACTAAGGACTTCATGACACTTCTTTTTAAATAATAACTAAAATAATTATATTGGTCGCCCCGATAGCGTAAAGGAACTAGAACAAATGAGTTTTTCGAACCTTACGATCGACTTGTATGTTTGGACGGTGTATATTTTAACTACGACAAACACACCGTGCAAGCAAAGGAAATGTTTAGTTTTTCAAGATTATAATAAGAACAAGACACAACAAGGAGGCAGACCTCCTTTCTTCCCGTAGGTGTCGCAAGAGCTTTGAAAGTCTCATGACAACCACCGAGAGCATACCCGGCGACGAGGCTTACATTTATTTTTTCTAGTATATTTCATGAATTAAAACAATTCATCCCTATCGTGCAAACGCTCACTGGCGCAGCGTGACTGACTTCCCGGCCCCGAAACCCTCTCACATATTTGCCCAACTGTGGGCATTTACAAGCTGTCACTTTACTTTACTATCACTATCGTATGGTAGATCAACGCTTTTATGTTAATTCGGATTTCAATTGTTTTAAAAAGTTTCCGTTCCTCCCGCAGCTGATGGAGCATATGTCAATGCGGCATACAACGCGGAGCCCGTCCCTGTATGGGACCCCAACCAAGAATGGGATCCGAATCAAGCATGGGGTGAAACGGTATGAACTTAGTGCAGTAGTAAAACTAGCTGACAGCTCGATGTTGACACTTTCGATTGTTTACAGATGGAACTCCATTTGCATTCAATAAATCAGTCGTAGAACAAGTAGAAGTGTTATTATCAAAATAAAATACAAACTGTTGGTTTGTAAATATAACATGCGCAGATGATGTTTCTTCGTCGTGGAGAACATTATCATACTTAGTCAGGTTTTTTATTATGGTAAACGAGCAGGCCGGTCATCTGATGGTAAGTGTTTACCGACGCCCACATTTTAATCTAATCTAATAAATCAACAGACAACCTATATAATCTAATAATCCAAATAAAACTCGACTGCATTTCGTCATGAGCAATAGTTTACTTTAAAAACGTCGGCATCGCAGAAATACTTTGTCGGTGCGTCGGCGACTTCAAACGCGGACAGCGGACCTCGGCGCGGACGGTCAAGAAGGTCTACTAGGCATAGTTAACTATTAACGCAAATACATCTATGAGTCAAAGTAACAAAAACTAAAAAAATATACTGTACTTAGTTAATTGATATTTGGTGCATGACCTAGAAATGGCAATTGAATATGAGGCCAAATTGAAACGTGTATAAAAATGGTGTAACACAATAGTTACCGCCGAAGGAACCCTGTTGTGTTGTCGCTCTTGCCGATGTCAGTACGTGTCAGTGTCAGTTTGAATGGGTGGAAAGTTTTTTTTTTCCATTCGTAAATATTTATTTGCCTATCCGTCGGATACTACTTCGGAAATTGTAACTTCAGTTTCTTCGTAGTCTCAGCCAGCTGCTGCTCCTGCTGCTCCAGGATGGAGAGGCGAAGCTCAACCAGCACAAACCCAAGTGCAAACGCCAACGCAACAACAGCCACAACAAACCCAACAACCACCACAGGTATATATTTTTGATAAAAAATAATCATAAGACAGGACAGATGGTAGACTTGTAAAATTAAGATATACTACTTCGAGTAAGGGTAAATTCATAAATATTATCAGGTCGTAATCAATGTAAGTACGTAATGTAAAAATATATATTAGGAATACGTGAAGTAGTAATAATAACCCATATATGATATCTAAAAATTAGGGAACAGTTTTTCTAAACTGAATATTCATCCATTTGCTACATAGTATCTCTATACTATTAAGTACAAATTTACTTAAAACTAAATTAATGCCCTAACACCTATACAGCAAAACTCCACTACACATTAATTTTATTTTCTATGACTCTTAATTGGATGTTGTAAACGAATTTAACTTACTAGCTTTAAAAAACCACACACAAAAAAATAAAGAAATGAAATCCTAAAATTTACACATGCGCTTCACGAGATAAAAGGACAACTACTTTTAACTTACCTGTGATTTATATGAAACTCGATATATTTTATAATATAATTAATATATCTTTCTGAAAAAATTTAAATGTTTTTTTTAAAGCCCACCGCACCTGCAATGCCCGCTTACTACAAGGCCAAGGAGTACAACCCTGAGACAGCTGTAGACCCGCTGGTTAAACCCATTGGTGCAAGTGAGTACTTTATACTTTAAAATAAAAGTTTGTCTACCTCTGCATTAAGAAGTTATGTAAAGTGATGATCTACTCCTGACCGACTTCGAACATGGCGACAACTTCCGAATACTATCGGTAATTGTCCTCTTCGCTGGAGGTATTATAGTCGCGAGGCTAGGCTATGTGAAAACAGGCACTCACTCGTCTTTACCTTCCTGTGTCCGATGTAACGCTATGCGATAAGACTGGAGCAAGGGACAGACGCAGTGTCAATTTTTTCTTTATTGGTTTGAGATGAAAAACGAGCTATCAGTTCACCGGATGTTACGTGGCTTCTGCTGCCCATGGGCACTTGCAAACAAATTCAATCGAATGAGGTTACAGATTCGTTGTCATCCCTAAGGATTAAGATGGAACGAGTCGCGGTCTGTAATTATACTGGCTCTTTATTAAGCCAGTCGTAGAAACACGGGATAGCATCTCAAAACCCCATAATTTGCACGTTCCGCAAATATTAACTGAGTGGTTAACTAGGACTTGAACCTAGGATCCATAAGCTCAGTAGTCACACGCTAACCACTAGGCCAAGCGGTCGTCCTATAAATGTTAATTGGACCGCAATGCCTTTGCAGACCATCTGCAACTGGCGTGCTGGTACGTGGCGTTCCCGGTCCACTGGTCGTGTCGCCACACGATGCCCGACTGCCGCGGCCGCTGGTATCCCATCACCTTCATCATCTCCATGCTCTGGATCTCCTTCTACTCCTACTTTATGGTCTGGATGATCACTATCATCGGTAAGTATCTATAATCTGTTACGACTCTATACTCAATACTATTGAAGTGGGCTATGTGAGAGAAGGAAATCCTGTACCACTTACTAATATAAGACTAAGCAACAACTAAAGACAAATTTAAAAACAGAATGCGAAAACAAGCCAGGGCAGAAGTTATACAATTTTTTTTATTACGTGGGGGAAAGGTGCTAACACATACCAATCGCCAAAGACGGTTACTGGTTACTTCGAAATCACCATTGAAGATATACGACCAAAACCCGACCACCAACTAAAATCCCCACGGTAGATACGCTGTTGGCCCGCTAGCCTTGACAGCTAAAGTTATGCAAAATGCTAAAGTATCTGCTATTTATACCAAAAAATTACGACTCTCACTTGACATCGCGCACGCGCACTGGGGGTCGGAGTAAAATGGCCGTTTGACTAAAGATAAAGGGCTCGTGCTCGACCGTCTTGCGATATGAAACAAGAACTAGAAAGCCATAGCCGCCATACTGTAGCAGCGCTGAGTGAACGGAGCTATGATGCTCTATTGTCTAGCGTACATATGGCGTAGTAGTGGCTCGTGTCCGTGCCGTGTTCTAGCGGGCGATTAACTTGCCTTAAGTACTTGCGCAGTCGCTAGAGTAGAGTAGCTAGAGTAGAGCGGTCAGAGGCGTAGACATTTATTAAGTCTTTTCTATCCGCTTTCCATCAGAGTTTATTTGGGACAACGCAACAGATGGTGAGCCTTTCGCCGTGTATATACGTTAACGATAAGTTTTGAAAAACTCATTGGTGCGCTTCGATCCTCTGATCGAACTCGAGTCTCCTGTTTCGGAGGTAGATCCTCTGACCACTCGGTGTGACCACGATGTATATACCAATATGTCTCGCAGGTTACACGCTGGGTATACCCGACACAGTCATGGGGCTGACATTCGTGGCCGCGGGTGTTTCCGTACCGGATGCTCTCTCGTCGCTCGCCGTTATCAAGGAAGGGTGAGTAAATTCTAAAATTTTATATTATAAGACAACATTATGTTTACAGATCTTCGTAAAGAGATCTTGGAAGTAAATTTTCATCCACTTTTTACCATCGCGTGGATTTGAAACTTTCCGAACGTATGTAATTATGATGATAATACAATAACGTGGTACCATCGAGCTGAACGCGGTAGAGCCAAGCGGCGGCTGTTGCTGCTCGATTGGGCCGGCTCGACCGGGTTGGTACCGCGGCCCAGCAGTATACCGGCGTGAAGTAGAGGCATCGTGTGTTTCTGCGTTTCGTTCGGTGAGTGAGGTAACCGGAGGCCCAATCCCCTCCCCATCCCCCACCTCATCCTCCCCCTTCTATCACCCAAATACCACAAAAGGCGGGCAACGCACCTGCAGCACTTCTGGTGTTGCAGATGTACGTGGGCAACGGTAATCACTTACCATTAGGTAAACCGCTTGCTCGTTCGCCGCCATTCCCATAAAAAAAAAGTCACAGGATGGAGAGTTGGAGCGGATACAGGAACGCTTCATCGTTGTTAGTAGACATATCGAGTTTGTGAATGTTCGATTAGTTTTGATAAAATCTAAGCTATTACAGATGGCCATGTTTAAATCTATAAAAATGAAACCAGTAGAAGAAAACATTAATTTAATAAATTTTTATCTTTTCTTTGAGGAAAGGATAATTGTGGTTCATTCCCATTAGTTTAATTGAGTACTTCAATGGTTGAACATTTTTTTTTTCCAATAGTTAAACTGAGTATAAAACCTTTTAAGAGAGGAATTGCCGCGGCAAAGTGTCGGTTAAAATTAAATCAAAAAATTTAATTTTATTGCAATCGTGTTTATGAACGGTACCTTTTGTGTCAGAAATTTGGGAAGTGTTTGTACATATCATTGTTTAAAATTCAGTAGTACAGTAATTTAAAATGTAATATCCTGTAATATCCTAAGCTCTTTATCTTATTCAACGGGGCTTTTCTAAGAAATGTCCTGTTTCCTATGTAAAGGGTTTTTTTGGTTCACTTAATTCTTGAATTTAAGGTTATTTAGATGTGTGCGCGAAAGTGGGGAAACTGAGCGTAATGCGATCTCTCTGTCGCACGTAAAGGATTAATTAAAACACATGTCCCGCTCGCTCCGGGCGGTGGACAATCGATGCAGCAAGTGTTTCACATTTTTTTCCATTTTGGTTGTTATTCCTGTTACTTTTATTAATATTCGACATTGTAAGGTACAGAGTTATTGTTGTTACGTTAATTTCTACATTTTTTCTATTGTCAAAGTCGTTTTGAATCTTACTGACCTTTGATGTATTATGTACCCTGTCCCTTTTTTATGTGACTGCACTTACACGAGGGCTCCGATAAAATTAAATTACAGGTATATCACATGCTTTTTATTAGCTTATAATGAGATCTTTCAATGAAGTTTTCACCCACTTCTAGTCCGTGTAACTTGAAATTTCGCACAAGTATTAGGAACCGATGACAATACAATAAACCATCGAGGTGCTGTGTCTGTGGTCAATGATTGATTTGAAAGCGCCAATAGCCTAATGGCTTAAACAATGTCAATGTCGTCGCAGTTACGATCCCGCCATTCAACTATTGTCGTGAACCACTCCAGATACGGACTCTAACTTTTGGAATGGTTAACAGGAATATTGCTAGTATTATTTTAAAAGAAAAAAAAAATATCCAGACGGTGTGTAGCGGATCCCTTGAACGGCGCTTGCCATAGTGAACCTCTCGAGTTTGGGCTTTTTACATTAGTCTTAACTAGTTTTTTGGTTGTAGTAAATTTTCCTTTGTATGCTTGGGCTCTGTGTCATGTAGTATACTTAGTTTTACAGGCAGATAATGATAATATTTTTGTATAATTAGTATAATAAGTAGTAGCAAGTTTAAGCCATTATGCACCTAATTAGTAAGGTCTCATGTAGGTACCGCCAGTGTCATGCTATTGGTTGGCACCTAAAGCTGAAATGAACTGGAATTAAGATATATCATTTCTGTTGATCAGTTATGGTGACATGGCGGTGTCGAACGCCGTGGGCTCCAACGTGTTCGACATCCTCGTGTGCCTGGGCCTGCCGTGGTTCATCCAGACCGCCATCATACAACCGGGCAGCCACGTTAATGTCATCAGCAAGGGTGAGATCTGTCTTCAAACATGTATTGTTTAATTGTATTTTTTTTTAATCTTTGCCAAATAGTAAATAATGAAAATACTTACATTTACGTAATTTTAATACAACACAAATACATTAATTTTGTGCACAAAACAATTAAACACGTTCTTTCACCAGGTCTAATCTACTCAACTCTGTCGCTGTTCTCGACTGTAGTTTTCCTGGTGGTTGCGACCCATGCCAACGGCTGGAAGCTGGACCGAAAGTACGGTATAGTGCTGATGATCTGGTACCTCCTGTTCATCACCCTCGCCACCCTCTACGAGTTGAACGTGTTCGGCAACTTCCACCAGCCCGATTGTGCATCTACTTATTAATTTGATTTTCGTGTGTCTCTTTAAACATTTCGTTCAGTTTTATTACTTAAGGAGGCGATCGAATCTTTGCTGTATGCGTCTATAAGATAATTTAAGAATACACTGGTTTTGTTTACTGTATGAGAATACTGGGCTAAATTGTTTTAGTGGTTTGTAAGATCACAAAACGTTTGTATTTGAATTTTTGTAGGGCTTTAGTTTACTATTTAAAAAAAAAATACTAAAGATTTCATCTAGTTTGGGACTAGAGACAGTATCAGTCAGAATGATCAGTCTAATCTTGCCTTTTTTTTAATACCTTGTTCAGATCAAAATTGTTTGTATTTTTAATATTGTTTGACCAATCTGTGCTGCTATGTTTGAATAATATCAGTACAACTTTCAAAATTAGAGCCATATGTCCGACATTCCATGTGTTATATTCTCCATTCCATTTGTTACTGGTATATGTGTTAATGGTTTTAGAGGTGGTGCCACGTTTAATGATAACAGAGCATTTCGGCCAAGTCGTGGATTCCTAAAAGATCACAGCCGAACTTCGAAGCGACTCTTCTTGCGACTAATGTCGAATCTGTGTGATCCTCTTTGTGACTCTACTCTAAATGATTGACATGCTGTTTTTTTGGCCAGTAACGCTCTGTAATGTCCTGTTATGATATTATAAATATTAAAGTATAGTGTATTAATTGTGTCAGTGTATGTGTGTGCACTACTCCAACGCTATGTAGTCGACTCAGTAGGTTTCAGCACACACCGTGAATGAATCTCGACTAAAATCACTGACAAATGTAATTTCGCCGACTCTAGATATTCGATTTGTTTGACTTTATTATATACCATCTGAGTCAGTCCACAATGATCTCGTAATATAATTATATGTTAAATATTGGAGCAAAAAGTGTAACGTTGTTTGTTCCAATACCATTGCGACAATATGTGTTAGTATAGGTAACACTAAATGTTACCTATACTAACCTAACCTATAATATTTTTCGAAATATGAGTTCGATTTTTTTTTATTTAAAATGTATAATTTTTATATGTAATTATGCAATACTCAAGTCTTATTTCTTCATAGAAATTCGAGGCCGATTATTAAGAAATAAATACGGAGTTTATCTAATTTTTTTTTAATCGTAACCGAAAAACCGTACACAAGTTCTGGAATTCAAGTACTTGGGTGTAAGCGAAAGTGATGTATATAATGTTGAGAGAATAGTTGTTGGTGCGAGAATCATATATTTAAAAGCGGTCCTGTAAGATGTATCTCATGACTTGCGAGACATCCATGTTAACTTGTGTACACGAAAAGAAAATATATTCATTTCATACAAAATAACTTCTTATCCGGTATCGGTAACTTGGATAGGATCTCAAAATAATAGTAAAACCGTTTTTGAAATTGTACTTCAAACGATATAACATTGTGATAGTGTTCATTTTGAAAATATGTATTTGTCACAAATATTGAGAAACATAGTAAGGTTTTTTATGATCATAAGTTTGACTACAGTAATAAATACTCATACTTAAAAAAATACATATTCTCATACGGACACAAATCATAATTTGAATTTTAATATTATTCAATATTTGGTATTAAAAAAACTGTAATTAATATTTTTAAGTTTAAAAAAATATAGATATACAACAGCTACGACTAAAAATTAGAATACGGAAAATACAATGTTGTTGTTTCAAAAGTCTTAAAGATTATAAAAGAAATCTCTTAAAAACTTTTAAATCCTGAAACAAAGGTTATAAAAATTACAAAGATATAAAGTTATAAACACGGTTTACATAAAGATATAACGCTTAAAATATTTTAAAAATGTATTTAAATAAATTACTTGCATATTAATTTCGTGGTTTGGCATTTTTTGAGTTTGTCAGATTATCCATCGTTTTTGTATTTTTCAGTTTCAAGTATACAGATTTAAAAGTACCTATAACACAATCAATTCAAAACTATATATTTCCTTTCATAGTTTTTATACCTAAATGGAGCGAAGTTCAGATGGAAACAAAATGTAATGGTTTAATTAAGATTTTTTTTAACTGCTAATTATAATTTGTGTAAACATTTCCATTAAAAGAGAAATTGACAACCTGAAAATACTCGTATTTAAGTACCTAACAAAAAAAATCTAGTCAACATGGCATTCATTGTCATAGAAAAACGGTTGCTTATTTATGTTATCTAATTTTAGTCTAGATATTTATTTATAAAACACTGCGTAAAGTACGAAAGGCGCTTCATACGTCTCTATTTTGTATCAATTTTATTTTTAATCAAACAATGTAATAAACATTATAAATTTATTTTTACTATATTACATTATAAATTACTTATTTCATTGTAAATAGTGTCACCATACACGGAGATAAATACATGCACAAAAACATTCGAAAATACGCCTTAAAAATAGTTAAAGGGAAAAAAACAAACATCGAGACTTACGAATTAAATTTGATAAAAATATCTGTAGACAAAAAGTTCTATTAATATTTATATGATGAATTTAGAAATAGCAAATTTAACAATACTATATTAGTAACTAAAGCCAGAAGGACAAAGAATTTGTGTTTGTGCCGATCTTCCATACTTTCATTCCACTTATACACACACATTCAAGTGTCTTTTTTTTAAAAAACGAAATTAATGAATAGCCTATAGCTATAGCTAAATAGAACTAATATTGACATTTCGAGCGCTACAAATACCTATTGCTCTTAAGATACGTAGTTAATACTTAGTATTTTTTTTCATTATTTTACTTAATTAAAACAGTAGGTAGATATTATTGTTCTAACTTTCGATATCGCTACGTAGAACAATATAAGCCACTTCAATCTTGACTGAAAAGTAGTTACCCGTGATTTTTTTTTACCCCCGACAACTTCCCTCGTTCTTCCTTGAATTTAATGCTTTTCGATTCTGTGATTTGTAGGAATATGTAGAGTTTATTTATACAATGTGCAATCTGTTTTAACATTTCATCCTTTTTTAGTTTAGTTTAATAGTACAAAAGTTCACAGTCTAAACACAGAACAAGAAAGAATAATAATTTAACTAACTTAATCTAGAGCCTAATAAAATAAATAATACGAATTTCAAATTTTTCACTTTTTTTTAATGCAATTTAACAATATTACGTAATCTTGTTGATTTCTTATTGTATAAACTGATGTAGAGCTAGGTGCTCGCTGAATTTCTGAACGTAATATTTGTACTACACCTACAATTGTGTGTAATAAGTTAAGGACATAGTACATATAAAAACGAATCAAGTATTGGCTATTTAAATTGTTATCCATGTTAATCCGACCAGTTCTTACATTTATATCGTTTGAACACTGGATTAAGTAATCCGTAGCTCCTTAAAACATTGTTCAAAAATAAACTTAGCTTAGCATAACCAATGTATAGATGATCTTCGTCTCTATTTATCAGTATTTAATAGATGTGTATGCATAGTATTTATTCGTCAATTAAAACAATTGTATGTTTATCTAAATTATAAAATGTGTAACTATTAAATGTGCGTGTTAAAAATATAAATATAAACAGAGTATCGTATAAATTACGTGATTACAATTGAAAACGTCTATAGCAAAATACATAGCATTTTCTCATGCACGTCGTTACATATCATTGCTTTTAGTATAACGACTAAGAGTTGTCTCTAACCCAATATTCATTTAATTTCGAATATCGATCCGTACTCTGAGTGTGAGTTTTTAATACTACAGAGTTGGCGTTTACTTACAATTTTCATAAAAAGCTTAGCTTGGTAGTTCTTTCTGGACGACCGCGTGCCTTAGTGGTTACCTTACCTGACTCTGTCTCTGAAATCGATGTATGAGCAAAACGTGTCAATAAAGTAAGTGTATGGTTTTCGGGTCTGGTCGGATTGTATTGCGACCCGCGTCTCTGACACTAAATCTGACCATTCTTTTGATTTTATCGCATATTATAAGTTACATCGACTACGATAAGGTAAGGACAAATGAGGCCTGTGTTTGCGTAAACAATTGTGGGCACTTTACCGTCTGCGCAGTTGACAACAGCCGATGGTATTATGAAGTTATCGCCGTGGTGGAATCATCATCATCATCAGTAATATTTAAAATCTCACACACAGGTTACTAGTCATCATTTATTATTTAACAGTTGCCAATAAAAAGAAGTCGTTTGTCAATTATATTGAATGACGTGTAAATTGTATTCACGTGTTTATTATTAATAGTGACAATAATCATTTTCAACGTTTCCGTTAACGTAACGTTGACTAATAAAAATAGCTGTAGACGTGTTATGCTGGAAGGTTATAACGCATAACTGCAAAAAAATTGCTTTTAAATTTCGGAAGGTAACATTTTTTTAATGTTTTACCCTAATTATTACTTCCTTGCGAAAATTTAAAGGTACACTAATCTAATCTTTTTTTTAAAAACGAAATTAATGAATAGCCTATAGCTATAGCTAAATAGAACTAATATTGACATTTCGAGCGCTACAAATACCTATTGCTCTTAAGATACGTAGTTAATACTTAGTATTTTTTTTCATTATTTTACTTAATTAAAACAGTAGGTAGATATTATTGTTCTAACTTTCGATATCGCTACGTAGAACAATATAAGCCACTTCAATCTTGACTGAAAAGTAGTTACCCGTGATTTTTTTTTTTACCCCGACAACTTCCCTCGTTCTTCCTTGAATTTAATGCTTTTCGATTCTGTGATTTGTAGGAATATGTAGAGTTTATTTATACAATGTGCAATCTGTTTTAACATTTCATCCTTTTTTAGTTTAGTTTAATAGTACAAAAGTTCACAGTCTAAACACAGAACAAGAAAGAATAATAATTTAACTAACTTAATCTAGAGCCTAATAAAATAAATAATACGAATTTCAAATTTTTCACTTTTTTTTAATGCAATTTAACAATATTACGTAATCTTGTTGATTTCTTATTGTATAAACTGATGTAGAGCTAGGTGCTCGCTGAATTTCTGAACGTAATATTTGTACTACACCTACAATTGTGTGTAATAAGTTAAGGACATAGTACATATAAAAACGAATCAAGTATTGGCTATTTAAATTGTTATCCATGTTAATCCGACCAGTTCTTACATTTATATCGTTTGAACACTGGATTAAGTAATCCGTAGCTCCTTAAAACATTGTTCAAAAATAAACTTAGCTTAGCATAACCAATGTATAGATGATCTTCGTCTCTATTTATCAGTATTTAATAGATGTGTATGCATAGTATTTATTCGTCAATTAAAACAATTGTATGTTTATCTAAATTATAAAATGTGTAACTATTAAATGTGCGTGTTAAAAATATAAATATAAACAGAGTATCGTATAAATTACGTGATTACAATTGAAAACGTCTATAGCAAAATACATAGCATTTTCTCATGCACGTCGTTACATATCATTGCTTTTAGTATAACGACTAAGAGTTGTCTCTAACCCAATATTCATTTAATTTCGAATATCGATCCGTACTCTGAGTGTGAGTTTTTTAATACTACAGAGTTGGCGTTTACTTACAATTTTCATAAAAAGCTTAGCTTGGTAGTTCTTTCTGGACGACCGCGTGCCTTAGTGGTTACCTTACCTGACTCTGTCTCTGAAATCGATGTATGAGCAAAACGTGTCAATAAAGTAAGTGTATGGTTTTCGGGTCTGGTCGGATTGTATTGCGACCCGCGTCTCTGACACTAAATCTGACCATTCTTTTGATTTTATCGCATATTATAAGTTACATCGACTACGATAAGGTAAGGACAAATGAGGCCTGTGTTTGCGTAAACAATTGTGGGCACTTTACCGTCTGCGCAGTTGACAACAGCCGATGGTATTATGAAGTTATCGCCGTGGTGGAATCATCATCATCATCAGTAATATTTAAAATCTCACACACAGGTTACTAGTCATCATTTATTATTTAACAGTTGCCAATAAAAAGAAGTCGTTTGTCAATTATATTGAATGACGTGTAAATTGTATTCACGTGTTTATTATTAATAGTGACAATAATCATTTTCAACGTTTCCGTTAACGTAACGTTGACTAATAAAAATAGCTGTAGACGTGTTATGCTGGAAGGTTATAACGCATAACTGCAAAAAAATTGCTTTTAAATTTCGGAAGGTAACATTTTTTTTTAATGTTTTACCCTAATTATTACTTCCTTGCGAAAATTTAAAGGTACACTAATCTAATCTTTTTTTTAATACAGTTTTGCAGTAGGTACACGCTTCCTTCAACAATTACCAACGTTGGACTAAGAGTTCATAATATGTAAATATTATATTTATGAAAGCTAATATAGTGTTTGTAAAAGAGACGAATTTTAAAACCATTCCTATAACAATTTGATTGATAGAAAGGCTACTAGCTAAAAGTTCATAATATGTAAATATTATATTTATGAAAGCTAATATAGTGTTTGTAAAAGAGACGAATTTTAAAACCATTCCTATAACAATTTGATTGATAGAAAGGCTACTAGCTAAAAGTTCATAAAACTTACCTCTGTGATGTTAGTCCCGTAGAGACAATATTTTTATAGAACATTAGACATGAGATCCCATTGCTTACATGTACAATTACACGAATGCATCAATTAAAACAATTGTATGTTTATCTAAATTATAAAATGTGTAACTATTAAATGTGCGTGTTAAAAATATAAATATAAACAGAGTATCGTATAAATTACGTGATTACAATTGAAAACGTCTATAGCAAAATACATAGCATTTTCTCATGCACGTCGTTACATATCATTGCTTTTAGTATAACGACTAAGAGTTGTCTCTAACCCAATATTCATTTAATTTCGAATATCGATCCGTACTCTGAGTGTGAGTTTTTAATACTACAGAGTTGGCGTTTACTTACAATTTTCATAAAAAGCTTAGCTTGGTAGTTCTTTCTGGACGACCGCGTGCCTTAGTGGTTACCTTACCTGACTCTGTCTCTGAAATCGATGTATGAGCAAAACGTGTCAATAAAGTAAGTGTATGGTTTTCGGGTCTGGTCGGATTGTATTGCGACCCGCGTCTCTGACACTAAATCTGACCATTCTTTTGATTTTATCGCATATTATAAGTTACATCGACTACGATAAGGTAAGGACAAATGAGGCCTGTGTTTGCGTAAACAATTGTGGGCACTTTACCGTCTGCGCAGTTGACAACAGCCGATGGTATTATGAAGTTATCGCCGTGGTGGAATCATCATCATCATCAGTAATATTTAAAATCTCACACACAGGTTACTAGTCATCATTTATTATTTAACAGTTGCCAATAAAAAGAAGTCGTTTGTCAATTATATTGAATGACGTGTAAATTGTATTCACGTGTTTATTATTAATAGTGACAATAATCATTTTCAACGTTTCCGTTAACGTAACGTTGACTAATAAAAATAGCTGTAGACGTGTTATGCTGGAAGGTTATAACGCATAACTGCAAAAAAATTGCTTTTAAATTTCGGAAGGTAACATTTTTTTAATGTTTTACCCTAATTATTACTTCCTTGCGAAAATTTAAAGGTACACTAATCTAATCTTTTTTTTAATACAGTTTTGCAGTAGGTACACGCTTCCTTCAACAATTACCAACGTTGGACTAAGAGTTCATAATATGTAAATATTATATTTATGAAAGCTAATATAGTGTTTGTAAAAGAGACGAATTTTAAAACCATTCCTATAACAATTTGATTGATAGAAAGGCTACTAGCTAAAAGTTCATAAAACTTACCTCTGTGATGTTAGTCCCGTAGAGACAATATTTTTTATAGAACATTAGACATGAGATCCCATTGCTTACATGTACAATTACACGAATGCATCAATTAAAAATGTCAATTTGATGATTATATGGATAGGGATGACGATTGTGGTCACTTCTTACAATTGTCATATGTAATTGTACAATGACGTCATAACCCATTGAGGTAAAGCAATAAAAAACCAAAAAAAATCGTCTATTATGACGCCATAAATTTTGAATTACTTATAATTGTAAATATCACAGGACCATTATATAATAGCAAGTTGAAAACACATATATTGCGTGTGTATTTATATTCATTCTTTTTTTTTTTAAGTTTAGTATTTAAACATGATTGGTTGGAATAGCGCATTACTAATTTAAAACCTTGAAGCATAATTATAATTTATTATAAATAAATTAGTCTGTGCAAAAATAATAAACTCATAGATATTTCGTACGTGCACTTCTAGCACTAATCATCGATTAATATTTAATAGTCGACTTGAAAGAACTATGTAGTTACATACAATATACTAGACCGTTTTGCTGTGACGTTTTAAACAATGTTAAGGAGCCGTCCATAAAAATATTATACAATGATCGGTATGTTGGTTTAATAAATAATTTATAGAATGTCTCTAATTTCAATTCATGGTTATTGACAGAAATACGGGTACAAATAGTTATCTTATATTCACGGATCTTATTTTTTGTAAATAGACATTTCGGTGAATATAATATTTTATTTGAGTCATTACAACCAATGGAAATCAGTAGTCTATATTAATAATCTATATGGCCTCATAAATGATTTAACACTTTTTTAAAAAGTTAAATTGTGTTTTTTTATAAAGTTAAGTTTAGCGCGACGTATTTTGTGGACGGCCCCCTTTTTGTAGTGTTCTTTTCGGCCAGTGGTAGGTATAACTTGCACTGCCGTATGCATAAATGATAAATAGCCATGCTAGTAAATAACTTCTAAGATAACATTTTGCCTCTTGGTTCATATTGTAAGCTTGCGGCAACATTAAATCAGTCTTCAATAATTTAATGTGCTTAATATGGTGCAATGAATCGATTCTGGTCGTAATATATATAAAATTATATTATATGTATCGTTTAAGAAATAATTGTCTGTATTAATATCGCATTTATAATGTTAATATTTTGTATTCGATTTGTGTAATAGAATTGTATTTCTGTAGTCGCAAGCTTCCCTATATAACCCGATTCCAATAGTGCCACCAGGATCTTTTAGCACTTGGAGGACATTTCAAAATGCGTGGGCGAGAAATTAAACATTATGAAAATATTAATAAGACTAATAACCATTAAATAAAATATTTCATTTTTTATTGAAACACGAGGACTAAATATTCAAAGCACTTTGTTTTGCTTTTGGTAACAAAATTTTGCTTTGAATATCTAGTTTATTTAAACGCAGCGAACTGACATAAAGTGACGTTTCATAAGATGGCGGCGTTAGTTCTGATTTTGGCCACGTGTCAAAATATCCTTATCGCACTATAGTTTAATTAATGTTGACTTCGATCGGTCATTATTCACACTTCGTTACTAATCCGTTATCCGTTTCAAATGCTGTTAAGATATGACCTTCAGAAAAAAACGATAAAACCTACAAAGATTTTACATTATAAAATTACTTTTTGTTTGAAATTATGTCCTTGAATATTTTTTAGAAAAATATTTTGAATAAAAGTAGTCAAATATTTTTTACGTTTTGTTTTTCCTTCAACGATTGATAGAAATTTTGTATTTACAATATTTATTGCAAATAAACTTACAAATTAAATTCACTCGATTGTTTCTCTGACACTACACGTATTCTGCCGCGTAGCATATTTCCCGAAGTTCCTATCCGCACAGCATTTAGAACCAGTAGTATGTATTTATTACTTTCTAGGTAACTTGTATCACTTTTTAATTAAGGTATCAATTATGTAAACTATACCTTATACTTACACACCTCTGGAGGTTCCTTAGTGCAATCACTGCTCTTGATAGAATGTCGATCTATGGATTAGATGCCTTACTTGGAACAAATACTTGAAATGGTGACATATTTGAAATGGTCATGAATAACTCCTGCCAGTTGAAATTCGGGGCTTTTATTTTCTTACGCTGCTATGGCTGTCTACATAGCACTCCGGTCGTTTTTCATAATATGACTGATATGTTCGTATAGATTATGTCTAGATCTTAATTTCAACCACACACGGTACAAATAGAAAATTTTATTTTAAACACCTGAACTCACCGCTGGGTTCTGTAGCCATTTTGTTTTTGTTTTCATACAATACAAGAACCAATGAACGGAGAGCGGTAAAGCAGGCACAGAGCGGGTCTCTGCGAGATTTTTTTTTGAATGGAATGAATTTTTTTTTTTTTATAGAAGAAGGGGGCAAACGAGCGTGCGGCTCACCTGATGGTAAGTGATCACCGACGCCCACGAACATCCACAACACCAGAGGAGCTACAGATGCGCTGCCGGCCTTTAAGGAAGGAATAAGCTCTTTTCTTGAAGGTCCCTAAGTCGTAACTATTCGGAAATACTGCTGGCGACAGCTGATTCCACAAAGTCGAAGTGCGTGGCAGAAAACTTCGATTAAAACGCACTGTGGTGGAATGCCAACCATCTAGGTGGTATCGATGGAACTTCGAATTCTGTCGCGATGTACGATGGTGAAACTCAGCAGCTGGGATCAATCCGATCAATTTCAATAGGTTGCCGAATTTTGTATGAATATAAATTGTCCACCATTAGAATGGTTTGACAACTTTTTTTTTAATCCTTTTTTCAATTTAAAATTAATATCGTAGGACCCGTGAATAAATTAATGTAAATTTACCTTATCGCCAACTAGTCCACTAGATCAGACTCATTGCGATTAAGTGTACCTTCCGTTAATATTGAATGACATTTAATGTAGGTGTACCTCGTATGTCAGTAGATTGTTTCTAAATACAAATTTTAACACATTGACATAGACAGTATCGGTCGACATCGCTTAAGACTATGTTTCATTGTTTACGTATTCGCATCTAGATTCCATTCTTATTGTCTTGTAATTCTGTGCAGCATTTTTGAGTCCAGTTAATATTTATAAAATGGCAGAAGTTCGTTTTTCCGGATGTAACGTTTAGTGTTAGTTGTTCAAAATAAGTAGCTCGCACTCGGGCTGCTTCCGTGAAATAATTGTTAATTACTGTAAGTTATATTACAATGATGTTGAATAAAGATTAAAAAAACAATACTTGTTTTTGTTTGTTATCTTTGACCTGTCTCACTGTGAACGGCTCCCCTGATGGTAAGTGATCACCGACGCCCACGAACATCCACAACACCAGAGGAGCTACAGATGTGCTGCCGGCCTTTAAGGAAGGAATAAGCTCTTTTCTTGAAGGTCCCTAAGTCGTAACTATTCGGAAATACTGCTGGCGACAGCTGATTCCACAAAGTCGAAGTGCGTGGCAGAAAACTTCGATTAAAACGCACTGTGGTGGAATGCCAACCATCTAGGTGGTATCGATGGAACTTCGAATTCTGTCGCGATGTACGATGGTGAAACTCAGCAGCTGGGATCAATCCGATCAATTTCAATAGGTTGCCGAATTTTGTATGAATATAAATTGTCCACCATTAGAATGGTTTGACAACTTTTTTTTTAATCCTTTTTCAATTTAAAATTAATATCGTAGGACCCGTGAATAAATTAATGTAAATTTACCTTATCGCCAACTAGTCCACTAGATCAGACTCATTGCGATTAAGTGTACCTTCCGTTAATATTGAATGACATTTAATGTAGGTGTACCTCGTATGTCAGTAGATTGTTTCTAAATACAAATTTTAACACATTGACATAGACAGTATCGGTCGACATCGCTTAAGACTATGTTTCATTGTTTACGTATTCGCATCTAGATTCCATTCTTATTGTCTTGTAATTCTGTGCAGCATTTTTGAGTCCAGTTAATATTTATAAAATGGCAGAAGTTCGTTTTTCCGGATGTAACGTTTAGTGTTAGTTGTTCAAAATAAGTAGCTCGCACTCGGGCTGCTTCCGTGAAATAATTGTTAATTACTGTAAGTTATATTACAATGATGTTGAATAAAGATTAAAAAAACAATACTTGTTTTTTGTTTGTTATCTTTGACCTGTCTCACTGTGAACGGCTCCCCTGATGGTAAGTGATTACCGACTCCCACGCACATCTGCAACACCAGAGGAGACGCAAGTGCGTTGCCGGCTTTTAGTGATATTTGGGGAGAGGAAGAGGGCGGGGAAGTGGGAGTAAAGTCCAATTACCTCAGACGCCGAACGGAACGCAGAAGCACACAATGTCTCTACTACACGCTGATATTCTACGAGGCCGAGGTACTACCCCGGAGGAGCCGGCCCATTCTAGCAGCAGCAGCAAAAGCCGCTTATCTCCACTTACAAAATCCTTATCCTAACCTAAGTAATAAGTGTATTTTCTTGTTTTGATATCACCGAAATAATATTTTATATTATTTTCCGGACATGCTGGTTTCCTTACGATGTTTTCCTTCACCACCGAGCGAGTGGTAAATACACTACTAAAAATGGCTATTAACAAATTTTAGTGGTGCCGGCACCGGGGATCGGACACAGGTCACTAGCTCTCTGTGAAACTAAAGCGAGCACCCTACAACCACTAGGCTACCACGGCTCTATTCGTTTAACTCGTTCAATTTTGTAGAACAGTGCGTCGGTCTCTTTTTTTTTAGTTTTACGTGGGGGAAAGCACCCGACATAACCAGTGACTGACTGGTAGGCCAGTCACTGGTTACGTCGGGATCAACATCTAGGATGTTTAATCGACTGAAGCCCTCTCGGTAGATACGCTTTGGCCCGGTGCACTTTACAGCTTAGGCGGTACACTCGCGAGTTATACGTTTATTATATGCGCGTATGTTATAGCTAATCCCAAAAGGATATAACATTTTTATCGTAAAATTCAGTTTATTATGGTATGATATAGCCACTGTAAAAACTGCGTTTGATATAGTGTATTTATTATGTAAAGATTTTGTTTTCCCAAATTTTGTATCTTTCGCTATCTCATTAAATTGTTTCTAAATAAGTGTTAAGTTTAAACACTACTTATAAATTTGACGCTCCGTTGCTCTTAAGAGCAAAGTTAAATTTGTTATTGACCGCGTTGGATTTCAAGGGAACCTACTCACATCATGATAGTAGTTAAAAGCCTTTAGATTATTTTGTTTGCTCATTTGTTTTAACTCGCTTACATTTCGCACGTGACATCTTCTTCAGCATCGTGTTTAGTGCTGCATTCGTAGGGTTCCGTAACAACATCAATAATATTTTTGTACCAATTTACATTTTCGTACTATTAATTTTACATTTTTTAAAACTAGTATTGAGATATCGTTACGCATCTTTTAATTTAACGGTGAACACAGACCGTAATAACTTCGGCGATATTATATTAGAATAACACAAACTTACAAATTAATCAACATTAAAAAAAAATTCAACTAAATGCAATATGAAGATGCAGCAATGTTTCATGACCTATCTCGAATTTTGACGTGATAAAAGGACACCACAGCTTAGCTATTCATCGTCGAATGAACATAAATGAGAGGGACATGGGCTCGTGAAAAATTAATGAACCAATTTAATGCTCCTTTCTTCGTTTAATATTTTTGTACTATCTACTATATACATGGTGAATATTAAATATCTATAAAAAAAACATCGTACAACAAACGTAAATACTAAATTAAATACTAGAATACACAGTGTGACTTATCTGATTTTATTTAATCCAGTCGACAAAATAAAATTACATTTTTCTTCTAGACAGTTCAAAAGTAAAACGCAAAAAAATCTTAAATTACTATTCTCGAATCCACCATATTAATTTGTCGACTGAATTAAGTCAGTCCATCCGCAGTGGGCTTAAATTACATTTATAAAAAAAAAATATCTTCATACAACTAAATCAAGTCATCGATGCAGTACTTTATATACACGCTATTTCAAGCATCTGCGAATAGGAAGAAACAAATGTACACAACAGAAGCGCAAGCCGCACCGGGCACTCGGCTGGCTAAAATAATTCGTGTGATAATAGTTTAAACGATTACGCAAGCTAAAATGTCTAGATATCCACCGGAGAAAAAATACAACGCTGTGTTAAAGTAACATACGCGGAGCTAACATAGTTTCAACGAACTAAGCTAAGCCAAGCTAAGCTCTGTCGCCTTTCTGAGCTTAGCTAGGATCGACAGGTTAGCTAGTCCGCTGCGCGTTCATTGTAAATTGACCCTTATCACGCACAGCATAGTTCTGTAGTTCGCGGTGTGAACAGAAGTGTGAAAAAAACTGTGCTGCCCTAAGCTATGCTGATTTAGCTCAGCTCGCGGTGTGACCTGCGCGTAACACCCAACTTCAATTAAGCCCAATGAAAGGATTACCGATAACAATCATAAAGTAAATGTGATATTTTTACTGTAAGTAAAAAATGTGCCCTGTCTCTGGTCAATTTATTGTTAAACGATATATAGATTTTAAACGGGTAAAATGTATTTGCTAAAAGCAAGACGAAAATGGTGCGTAACTGCTATTTGCTGTACTAAAAGTGTAGTCTCGGTCAGAGAAGTAAAGAAAATCTTAAAACTTAAAACCCAAAGACAACAAATCTTTTTATTTTTATAGATGGATTTTCGCTATGTAACAACTGAATTCTATTAACAATGCTTATCTTAGTTATAAAGGCACAAAATGCTCAGTGCTTCGAGGACTTAAATGCCTTAATCTCTTTACGTATCTCTAACCAAAAAAAAAACTTATCAAATAAGCCCTTAATTATAAAATGGTGTACACAAACTTAACGAATATTGTATTTTTAGTCCTCTGCAACCTAGTGAAAGACCTCCCTAACAATGGAAAAGCCGTTGGCGCGTCTGCCAAGCGGATTGGCGATATTAGACTCACGGCTCATGGCTGGCTATCTATTGGCCCAATTATTCCAAATTACAACAACTGCAATCAAGATGGGGCAAGGGTAAGGGGTCGCTTGAAGGAACTCGTCTTTTTGTATGTTTACAGACGGTGGGCGCGTAAGTCTCGTCCTGTAGGGGCAAGTGAAAGGGCCTGCGCAGACGGAAGGAACTATAGTCCGCAGAGCGTGGAACAAACGTCCCCGCCGACACCTCGCGAGGACTCTAGGCCCACGGTGCACGATCATTTGTTCGTTGGGAGTTAATGGAAGCGCACGATACGGAAGCGAATCGAATATTCTGTGCTTACGTCATGTTGCAATATAATTAAGCGTTTAAGAAAAGACGTTTCCAAAGAACTGCACTCATTCTGTCTTGCCTGACAGTGCACTCAGTTTTGTGGGACTCTTTTCAAGCAGTATCATCGCGTTTATTTCGTCGCGATGTGATAATGCCGACAGATGGTGGTATAAACATCTCGAAAAATGTACAGAAAATTCAAAGAACTGATCAAAAGTGGCGATTAGGTCCCAAGACACTGCAATATTCCCTACGCAGATAATTTGCGGCATAGATATATGTCGTGATGTGTTGTGATATAGTCGCTGCAACTTTTAGCAAAGTCCACAGATTATCAACAAAATAAAAAAAAAATCTTAAAAATTGTTTTTTTTTTAATCTTATCCTTTGGTAAGATTTTTATTTGTGTCCCTTTTGTCTGAAATATGTGTGTTGGATGTTTTACTTTGGAGCCCTAGATTAGTTTCATTATTCTTGCCTTTGGCGTGTACTGAAAATTAGCATTATGGTTTCCGTTTTATACATCTTATGTGCTGTGTAATTTTAATTACTTGTTTGTTTTATATTTGTTTTTATTTTTAGTGATTCTGTATTTACATTCATTTTGGAACTAAATAAAAATATATGATTATTATTATACGCTTCCAAATGTACGGACTGGACGATAAAGTGAAGTATTAACGAAACTCGACGTACGATTTGCTAGCGCCAAGCAAATATCAACTCTTGCGCATACAAAAGCACAGCGTGCAAACATAAACCATGCTCCAAAACTTATTAGTGGATTTACAAAGAGTAAAATTGTAGAAATTGCCGCCGGGTTCACGTACACACAGTACGGACTGACAGTAGATCGGGAGCCTGCGACATACGCCTAGTGAGTCGCGCCAAATAAATGTTACTGATAATTTCTTCCTATGTGACAAGCGTTGTGTGGTCATGTTTAAAAATAGTACGAAAATTCATTGAATTGCTTTTTAAAATTTTTCGATTATTTTTTTTTATTTACAAACATAATACTGATAGACAATAGCTGATTTGGCGCCAATTCAAAAATGCGGCGACGTATTACACAATGCAATTGACATGTATGTATCTTTGAACGTTTTTTTATGGAGGGCTGAAACGAAATACCATAGTCCATTTCTACCTACACATTTGATCCAATAGTAATACATTATACAAAATACCAACTCGGTGTAAAGTATAATTTTCTTATGGCAATAGTTAATAACATTTGGAAACTGCATGATATACAAATATAATTATCGGGTTTAAAATGTAATGGTGATTTTCAATTACTTGAAACCTTATAAGAATATCGAAAATAAATAAATGATTAATTTCCGCTTCAAAACTCGATATCCACATAAATAACGAAATTTGATGACTCATGTGTACAATATAAATGCAATTGTTATGACACGGTAAGAACTAACAGATATAACCTTCACTTTAGGGTTTGCGCTAAAAGTTAAGAAACTGAAACATTTACACGAAGACTCATCATTTGTATGATACACATTATTGTCTTCTGTTAGGATATGAACCCCGGACATTAGGAACTTACGCCAACTAAGCCAAACGGTCATCTTTCCCTTAAATTATTTATTAACCTTCTTATTCATATCCATTGGTATGCATTGGTCATTATAATAATATATTACGCATAAAGCATTATAGTTATAACAAGCCCAATCGTATATCACCGTCATTTGCAGTGTGAATGTATAACATCCCACTGACCGAATTCGATTAAGGCGACATCTTTCGGTTAACATCGGAAGCTGTCACCTGCGCAGCATTGTAGTGCTAACGTAGAGACACGCACTCGTGACCACCTGCTCTGATGGATCTATCCTTACAGAATCCGATAAGAAATAGAATAATCAACTAGTGTGGTTGCGATAGAAATTTCATTGTTACGACACATTAAGGAATGACAGAATAATATGCATTATAGAAACATGTAAGGAAGCGGCCTGTAAATGACCACTCCTGGGCAAAGGGCTCCTCAAATGTGAGAGAGGGTTTTGGAGCCAGAAAGGGCCCGCCACGTTGATCCAGTGCAGTGATCCATATTTTTTTTATTATCTCACAGACTTCCAACTCCACAAAGTTCGGTTCCCGCTACCATATTCAGTACAAAAACAACATCAAAACAAACAATCCAATGTAAATAGGTCCTTAGTCTCCCCGCACTGTGTAAAAATATCCTGACCTCTATCAACTTGTACTTTGCAATATAGAAATGGGGGCTCTAAGTCCACAGCGCACACCTTCACGTATTTAACAACTAGTATAACTAACATTCATTACAAAGGCTTTTCAGGCATAAGTTTACGCATCTTTCTAACTACAGTTATATCTGAGAAACGTAAGACTTTAGACGAATAAGGCATTACATAAAGCATAGATTGCACAAGTCTATCCATGGTGCAATATGAAACGATATAAATCTTTATTTTGGCACTATAAAATATACTGATAGAATATAGTAACTAAAATATAATCCCATCTGAGATCAAACGCTAAAAATCTATTCTCTCACTGACTAAAACTAAGATGAAAACTAAATAAACAACTAAATTGTGTGTACACAACTACAAAATTCGTTAATCATGTATTTTATAATGTCAAGTGCACTATACGGCTAGTAAACCGCCTGCGGTAGTTCATCTTTATTTTTAATAACAACAATTTTTTGTTTTTAAAAAATTGTATGAAAAGAACAAAAATTACACAAGTGAGGACAGAATGGGAGACAATATTAAAGTATAGTGACACTTGACATTTGAACAATTGACAGTGACATTTGTCAAATTCAACGGTTTGACAGAACCTCATATCACCCAAACACATACAAAGGCTAATGAACATTGTCAAACATTTTTATTACCTAACGTCAAATTCTAAAAACGGCCATAAATATTATATAAAAGACATTAACTTGGTGTTGATACATCTTAAATATCACAAATATACACCGAAAATAGAGAAACAGTTCTAGTTGACAGATTGACAAAAATAATATTACAGCATGAAAAGGATGCACAGAACAATAACTAAGGCATAGAAAATAAATAAAAGGACTACTTTCTTGCAGTCTGGGTAGGTCCCCACTGCATCCTACCTTACTGCAACCATTGTCGTGTTTCATTAAGAAGTGTACTAGAGCCACTACAATTATAGGCATTGAGGCATTTCATCTATCTAAGTCCACCAGAGTAACGAGGCATCTGTGCTAACCTCCTTCAAATGAATTTATTTGAAGGAGGTTAGCTCATATAGTTTAGACGTTAATGGAAAGAGGTGAAAAATGGAAAATGGACACCTGCAATCAACCTCAATCGAAGGTCACAGATGCGTTGCCACCGCTGAGATCAATTTTTTTTTATGGGAAAGGCGGCAAACATGCAAGCGGTCACTTGATGGTAAGTGATTACTGTCGACAACGCAGATCTGCAACACCAGAGGTGCTGCAGGTGCGTTGCCGGCCTTTAAGGGTATTTCGGAGATGGGATGGAGCATGAGGAGGTGGATAGGGTGGGGGAGGGGCTCCGGTTACCTCACTCACCGAACGAAACGCAGAAGCACAAGATGCCTCTACTTGACGCCGGTATTCTGCGAGACAGTGGTACCAACCCGGCCTAGTGGGAAGAACCTAAAATGAGATGCTCTCATAACCAGTTATTATACAGGCTCTATTGAAAAATGTCTAAGACTATGGTAAATACTCAGGCGACTCCTAGACAGATAGGGAGTCTCTCATCTGTTAACATAGTATACAACCTTACAATTTATCTATGTATATCCACGAAGTTGCTCTGTGTATATCTCTACCTGATAATAAGGATATCAGCATCATTTTGTATTAGCTCTTTGACGCTTATTCTATGCTTTAGTTATTGTTGTGAACACAAATGTGAAAAAAATTGACACACAGTTTGACATTTGCTGTCCAGTGTTTACCAGTTCACAACGTAATCGTATATCAGTGTATAAATATATCTTCACACGTTAACAATAGACAAACGACAACACATACTATAGTCAAAGTTTACAACAAGTTTTAACTGACACTCTGGTTGGCTATAGAGACGACTGGCTGTTGATTGTTGGCCGAAATGACGGTCGAGCCGGGCGGGATTTTCTGTGGCACCATTCCGTCAATATGCCGGTATTTTTTAAGGCGCGTCCATTGTCCATTGTTGTAGTTCATCTGGAAGTGCATCTCTGACAGCATAGTTAGGTATGTGTCGTCAGATTGTAACACATTCTCAATGTTCTCCGACAGCTTTATCGTCACGATGTTGCCAAGGTTCGGACACGGATTATCTGAAAAAAGAAAAATATAAGTTACTAATAATTAAACTGCTAATGGCAAATATACCAATTGTTTTCCACCAAATTTCTACTTTACCCTCACGCGGTGAACCCAGCTGACCATCTGCTGGCGGAAAATACAAACGAATATGCCGAATCCCACAGACTAGTGATTGAACACCCAATTCCCAGGAAGATGATTCCCTTATGGTTTGCCCCATACACAGTGGTGTGTATGGGCAAGTCTTCCTTGCATGGCATGCCAGCTTTTGATGGCGCTGTGAAGGAAAGACCTAGGCCCAGCAGGGGAGTTAAACAGGCAGATAAAGAGACTACTTCTACTTAAACATCAGACAACAGCTGTCATCCGCAAATGGAAGTCAATGTTTTGTAATAATCTCTATCTGGCAACATTTTCATTAACTGTAAATCTTATGATAAGAAATGGGTTATAACGACATAAAATAGCCATGGATACACGGGGCTTTCAGACAAAGCTGACAACTTATTTAAGATTCAATAAGTTGTTTCGAAGCTACACGGGAACAGATGAACATACTAACATCATACATAGACTTGTAGTCAGGTAAATATCAGTTTCTCGAAAGCTCTTCATGATTGTCTCTAATATATTTTAAAATTCAAAGTTGATTAATAGAAAAAAATTACGAATTTAGCATGCAGCAGACAATTTATTATTTCAAGTAATCGGATACTAGGTACCAAAAATAATACATTTGTAATACAATCCAATAGACGACAGTAGGCACTTGTGATATCACAGAAAAAATATATTTTCTTATTCTGTATTCCATCCCATATATTTCATATGAAGGCAATCTGTGGTAGGCCACTATCATGATTAACATAAACAAGTCAAGTGACTACTGAACTTACCCCTGGAGCCGGCCATGAAACCCAGAATAAGAGCTTTCTCCGGTCGAGTGACGCGGTTTGCGTTGCGGAACATGTCTTGAGCCTCCAGCATTTGTTCTCGCTGCAAACAATGAATAGACATAATTAATTATTTGTTTATTTCAACCATTCAAATCTACATCCATTACAGGAAAATCCTAATGCGATTGAGATTTAACTTACGAGTAGGTAGTTAATTATAACTAATAACAAACAATTTAATTCAAAACATTAAAAAAAATTATTCAAAAATCAAAGCTCGCAGATCACTCACTCATATTTTAGAATGATAAACAAGCTAATCGTAACAATACCAACTTAACAACAAAGGTAAGTGACTACTGCAGCACACAAGACAGCTGCAAACAACCTCAATCTAAGAAGATTACAGATGCGTTATCACCCCCGAGGGCTAAGATGGAATGCCCTACAGTCCGTAATTATACCAACTCTCCTTCCCTTTAAACTGCAACGCAGCAGTGGTTACACTGCTGATTAGCGACAGGAGTAAGCTGGTAGGCTGATAAGACCCGGACGGCTCCTTAGCATAAAAGGTGTATCAAAGATAGTAGTAGATAAACGCCAATATATAAGCGAACAGAACTCACTGTGAGCGAGAGCCCTCTACGCGGCAACAGAGGTTGCTGCTGCTGTTGCGGCTGCTGCTGTTGTTGCTGCGGCTGTTGTTGCGGCGCCGCTGCCACTGCGGGCGCTGCGTGCGCCGCTGCAACCGCGGGCACTGTGCCCATGGTTTGGACCGGCACCGTTTGTACCGGGGTCGCCATTTGAACCTGTGGATCAAATGTGATGTATATATATATATATATATATAACAAATCTCTCTCAAAATGCCAACCTCTCAAAATGAAGTGGATGAATGAATGAAGGAGGAATATGCTCCCGAATTTGTCGAACCCAAATCCCAAGTCTATATATCATATGTACACCTAAACACTGTCTCTTTAATGATGATACATCATTAAAGTTTACATCATAAGAGTTTTCCTTTTTTTATATTCATTTATAGTATTTTGAACATTTAACTTACAATATTAAAAATGCGAAATCACACAAGCCATATGCGTATCCATAACAACTATGTGCATAGCAATGCAAATACATATTTTTTGTTTTTTTTTAATTTTTCATCAGCCTGTCATAAGGCCACTGCTGGCTGGTCATAAGACACACAAGCCTTATCTTTTTTATTTACTTATAGTAATTTGATTTACGATTGTATGTAGAAAAAATATACAAACAAAAACCGTTAAAAATATTTCAGAAATTTTTATACCGCTGTAAAAACCGCTGCAAAGTCACATCGCTAGCTCGACTGTTCTTTAGATACGACGTAGACCTAAGATTTTAAATCGGCGACGGCAACGAAGTTAGTGTCAATTGAATATGTAAACATCTTTTCTCTCTTAAAAATTAAGGTCTTGTATAAAACAAATTCTGTGCTACTACCAAAATTAGCCTGACAATTAAAAAAGAACCTTATGCTTACAGGAATTTGGCGTTGGATGGGTTGCGTTGCCTGCTGTACATTTCGGGCCGCCGCTTGCACAACAGGTTGCGTCATCTGTTAAATAAAAATGGCCAGTAAATATATCATAGTCTGAAACTGTAATACCAGAATTAGAAACCTCTTAGATTTTAATGCTGTATGGAATTCTGTGAACAGCGAGTGCTTCAGATAATTGGCTGTTCACTAGGCCTTCGAGAACCAACTCATAGACCTTATCATAGACAAAGTAGTCCTGCGATATCGCCGCTCATGTCCAGCCGTGCGTTATTTTATGTATATTATTTAAAATACTAAATTGTTTACACCTTATATGAGAATGAGGTGACAAAGGGCGGCCTGTTCACATTCTCTGCCAGTCAACCCATGGCTTGGTGAGATAGCCAAAAAACACAAAACTCTGTAGTACCGGAATATTGTCTATAACCTACGATGCCAACAAGTCATCCAACGAAACGGAATATATATATATTATAATTAAATATTATAAAACTTTTTCTTTAATATACTCGTTTATAACTTAGTTATTCCACACTTTGTCGAAAGCAACAATATAGTCCTGGCATCATCCTTCACATTAAGATTGACGACACGCATAGGGCAACACACTCACACTCACAGGTTTGATATTCTGCAACAGCACAGCCTTGCCGCCGCCCTGCAGGATCACCGCGGAAGTGTTCAACAGATTCTGCGTGGACAGGATCAACGGCTTCCCGCCCGCCTGTCCAGCTATGAGTAGTTTCTGTTGCTGTCCTATCACTATAGGCTTCGCTCCGGTTGTTTGCTGCGAAAATATCGAAACTTATTATCCTTATACTAGTTTTTTAAATTCATACATATGCTGAATAAACTATTTATAATAAATTATAAGTAAAACCAATGTAGCAGCTTTATAATACCCCTGTGTTGGGAAATCGTCTCGTCTTTATTTTTATAGGCTTTTTTTTAACACAAACAATCCACTTTTTGTTTTATGGGAAAGGGTATACCCATTCACGCGCAAGCGATTCACTTGATGCAGTGATTTCGGAGGAGCATTGCCGGCTTTCAAGGATATTTGGAGAAGGGTGGGGAGAGGAAATGGGAATAGACCTCCGGTTACCTCACTCACCGACCGAAACCCAGAAGCACCTTATGCTACTACTTCAAACCGGGATTTTGCTAAGCCGTGGTACTACCACGGCCGAGCCGGCCCATTCGAACAACAGCTGAAGCCGCCGTTTCGGCTCTTCTACGTATAAATATATTGTGGCGGTACTTGAGCTTAAATTATGTTTGCTTTCCTACTATACTCAAGGTATAGTATTTAAGTATACATACTTAAGATAATGTAAGGTCATTTGATATATTTTTTCTTGTCAAATGTCATTATGTTTTACCATCGAGTCAATATAGAGCTACAGAGGGCATGATATATATTTACAGACGCTATACAACGTACCTGCAGCAAAACGGGGCTAGTAAGCGGTGGCGTAGTGTCGGTAGGTGCGCTCGCTTCCGGCTCCGTGTTTACAGTTTCCGCACTGCTCGCTACGAACAAATATAAATAGTATATTTATCTAGTATATCTAAGCTCACGCCTGTCACCCGTTTAGGGGTACACAGATATTACAGACTTCCATATGACAGGACACGGGGTAGCCAATGATGGCACGTCGTAACGAACTCCGTCACCGAGTTGGCTATGAGATTTTCAATGTTTTTCGCCTATATCGGGTAAGAAAAGGGGATGCATATAATCCTACGCCACCATCACGCTGCTAAAATAATCAATCTAGACTCAATGAAACTGGCATTGATAACTTTTGGCTTCACCGCTTCATAGCGAGCGTGCCGCACTGGGGGAGCTCGGCTAGTCGGATCCGGATACATAATAGATGTTTCGTCTACTACCCAAAATATACTACACATGCGTAATTATACCCAACACATGCGACTCTGCTTCACATCCTCGCATATACTAACGCTTATGCGAAAGGTTCGGATGCAGTGTCAGAGGGCACGGCTGGCGCATATTAACGACCTTATCGCGTGAATTAATGAGCGCGTCCTGAGTTTGCGCGTTCGACGACTGCCAATAGTATTTGGAAGTGGTCGCCCGTATTCCATATGCATTAAACAAGGTACACGAGAGAAGTGAATATAATTACATGGTGCGAGCGTCTCGCTAGCGGGCTGCTCCTCGACTTTGGGCATCTGATAATTGTTGAGACCTTTCGCGTAATCTGGCGGCGGCGATGGTGGCGCCGCTGTCGGCTGTTTCTTTGCGCCCTCCTCCATTTCTGTTCAAACAGACAATACATTATTTACTTAATAAAAATACTTTATGGCTAACGAATCTTTTGGGGTGGGAGCGGGACAGGTCCTGGTGCAACGAGTAGTTTTGACATGTCAAGGGTTGTACATTCAACTGCGAAAATAAAATGTATGTATGTATTCATACAAAAGGGTACACACGGACGCTGACCCCTGCCGCTATCCCCTCTCGCACGTGGAAATTAGAATGTTGGAGTGCATGGTGATGTGTGACCATAGCGAGGTATCGCGATTGATTTACTTATTTCACTCTGCAGGGTTTCTATCGAAAGAAAAATATTAAATTACACAGAAGACTACCATGTTGTTTGTAATTTCATTTCAAAATAACCTCTGCTGGACGTAATTTAAAAGTACTTTCTGTTCCAGGGGACCGTCTTTATTGTATCTGCCAAGTAGCTTTACTGCCGTATAGATCTCAGCAGTTATGCTAATTTACACAATTGGCTTAGTACTTAGGAGTACCTGACTACTGAGCAGGTTCGAATCCCAACGGTGGACGGCGAGGACGTCCACGCCGAAATGGCGTATCTGCCACACACACGGTAATAAGTGTTATCTGCGCTTCGTACATTTACCGTAGTGGTTGATGCACGACACCTATAATTCGCACTTTTACTACTATGACTGTTTCGTAGCACCAGGCACCACGCCACCAGTCTCCCACGAATGACAATATCGTTAGAATAATGCCATAAATACATATACAACATTCATTTGTGGAGAGTAAAAATTTAACCGGCTACCTACTACGTTTCAAGAGACGATTATACAGGACAGACGGACGGCGTAGACAGAGGTAGTAACAGGGCTCCGTATTCCGTCCGCTCCGTAGTAGGGACACCATTGTCCAGAAACCATGCCATGGAAATGACAAGTGGTAGAAGTGACTCACCGAGCTTCCTCCGCTTCTTGATCTGCGCGTGCGTGGCGGGCTGCTCGTTGATGTCGAGCAGCTTGATGCCGGAGCGCGGCGGCGGGCGCGCGCCCAGCGGTGGCACGCGCGCACCCGCCCGCGCCGCCCAACGCGACGGCAGCCCCTTCAGCGGCGCTGGGGGGAACACCACGTGTATCGCCGCCGCCACACTACACTGCTAGAGCTATAGGGCATCGTTCAGATGGCAGGCGTAATATACGAATTGTATGCCGACGCGTGGTTCAACTTAACGCGCGCCTGACGCCATCTGAACATATGCTCTATGCTCCACTCGGCGAAGCTGGCAATAATTATGAATTATATCCTTCGTCAGCTTATTGCATAGCCAAAGTCAATAATTTTTCATTGGATTTAGTCTTGTTTATAGCTCTCAACGACGTTTAAATCTACAGCACCGGTACAAAAAAGAAAGACCTGAGTTGGGTTTTGATTTACACCCTTAGATATTAGGTTTATATTCTCAAGTATTTCATAACTTTATTACTATAAATTTACAGAAAGGTATTTAATATGTTACTCAAAGATAAGTTATTGGTAAAAGATTTGCATGCAGAGAAACTACGGGTTCATGTTTCCGTTCATTATAAGACAGCATACAGGAAAAATAACTTTTATCCCCCAACAACAAAGGACTTATCCGAAACAACTTACTGGTATCAGTCATCTTCCTTGGCATCCCTCGAGATCTCACAGGCACAGTAGGAGCTTGAGCCTTTTTCTGGTTAGCCTGGACTTCTGTCGCCTTGGCCAGCAGTTCGCTTCGTAATGCCACAGACTTTGGTTTACGTTTTAGAGTAAAATGCTTTACAGGATTCGGTTGCTGGCCCACCTGCAATCATTTGAATGGTATTAAAACACAAGTTGTGTGTGAGAAGGGTAGGAATGGCACCAACTTTCTTCCCATAGGCATTGTAAGGGACAACTAAACCTCAAAAATCTCCTTAATAGGCATCTCAAAAATGCCAGACCGAAAATACATTGCCAATGACAGACAGTGTCTAATGTGGTCTGGCGATTATAACAAATCCTCCCACATATGAAGAAACTGCATAATATGACATTTCATCAATATATAATATATTAGACTGCTATAGTTATAGGACTGACACTGACACTGTAAAATTTTAACTACCAAGTTGTAAAAGAATATGCCTACATTTGATAAGTGTCAAAGCCCACTAAGGGAAATGGTTTTAAAATATAATTGTGGACAAATGGTGGAACAAGGATTTCAAATATACCAGGCCTAAATTAACCAATTCGAGGACGGGCAACACCATCGCAGTTTGGGGCATGCTAATCTGCCATTGACACTATGAATACGGACTATGAATATATAAACTATGGCAACTCATCTGAAATAATTTATTTAGGCATAAGTCACAAAGGGTGTTATGCATCCATCACCACCCTCCCCATCTTTTAAAAGAATGTGGCACTAACACAAATTTTTAATCATATTAGTTAAAACCAGAAACAGTACAGGTATCATTTTATATATATAAATATTTATTAAAACCCACCACAGACACCAATGCATTCTTATTCAAATAAAGACACTCCAGTGGCAGCAGACCAAGATCGGAATGTTTAGCCAGTGCTCTCCGCAGTTCTCCAATCATATCACTGAATATAGGTCTCGTCTCATCAAACTCAGCTATCTCTGTATTAAGTGTTCCAGCTGATGGAAAGGTCTTGAGAACCTCTGCGAGCATAGCAACCCAGAGATCTGAGTCCACTGCTGCAACCTCAATGATTTCTTCAAGTTCATTTCTCCACTGGAAAAGAAAGTTTGTAATTTTAATGTTTTGGAAAGTTAGTTTTTAATGCCGTAATAAATCATTGAAATTTAATTTACAATACAATCTTTCACAACAAATACTAATTATGGAATATCATAACCAACTAATGCCATATTTAAATATTACATCCCATATCACTCTCACAAATACACTCAAAAGGATTACGCTCACTCTGGGGCAGTGGGATAAGAAATAAGAATACAATAAATACAAAAGAGTCGAAGATTTAGGTTACACTTTCACTTATAGTGGCAATATATTAACAAACCTATTTTCATATGTATAGAATCATGAAAATAAAGTGTATAATAATTCTTCAATGATCAATAGTGGATGTTGTGATAAAATATATTCTATGGTTATGTAAAAAAGAAACCCACTGGTTTACTTGTATTTTAATTGGTTTTATATTGCACATAAGGTTGAAAAAAAATTTTTATTGAATTTAAAGTAATAAAAGAAAGTAAAAAAAATATACAAGCAGTGATAAATAAGCATGTTTTAAAATATATTTCTTTGTTAAATATAAAAAAAAATTGTATTCCTACATATAAAAAAAAACATCAAAATTTAAACATGTTTCTATATAAAAGGGTATGGAATGACACCGAAACTTTACAGCTATTTATCAAAGCAAATTACAGTTTGTGTAAATGTCAAAGAATTTAAGAGAAAGCTTTTTAAATTGTTAATTAAAAAAACATTATATTATCAATGAATTTCTATGATAAAAATTATAACAAAGCAAAAAAAAACATGGATTCTTTTAAGTTCTATAAATTTATTTGGTTTATACCTAAAGCTTAACATCCTAAATTCTAATATCCTGCTATGTCAGTGTTATCTTCCGGGCATCTGATGGACATTAAAGGGCTAACCGATGGTCCATTATGAAGAGGGGCCATTACAATACAAAGTCAGCCCAGCTGTATTATTCTTCTATTGCATGTGAATCAAAAATAAAATAAACTAATAATACTCAAGTAGTGCCTATGTAAAAGAAAGTTATTCTTTTAAAAGAAGAAGTTAATGGATTTTAATACTTAAATTTATCAAAACATTACAACTATGTGTACAAATATACACAAGTTTATTTTTCTTTAAACTGTGTTTATTCGATTCAAAATATAACCTTCAATAAAAGCATTTTTGCAATTTCAGTCTATATGCGACTTCATAGCTTGTTACCAATATAGCATGAACTATTGCGTACTTTTTCTGTTATTAAAACTATTAATTAATACCCTTAAATCATACATTCTGTGATCACTTTTAGCAAATCAACAAACAATTACGGGGGAAAACATGTTTACCATAAGCCGATAGCATCAATCACAAAACGCGCAAATAATACGATATAGAACAGTGATTTTATTATTTTGCTCCATTTTCATGGTTTATTTAATGTCAACAAATATACTACTAAATAAATAATTCGTCCTACTCTACCTTGTTGAATTAAATTGAAAAAGAAAGAGACATCAAACACAATATAGTTATGCAAAACCACAGAATATCAGAGAGAAAAGTTACCTCTTCAACATTTCTGCGCGGGATATGAAAGAAACTTAACAATAATTTTAGTTTCACTTGTGTCTGCAAATCTGGAAAACAATCCTTGATATTTTTTAGAACTTCCGCATTTAATTGTGTACAAATCGAGCCGCTAGTCCATGAATCATTCGATATTCCGAGTTTATTGTGAAGCCACAAGGAAGTGTCACTATCCCGAACGTTCGCCATCTTGCAACTGAGGTAGTGACGTATGACGTATCTTTAATGTATTGTCTATTGTCTAATGGTTTTTTAAATCTATTATAGCATTGGCTATGTAACCTTCAGCCAAAATTAAAACTGACAAAACCCAGTTTTTACAATGTCGTGGTCTATACCGTATTTGTCATAGCGATTGCTTGAAATCATGTTAAAATATCGGCCTTCTCTTTTACCAAGTATCAAAACACGTAATAAACAGAAATAATAACATTGAATTTAACTCACAATCATCACTTTTTGAGTTTGCGTCAAAACTAAATAGCCTAATCATGCGCTGGCATAAAGTGTACGGCTGGGGGCCGCGGCGCGTAATCGAGGAGTAGGGCCGCAAATGGGTGCCAGTGTCAAGTCAGTTCGACTAAGTAGTTAGTTTATCAAACTAAAAAGTACTAACTATTAAATACCGTTAACAAAGAGTACACAAACATTAATGTTTTAATTTTCCTTATCACAATTTCTTCAAATTAAATAATACCAAACTTGCTATGGTTAAAATGTACTGAAATATTGTACCAGTAATTTAATTTAAACTAAATTACATAATAAAGATTTAACACAAAACCAAAGAGTATTCAAACACCTGTACATAATGCAATTTTTTTTATCTAAAATATCAGTGCTGCATCCATGACAACTAAAATTTATCGATAACAAAACTTGACGTTAAGTTTATATTTTATGAAACCAATAACAACGAAAGGGACAAATATCAAACCAAATACTATGTCTATTAATTCAAATGGATTGTTATCATTCGATTTGTATGAAGATAATGATTTGGAAGCATTTTGGGATCTATCTTGCAAAGGATTGAAAGTTGTTCCAGAAGTGGAGAATAAACTGCTATGCGTAATTTTTTCATATAATATTTATTTAGTAAGACATTTTGAATCGTGCGGAAACGCCACTAGAGTTAATGCCGTAAAAGTCTAGCATGAGACATAACCAGGAGAATCTGATGGCTTTCATTAGACATACAATTATTTGAAATTTGTCCGGTTTATAGTCTCGCAGTGGGAGACTTACGATACTCCCACAGACGATGGGATGATACTTCTGCGAGGAGACTAATACTATCCGGGGGATTTACGAATCTTAGTAGACTATTTAAGCTCTCTCAACTTGGAAGGGCCCTATTTCTAGTAGTTGACTGTTTAAAAACTACTTATTTAATACTAATAATTTATTACTTTTACAACTAACTCGCTACTAAATTTTCAGGTGATATATCTTCAAGGTAATAGAATTCGAAAACTTCCAGATGATTTTTTTGAGTCATTACCTTGTCTTACGTGGCTGGACTTGAGAGATAACCAGTTAACTGACATTCCAAAATCCATTAAAAATCATCAAAACCTAACTCATTTACTGTTGCAAAATAATAATTTATCGTCATTACCTAATGAGTTGGGGACAGCATTAAGTTTAAAGGTACTGCAAATAAATGGAAATCCTTTAATGTATCCGCCTAGAGACATAATTAACTCCGGAACCGGAAAAACTTTGTCATTTCTTCATGGTAAATTTATCGAGGAATTATTATTACAATCTTCATCAGCATCTGAAGACCGTATTCATTCTAGTTGCAATTCAGCCATTTTATTGGGTGATGAACTTAGAAGTTATAATTCTATATTGGACGGAAGAATAAGAAATTCAAAAACCCTTTCCGTGCAATTAAGTGAAAAGGAATGTAATGATTCAGATGACGAATTTTACTCTAAAATTAAAGGAAAATGCCCTAAGTTGGCTACAAGTAGAAAAAAGAACTTCCCGTCTTATTGTCAGAGTTCGAAATACCTGAAACCAATTTATGTGTGTAGTAAAGATAAACAAGATCAGAAGATCAAACAAAGTTTTCTAAAGGAAATGGCTTTGAAAAAACGCACGGACTTACTAGCAAGAAGAGACAAAATTTTGCAGGAAAAAAAGTAAGTTAGAAAATTAGACAATAACGGTTAATTATGTAATAAAAAAAAATATTAAAATAAACTGATTCGGAGTCCCCAAAGAGGGTGATTCTTTAGAAAAACCTTGAAAATCTTTTGGCCATCTCCGGGAGCAGATCCGGCGGTTAGACGTGCCACGATTCCGGAGAATTAAAACATGGGTCGCGGAAATACAAATCATGGAATTTACGCATAATAATAATCACATACATATATATAAAAGTTGCTAACTCGTCTGCTAAGTGTGACGATAGCGTCAAAGCCTCAAAACTTGAGTTACAACAAAAGGATTATTTTACTAGTAACTAGTATTATACTCTGTGGGTAGTTTAGTCGTGCTACTGCTTCAACCGTGAGGTGTTGTAGCTCAGGGATCAGAGGTCTCACTTTAATCTAATACACCACTAAAATTGGAAAATATCGCGAGAAAGTCTGTATATCTGAAAAGTAAAAAAAAATCTTTTCGAGGATATGTGATGTCGGAAGTCGCTGTTACAGCGCAGGGAACTGTTACAGGGAGGTCCTTCAAGGCTCCAAAACATAAAATTAAGAAGCTCCCTTTGCCCAGCAGTACGATATTACACGTTTTTTTTTATGGAAAAGGGCAAACAAGCAAGCGGCTCACCTGGTGATATGTGATTACCGTCGCCCACGTGCATCTGCAATACCAGAGGAGCAGCAGGTGCGTTGCCGGTCTTAAAGGAATGTTGGGAGGGAGGAGTTGGTCTCCGGATACCTCACACACCGAACGAAACGCAGAGGCACAGATCTCTCTACTTTACGCCTGTATTCTGCGAGGTCATGGTACTGCGTCGGTCTATTGCTCTGCTAATCGAGCAGCAACTAAAGCCGCCGCTTGACTCTACCACGTACTTATTTATATTTAACGTAATTTGGATAAATCTCGGACGCTGCAAGTGTTATAAAAAATTTACTTAAGGCTTTTAAAATCACCAATTAATATCGCCAGTCACTTTATTGAATTCAGTATCCCCTCTGAATACTGAAGAGCATAGCAATCATCCATAGTATTTATTTTCTGTTGTGGGATTAAACGGACTAAATTGATGAGTAATTCGTTTCTTTGAAGACAGTATAGCGTATTTATGGAATATGATGCTTAGGGCAAGCATAGAAACTGAGTCCTCTCGTAAAACCACTATGATGCACAAAACATTAACAAAATTGTCTGTCAAACTTATCTACACATATAGCTTAACTTATATAAATAGACTTATCTATTTCAAATTAAATTTTTCGCTTTTGTCTCTCTTAGATGCTGAGCAAAACTAGTCCCATATCCATTATTTGCCTATTGTTACCCCGTGAAAGATCATTCACAGCTCGTAATGGATATTACAATCATAGGCTTAATTGCTATTGAAATGAGCAAAATCGAAAGAAAGCTCTCACGGTCGTACTCATAAAAAGCTGTTCAGGTCTCTTTCATGTTGAAAATTTTATGTGTATCTTTTAAGTGGTCTAACATCACATTAGCCCAGAAGAGAAACTCCTTGATAAGTACCTGGTCAGGGAGTATTCCCTGTATAGAGGCCGATAAAGTGTTCCATTCTCTCGCGGTGCACTAGACGATGGGAGGAGTTAAATCTCTTATGCATGTGTGCTGAAGACGTCGACTAATTCATCAACGGGTCGTTTCTAATTTTTGCGTTTTGGTCCATCCAGATCATGACATTAAGCTGAATTGACACATTACATATTCATCGATCCCTTCATTACAAGTTTCATTTATTCCTTAATAGCCATTTGTTTTTTTTTGCTTTTGACAATCGAACGACGAACAAACGAAAACGTGAGTAAAACCAAATTACACCAGTCATCTGGTTTTACTAATGTCTTCGTTTAAAAAGAAACATTTACAACCTTAAAATGTTCAACCTTACTTCAGAAATTTGCAGTTATTAAAGAACTGGCAAAGAAACTACAGGTCCAAACAAATGTCAATGCCACGAGAAAATAGGCTTTATGAACATAGTGCCAAAGATTATCCTTACGATACGAGCCCAGAATATATGACACTTTTAACAAGGGAAGATATAGAAAAGGATTTGCCGGATAAATACAGAAAAAGGCTGTGGAGGCGTTCAAAGCCAACAGTGCCTAGGAAGAATAACGGAGATGTTCATTTAGCCTTGAAGATAAAGCAGTTGTTTGAGAATTTGGAAGCTATAGATCTAAACAGAGATGAAATGACGCCAAGGACCGAGCAGAAAGTTCTTCTGAACGAAATACACAAGGTATACTTTATATATATATTACTCTTATTTTTAAATGACCTTGATAGCATAAAGACAGACATGACGGCGTAAACTTAATAATATAGGGGTGTTGTACCCATGAGCCGTGGTAGTGACATGGGTTCGATACCCGTTGCCGGCTCCACTAAAACTGTTAGTTAATAGCAATTTTAAGTGCTGTATTTACCATGTGCTCTGCGGTGAAGGAAAACATCATGAGAGAACCTGCATATCGGAGAAATAATAAAAAATATTATTTCGAGAATATGTGGAACCCGCCAACTCCATTGAGTAGCGTGGCGGGCCATTCCTGGCTCCTCTCTCAGATATTTGAGAAGGAGGCCTTTGCCCTGCAGTGGGCACTTACAGGCTGCTACTTTTACCCACGAGAAGAAACGCAGTGGTAGATTTTTTTCGCCGCCACTACACGGCCCTAAATAAAAGTTAATATGATTCATCGTCATGTATACACATAAAGTCCACTGTCAAATATGGGAATGCCACGGGCAAATGTGCCACGCCACCTGCATCCATTCACTTTCCTCCCCAAACTTTTACAGTTAGTTATTGGATTATCTCCCACAGCCTTTTTTTATTTAATTTATTTTCTTACAGATATCCGAAATAAAGCTAAAGCTAATGGAATTATCTGCAACCAACGAAAAATCGGTTACCGCTGAATAAATTGATACTAGGCACTTAGCTACTTTAATGATTAAAAAAATAAAAAAAAACATTTTTTTATTTTTGTTTTTTATTCATCGTCATGATGTCTGAATTCATAGTATTAAAATACATATAATATATACTAACCAAATTATAATCGTATTCGTAAAAATAGACATACTAATAAATATTGTATTTAACGAACTACAAGTGCTGCTGTTTAAAAGTAATACGAAGAAATATTTAACGTGGCCTGAAGACGTATAAAACGTTCGTTCTAATTTTCTTGTAATGACCAACCATGAATACTGGCAAGCGATATTATTCCTTCTTTGGGTTAAGTAAAGTTGTAATTTTATTGGAAGATAGTCACTTTATATAAAAAGAGCACGTGTAACTCAATGATATTATAAAAAAGAAGACTATATGCGCACAAAAATGTCCCGAACGCAGCGGCGGACCAGCGGTTTTTTTATGGGAAAGGCGGCAAACGAGCGAGCGGCTCACTGATGATAAGTGATTACCGACGCCCACGTACATCTGCAACACCAAAGGTGCTGCCGGCCTTTAAGAGTATTTGGTAGATGGGAGGAAGAGGATGGGGAGGTTGGTAGGTTCTCCGGTTACCTCACTCACCGAACGAAAGGCAGAGGCACAAGATGCCTTTACTTCACGCCGGTATTCTGCGAGGCCGTGGTACAAACCCGGTCGAGCCGGTCCATTCGTGTAGCAAAGGCTGCCGCTTGGCTCTACCACGTAAGATATACAAGAAATGCTTGCTTAGAAACCAATTAACGTAAACGATTTTCATTTTCCATTAAAATAGCCATACATAGAGCAATAATTAAGTCCCATTGGCTCAGCAGTAGTGAAATAACAAAGTTATACTTGAAATGTTAGCTTAACGAATTAATGCTATTTATATAAAACGGATTGAAAGCGGTAAATATCAAAATAATAATCAATGAATGCGCACAGGTCGTTGGCACCGCGTATTGGCGAGACGGTTAAAGCGTCGCCGAGATCTAGGCCCTAATCATTTTTGCTACTACGCAGTTATTTGTTATATATACCTTTGTCATTAGAAAAAATGAGGAAAAAACAAATTAGATTTTTATTAAATTGTATTGCAGTTTCTTTAGTTATCACTTTACACTAATTATAGGTAAGGAATATGCACGTGCGTATATAAACCAAGTAGATACTACATTTTATTAATATAGAGAAATGATAAGTTTCAATAGATAACTTAAAAATTAAATCTTAATTTTCTAACAAAATAATAAAAAAAGGAATATAGACGAGTAGAAAAACTTAGTCCGTGGTATAATTTTTTTTTTATTTGCTTAGTTTTTTATTATCTACTGACCAATATTATATATAGACTGGGAAAAGGTTTACAATTCATATTTTAAAACAATTGTTTATTCTAATACGATGTAGCAAACTGTGAGTAAGTGTAAGGGCAAATCATCAACAATTGACATTGACAAAATATAAGTTGTATAGAGATACACACTATAGTGCTAAAACTATTAATGGATATAAATACTTTACTTCCCAGATCATCCACGAATAATAGATATATTTTTATTTACGTTTTGCCGACAAAAGGCCACTTACTTTAAACATTATTTAGAAAAAAATTCCTTAAATGGCTTTACAATTAGCGCGCCAAATTAACAATCAAAAGTATGGCATCGTAGTGTAGCAACATTTGTCAGTCGTCACTAAACCTCGACTAGGCGTTTTAACCAAAATATCGTAGTCTTCTCCTGTAATATTATTATTGCTTAAATAATTACACGATCTCACACTGCATGAAAACTAGGTTACATGATAACATTTCATTTATGTAAGTACCACGTCGAGCGAAAGCGAAATACTGTATGCCAACCCAAAACATTTCCTAAATATGAATTTTGTATCTGTATTTAATATAATAACAAAACGATGTTTGATTAAAGAAATTGTTGCTGCATTCATAATGGGCACCTTAATTTTTGTGTACCAACTAAAACCATGTTACGTAGATAACAATTAAAGTCTGTATGTATGCTTGGATCTTACTAACATTATAAACATGAATGTCGCTCAAGCACTTCCACGCGAACGAAGTTGCAGGTGGAAGCTAGTATGTAAGCGTAACATATGAAAATGTACAGCTAAATGCATGCCGCAAAGTTGAAATAAAAATTCTATTGATACAAAAAAATATTTACATTTCGCATTGAGATATTTTCTTCTGATAAACAAGTATGTTCGTATAAACAATATGTTCCAAATTTTATCCGCTCACTAATGCCATCTAGTAACTAGCCCACGTAGTAAATAAGAACCGCAATTCACTCTGATTACTACTGAATGCCACATCTAGTGTGTAAGAACATAATTATAGATTGGTAACATTTCCCGGTTTAATAACACTAATTAGTGCAAATAGATCTATAAATTTGAATTCATGTGCAGTCTTCAAAATTGTTTAATATTGCGCATTACAACTATTTTGCCTTCGCTCCTTATCTATAAATGTTACACAACCAACTTTTAACACAATAAACATTTAACCACTGCAATTTGATTTATATTAATGGACAATAAAGTTGATTATCGCTACAGTTGTTGGAAGCAGAGCATTAAGTCTACTGGGTACCATACTTATTATAAATATCACTATACGTTATATCTGTTTATTAATACTATAAATACAATAATTTTAAATACTTATGAATAATTTAAATAATTATAATCCAATGGGCAGCACCCATATTTGTCTAGCAATTTTTATAAGTAATAGTACATTATACAAACGTACGGAAACGGACACTGAAGAATATATAATTAATGAGGAATTATCTTCTCATTGCAAATAAATCACTATGTCCGATTTTGTTTTTGTTGTTATCGTGGGTTTAAAATGTTTTATTTCATATTTTTATTGTTTGAAAAACGCTACCTTTCTTTTTAATTGCATGATAATACATATTTACAAGATATAATTGCATGACGGTGAAATGTTTAAGAATAAAATAATAATTACCATACGGGACTTGAATTGGAAGCCTAACAATATTTTTGTACCTTATGATATTCATATTGGGCCTAATTACTTTTAAAGCAGACAAAAGGATAATAATAACAAGGAATATGTGTGTTGGGCTGGACTATAAGAATACACCAATTTGCTGCATCCCGAGTGTCGTAAAAGTTAAGTGAATTTATAAGTAAGAGGCTATGGAATAACATACTTTTGTTTTGAATGCGATTTTATAATAGTATTTTAAGCTTTATTATGAAAGCTTATTAAGTATTCATGGGTCCTTTTAATTTAAGAAAACTTTCTGTTTAAAGTGCATTTGTTTTTTTTTTGTATAAGTAGAGGACAACATATACATGTGCTTGAAGAACTTCCATGTATTGTAATATATTAAGAATGCATGGGGATTTTAAGTTAAAAAACTAAAATGTCATTTTTTCGATATTTTCAACTTCTCAAGACATTTGTATTGGTTATTGTAAGATGAAAATGTTTGAGTATACATGGTATAGGATTGACCTTTCTGCATTCTAGCATTTTACATTTTGACAGTTTGGATCTACCAAGAACTCGATGGGGCTAAGAAATAAAAATGGCCGCCGCACTCACCGTCTATTTAAATCATTAATTTTGAGTGATCATAGCATCACTCAAAAAAATACAGTCCAATAGTGTATTTTATATCCTTATAAAATTTCCTTTTGGAGTGTGACTAGTAAAAGAACACTTCTTAGACTCTTACAGTGTGTAATACAAAATGACTTTCTATAAGCATTGTTGCAGATAAAAAATATTAATGAGAAAATATGGGTAACACAGCTGAAACCGATTGTGATCAATTAGGGATGATCGGTTTCTGATTGATGCGGACTTGCAAATTGATAAATTTGGTGAGACAGAATAGACAAATCTATCGGGCCGGCTGAGACAAATTTAGCAGATTAGAGCGCTTGCCAGCGGTCCACGGTGCATCGCGAGGGCTCAGTACGGACTGCAGCAGAGTGCGGACGAGGCGCGGGCGGGATGCAGGCGGCGGCGGGGCGCGGGCGGGACGCGCGTGCGCTAGAAGGCGCGAGCAAGGTACACCCGCCCCTCACCGCGGCACACCTCTGCGAAGCCGAGCTTGCTGTAGAACTGATGCAGGTACTGGTCCGTTGCGTTGATGCACGCGTGGACACCGCTCACACCTGTGATATGAACAGTTACACTTCAGACGCAGAGTCAGAGACACGGTACACAACACGAAGCAACGTGACCAGAACCAATAATTTGTGTAAACTAATCCACACTCGCATGCATATACGCGACGCGAGCAGGTCTCGCGCAACTGGCATTGAGCGCGCAGCAGTAGTGCACTGCAGCTGTAGGCACATGCAGGTGCTACGTACCGTTGGCGCGCAGCGCGGCCAGCAGGCACGTGACCAGGCGCGTGGACGCGAGCGGGTCGCGTGCGGCCGGCAGCATGCAGCACGCCAGCAGCGCGGGATGTGCGCGCCATACGTTTTCCGGTACACGTTGCGATCCAGCGAACTGATGGAAGTAGCGTATGCACTCCTAATAACAATAATTTTAAATTATTTAAATAAAAAGTTTTTAAAAAAATCGTCTTAGGTAAACTACCCGGTACGTGGTAGAGCCAAGCAGGCTATTGCTACTGCTCGAATGGGCCGGCACGGAGTACCGCGACCTGGCATATTACCGGCGTAAAGTAGACGTATCTTGTGCTTCTCCGTTTCATGCGGTAAGTGAGGTCAACTCCCCCCTCCCCATCCTCATCTTGTCTCAAGTTTTTAATATCTTTAAAGAGCGGCCCCTATGGTGAGCGAAGACAATAACTTGTCATTAGGTGAGCCGCTTGCTCGTTTGCCCCCTTTACCATAAAAAAAAAACTTACCTTAGCAGCTGGACTAAGATCTTCTCTCTCGGTTAGCTCTAGGGGATACTTTTTACACATCTCCGGTATCCACGCAATCTCTTGTCTCTTGTAGAACTCCTTCGCATTCAACGTTGCGCACGCGTAACCCACTATTTCTGGCCTCACACCTAAAAGGAAAAGAATAATGGATCTATCGGGACAATACGAGTATGTTCATGCGGAGTACTAATATTTTAAACAAAATAAATTTAAAACATAACAATTGTCACCATTTATCTTCGTCTCTTGCGCATCAGATTTGTCTTCGGAGTAATCGCCGTCAACCTCAGCGCCATCTGTGTCTAGAGGCAGGCAACCTTCGTCGTCTTCTATCACCATAAAAAACTCCGGAGTGAGGGTTAAAAATGGTGCTACTAATCTGAAAACACAATCGCCCCATCAAGAAGAATTCCTGTCCTGTCCTCATCGTTAACCGAAAGATCGATATTGATTTCTTGTATTTGCGCGAACACTTAATATCAACAAAATAAATAATTAAAAGGTGAAGGCAGCCCGAGTTGGCTATGCCAACTAAATGTCTAACACATCAGATCCCCTGTGACCACGACTGCTTTAAAGCAATCGGATGCTTTGGACTCGTTGGAGCGCCGAGCGAAGAGGATCATAGGCAGTGACTCACTAGTAGAGGCAAAACTTCAAAGCCTCGAACACCGTAGACGAGTGGCCTGCCTCTCGGTTTTTTATCGAATTCATTTCGGAGAGTGTGCGGAGGTTTTGCATAACCTAATACCCTCTTCCCCTTTCCATCACCGAACGACTAGACGCGGCGAGAAGTTCCACCCTTACGTTGTAGACATTCCTCCATTACGCACGAGGCGGTTTGCCTCTTCTTTCTTTGTGCGGACGGCTAAGGAGTGGAACTCTCTGCCTAGGTCGGTTTTTCCGGAGGCCTATAACCTGGATATCTTCAAGGCCAAAGTGAACAGACATCTAGGCAAGCGTGTACCATCCTAGGCCTCATCTTCGCTTTCCATCGGGCAAGATTGAGGTCAAACGCAGGCCTATTTTTCATAAAAAAAAAAAAACAAAAACGTCGGGAATATAAAAACAGAAATAAAACGAGATAAAATCCGTTAATAACTGTTTCATTTCGAAACGAAAGTTCGATTATAAATATTACCTACTATTATATATAGTTCTAGTCGCTTCTACGTCCGCGTGGTCATCATTCTGTCTCGACCAAGAGAACTCTTAATTGAGATAAAAAGTGTTCTATATTCTTATCTTCATCTCTATTTTGGTACTACCCAATCAGTGCTACACTACATATATATATAAATACGTACACATTACGTATGTATACATACAAAGAATATTCTGGTCGATTCACGTTTTATATCATATTATAGTGATGTCTTTATTCGGTCCGAGTCTTGCAGCAGGAAAGACAATAAACACCAATACAATCTAATGTATTTGTAATATTAAAGGCGATCTTGCGAGACTTATATGAACGATTCTGATGCATGTCTATACTTCAAAAAATACTAAGGTTTTATAATAACATGTCAACTTTATGTTTACCTATCGGCCGGCAACGTTTGCAGATCACTGGGGAAGAGGTCGCTGCAGTCCGAACCATCGCGACATGTTTTGTGACATATAATTGATACCTGTAAAAACAATTAGGCAATTTTATATGCGCACTAGCGTCTCCCCGCGGCTTCGCCCGTGTGGTAAGATATTTCCCAAGATAATCTATCTTAAGTAAAAGTGGTATCTTTATACTATTTCATCACATAATCTTTAACTATGCATAATTTCATTCAAAAACATTCAGTCCTATATATAAAACTGTACTTTAGTAAACAAAAGGAAAATTAAAACAAACTTTAAATTACTTTTAAATCCGTTTAAGGGTTCTTGTGACAAGTTCAGAAACAAAAAAACTGGGATTTTCTATGGTATCTGTGCCAAATCTAATGTCGATAAATAAAGTGATTGTGTACGTGTCAACATTTATGTAGATGCATGTGTTTGTGTGCGCGCGTGTATGTATGCGCGCGTGCAGCTCACCGCGTCCTCGTCGGCGGGCATGTAGGGGCGGACGGTGAGCGGCACGCCGAGCGGCGCGACCTGCGGGTGCAGCAGGTCGCCGCTGCACTCCACCGGCAGCAGCCGCCGGAGGTCAGCCGTCAGCCCGCCGCGGAACACCCACGGCTCCTGCGCACCGCTCTCGAAAGCCTCGCGCCACCCCTTCGAGAACCCTAAAACCGATTAGACCGTTATCATTACAGCCTGTCACACATCCATTGCTGAACAAGCCTCCCCCACAGATTACCACACAGGGTCGTTACTCCGACTTGTAGGGGATTCCGTGTGTTATTATTTCTCGATAAAATACCGTGAGTGATATTTTTAACATGTTTTGTTTACCCAAGACATAGTTACCAATATTTTGGATGTGAAAAATAACGTGGTATGATTATATCGAGAAATAATGACATACGGAATCACAGAGCATACTAAGCTTTTCAGAGGCCAAGTTGACCTTCCACTCCCTGGTCGTCAAGGATTCCGATTCTGCCCGAGGCGACAAGAGATTCTTTTTAATGGTAAACGCGCGAAACGGTGTCTTATTTGTGGACAAATTAAACCAGATTTTGTAGACCACAATCCTAGGCTTTTTAACAAAATCTCGACTTCAGACACAAGTTTGATACAGCATGGCATGACATGTTCCCGAGAAATAATAATAAGAAACAGCCTTGTAGAACACAATCTTTCAGGGGTTTGGAACAACCTTGATGCTCCTGTCCGTGAGAAAACTGGTGACCCAATTGCATAATTTTCAGGAAGCCCGTACAATGAGCTTTCTGGTGAATCCTCTCAAAGGCTATGTCGGTTACCGTAGTTCTGCTGCGGGCATCATTGTTGCAGTATCTATTACCCAAAGAAATACCGACCATAGTAACCCTTAACATAGCCTATATACTGAAATGAGTTAATTCGGCGAGCCGCTGCCTCGCCGACCCAATTGCCGGTTGACGGATTGAATATATCTCGAAATTTAGTTTTAATTCGCTACTACCAAAATTCTCAAGTCTGTTATAAAACTCCCACATTTATGCAATGAGCATAAAATTAAAAAGAGTCATACAATAAATAGTACTTACATGTGTAGCTTCCTTGAGTGTTCGACGTTATATTTGGAGGGAATTTTCCAAGATCTGAAAAAAAAAAACTTTTAAACCTCTATTAAAAGTAAATGTATGATTTCATTGTCTAAACACAGCACATAGCACAATAACACAGGTGACACTCGACAGAATTTCAAGAATCCCCAGTAGATGGCGTTGTTGACGATCGTAGCCGAACTAGAGCAAGAATAAATAAAATTTCTACTGCATTGATAGCAGACAACAGTAAAAAATATTTAGCAGGCTACTTTCGGCCCGCTTTGTTTTCGGAGTTCATGGAGTCCCAGCCGCCTCAGATGTTGCGAGAGGCTGACTGAGATTGAACCATTCGCATAATAAGTCACCCTTCGATCCTCGTAGAAGTATGTAGACTGTAATTCAGAGCGAGCTCCTGATGTAAAATCCTGTCTAACGCTGAGCTATGAAAAACCGGAGATATCATGCTGAAGCGACTCCTCGGGAAGATCAGGTAGGTGTTAGCACTAGTAGGTGTAAATATTTTACTCCACGTAAAACTAAACTATTATATTTCGATAAGTTGGAGCGCCTTCTTAACAACTGCATTAGATTTATCTTTGGTTTACGTAAATATGATCACGTCTCTTCTTATCGTTCCAAGCTTAATTGGCATCCCATTCGTCAAAGGCGTAGCTCTAGAATTTTGTGTTCATTGTATTCTGAATTAACTGAACCTAATTCTCCTTCTTATCTTAAGAATAATTTCCAATATCTTTATTCTGCTCATAACAGAGAGCCTCGTTCCATAAACCAACTTAAAATTAGCATTCCACAACATAATACAGGATACTATAACTCGTGATTACCTAAATAGATCATTGCCAATATTCGGCTTATCTATTTTAAATTTTTATTATATATTAATTTAAGTATGTTTTAATATATTTGTATACGTATTTGTGTATTTTATGTTAATAATATTTATTTAATTACATAGTGTGTTTATATGAATTTATTAACTTATTACTATTGCAGTCTACCTATAGTTTTTTTTTATTCTTTTGTTTTGTTCCTGCCAACTACCTTTTACCATAACAAGGGTTGACTGGTAGAGAATGTCACTTGGCATTAAGTCTGCCCATTGTAACCTTAAGCTTAAGGCTAATAATAAGAATAAATAAATAAATAAATTAAACTATAACTTATTATAATAATTATTGCGGCGTGACTTTTCCACGTCCAGCAGTGAATTACTACAGGCCGATGAACAAGAACGAATGACGGGCATGCACTCGGCCACAGCAGGCTGTCGACGACGGTGTGACTTCACCATGTCCCGCAGGCCGATAAACGAGAACGAAAATACACGCACCGAGCCATCGCAGGAAGCCTGCCAGCAGCGCCAGCACGGCGCACAGCTCCCACACGTAGGGCTGAAGCTCGACGTGCAGCTCGCGGTTGGCCGCGACGCCCAAGCGCCGCGCCAGCCGCCGTGCCCGCGACGCCCACCACGAGAAGCGACGCAACCGACGTCGCCACTCGCTTCTCTGAGGACATAACGCGCGGTTACAACGTTATATCCGTTATAGTCCAATAAAGAGACTCGTTCGCTACGCCAAAAATCATTTCTGGAAAATACAGATGACATTATTCCTGGATAAAATCACACCGTGTTATTTTAACATCCGAGGCATAGCGCATAAGGCCTAAGATCATGTGCCACCTTCCTGCGAAGGGTAGACCAGAAGAGGCGAGCAAGCACGTCATGCGTGCATACATACGGCTATACACGTTCTACTAATGCGTACACCCAAACATCTGCCGTTTCGCAAATAGGGAACGCATAAACTTGTCGGGATATAACGTCGTAAGAATAGAAATTCCTATTTTTTTGCTTTCAAGCAAACTTGCAATCAACAGTCGTGTGATATAAAAAGGTGTCCCTCAGTATCGGTTCTTGGACCATTTTTTTTTTCTATAGAGATTTATCAATAGAGATTATCGGATATCTATAGTATTTATCGGAATCTCTATTGATTTCTAGTTACAGTACGAGTAGCACATATTGCTAAATTAATAGGAAATAAATTTCTGCAGACTGACAGCTGAGTGATGAAGCAACAGCTAAATTTGTCATCTTTGCTTTCAAGAAGTGTGCTATGTAGACTAAGTATTGAAGAATATGTACTGTGCTGTATTACTTGGGATCTGCAGCCCGATTGGAAACAATATTCATTTTGTAACAGAGTTGATTCAAAATTTAAAAAAGTTGCTGAAGAAACAATTTAAAGAGGACCTGCTATAAAAACTACCTTAAGTTGATCTATCAATAACTGATGAGGAAGATGTGCCTTAGCATAACATGCTAAGGTCAAAGGTCTCGCCTAGGTCCACTCTCTCTCACTTTAATTTTCACATGCTGTCTCTTTCCTCTGTCGCTGTCAAGTACCAGGCAAAATTTGTCCCCAGTACATGTTTAACTCACCTCAGACTTGTTTCCTTTAGGAAGCATACTAGCCGCATGATTGACAAGCCAGTTGAAGTCGTGAAGCAGTCTCAGCCCTCGCGATCCATGTTCGAATGGGAGGTAGAACAGGTCGCACAACAACATCAGGTCGTCCGTTGTTAGCGCGCTCGATTCTATTGCTAGCCCGTCACAGACACTGAAAAATTTGAAGGTAATATGACTGGGAGGTGTAAGGTGAAATGTATCGTTTCTTTTGCAACCATGCTTGTCACTCATAGGAGTAGGCAGATTATAGATGTCCATTTGGCACAACTCAACATAGCCCATTAGGCCACTGCAACCCAAAACATCTTCCATCGAACACAATGGAAGATATGGGCAAGCCACGTCGTCGTGTTTGTTCCCGGCGATCGCTTTGAGATTATTTATTAGTCGTCTTAAACGAATAAATGACGGTAATAAGTTACTATCATCACTGAGGACTAAGATGACCTCTCAGCCCGTACTTATACTGGCTCTCTATACCTTTCAAACCAGTGACAGCAGAGGAGCCTACCATCTAGTTAATATGATATGTATATAACTTAATTACTTACTCGTCAGTCGGTTCTGTCAAATCCGCAGGTTCCACCATCATATCACCACTGAGGGGACTATTGCTTGGCTCAACTTGCATGGAGCCATTCTAGAAATCAAAATTAAAATCAAAATTTTTATATTACAACATAATATTGTAATGCAGTGACTATAACAACTGAGTTCTCGTTTAATAAGTAATTAGTATAGTACATCTCGCTCGAGTTCACACGGGTTGCAAAATGCGTGTAGATATAAATATTAAAATACCTGAACACTTTTAGGACTGTCATACCATTTTAATCCAAGTTAATAAATTTAAAAATAAAAATAATAACATTCAATCCAAGACCAAGAATACCATTGCACTGCCTCTAGGTACTGTGAGCTCATTCTGCATAGATCGGAGCAAAAATTAATAATTATAAAGCTGACGGTAGCCAGATTAACTATGACATCAGAATGTCAAACACCTCAGTCCACCGATGGCGCAGAAAAGCACCAGAAAGGCCAGGACTTAAAAAAGTTAATTAAACCCCATGAAATTGATCCAATTATTTACGGATTTCGCTCGTATTTATTTATTATACGGTTTACTATTATTACCCACATTGTTGGGAGATCTTACTGGAAGTCTATGGATGAAGGTGGCTTAGGGCTGTTCTTTGTGGCATTATTTGAGGCAGATTCAGCAGTGAACTTGCAATAGGCTGAAACGATGATGGTGACTTAATATTCTAACCTCGCTCAAGCCATCGTTCATCACGATGTCCGAATCGGTGGCGGTTGTGGAAGGTGGATCCACATCTAAAGGCTCGATACCCACTTCGGGAATGGAAGGCCGACTCGGACTTAGGGTTTGAGGTGTATCTGTGAACAGGGCACCATTTGGCGATTGAACATTTTATTGACACAAAACACAAAAATAATTAATTATAAAAATTATATCTTTGTTAACTTACAGACGCCAGAGCGAGAATTTAAAGAAGTGTTATGTTTATCCGATACTTTAATATTATGAATATTAAGGTCTGGTTGTTTATCGCTTATTGGCGATAAAAACTTAGAAAATTTAAAGGACACCTGTAAACAAATTCAATCCAACAAGTTTACAGATGCTGACAACGCATCGCACACCCTATGAACTACGGACTAAGGGATGGAATGCAACACGTCCCGTAATTTTACTTGCTCTCCATACCTTCCAAACCGGAATACAACAGTAATTGGACTACTGCTTTTCATTGAAAAAAAATCAATAAATTGAACTTTATGTAAATAGAATTTCATGATTTGAAGAGTGTCAAAAGCAAGAACGGCAGTTAGATCTTACCTCCAATACTCATTTCCCCGTTCCTCTGCGATTCGACTGGAGCTTCGACGTCATCCACAATTATCGTGTCTGCATAAGTCTCGGTCTCTTTATCCTTCTTCATTTCCTCTATGAAGCTAGTACTCTCTAACACACTATCATTGGATGCTGTGTCATTTATATCTATTTTCTCCATCATATTCTGATCGGTCTCTTTTCCAATGTGTTCTAATGCCTTAAGACCCAGAATTGGTACTGGAAGCGTGGAGACTGGTATTTCTGACGGCAAAGACATATTGGAGTTTGCGATTGGTATAATCGGATTTTGTATCGATTCATTCAATATCACTTTAGTTGGTGATACCAGGGAATTCATAACCGGATTCGATACAGGATTGAAGTTTTCGATTTGTGCCACCTGAAAATAAATGTTATTGAAGATTAGAATGGTCTGAATGCAAATTTTGGATTGTTTATTATTTAAAGAAATTTGGCTATGACTAAGTTTTTAAAATGACTTCTTTGGGCGTGATGAGAGCAACATTTCCAAGGTCGAATAGAGTGCAACGTTTTCGTAAATCGATTCGATAGCTATAATATCTTCTGTAAAGTTCTGACACATATACTGAGTTACATGCGCTCTTTTTTTGTTGTACGTTGCAAGACCGGCCCATATGGAATACTGTTCTCATCTCTGGGTAGGACAGGGGGTACTCAAGTATCAACTGCATCTATTTGACCGCATCCAAAATAGTGCGGCTTGAATCGCCGGCTACCATAGCTTTCTCCGATTGGCTTCATCCTTGGCCTTGCTAAGGCTTCTCTTTGCATTTTTACTGAATTTACCTCGGAAAAGGTTCCGAGAAACTGTTCGGAATTGGAAGCCACCGAGATTCACCATCGTACATCGCGACAGAATTCCAAGTTCCACCAACACCATCTAGGCGGTTGGTATTTCCACCACAGTGTGTTTTTCTCGCAATATGCTGACGTTATGGAAACATCTGACACCGGCGATATTTCCGATCAGTTACGACTAAGGGACCTTCAAGAAAATAGTCTATTCCTTCCTTAAACACCGGTTGCGCACCTGCAGCTCCTAGGGAGTAGCAGACGTTCGTACCCGTCGGTGATCACTTACCATCAGGTGAGCCGCTTGCTCGTTTGTCCAATTTAAAAAAAAAAAAAATACATGCTAACAGATAACCATAAGTAATAAGTACGTTTATTGTAAGTCTTACTTTAATTTGAACAAAAAAAGAGTATTTGTATACTCTTTTTTTGTTCAATTCAATTGACGCACAATCTTATTTGTATAAGATTGTGCGTCTCAGTAGCCACAGTCGCTAAGTGATTGGCTCCAACACAAATTGCAAGTTCGATTTGAAAATAGACCAAAATTATTTATGTCTACAGATAATTGTTATTGGTCTGTTTGTTTAGGCATGATCAACTTATGTCTATATTTTTTATCTCTTAAGAACATATACGTTCTTAGTCCATTCTACCCATTATCTTCTATCCTTCTCTTATCTCTATCTACACCTTTCTCCCCTTTTTGCTTAATTCTTCTTTGGGTTTCCTGGAAGAAATTTCTGTGAAGAAATGAGACTACTTTTAGTTGCCTTGTTTTTTGTATGTTATCTCACTTTTTCTTTCGTGCACAGTAAAGTTATATACTTTAGGCTGCACACAAGGAGATAATCCTTCTTACCGTGGGCATTTTCTTTAACATAATAAACTTACCCCAGTGGAGAGGATGGGCCCGTCGGGTGTGGCTGAGCAGACTTCGGCCAGTGCTTGTAGCTGGCTGGTATTGATGGTGGGTATGGTGGATGACATGTCGGCCGTGCTGGTGGTGGACGTGTTGCTGGTTGCCGTCACTAGCGACATGCACGTGTTCACCGAAGGCAGGATCGGGATTATCGGAACCGGGGGCACTGTTGGGTCATAACTAATTTTATTTATGTGTTCGTATGGAATACAACCGTTGATCTTCCTCCCATACATATCAAGGAACAAAGATAATTTAAGCCATTTGTGAATAACAGATGTTTTTTACGGATGGAAATATAATAACTGCAAGTCTACCTGTGGCCGGTGGTTGTGGTTTGATAATGGGTCCCTGTGATGTCTTCGGGATGGAGAACTCTGGTAGCCATTCATTTATTGCTTGTCTGAAAGAGAATTTTAGAGTGCAAATCCACAAAAAACTTTATTCGCTTAAAAAATTACACAAAAAAAAATTTACCCTGTGGCAACAGCTTATTAAAATCTGCCAGCCTCTCTTTTTTACGAGGGAGACGCATAGGTCGATTAAAGGATTGGTGTACTATCTATATATAAATATATATTAACTTTCCTGAAATTCACAGACCGATGACGGGCAAGAGCCTCTAAGGAGCGAGGTTGATTTCGATCACGGCGACTATTTGCAGCTGTCAACTACGCAGGAGATATTTTAGTGTTGTAAGCATAGAGACGATTTCCCGTATCAGATGTATAGATGATGTTATGTCTTATCTGACCTATAACGATTATGGTCAGAACCGTCTGAATAGTGACAGAGACTACTGTCTCTGACGCACAAATTACAACAAGATCCGAAAACATTGTCGTGTGGTATAGGCGTAACAATTTGCCACCCTGTTGCGTCCCGTGGATGCCATAAAAGGTGACTAAGGGTCGACAAATGTCGTGGAAATTCAACTAGAAAAATACCAGACCCATATTAAGCAGACCAATGACGGACAGCAGCGTCTAAGGTACGAGGTGTCTGGTACTGCGATCGCCAATCCGCTGGACGAGCGTGGCGATTACGGCAAATCCTCCTTAAGAGGGAGGCCTATGTCCTGCAGTGGACTATTTAAACGTTGGTAAAGTAGGGTGCAACATGCAGTATGTTATAACGAATGTGACAACTATTTATAAATAAGATATACCTCAAGGCCTGCCGATGGTGGTACACATGTTTCCCGAGTGTGAGTGGGGGCTCGTCCTCGCACACCCCTTGCTCACTCTCGCGTTCCAGTTTGATGTCCCAGGAAACCGCTTCCACTGTGACAAGAACCTTTAGTTAATTGAATTATAAAAATCTCACAGAAAGACAGTGTTATTTCATGTAAGAATATCTGCTTTGGTAAGTAACAGGAGGAAGACTGCTCTTACGCAATTCTGCCACCGAATAACAGTATGACTAGTGTTCCGGTTTGGAAAGTACTCATATAGAGCTTGTTACGGGCTGTGAGGCATTCCATCATAGTCCTCAAGGGTGACAGTGCATCTCAGACCTACTTAAAATGATATTATTTGCAGATGTGGGCTACAGTAGATGTTTACTTTGTAGCTTGTTTTTCACTCCATTCCAATAAAAATTAAAATTAAGTGTGTACATAAGCAATCTCAATTAATGTAAGTTTATCTTGACCATTAGTTTATGCTACATTTACTCTTATTTAAATATATATATATCGTCATTTTAATAATAATAAATAACATAATATGTTGATATATGTGTAACGCCACAATAAAGAGTGGTTAGAGGATCTACCAATCAGGACATGCAAGTTCAGTCACCTATGTAGGCTTGAAAAACTAAAATTTTTAGATTGCTGTTGACCTCTGGTGTATGGTATTGAGAGTTTATATTTCTATTATATATCGTCTCTCATGGTGATGTTTGGGAGCAAAGTCGTTGTCGAGGATCACCACCCGTCACGTCCATCTCCCTGAGGGGCAAAAACTAAAAATGTATAATTTACTACAACTGGATTTGTTTCTGAAAAACGTTAACAAATTAATCAAATCTTATTTAGATTACTTGCAAATCATATAAACCTTCTCACCTCACCTCATGAAATTTTCTAAGTAACAATGAAAATAGCATTGAAATCTATATAGAAGTTAAGGTGATATGTGTAAATTAAAGGTGGATTACTTACTATGAGTAGGTGCGTCGAGACTGCAACTCGCCCAGTGTGCCAGAGTCCATATCGGAATCATGTTCGCATTGTATTCGCAGTTCGGATTGCTCAGCACACCTCGGAGCAACGGTATTAATTCCGGCGACCTTCCACAGTAAGGTCCTGAAATATTAATAAATCTATAATATTTCCCATTTAATAGCCACTAACAGTGTAAGTGTACAGTGTAATAACTACAAATTCAAAATCTTGGAAGGAGTGTTGGCAATCACAGTGAAAGATTCCTCGCACCCTATTTAATGGATCACACAACCACTAAGCTGTAAAAAAAAATCACAACAACTTTGTGTGTCATGCAGTGTTGTTTTTCACATTCAGAACATGGTTTGTTATATTGGTTTTTTGATAAACGAAACTGTATTAAAAAAATAACAGTATGATTTTATAAGGGAAAGTGGCATACATGAGATAAATGTTCTGCAATCCGTCTGACATCAGATTGTTCTCTAATTAGACTATAACGCTTTCCACGTGATAAGATGACAGATTCTCTTACAGTGCCAGACAATAATTAATTGCAAAAGTTTACAGGTACCATATAGACACTATTTATTTATTTACTTATTACTAACCCAAAAAGATACGTTTTTGGTCGTAATCGTTCGCGTGCAAGTTGTCCCAGATGACTGGAGGCCGTCTTAGCACTTGTGTGATTTCTTCTATACATTCTGTTGTCAGTGTCTTCGATATTACTTTCGGACCTACGTAAAAATATACAATTAAATATTGATAAAATAAGGAGAAGGATTCATTTTCTCCTACGAGACTTAAGGCAATGACAATATAAATATTTATTACCTCTGACCTGACTGGGTTGTGGTTGGTTGACCTGTATTGGGTATACGGTCACGAGAACTTATAAATACATGGTAAAAAACAAAGTACCCCGCCGTTTCAAACTATCTGGCTGTGCACGATTTTTCTAGCAGCTCAGCTTTTCTTAGGAAATTGCGATGGAATGTATATTTATGTAATACTAGCTTTTGCCCGAGACTTCATCCGCGTGGAATTATTTTGTCACTGTATGTCATGCAGTGTTTGGGATCTGTGCTGTTATGCCAATCTTTTGCTTCGTTTGATGTGCAATAGGGACAACAAACCACAAAAAAGGATAATGAGGTGGCAGGCAAAAGCTAGTTTTAGAAAAATATGCATTTTATGACAATTTCCTAAGAGCTGTGCTCCAGTGCATGTTCTTTCATGTATATGTAGAATCACAGTGAGATGTCAATGACAGTTGGAAGAAACATTAATAATAGGTGGCAAAGAACAGCGCATGGTATTAATAATAATTAATTTGCAATGAACTCAAGAGGTTGCAATTAGGTAAAGAATAATAAAGAAATAAATATAACCAACCTGTCCACATAATATCTATTTGCTGTGATAGCTTAGTGCCAAGTGTCATAAGGTATTCAGAACTGTTGACAGTGGGTACAGCCCTTGTTGAACAATACTGAGTTGGGCAAAGCAGAAAACGTGGACATCCAAGGTGTTGATGGATCTCATTGGTAACTGACACCTGAAATAACAATTAAAATACAGCAAGAAGTTAATATTAGAATTGAACAGCTTTTTTGTAACCTCCAATCTAAATTAATGATTCTCTGGTGTATTGTTTCAACCCATTTTACAAATATTTTATTATCATATCTGTTACAATAGACTGGAACAGAATGTAACTAACTATAATGTATGAAAAAATAAACTTACTTGGGCATGTGCAAAGCTCTGGAAAATCTGTTTATCTGCCTCACTCATCTCAGATTCAATATCATCAAAAAGCAGTGCAAAGCATGTACAACCAAATTGAGACACCTGGAAACAAAGATATCTTTTATTAAATAACACAGCGAGTTGATCTAATATAGCAATTCACAGTCTATAGCTCTAAAATTTCTGCAAAATCTGTTCATATATTATGTTGTCCTTTAAGTGCAATTGAATGACAAACATACAAACTTTTACATTTATAACTATAAGTAGGCCTATAGGACTGGAATCATTAAGAACCTTTAGAAAAAAGTTCCTTAAAAATCCAAGAAATTGTTAAATCTGTTCAAACCTACATCATACTGAAAGACATACATACTACATATAAAGATTTAAAAAAATAGTATAATTCAAGTACTCTGAAAGTTAAACAACTAGAAATAAATCATCATAAAGTAGAGTCAAGCATATGTCCCCACTGCTAAGTTAACGCTTCCCTTGGTTTTGGAGTAGAGCTGAGTCTGCCACACTGCTCCCTTGCAGGTAAGTGGGCTTCATGTCCTCAAAATATATTTATTATTTCTCAGACATGCAGGTTACATCACAAGTCTTTCTCTCACCAAAGACTATGTGTTATATTTAATACTTTCATTGTAATTATCAGTAACAACTTTAGTGTTGCTAGTGAAGGTATTCAAACCCAGAACACTTACACTACAGACCATACAACTAATTACTTAGTAATAGTCTACTTGTGGTGTGAAAGACGATGTAGTGACACAAATTGCGAAAGGGATGCTGAGCTGGTTTGGACATGTGGAGAGGATGAATGAAAGTAGGTTGACATAACAAATATATGAGGCGAGTGTAAATGGTAGAGTTGGGAGAGGAAAACATAGGCGACCATTTCATGATCAAATCATAGACGTTCTGAAAAAAGGCCAGGTCAAGAGTACTCTAAACCAACGAGCATGCATGCAAAGATTGATTAAAGTGAAAGAAGCGAGATGTATGTCAGGACCGTAGTAAGTGGAAGAAGATTGTCTCTGCCTACCCTGTTGGGAACAAGGCGTGAATATATACATAGTCTCTGAAAATAACATAAAGTAAGATAATAAATTATTACAGTAATAAATATAGTAAATAAACCTATGTTCAAAAATCAAGTAAAGAATGATCTGAAAACCTGTTCCAGCTTCCTCTTCAAGCTTGTAATCTCTTTTTGACTACTGTAAGTAATATCAAGGCCTGGAGAAAGTGCATAACAGAAGGTAATGCCTTGCAATTTAGCAGCAGTTATGAGAGATGTGAGGTGCTCTGCCTCTTCCACTGTGTAGAGTTCTCGCCAGAAAGCTCTGTGTTTGTAGTCATCTTTCGGTGCATATACATACATATCCATTCCCCATTTCTTTAATCTAAAAGTTATATCAATATTATTCCACAGTTACAATACAGGAGAAAGGTCTTTCCAGAAATGCACTGTCCATTAGTTTTGCCATCTATACTGATTAACAAACCAATTTTACTTATGATAATTAATATCTGGTGTAAAATGGACTATATTTAATTAAAAAAAGTTTAAAAAGGTTTGTTACAAAAATTTTGAGTAATCAGAATTATAACTTACAATAAAATAATACATCAAGACGATTTTGAACAAAATGTATTCAAATACTTACTTTTGAAATAAATCTTTTCTTTGTTCAGTTGTCCACGGTCGTCCGTAAAAGCCTGCAATACATAAGCTTAGGTCATTCACTCTATCGCATCTACTGTAGTTAATACCTATTTATATATAACTATGGGATCATAATAGAAGAAAGTGCTTGCTAGAAGCATTATCAATACCTTCAACTACACCGCATATGAAGTCTTTCCGTTTAGGACTTGCCTCGTCTGGTGAACTTTCAGACATATTTAACGACGATGGACAATTTACACTCAAAAATACTACAACTTTCGACAATTTTTCTTTGAAATACTGACTATTGTTCCCAGAGCTGTTACGGATGACGACAAGATTCCAGACGGCTTTTCAATAAATAAACATCAAAACACCGGTTGACGGCCTTAGGACATTTGGTTGGGTGATAAATAGTGAAATAAGCCCCGATAAGGAAATTTATAACGAGAAACGAAATGTGATTGTGATGTGTCAAATCAAATTGTCAAACTGTAAAACCATAGATAATATCGCCAGATCGCATATTATGTACAGTACAGATGAGTTTCATCTAAGAAAGAAAACTCATAAAATTAACGTTTCACGCGTAAGTATAATATAAATATTTAGATATCTAAATTCAACAGCTACAAAAAAAAATTCCCATGAATACATGGGTACGAGTTCCATTTAAAATAATAACAAAAGCGTGTATTTCTGTAACATTATGTGATGTTATCAAGTGTCGCCTTTGTATTTTTTATTAAAGACCTAAATGAATAGTGGGTATACACGAGTTACAATAACTCAACTTCTGAGCACCTCATACAGTCGTGAGTTACACGTTTGCATAAATATTGTTACCGTTCGAAGTAACCAAATTGTCTTGTTCAATGATTTATATGGGATAGGATAGCGTGGAGAGCTCAAGTAGACCGATTGAAATAAAACTTAGCTATGTTTTTTAAAACAGGCTAGAAGCTATACAGAGAGACAAACACAACATTTGATTGATATTCTCCCTACCTATGAATGGTACTTTATTTATACGAGGCCATTAATTTTTTTAATCTGCAGTTAAATTCGTTATATTACCTGCTTTTACCTATTTTAAAAGTAAAGTAGCTGCCTATAAATGCCCACAGCTGGCCAAAATTTTTAAATTCAAAATTGGTAAATTCAGCACAAAAAATTCTATTAACAATTTTAGTGGGGCTGACACCGGGATTCCAACCCAGATCACTCGCGCTCTATGAAACTAGCTAAGCGAGCGCCCGGGCCGTATCTACGGCTGTTTTATTAAAGTTTTACATAATTTATAACGATTAAAAGTCTTTAGACCGTGGACACAATAAAATAAAGGTAAGTAAATATTCTCATAGAATAATATAAATTCTGTAATGTTTCTAATTTTCTGACAATAATTCTGTTCAATATAAATTCTATTTAGATAGAAGTTATATGTAACCAGAATAATCATCAAATATGTTTCTAAATTAGTAAACGAATGCTTTGTGTCATATGAAAACCACTTTAATATATTTGACTTAAGCTTTATTATTATACTTATTTGACTCAACAGCCTAAGCGGTGTTTCGTTGGAGAATAAGGATTCTCGATCGACAACCTCGTACATGCAAATGCAGTATAGGACGATCCCAACAAAATGGAGTGATGATCTGCAGTGTCGCTGGAAGTGCATAGATGTAGTTGTCTCAGGACAATGTTTTGTGGCAATTTACGGGGTAGTCCTATGTTCACCTGTGAACTTGTGATAAGCTGAATTAATAATGCTGAATGATGATGGTGGTCCATCGAATTGAACACAGAGCGATGTATCATACCTGATTTAATGATTAGATATATTTAATTGTATGTTCTTCGTCTGATCACCTCTAGAAATGACATATATCTTTCTAAATTGCAACGGTCTAAATCGAGTCCCGGAAAATCGAAGTACTCTCCGATGCGGTGAGGCAAATGACCTCAAGGGGACAGGGACAGAGCTTAAAGGTAATAAATAATACAATAATTATTTACATGTTATTTTATTAACTTTTATCTTACATTATAAATTACATAATTATTTGGATACTTTACATAATAATACTGATCGTGCGAAGGTAACCTCATTACTATTCAGAATAATTGTTATTTTCATCACATACTTACCCGATAAATGTAAGTAGGAGTACGTTTGTGGAAATACAATATAATACATGAAGAGGAACAGTGTTGAGTACGAATAATGTCTCGTTGTGAGCATAACGTAATGAATGTATAAACCAAAGAGCAGTATATATTCAGCCGCGTATACAAAGGATGCAATTTGTATACGCGGCTGAATACAAATTGCATCATCGCGGCTGAAAGCCCTCCACTGAGCTTCGAAAGCTGGCTGGAAATGTTTGTATTGAGTGCTGATATGACAGACATTAAATCTCATTATAGGAACTCTGCCATGAAACTCATGGAATGGTTTGCCATCCTAAAAGGTGTTACAGGACTGAGTAGTTTTCCCATGGCCATGGCACCTACTTACCCGATAAAAGTAATCAGGGCCAAAGTGAACAGACATCTAGGCAAGCGTGTACCATCCTAAGCCTCATCTTCGCCATCCATCGGGCAAGATTGTGAAGACAAACGCAAGCCTGTTTATCAATAAAAAAAAAAAAAGACAGTTTGCAAACTTTGAAAGGGAATTCGAGGCGTATTCACCGCTCAGAAGTTTTATACGCCGACAATCAAGTCATATTTGCGACGTCGGCGGGTGAGTCGCAAATTAGTGTTACATTAAAAGAATAAGGAATGAAAGTAAACACGAGTAAGATAAAAGTGATGGTTTTGGAAAGAGAAAAAAGTAAAACAATTTTTGAAATAAGAATAGAACTTTTTTTTATCCAGGCTATGTGTTTAGCAGGGATGGTATAGAACATGATAAGGATATGGAACTAAGTGTGAATGCAGGAAATAGTGTGAATGGCTCTTCACTTCATTGTGGGAAGTCAGAACGTGTCAAAAAATATACATTAGGCAATCCACAATGCTGCTTTAGACCCCACGTCAATGTATAGTTGTGAAAGTTGGGTATGGCTGAAGAAGCACGAGAGCAAAATTAATGCTCAAGAAATGCGGTTACTAAGAAGTATGATATCTCTCTATCATTCAGAGTCACATATGCTGTATATGATAAGGAGAGAAGAAAAGTGTGGGTTTGAAAGACGGCGCTGTGTCTCGAATTAAGAAAGGAATATTTCGGTGGTTTGGTCAGGAGGAAGAATGAACAGCGAAATAGTGACAAAGCAAATTTAGAAGTAAGAAGCAGAGTCGACAACGGGCACTCCAGATGGACGTTTATTGCCCAAATTATTATATCAATAAAGATTCAAATACAGATTATCCATAATCGACGAGCAAGTATGCGTAGATGTATGGTTGTGAATGTGGCGAAAGAGGCGTGTCATAATCATAGTCTCTGCCTACCGCGCTGGTTGTCTTTATGTATATATGTATAAGCTTCGAAAATTCTTGATTTCCCATACACATATCAGAAAAATGTAATGTTATTTTTTAAAAAAAAAAACATGAAAATAGACAAAATACGATTTTATTATAAATTTGCATTTAGTTCTTGTCAAATACCCTTTGTTACTCTTCCACTATATACAAGTAACTCGGGTTTTTATAGTTATATGTAGGTATTAGACAAAAATAAAATATTATCAATTTTTCTGAATAATAAAGATATTAAACATACAAGAATGACTAGAGAAACACAATGTGATTTTTGTTCATTTATATCTAAGTATGTCTAATTTAAAGTACAATTCTATTTACAATTGATTATATTATAAAATTTTATTTACATTAACAGGTATTCTGAATACCCGAGAAGAGTTTTCATGGTGCAAACACAACTTGTATTTTGCACATTTTTGGCTTTAACCATTCATCTCTCACCTGTCCTCTTTTTATAATTACAATGGGATTATAACTCGACCATAATAATCACATTTTAAGGACAATTCTTCTAACAGGTTTCGTCAACGAAGATATCTGTAGGATAATGCCTACGATGAAAACTATAATAGTGCATGCGTCTTAATCTTCCCTTGTCTGGATGATGACCGATGGTAGAGATAATGAAATGTGACGTCATTATGAGTGAATTCTGAACATTTTATGAGGCAAATTATAAGAACGCTTTAAGCAATTATCGAATGCCTAGTACTAAAAACAAAACGGATACCGTTAAACTGTTGCCTAAAAAGGTGAGCCTAGTAAAAGACTAAATTATAATTTTTTGTTAAGAATTAGGAATGTTCTACAATGCTTAAACGGAGACTAAATAAAGTTAATTATTTGCAAGGCTTTCGTGTGCACATCTATTCTATATAAATACCATGGCGGTAATTTCGATAGTGCGAATGTTGTGATAAATAGAAAAAGAAAATATAAAAATACTATTGCTCTATATTGCGCTGTGCGTGTAGATAAAAATTAAAAATAAAAAGCCGGGCAATGAACGTCGCACTTCAGGGCATCTAAATCATAATGCTTTTATTATTGTGAGAATTCTATTTACCCTCACAAAAGCCGTGATTCATGTTCACGCAACAAAAAAAAAGGGGACAAAAAGTTTAAGAATGTTATACATTCTGATTTCTTTTATATTAATATGCATATATCTCATCACTATGTGTTTATTACTGCAACATAGATGTTTCACTAGGGCGCAGACTCTCAAATTCTGAAGTCCTTGGGCAATATTTCGTTTTGGAATGAGACAAAGGAATGATAGGTCATATTTTACGTTCATAAGTATACGGCCGGAAAGCCGCATTTCTGTAGATGTCAGCCGAGCACGCCGCCCGATAAGTTACCGTGAACGCGCATGTGTCGATTTAAATTCCCAGACTGAGAAAACCTGTGTGAAGAAAAGAATGTGTTAATATTAGCATTAAATTATAGATAATAAATTTAGTACTGCTTTAATCTAGGAAATTTATTCTCTACCATCACGCTATTTCAGCCTTTTCCTCTCCTAAAATCGTCCACTGCTAAACAAAAGTCAATCAAAAAATCCGCCAGAAAAGCCGGTAGATATTTTTTGGAAGATTCGCTCAATTTTTCGTACGCTGGGCAAACGGGCTGGTGAGCGCACCCCGTGACCCTCGCACTAGTGATGCTGCTCCCAATTACCAGTCTGTGAGATTTGGATTCGGCTGATTTGAATGAACTTCACCATCATTCGCTTGCCAGAGCCTCGTTTGTGTGCTGGGTGCACCACTCACCAATATGCATGCATTCATGTAATTTATTCTTTACTACATAAAAATGTAATAATTTTATCAGTCTGTATAACGTTTGAAGCGCCTATTGCGAAACGTAACGCTAATAATTATTTACCGCTATTCGAATATTTTGGAAATACCTCACATTCGCTTCTTCGTGGGGGTAATTATAGGTTATGTCTGGGTTACACTAACACCCCTCGGTGTTGCACTTTTTTTTATAGAATTGCAACAGACAATAGCGTCTGTATTGATTGGTATTGCGATGACCAATTCTCATTTCGGTAAATCCTTCCAAACGTTGCTCATAAATAAAATATGATTTTATATTCTTTTTTAGAATTTTTCTTTTTTATTTGTTTCAAGGGTCATAACTCTTTAGATAGTGGTCTTTGAGATGCAAATTGTCTTATTTTTTATAATTCGAGTGGTAGCGGTGTAAGAATCTGCCAATCCTTTTTACAGTGGGTGTCGAAAGAGGCGATCAAGGGAAAGCCTTTGAAAATATCATTCCATCATGTTCTTTCTCTCGAAAAGGCGAAAAGTGGGTTGCGGAAGCCTATTTGGCTACAGTGGCGTGAGTGGTTATACATTCTATCTGACATATACGTAATATGAAGCATAATTTAAATACATACCTGAGCAAGCATAATTTACATTGGTACGGTTTTTCTCCGGAGTGTATCCTCAAATGCTTTGTCAAAGTCGAGCTGTCGGAAAAAGCCTTCTTACACGATCGACATCTGTTGGAGATATAAACAGAGTTAGGTTAGTATACTTCAAATATTGGCTTGCCGTGTTGCAGTTGCGTAGTAGAATCATTCACCCCACCTCCGCGGAGGTGCGATGTGCACCTTGACACTGCTGGCCGTCATCAATCTGCTTAACCTAGTTTTGGGTATTTTTCCCAAGATTGGTCACTCGACATCTGACGGTAGTCATTTCGATTTTCGACGTTTTTCCCATAATCTCCTCTTGTGACATCCATGGGAAGAAAGAGGGTGGCAGATTCCTGTACCGATACCACATGGCATGTAAGTCATTCCAACTTAATCCACTGGGCTGATGACGCATCCATAACTCTCTTCGACAGAAGTTCTTAGCAGGTTTCCATTGTCCGCAGTAGCCTCTTACCAACAGGTTCAAGTGGCTCTTAGGATTGCAGACGTTGCGATGGGGTAAAAAACAGAATAAAAATACAGCGTCATAACCATCTCAAGCCCGGTGTACCCTGCTGACTAAAGAACGACCGAATGATGGCAAGAGAATACATCCGACTTCACCAAATTGAAGGCCTATTGTACTTTTTTTTTTGTTTTTTAAATAATCTTTGTATGTTAAATCTTTGCGTGTACAATAAAGTATATTTCATTTAATTTCAAATCCAAATTCCCACAGACTAGTAGGAATTTCCCACCCGCACAGCGTGGGCAAAATTTTCATGCTAACTTTGGTCGACGCTTGCATGAAAGGGCCCATGTCTGGTCGTGGGTTTACACAAGCAGAAAAAAAAAAAAGAAAGAACACTTACTGGTACGGTCGTTCGCCGGAATGAGTCCGCATATGTGTTGTTACGCTAGAGCTTTGGCTGAAGCGTCGGTCACAAATCGGGCATCTGCAATAACATTTTTTTTTTATGGAAAAGGCGGCAAACGAGCGAGCGGTTCATCTGATGGTAAGTGATTACCGTCGCCCACGTATATCTGCAACACCAGAGGTGCTGCAGGTGCGTTGCCGGACTTTAAGGATATTTGGGAGATGGGAGGGGAATAGGGAGGGGGTGTGGGCCTCCGGTTACCTCACTCACCGAACGAAACGCAGAAGCACAAGATGCCTCTACTTCACGCCGGTATTCTGCGAGGCCGTGGTAACAATCCAATCGAGCCGGCCCATTCGAGCAGCATCTAAAGCCGCCGCTTGGCTCTACCACGCTTAAAACTGTGAACTATTTAAACATGACTTCGGAAAGTTAGTTTCTTCTAAAACATTAATTAAGAATGAGATAATAATATCTTAATACTGTAACGAATGCCGGATAACGTCTTGTCAACTCTTAAGTCTTCGAATGCCAAGTCAAAAGAAATAATGTTTGATAAATTTCTAGTCAATGTTAACGAAACTCTTTCGTATGTAAATAATTGGCTGTATATAGGTTGAAATATAAGCTTATTTTCTTTAATAAAAACAAAACATCTTTTCAGGCATATTACGAAATAATCGAAAATAAAAAGACGATTGTAATTCGGGACGAAATAAGGAGCACTGGAGCGCGCTAGGTACAGTTCAGTGCTGATTTCTGAAGTAAGTGGAAGAGGAAAAACACGAAGAAATGGAATAGAAAAGAGAAAAGAGAAGAGGTCACGAGGGGTATATCAGGAAGAAACTCTGCGCCCTCTGTAAGTGGTAAAAATAAATAGAACTTTAAGATACCGGCCTTTTACTCCAATCTCGTAACCCATAGCTCGTAACAATACTTTAGTGAGCAAGTCTTGTATCATTATAATGTTATTGGTTTCTCGGAAACGGCTAACGAATTGAATGAAATTTTGTATTTAGATAATGTTTTGCTTGCGACGTTTAACACTAATTTTAAAGTTTTGTTTTCTAACGCCTTCTCATAGAATATTAAAGTAACAGTATGTTAGCTAATCAACAACAGATTGTAATAGTAGGCTGAACGATCATAGCTGGTGGCCCCGGTTGTGCTTATGAAACTCCCAACTTTATGAATTGTGTTTCTTTTGATATGACTTATTGCTTTTATTATTTTTATTAGGTAATGACGTACGAGTGGCTTAGTGGTTAGCGTACCCTGATCTCATTTCCAATATTTATGCATAACACAACTTTTTTGGTCTGGTTGTGTTGTTTAGTATACAATGTCAGTGATACTGCATCTTCCCGTTCTCTTATCGCAAAATATTACATCGGATAGGACATGAGAAGGTAAAGACGAGTGAGTGCTTCTGTGTTTGCGCTTGCGGCACTATAATACCTCCTGCACAGTTGAAAACTGTCGATAGCATTTTTAAATTGTCGCCGCGGTCGAAATCCTCGTGAGCACGAGGTCCATGAATTCGTGGTAACTAAAAGATCCAAACTCACCTAAACGGCTTCTGGCCAGTGTGTGTCCTCACGTGGGCGGTGAGGTTGGCGGCCTGCGAGAAGCTCTTGTTGCAGTCGCCACAGCGGTAGGGCCTCTCACCGGAATGGGTCCGCAAGTGTGTCTTCAACGTGCTCGGTCGCGCGTACGTCTTGCCGCAGATACGGCACAGGTTTGGTTTCTGCTCGTCGTCTTCCGAACAACCGCTGAGTGCTCCCACCTAAGGAGACAGCGTTTTAACCTATTGTAAATCGTAGTATATCATTAAGAGAAATATTTATATAGTATTTCTTCTTCGTCTTTACTAGTATATATCAGTCCACTGATAAACAAAGTCCTCTACAAGAAAGTTACAATCAAAACTGGTGCTTTTTCTAGAAGCTTTGCCCATACTCCACCACCGACACAAGAGATTGATTGATGAGTACAATGCCGGCAACTAGCACTGCTTGCCATCTTTAGTCTGTGAGATTAAGGTTCGGCATATTTGCATAGATTTTCTACGAACAGGCGCCCGTCAGAGCCTCGTCGTTGACAAACTATTTTGACATTAGAAAAAAATTGTATATTCGTCCTAAAACCCTAAAAATAATGTCATTTTATATGCAGGATACAAATGTTGCACGTAGCAGAGCCAAGCGACGGCTTTTGCTGCTGCTCGAATGGCCCGACCGTTACATTTCGTTTGGTGAGTGAAGTCTTGAAAAAAAAAATTTTAAAATAATCGATATTCGTAATCTCTTCCTCTGACAAGAGGCTGATATTACTTTCACTAAAGTATTATTGTTTTCAGATTTACTGGCAACATTAACTTGCTTTTTATTTCTTAACTAGTTTAGCTCTTTGTTTTCCTTACAATCCGTACTCGCATTGTAAAGGCGTAGTTAAGTTATTGTTTTGACTGCCTTCTACTATTACACTAATCTAGCACATGAGTATATTAAAACTATCTGATTCACCTACTTATTATTTATTTATACTTTATTGTGTACACCAAAAGGATTACAAAAGGCGGACTTAATGGCTATAATATTATGTGTATTATGTATGTAATATTATGTATGAGATACTCCTATAAATATTTACCTGAACTTTTCCAGACGAATTAACGCAAGCTGTGTACCCATAGTCTTGTGAATGCATCTGACCCTGATGATTCAATATCGTGTACCCATTACCCATGTTATGGTCTTTCTGTCCTTCTGGCACGTACATCTTCGTAGGTGACCGCTTTAACATCGGCCCTAACGTCTTTTGACTCGCAAAATTGGGTTTTTGTTGGAATAGAGCGTAGTTGGGATTCGATTTTTGGGCATTTTGGAGTTGTAACGGTTTGAAGGTGGATGAGGCAGTAATTAGCGGATCGGATTGATTTGGCGGTCGAAAATCGGCTGTGAACGAGTACGTGGCTGAGGGATATGGGGTTGGACTTATGACGTTTTGAGCTTGCGGGTATACGACGTTGACGGAGGGCGTTGAGGCGTTCTGGTTCCATTGCACCTGGAGAAATATTGTCGAATATATTAATAATTTTTTTTTACTATGTCATAAAAGATAAAGATCAGTAAGCTGAAGTGGCAATGGGCCGGCCACATAGCTCGCAGAACAACTGACAACCGTTGGGGAAAAAAGGTTCTCGAGTGGCAGCCGCGTACAGGCAAACGCAGTGCGGGACGACCCCCACAAGATGGAGTGACGACCTGCGCAGTGTTGCGAGAAGTCGATGAATGCAGGATGTTCAGCAGTGGACTTGTGATAGGCTGAAATGATGATGATGATGATGTCATAAAATGATTTTTAATTTGCAAAAAGATTTTTTTTTATGAAATCTCTTTAATACAGAGTTATTTGTAATGTTATTTCTGCGAGCGATCGAATAAGTATTTTGTATCGTTTGTGAGAAGGGCTATTATATCACAAACTATGAGAGGTTTAACAATCTCTTCTGCATATGCCTTAATGGTCATACTATTTACTGTTCTGTGGTCTTGTATAGAGATTAATTATATTCAGGGAATATTTTAACCACACTTGCATGAGCGTTACGATATCTTCCGTTCAGTTGGCTGCGGCGCTGCGGATGGTGGGTTCATTTCCCACACGGAACATGTATTTGTATCGCTTACAAATAATTATTCAGGCTTCTTGTTAAATTTATGTCCATTTGAACGTGGGGTCAAAGACAGTCCATCTGTTTCGTATTACAAATACACGGTCAGTTCTGTTAACGTTAAGTGGCTCGTTGGCTACGGGTCGTAGGTAAGATTCCCGCCACAGAATCTGTACTTGTATGTCCAATACGTAATTATTTCGAGTCTTGGTTTGCCCATGTGTAATGTACGTTTGTAAAACTACTCTACGTCATGTAGAGATAAGGTTTTTTTTACAAAGAGTTTTTTTTTTTGAAAATATTAACCTGCGAACATAGCTGGTCCGACGGACATCCGTGCATGGTCATGTTCATAGAGACGTTAACGCTCATAGTGGGGAAGAGGGGAGCGCCACCGTAGTGCTCGTAGTACGGGTACCCCCCTCCGCCGTTCACCATCATCTGCTAAAAGAAGCCAATATTTATATGTCAGTCAGAATTGAATAGTTTTAAAAAGTCATTAGTATAAATTAGTATAATTAATGTCAGTTAATCTTCAATCGGTCTTCACCAGCATCGTTAACCTTAAAACCTTAAGGGCATATCAATAGCCCACTGCAAGACATAGGTATCTTCTGTAAGGAGGATTTGCAATATCCGCCACCTGGCCTTCTGCTCGCAAGTCTCTACCGCCGAAGCTGTAAACCCCACCGGGCCAACAGCGTATCTCAACCGTGGGGGGTTTTAGTCACGCTCGGCAAGTGGATTGGCGATCGCAGTTCCAGACCTTAGACGCTGCTGCCGATCGCAGTTCCATCTGCTGCTGCTCGTCATCGATCCGCATCTTTAAAGTGGGTCTTAATTGACCAAAATAAACTGTACGCCTAGATAATCGCCCTGTTTTTCGACAGATCGCTGTATACCCCATCTCAAAATATTTCACCGAAAGTTCTCTGATCCGCGACAGGCAGCAGCGTTTACGGTGCGAGATGTCGGATACTGCGAAGTGAGGCACTTATGGCACATTCTCTTTATGGGAGAGTTACTTGTATCTATATGTCCAATGGCATGCAGGGCACCAGGAAAAGTAAGAAGGTATGTTAAAATACTGATGTAGCAGAAATACTAAGTTTAGATGGTGTCATCTGTCATGATGTTGTATGTGTATACAACATTGAAATAAAGATGAAAACAAAAAAAATCATACGTTTATAATCTTTATTTCGTCGTCTAGTTGACCATAACTACATACAATACATCCATCACATAATACATACTACACGCAATGTTTTAAAGTCCATGCGAGAGTTAGAAGTGATTTGTCCATTATAAGGATTGTTTCATTAAACTAAATCAAGAAGGTACATGGGAAGCTATTGTAAAAACGCTAATATTTAAAAAGTTAACGAATCTGTATAGAGTAAGACCTAGTAAAGTGGTTGAAGATTTTACAATCAAAAGTTCAAGCAACTAAAATGTGTTTTAAGTTAAAATTTCTTAAGAAATTTTTATTTTCAAAGCACACAGTTAAGGCAGCGGAGCCATAGGTTCTGCTTGTAAAGGCGGAACCTTTCTTAACCAGAGCCTTGTACTTTAAAATTAATAAATTCGTCAAACAATCAAGCGGATGCAGAAAAAGCGGTCAAATTGACGCCTTGTTTGTGTAGATTATAAAATGTAACACATCGTTTCACAGAAATTTCCATAAGTACCTTAATTATGAACTTACCTAATGTGAATCCAATAATAAATTAAATATAACTTCGGCATTAATTCCTTCATTGTATGTTGTATAAAATGTTAATGAACTTACATTTAAAAATGAAAACAGTAAGGTAGCGTGGTAGATAATTAAAAATAACAAAGCTTAAGTTAAAATATCGTATGACACACCTATATATTTAGATGTAGGGAAGCCAATATTAATCTTATGCCTTATTAATTGAAATAATTTCACAAAAGCTCAACGCCCCTTTCACCCTAACTTTGCCTATTCACCCACTCTCCCTCGACGTAACTGCACAACTATATCTATCTCTGTTTAACGCAAGCACAAATTATTAAGAGTGAAAAGACTGACTGTACCTGTGGGTGGACTGCCTCCGAAGCGCAGTCTCCATGAACCACGGCGTGTTTCAAGGAGAGGAGTACGTCTGCCGCCTCCCCTCCGCCCCTCTCCCTGCATTCACTACCATTATTCCTACTGGAGTTTCCAAGAAATACATTTGATAGTCAAACGTTTTAACATTTAACTTGAATTTGATAAATATAAAAAATCTTCTTATTTGCACGTGAAATATATAATATTTGTTTTATGATTTATCTTGATAATTATATGACTAAATATTACAGAATGAGAATTTTGGACTTTTATATAATGCTAAAGAAAATGAATCAGAAAATGTTAATAAACATTTTAAGCACTGTAAATTCTAAATGTGTTTTTTTATGCTGAATATTTACAAGAATCAAGTAATTATATTATTTTAGAACGGCTGTTAACATTAACCAACACGCGGCCACTTTATTAAATATCTAGGTATGGATATACTGTCCCATACGTTCACTACAAAATCTCAGCGAATAATACCTACATAAGTCGAACTTTAAATATTTCTTTGACGTTTTCTGCAGTTGTGGAGGTTAATGGCCATCCGGTGCAGGTAAGTAGCGCATAAATTCTGCGCTATATACAACTGTGTTAGAATACTCTTGTACTAAGATAGAGAATTATATCGCAAAGTAAATAGATTGCAGTTCTTCAAAAACAATTCGAAGAAAAAAAATAGCACAAAAATATATAACAGCACGATTATTTTTTAATTCAGCACAAACTTTTTTTGATTTAATGTGAATAACTATTTATGAATAAGCTCAGGTGAAAAATAGCTCGAAACAACTGAAATGAATGTGTAGACCTCTGATCAACCCAATATTGTATATAAATACGATCGGTAGAGCATATTTTTTTTAAATATTATTGTCCAAACTACGCACGTGTGCTAAACAGCTGTATCATATATACCGTCTATACTATGATAATACAAAAGCTACTCACTTATATCCGGAACACGGCGAGAAGGGGAACAGTGACGGCAGGGGGTCGAGCTCCAGCGATGGCAGGGAGAAGGAGCCCATGTCGTCGGTGGGCCAGCCGCCCTCGCCGCCCTCGCCGCCCGCGTCGAGGTTCACATCGCACGGCGCGATGGCCTCGCTCAGCGCGTTAAGCTCGTCGCCGTTCTCCGGGCAGCAGTCTGTGTTCTCTTGCTGTAAAGTAACGCGTTACTTTAGTATCTCGTAACCACCGCATCGACTTTCATCACGTCGATATGACCAACGCGAACATACAATGAAAATTTTGTATGTTCGCATTACAACACTTACGGTTTTTAGTATCGCCCAGGGATGAGTGACAGAAAATGCCATTAGGCATAAAATCCGCCTTTTTTAAGGGGCGACGTACGAACTAACAGTCCACCTGATGGTATGTGGCTCCTGCAGCCCATGGACACCTCCAATAAACTTCAATCGAAGGGCAACCCCGACGACTAAGATGGAACGCTTCATCTCGTAGCCTGTAATTATACTGGCGCTCTATACCCTTCAAACCAGAATACACGCCCGCCGAATGCTGCCGGTTTTGAAGACGCAATGAAATACGTAGTTGCGAAATGCGTAATATTTCACAGTTATTTCTAGATCGTTGACGCATAATCAACAACATCATCATGATCCTATCACAAGTCCTCTGCTGATCATAGGCCTCCCACAAATATTGCCACATAGCACGGTCCTGAGCTACCTGCATCGACTTCCAAAACAACTTATAAAAACGTGCTAAACTCCCTAGCACGTAGAAAGGCAGTTTTTTTTTGTGTAAATCAATGCCGACGACAATTACAGCGTAAAGCCAGTTACACACTGCATGTGCAGACCCGATCGATAGTTGATTTTATACTAAGTAGTGTCCAGTGTCACTATAAAATCCAATAGTACTTGCGATTAGCTGTCGTTTCCCATTTCATATTAAAATAGTTTTAATATGTTAGTATAGAAAAATGTTTGGAAAACTTTTTTTAGCATTATTTTTCATTTTTTGTTTTGTTCATTTTATAATTATTATGTATCACCAGATCATGTACTATGTGTGCAGTTGTAAGTGTCGGAATAAATGTTTTTGTCTTTTTTATTTATGTCATATAACATACCTAACAATGATGAGAGCCGTATTAAACAATGACTAGTTAGACAGTCAGAATTACACGGCAAGGTGTCAGCGTACAAATCTGCCACCCCTTTTCTTCCCGTGGGTGTTGTAAGAGACGGCTAAGGGAGCTTTCCCTTAGTCTTTGAAAATCTCAATGGCCAACAACATATGGTGGGATAAACATCTTGAGAAATCTAGAAATATGCAGGGATTATGGGCAGGAGCGTCTAAGATGCGAGGTGTCTGGAACTGCGATCTTCAATCCGCTTGGCGAGCGTGCGTTACGGGAGAGTCCTGCAGTGCACTATTTATAGGCAGTTAAGATAAGGTAAGGTAATTAGACTGACATCATTTGACCAGAATTATAACATAAATAATTAAAAAAATTTAGTACTGTTGTTAAGTAAGTGATTCCAGGTCATACAGGGTTCTAATAAAGTAGCTTTTAGTTCTAGTAAAGCAGTCTTTAATTTTATCTACATGACTTCGTTAATAGTCCACGACATAGGCTTCTCCAAATGGGTAAATTTCGACGTGATAAAGCCAAGCGGTGGCTTTTGCTGCTGCTTGAATTTGCCGGTTCGACCGGGGGTAGTACCACGACCTTGCAGAATACCAGCGTGGTGTAAAGGCATCTTGTGCTCCTGCGTTTTGTCCGGTATTTGAGGTAACCGGAGGCCCACTCCCCCTCCCCATCCCTCTCCTAATCATCACTCCCATCTCCCAAATATCCCTTAAGGCCGGCAACGCACCTGGAGCTCCTCTGGTGTTGCGGATGTTCATGGGCGACGGTAGTTACTTACTCGGCAGGTGAGCCGTTTGCTCGGCAGGCGGGTTAGTGACCATAGTACCAGATATACCTCAGATGAAACTTTTACTACCCGTCATTAGTCCGTTTTTTCGTACGTGCATATTTAAAAATAGCCTTATCCGCCATCTGGCAGACGCTATGAGATTTTATAGTCTTGTCTCTCAGAATGTAAGTATATATTCCCCATATATACTATCGGACTCAAAATACTAATCTTACCAACACGTGCAGCAAATTGCTACCAGAAAAACGAGACATTGGTGATCGAATGATGGTGGAAGATCCATCCAAATTTTCCGAAGCCAACACAATACAGCGCTTGAGTACACTCAAGGAACTAACCAAAGGAGCTTGAGGGAACGAATCCTTGCAAAATTGCGCAATTTCACACCGGGACTGCTTCTAACCCTAAACAAAGTTCAGATCCAATCATGTCTTTTTTTTTATAGAAGAAACTAGCCAAACGGGCGTGCGGCTCATCTGATGGTAAGAGATCACCCACGCCCATGAACAACCTCAACACCAGAATAGCTATAGATACTCTGCCGGACTTAAAGGAAGGAATAGGCTCTTTTCGTAAAGGCATTCGAGCAGCAGCAAGACCACTACTTGGCTCACCTTCCCGTATACGATGTAGCACTAATGCCAAAAGATCGGACTGAGTACCGGATGCAGTGTTAGAAAGACGGCAAACAGCAAAATAACACAACCGGACGCGCAGAATCAATGATGCGTGTTGCATAATAGTTATAATATGTAAGCACTAACACCCGGCACCCATAGGCTAGGTAGAGAACAAAAAAGATATTTAAAAAATCTGCTGCAGTGACAGAAAGTTCATGTTGAACTTTGGTTAAATTGGCCCTCAAAAATTATCAGTAAGCTCTTAGTGTTAGAGATGACACAAATATTTTTAGATCAGGTAATTGGAGGTGACATAATATTAATTACCAGCAATGAACCGTTCTGCCTACTGGACGGTGCAAAATTGGATTGCATGCCAAATCCGTTATCTCCATACCCTTATAATTTATAGTGAGTGCTAAATTAAAGCAAATGCCATTGCTGGGCAATAGGCCATTGTCATCTCGCATATATTTATGACAGTAAACATTAGTTACATACTAAGTTCTTATAAAACAAAAGTTTAAATATTAAAACACGCAAGTTAGAGATATAACTTTTACCAAAATCTTGAATTTTTGAAATTTTTAAATAAAAAAGAACGCTTTAAAATATATTTTGTAACTCACCTGACAGCACTCGTCTTCCGTAAACTCGCGGACCTGTTCCACGCAGCTGCACGGCTGCAGAGGGTCGCAGCAGAGGCCGTGGCACCCGGGACAGTACTCCACGAGCCCGTACTGGGGATTGTTGGGCATGTAACAGTCCATGGCTCCGCCTACCTTTTTCGCGCATCTTACGGCGCAAGGGCGGCGCTAACCATCCTCCTAGTTTAGTTTCCGTCGCTTGTAGTCTCGGGTTGGCATGGCTACAAAACAAACATAAAATATGTTCTTATTTCTCTGTAGAGTAAGTTTTTTGCCAAGCTCTTTTTTGGGAATATTTGGCATACGAAACTATTATATATGAAACAGTAAACTAAATGATATTGGAGATCAGTTTTATTACAAACTATCGGCACGTGCAAAATTATAATTGTGGAAAATTATTGCCGCCGCTTTCACGGGATGAAAAGTATCCTGTGAAATTTCTTAGGATTCAAACAATCGGTTCAGCGGTTTATCCGTATAATGGTGACAGCCAGACAAACAGAGCTAATTTCTCATTTACAATGTTACTAGATTTATCCCGCAACTTCGTCCGAGTGTAATTCGGTTCTCCCTCTTTGTGGTTTGTTGTCGCTCACGTCAAAACGATTTACGATTAGCATATAGCATAGCAAACGATAAACGTGATTTTTTGCATTGGGGCAGTTAGAGAATCGGAGAGTGACATACTCGTAGACTACTCTTTATCCCTGAAAAATCACGATTCCCGAGGGAACAGTTCTAAACGAATTCTAAGCGGGCGAAGTCGCGGGCACAAGCTCTCATAATACATAATACAGAATATACAACGCAAAAAAAAGCTGCAATACACATTTGTAACGAACCCACTATTTACGGATTTCATAGCGTTTAGTTTTTTTTTTACATTCCTTACGTTTTGAATGCTGTACAGCACCCGTAGTCTTGGGGGGAGTGAGGTGTTTTTTGATTTCAATAGCCTCGCGAATGCTAGGATGCTTGGCAGGAATCGGTGTTCTTTTACGAGAATTTGTGATCCAGCAAATCTGCTGTATTGATTGGGGCGATCTAGGATATGATTCCTGCTAAGGTTGATTGCAATACTATTGAAATCTTATACCTAAGTAAGTTCAGGCACCGTTATTGGAAATTTCGGGGGCATTCGACAATGTCTGGGCCTATGATTATGGTGAAGACCAAAAGAGGCTGTTCCCCGAATGTCTATAGAATGCTGTCTGCCTACTTTGTAGGCCGCCGAGTAGACCTTTTTGTAGGGAACGTTGTATGCTGGAAAGTGTCACGCCGGGGGAGCGCCAGAAGCGAATGAGCTACTGCTGATAATTGGTAAGGTATTGGAGAGGGGCAACAGGAACTGCCTAAGATTTGTTCCAAATAACTGGAAATATATTACGATTAAGGGCAGGTTCCAACGTCCTCAAACCATTACAATAGAAGGTACTTTCATCGGCGCTGTCATGTCGTCGGTGGTACATGATATAGGCATAGATTCCAGGCTGTTGTTAGCGAAGCACGCAAAAATGGTCACTGAACGAGCGTCTCGATGCTTTGGTAAGATGTCAAGGGTGTCAAAATCGTGTTGGGGGATTCGCTACGCAGCGCTGCAGATCTTATAACGAGGAGCTTTCGAGGTGGACGTGGTTAGGACTGCTCTACTTAGACCATAGAAAGCGCCCCGCCCTTAGTGACGAAGGCCTCCCGCTCAGTTAGTACAGCCGCTCTTCCTGTTCTGGCTGGTGTTTTTCCCGCGAATCTGGATATAGTAAGAGCTGGCAGGTTGGCAGGTGGCAATTCAGCTGAATTAAGCCTCGATATAAGGAGAAGAATGCTAAAGTTAGACTTAGATGCAGAATGCTAGGAGTGATGGAAGGACGTGTCCAAAAGCATTGAGATGCGTCGTTTCTTTCCAGACGTTGGAGGCCGGATTTAAGCTGCTTGGGTCTTGACATGGCTTCCGAACTGAATGACTGCTGGACGTATGATTGTGGACAGGACGACGAGAACTTACACCACGTCCTGTCTGCTTAATGTATGCTGATATGAGAAACCGAATGCTAAATGGGATTGCGTGTGAGGTAGCGGGTCCGGCGTATTGCTGCGAATTTGTTTATTCGGACAAAGACTTTCAGACAGACAACTAAGACAGTTTGTGCATTAATGGCACAGAAAAAGGCACGGCCAGGTGCTATAGAGGACACCAAAGTTGCGGCGTCTCCGGGCAAGCTAATAATTTGAGCTGTTATGCCCCAAAATTAAGAGATTGTCTGATACAAGATAAAGATAGCATTAAAGAACTTGTAGGAGTCAAGAAAACAAGTACCGGCGCATTCTCCTGAGATTCGGCCCATATAACCGATAGGCTGGTGATACCATGGGAAGTGATGGATGATAACCGGTCACTGCCTCCAGTGGCTGGTGGAAATATTAGAATTTAAAGAGAATCTCCTTGATATGCTAAAAAAAATGGTTTATTTTTAATTTCACGAGGAGTTGTCCTAAAATTGATTTCTTTAGTTAAAATGTTTCAAAACGTCTACATTACGTTTTCGACACCAGTGGGAATAGATGATATATTCTTTCACGTTCCCACTTCAAGGTAGAGCGACAACATAGCCTATATCTTTAGTTAAAGTAACAAATAAAGTCACAGGCCTCCTATAAACATTTCAAACGGTTGTTTTCTTTTAATAATTACATGGGTAAAAAAATACTTGTAAGTCATCAGAAGTAAATTGTAGGTTAAAAGTTTGAAAGTTCACAACTTGCATAAGGAATCCCTATAATTTCAGAGACGCAGTTCTTGCGACCGTGTTTTTAAAAGGTCAAGAAACGTACTAAAAGTAATAAAAGTTGAAACTTTGAATAAAAGTGTGTTAAGTGATATCGAGAAAATTTTTCTAAATTTATTTCACTCACTGCGAGTTAAGCGGGTAATGTAGTATTCGCATGGGCTAATATGGTATGGTATGGTAAGCTTCTTCACTGCCTGGGATCCGTTTGGGTAAGTACCAAACTATTTCCTGTGTCTGCCGCTAAGCAGCAGTGCCACTACTGTTGTATTCCGGCTTGAAACGTACAGTATGTATGGCTGTGAGGCATTCCATCTTAGTCCTCAGGAGTAGCAACGCATCTGCAACCTGCTTCGATTGAAGTTGTTTGCAGGTGTTCATAGCCTGCAGTAGCCATCTTACCATCACTGTACTGTTAGCTCGTATGTCACCCAAATCCAATAAAAAATTGTATTAAAGTTTGTTAATATGTAAACATCTCCATGGGAATTAAGGCATCGCTAGTTTTAAAGATTTAAAGACTATGTCGGGGTTCTGGAGTCTGTAACATTCTTTTCCATCCAGCTTTGAGATGTTCCTGCCCTGCGGCTAGAAACTAAGTCTTGTTGGAAAGACCACGGTAAATTTTTGAAAACTGTATCACTGAGAGACATTCCTACACTTGCAAGACTAAACTTTGGCCGAAGTAGTCTTTAAACACCTCCCATCAATCAAGGATTGATGACCACGTTTCCAACAAGTTGCGAGGCTTTTTTATGCACTTTCTCATTTTGTGTATAGTTCATTTAATTTTTTTTTATCTGTAAAGAGCATATTGTGCAGCGTACATTATTAGACTGCCTATCGGGACAGCAAGCCTTTTGTACGACCCATTCTCTAAAGTTGCGGGGACTTATTTAGGGCATGTTTTGTTTAACAATGGTAAGGACCTAGCTTCAGGTCTTGTTTAATATATCGGGCCAGGGTCCTAGCGGTAATCTTCACTTCACACGATAATATTTTTCGTTTCCTTTATACGGTTTCGTCAAATCCTAACCGCCGGGATCGCCCCGATTTTCTAGGTTCTTCGACAGAGTAATTGTCTGTGTACTTATCGATAATGAGATTCAAAAATGTACGACTGAAGCTTGGCATTTGAAGCGTCTTTAAAATTACGGACGGCTGGATACCCAAACCAATCCCCGTAATTCTGTTTACTTTAACGTAAACTCTCTATAATGTAATTTTACAATCACGGTGACATATAATATGTGAAATGGCGGCAAATCGATTATAGTTTCGTACATAATAAACGCATTCCAAAATTGATTCAGAAAAAATAATTTACTTTTTTAATTGTAACATTATTCATGCCCAGACCTAACTGGTATTATTATATTACAGACATTTATTAGTTACGGGAAAAAAAATTAAACATAATATAAGTAAGTCTGAGCACGAACGCGTAATAATATATTATTTATATTAACCCTTAACGTGCCGTAATAAAGTCAGGAGGTATTTATTTAAACTTTATTTGTACATTACAGAACAAAAAGGCGGACTTAATGCCAAGAGGCATTCTCTACCAGTCTACCATTAATTTGAACAGAGAAAATGTAAGAGGATGCACAAAAAATATTATGTTCATACACATATATATACACTCGGCGTCAAAAAAATCGCACCTTTTGAATTTTTTACTTCAAGCGAATAATACTCTTAACTTATTTATTGTACCCTACCAAAATTAATATCATTTGAAAGCACAATTAATACACTTTAAAAACGCGTATCGTTCTTTTCTGTAAAAAACAATAATCACGAAACGTTAGAGCCTTAAAAAAAAGTGCTGAAAAGCTCATTAGAGGACTCACTACTTGTGCCACCTTGGACACGAATAAAAGGGGGGGTAAAAATTAATTATGGGTCATTAGCTATCCAGACATCACAGAAGTCACACACATTGTGGAGACGCTCACCGACGTCCTCCGAGCTGTTCGGAGCTGCTGTTGCAGCTCAGAACAGCTCAGAGCAGCTTAGCAGCTGTAAGCGATTCGTTAAAAGCTAATCCACAACCGAATTTTATTGGATGGGGGTAACTAACAGATCACTTAATGGTAATTGGCTCTTGGCCACCGAAAACAATCACAATTGAAGTTGGTTACAGATGCGTTGTCAAGCCATTAGGCTGCCAGTATTTTTTTTATAGGTACGGCGGCAACCCAGCAAGCGGTTCACCTGATGGTAAGTGATTACCGTCGCACACCTACAACTGCAACACCAGGGGTGTTGCAGGTGCGTTGCCGGCTCTTAAGGGTATTTAGGAGATGGGAGGGTGGATGAGGAGGGGGATGAAGAGGGGAGTGGGGCGCACAAGCGTCTGCTTCCCGCCGTTAAATCTGCGAGGCTTTGGTAATAAGCCGGTCGAGCCGGCCCTTTCGAGCAGCAGCAAAAGCCGCCTCTTAGCTCTACCACGTAAAGAAATAATAATAATGAACTCTGTATATTCTAACTGGAAGACAACATTGGTTGCACGGTTGGTTGGCGGGCGAAATTAATAACAGGGTACCTACGCAGAAAGCTCTTAAGCAAAGAAGGAGCTTGCCACCTTGTAAATAGTATGCTTGTCCTTTCTGCTTATGAAGGTGGAGATGCTGCACACTCCTTATGCATACACGCACACAAGAATACCGTTTAACCTCGAGGCCACTTCTTCTAGGACGGATTATCCTTTCTGACCGACAACCAGATCCGATAAAGACTATTACTGAAAACAATTCAGTAATTTACACTGATTGGCTTAAGATCTTAAACGCTAAGGAAAAAATCAATGTCATACACGTAAATGAATATCCAGTCATAACATTAATTTAAAGCGATCGGATTAGAGTACACTGACCAGCTGGAAGATTAAGGTGTCATTATTTGTCAGTCTCGTTTTGCTATCCTAGTACCGCCTGAAGTCTGCGAACAGCGCACCTGTCTGTATTAGGTTGTAATCAATAGATGGTATAAGATGAAGTAATAAACTAGAATGTTCTTAGATGATATTCTAAATGATTTGATTAATAATAAAAATGTTAATAATAATCGACCTCTTTTTTTTCTACAAGGCTCTACATGAGCCTTTCGAAGATACCGTCGCCTCCGTAAACTGGCTGCGTTTTTGTGACCTCTTTGGGGAAACCGAGGGTTTAGTCTGTGCGATATAGGATCAGGTTATTAAGATACATCCTAAAGGATGGCACCGTCGACATCTGTCGAGCCTGTCGCCGTCCCGGGGAGTCGCTTCGGCATGTCATCTCCGGTTGTTCAGCGCTTTTTAACTCTGAGTATCTGCACAGACACATCCTAGTAGCCAGGATCTTACACCAGGAGCTCGCTCTGAAGTGCAGTCTCGTGGATTGGAGATTGCCTTACTATAAATAATCGCCGGAAGCCGTGCTCGAAAATGACCGCGCTAGGCTCTATTGGGACCGGTCCATTATCACGGACAGGACGATTCATGCAAACAAGCCTGACATCGTGTTGATGGACCGAGCACAGTCGAGGATATTTTTGGTCGACAACACCATTCCATATGATAAGAACCTCGTGAAAGCCGAAACAGACAAGAAGACAAAATATCTGGACCTGGCTCACGAGGTAACCAACATGTGGGGTGGTATGCCGACCAAAATTATTCCGATCGTCGTCTCTGCGAATGGCTTAATCCCAGTCAGTCTCTCGGAACATCTGAGGTGGCTGGGACTCCGTGACGAACCGCTCCGAGCTCAAATGCAGAAGGCGGTGCTACTCGTTACCGCTCGCATTGTCCGCCGGTTTCTTTCCCTTTCTCCCTAACCCTCGGCCGTCTGGTCTCCCCTGCCGGGGGCTTCCATCTGGTTGGGCTTTAATTATCTATTTTATTTTATTATATATATAATTTATAAAATATTATTTATATTATGGTGTTTATTTATACAACCCAACCAGATGAGTAAATATAGAAATACCCCGAAAATGGACCTCTTTCATATACGAGTACATATATGATAGCCTAGGTCAGGGCACTCGTTTCGATTTCAGAATACGAAAAGTGACCTATGGTTCACCAATAATCCCCAGGGCCCCGGCATCACTAAAATTGTTAATAGCTGTTTTAAGTGCTGCATTTACAACATGTTTGGCGGTAAAGATAAATATTTTTCGGAAAACTGCGTAATCTAAGAAATAGCACCGCCGCTTGGTTCCAGAAATGGGTAACAGGGAGAAACTTACCCAGGCGACTTCATAGCAGAGAAGGAGCCTATCACATAGTACGCTAATATTATGAAGATACAGTTTGTACGTTGGTGAAATACTAAGCCGATTCTAAAAACTCTTTCACTGATTGAAATCTGCACTATCTCTGAGCGCGAGGTTATGTAACATTATAATAAAAGAATAATTTTCAGTACAAAACCTCACTATTTGTAAATAAAGTCGGAGATAAATATAGGCGTGGTACCAAACCGGTCGTGGCGGCCCATTCTAAAAGCAGCAAAAGCCGCCGAATGATTTGCCCATACTCACCAACTCGCTCGACTTGATGAGTATGGGCAAGTCTTTCAAGAAATCTATGGAAGCTTTCGCTGCTGCTTTTTTTTGGCTTTAAAGGCCGATAAAGAAGAAGAGGGGTAATCTCCGGAACTACTGATACGATTCTGTAAATTGTTTCACTGATTGAAAGCTTGCATAGTGGAAAGTTGTAGGATAGTGTATTCCTGAGTGGCATAGGCCACTTTTCAGTACGTAATCCCCGATTCTAGCTCTGATGATTTTTTTGTGCTTTTTCATCTCATGTAAGAGTTAAAAAAACGGCCGTGTACAAAGTTTTATCAAAGCCGGTTTACACATTTCAAAAAAATTGGACTTGAAAGTTTGTATGAATAGTCCCTCTTAATTTTAAACGTTCCAACAAACGAGATGTAAAATAGGTCAAAATTAATTGAATATACATATATTGTAATTAACCTCGATATTACTCGGGCCAAATAAGGATGTAGGTTTAATTTTCCTTGGATCCTCCTGTGCTGTGGTATTGACATTTTTATTTATTTATTTTGCCGGTGATTTAAATCGCGTAGAATCTATAAGTGCGGCAATGTTGTATTTTTAATTGTGTCCTTTTTTATATTTTTTATTATATTATAGGCTCAATCTTGCTTGATGGAAGGCGAAGATAAGGCCTAGGATGGTATACGTTTGCCTAGAAGGTGTCTGTTCACTTTGGCCTTAATAATTTTTGGTGAACAGACAGACAGAAAGGGGACAGTTAGGCGAGGCATAGCTAAAACGAATACCCGTTAATTATAACGCTTCCAAACAGTAAATGTAACATTTTATTCGGTTTGCTATCTTTGTGAATGGATCCCATTTTGGTACCAATACAGTACAATTGCATTCATATGTTTTGCTGCTATGTGATGTGGGTTCGGCAACTTTGGATGGATATTCCCCAATCATTCAGTCGCCAGAGCCTCGTCTCTTTCGTTTGCTAGCAGAATCCAGCGCGGGGAGGAAAGGTTAGAATTTGGAGAAAAAGGTGGCATATTTCCCCTTACAGCCCCTGTTTTACGCTTTTTAATTATATTGTGTACAGAAAATAAATTAAAAACATTAAGTAGTAGCCTATCATATATCGGATTTCATCATCATCATCATTGCAGCCTCTGATAAGTCCATAACAGTAACATTTATCGGATTATAAGCATATTTTCTCACGAAAAACTTATAATTACCTTAAAACATTTACCATTTACGATTTGTATGTGATAATTTAACCTATAACCGAATGATTCGTTATCCTTTATTTTTAAATCCATAACACGTATATTATTCTGGTCTGGCACTAAATATATATATCTACGTGTACCACCTTTCTAGTAGCATGAATATCATAAAAAAATGCATGAGTAAACTCGGTGCATCATTTATTAAGATACATTATTCCACGTCAAAATAGGTGTTTTCATTTCAATCAATATTATGGTTCCGTATGTTATGGATCTTCCCGGGCGTAGGAGGGTCGGGTAGTCAGTTAAACGTAATTTAACTTCAAGAATTAATTAAACAGACTCTGTTGTCAGAATTGATAATGAACCGTATACTTTATAATTACATTATTAAACAATTCCTTTACCAAGTATCTACTTATTCTTTATTAAAATTTATTGTAATTTATTTGGTCGGGATCAATAAAGTAATAGGAAATTTTTTGATATGGATTGTAACAATTAGTTACTGTCTGTATATTAGTTTTTATTCCACTCTACGTACGTAACGTCATAATGCATGCGATTGAAATATAAGATAAAACAAAGTTTCCAATTCCTAATAGTTAAATTATAAAAATAGAGTGTAAATAAATGTTTATGTCTATGTCAACCATAGAAAGCGTTAAAAATTGTGACACGACATTAGTAGACAGTTCTTATTATTTCCGCCACTTATTAATTAAATTATTTGTGGTATGAAACAGTAAGTTGAACTCACGGCAGATCCAGGAACATTTACGCACTTACCTTTTTAAAAACAATGTTCCAATTATATCCAAATACACTTTAAAATATATTTTTTAACACACATCACAAAATCACAGTTTCACAGAGCACCAGTTCACTAATTAAATTAAACGTATCGGTAAAAGCATGCGCCATGGCAACACTGACACTGTTCTAAAACCTTACGATAAAATTAGCTAAGGAAATATTAGCGAAGGTTAAATATTAATTATCTACTTCATTATCATTTTGCGATGCGCACCCTTTCAGACTGACGTTGGTGACTAAATGGCTATCTCTTGATAAGTGCACACTACACCCGCCCCTACGGTAATTGGTTGTTTGTATCCAACCCCTCGGCTGAAAAAAAAACATGACATATTGTGCGCGGGAAAGTGGCTGTCATCGGGTATCGGGTTAACATGGCGGGCAGCGTGCGGAAGCTTTTGTTTCTGTGGCGAGGAACGTTTAGTGCGATCTGATACTATTTAGATAAGTAATTAATTAATATAATTATCAATGGCCAATTGAATTCATATGATTCTGTTATATTACTTATTCAACTAGGAATTTCCTGAATGATTTTATATTTAGGTACATGTGTTTGGTACACAGCATAAAATTACTATACAGTGTAAAAGAAGCAGTCTGTAAATATTCTATCATCCAAAGGCCTTCTCTCAGTAATTGAGAGGTTTTTGGAGCCGAGGAGGATCCGCCATGTTATTCCAGTGTGGTCTAATGTCTTCAAAATTATATTTTTTGTTATTTCACAGACAGGCAAGATTCCTCACGATGTTTTATTTTACCGCCGAGCAAGTGATATATTCAGCTGTTAGAACTGACATTAAGAATTTTAGCTGTGCTAGCACCGGGGATCGAATCGTGGTCTGGACAAGCATACCATGAAATTAAAGCGAGTGCCCTAACTACTAGGCAACCATGACTTAACATATATACCTACCTAAGCTGTAACCTATACAACGCAGTGTAGTCCGACTCTTTTACCGATTAGGGAATTCAATATCATGGACAGGTTAGTTAGTATAGGTAGGTTGTTATTTCTTACCATTAACCCTCTGTGTATACATTCTTTAACTTTAAACATTACATGTACATACATACTTTTTGAACAAAAATAACTCCTTGCAAATATGATAAAATGCGAGCGTTAGTATTTTCGTATCGCTAATAAAAATTATATGCGATCTCTGCTTTCTCATCTCGAGACACCCGATGTCTGACAGGTAACTCAAAAAAAAGTTCACAAAAAATTGACTGGAGACTGAGGGACCTTAATACATTGAAGATCAGGAAAGCAGTAATTTTTGTCGAAATGATTCGTTTTCATTAGACTCGAATACCACAATGGTAATATTTCTTGTTATTAACTAACAGTTGTCATCTGCGACAGGATAACACAGAGGAACACACACGTCTTCGTCTTCTCTAACCTGAAGCTGAGTATAACGTAAAATATGGAAAAGGATCGAAAGGCGAATACTTATAATTTGTGTTACTTAAATATTGTCTTCACATAAAAAGCGAAACCGTCTCTCAGCTCAGTGCGGTGCCAATTAAACCTTGCGGTTGTCAATATCAATTCTGTAACAAGAAGAAAACGAAACATGACATATTTACATTTTACTTTTTTTTACCCCATTGTAGGTTTTTTTGCTGTCTATCGTATCGTAGTTAGAGTACATAAATTTCACATGGACAAACATTCAGACACAAAACAATTATTCGTAGTCCTTACAAAATACATGACGAGTGTGGGCATTGAACCCGCGACGCGCAATGCCGCGGTTAAACCCTTAGCCGCTGGACGCCACCTAGCAGAACAATTGGATAAAAGTTAAACGATTATTTAATAAACATCAGTATAAGCAGAATTGTACACGTCTGCCAATATTGCAAAACGATTATTTGGACGGAACCGTCGCAACATTCGATATCAGTATCGCTTGCCTCGAGTCAGGGGCGTGTTGGCAACAGTGTGTGATAGCTCGCCCACCCAGGTGGAGGCGCTCATGCGAAAGTTTCATATCCCGGCCAAAACGACCATATGGTGGATGTTCGAACGATTCTGTCCGATACCCGTGGGTTAGAATTGGTGCAGCGGTGTGACTTAGTTGAGAAAATCTGTTATCTTATACTCTCGTAGTCGTAACAAACTTTCTAAGCATCTAATATATCTTCATAGAGCATTTTTTAGTTTTACGTGGGGGAAAAGTACTAACACCTACCTGTCACCGAAGGCAGTGACCGGTTATGACGGTATCAACAAATTGTTGTTGTTGCTGTTGGTGTTGGACCAACTAAAATCCCCACGGCAGATACGCTGTTGGCCCGGTGGCCTTGACAGCTTCGGCGGAAGAGACTCACGAGCAGAAGGCCCGCAAGTAAAAACCATAGAGCATTGAGGTACTATGCAAATGCTTGTAAAGTAGTTTTCCCCCTACCCCTCATCTAGTTCCTAAGTGCGTAAGTAAAATAAAAAAGCATAAAAAAAGCGCGTGTAATACTAAAATATACTGAATTAAATTCAAAATTCAAAAAAAATATTTCGCAGCAAAAACAATATCTGACAACACAGTATAGACAGATTAAAATTTGTTTAGGCTAAGTTAACTGTGATATAGTAAATGATTTTAAAAGCTACTACATAAACGTGTAATAAATAAATAGATAATATATTTATATCTAAGTATGTGTTCAGAACCTTAAATTCGCGATTACATTGATTTCCTGGTGGTAGGAGTCATGTCTGCTTTACTATGATACCCACACTAGATAATAATCTGTATCGTGGGTACCTAAATTAACTTTATTTTTATTTTTATACTTATTCCTTCACGTTTCATAACAATTGAAATTGTAATGTTAAGTCATATATATATATATATAGGAATAATGACACTGTAAGGGTTATCGTAAGAAGGCGGTGCGTAGTGAGGCGTGTGTCTGTGGCCCCTTATTATATGGGTACACACCCCACTAAAAATTGTATAGGTACGCCCATGCCACTCGAAGTAAACACGGCTACAGTTATAATATAGTTACTCGAAACTACAATTCGTTTACCACGTAACTATTGACTGTGCCAGGAAATCTTGACCGAACCTCGCCGACACTCAGACTCATCTTAAATAAGAAAACCCTTCACGCATCACAACAACAGAATTTATATTATTTCAACATGTCAAGAAATAAATTAAGTGTGTGATATTTTTATTTTAGACTTTAGGGTGGTACAGCCTATGAACACCTGAAAACGTCTTCAATCGAAGAAGACTAATAGATTCCACCTTTATCGATGGTAACCTAAGCCGAGGTATCGCACCTCCTTTTGAGGGGGGTCTAGTTATCGGAAATCCTTCGTTAACAGTAGTCAGAGCATCCAGCTCAGCAGCAGCCAGCGTCGCGATGCCGAGCATCGCACCTACAATGCAGCTTCGATGCTCCTCAAATCTTCTTTCACTCACGAGCCTCCAGCTCTAGAGTCTTACCGACTAAGCTGTGAAGGCCTCCGGGCCAACAGCAATGTGGATGGTTTTAGTCGGTACGTTTCTTCTTCCGAGATCCGAGTCCGACATAACCCATTTGGTGGCCTCCCAGCCAGCAACGAGGTATGCGTAAAGCATTTCCATCCGCTAAAAAAAAAAAAGAAGAATAGATGGAATGCGTCACAGACTGAAATTATACTGCCTCAATGTGCCTTTTATTTTTTTCTATTAACACTAAGTTGTGTAAGAATCCACCTTCCACCTTTCTTCCCGAGGGTGTTGTAAAACTTAGGTTCAGTTACAACACTGGTCACGTACCGTGTCCGATAGAGGTTTATACTTTGTAATGGCTTGCGGGAATCCGTTTCGTTACACAAAAATTGTGCCATATGGAAATCCGTAATATCTGCCTACCCCTAAAGGTAACAGGCAATACCTAAACTACCGTTAGGTGTCTCTCAGTACGGTAAACATGACTGTTTATTTGCAAAAAAAAAAAAACTTTCCTAATCAGTTTATCTCATGAAGGTTTAATTTATTTACTATTCTATATCATATTGATATCCTAGTTCCAAGTTCGATGGGATATTTATAGTCGTTGCTTTCATAGTAACATCTAATCAGATTCTGAATAATAATAAGCAATTATAAAGAAGCCACAGAAGGAAAGCGGATAGAGTATCACCTCGTTTTTCGAGCCATGTTTTCAACATGACTATTCGACGTGCGAATTTTTTTGCCTAACTCCTTCGCCGCGTGTGAATTTTAGTGTAGCCTGTATTGCGTGCCTCGGAACCACTCGGCTCACTGGGCAGCGATGCCTGGACGCAGGTGGTCTCCCGCCCACGTAGCTGGGAGCTGAAATATATATTGTAAACTATGAGATCGATATAGATTTTTGAGGTCTAGTGAATTCGAGGCTCTCGCATCGTTGTTCACGTCGATTTTAGAATTAATGTAAAACTTATAAAATATATTAAGACGGAACAGGTGCTTTGTTCTAGTGTTTCTATCTGTTACTTGTATATTGTCAATATAGTCAATATTGTACAAATACGTGAATTTTTTCTTGATTTTGGTCAGATCGATCATGAACATTCAAGCCGTGGTAGTCTAGTGGTCCGGGCTCACGCTTTAATTTCATTGGGCGCGCGAGACCTAGGTTCGATCTCCGGTCCCGGCATTATTCAAATTGTTGTAAATAGCAATTTTAAGTGCTAAATTTTTCATGAAGGAAACGATGAAGGAAAACATCGTGAAAAAATTTGCATGACTGAAAAATAATAAAAAATATTTCTTGAAGGACATGTGGAACCCGTCAACCCGCACTGGAGCAACGTGGCGGACCCTTTCCGACTCTAGAAACCGCTCAGATATTTGAGAAGCATGCCTATGTCCAGTTGTGGGCATGTATTGCTATTTTTATTTTATTTTGTATTTTGTTGTGTGATTACCAAATAAATGTGTTTCTTTCTTTCTTTCTTTCACATTAACAGCTCACCAGCACACCACCAGCGGTATATCCGGCAGAGCCTTAACAAGAGGCCACAGCTGGCTAGAGACAGCTCCGGCGTTAACTACATACGTCTCAATCGTTTTCTACCGCCGTCCGAAGAGCTTAGCCTCTGAGACAATTGGATCGATATAGAAAATTTGCTAAAAGTTCACCAGATGGTAAGGTGCTACTGCCATCCATGGACACCTGTAAACAACTTCAATCGAAGGTTACAGGTGCGTTGACATCTCTGAGGACTAAGATGGAATGCCTCACAGTCCGTAATTACACTGGTTATCTACCTTTACAACAGGATCACAACAGTAATTGTACTGTGATTTGACGCCGGAAACGGGCAAGAGTATGGTACAAATCCAGACCTGGGGAAACATGGTAACAGTGTGTAACTATCTGCCAGTGTCAAAGTGATATTTAAATACTTTTTGATTTTGTGTGTCTTGATAATTCTTGATGTGCTTGAATTTGAACAAGTACTTATATCGAAAGTTGAACGACAGTCAACTTGTACTAAAGACTTTTCGAAATTAGCGCGATCTCGTCGCGCTAATTGTAATAATAAAATTGAAAGAAATAAAGTGTTTTGTGTTTGTGGTAGCCATGAGGTGGCAGCGAAAGTAAGTCCGCCAACCCATTTCTGATCCGTTTCCAAAGCGAGGCGACTGTAATAAATCTTCGCATTGGACAAGGCATATTCCAGTGGTTTTCAGTGTTATCTCAGTGGCAATAGAAAATAAGTAACTTAGATCTTATACTTTTAACAAAACTTCTTAATCATCAAACATCTTAAAACTTTTACGCTGAATTTAAAAAAAAACTATGTAAGAGGAGATCCTTTTGCTTCCCGTGGGTGTCATAAAAGGTGTCTAAGAGAAAAGCCTGGAAAATCTCACGTCTACCGACAGCTATACGCTAAAAATAAATATTAACAGGGTGTTAAAGTAAAAGACACTGCCCCATCCTTATTTAACCATAGACTATAGGTGTCATCGTGACTGTCAGTAGTGTAATAAGGGTTTGCACAATAGGAAGCTACCACCCATCCTCTGGCATATTATTCTGTCCCTTATTCAACTTTTACTAGCTCCAAAGAACGAAATACGGTAATGGATTCTCAAAAACCATGGAATCAAAGCATAATAGAAGAAAGTCTTAAATATGCCTTGTGGTAAGGATAGAGAATCGAGCGACAGCGTCTATAGCGAAACGCCTGGCATTACGTGAGTGAAGCCGTCAGTAATGCATAGAGTATGGCAATACCAACGCTCCCAACATAGGAGAGCCTTTGGCCAAAAGTGGACATGAGAATAACGTTGTAATTTCGATTAGAAAATGATCGGACGCCGTCATCGAACAGCACGAATCGATCGGATACACTCACCTGCCTGCGGGGCGTTCGGAAACGGAAGTGTCGGATGACATGTCCGCTGCGTAACCGGAGCCGGAGGATGAGCGCCCTCTGACATAACGTCACACGTTCACCACGCCTCGGCGGATCTTTGATAAGTTTTTATGCGAAAATATCGAATTAAAAGGTTCAGTGGGCACAATGAACGAATACTGAATAGACAACAAGACTTACAACGCAAATGCTCAATTTTCAGTTCAAAAAGCCAGTTAGAGTAATCTGATATAGCAACTTCATCGTCATCATTATCACCTGTATCCATCGTTTTGCCGTAGCACTGTCCAGGTCGTCGCTCCGTCTTATGTGAGGTCGTCCTATACTGCGACTGTCTGTACGGGGTTGCCACTTAAGAACCTTTCCTTCCCAACGGTTATCAATTCTGCGAGCAATACCTTAGTAGCTTTTATTTACCCTCCTTGTCCCCTATTCCGCGAACTTAAAAACGCCCCCTCGTAATTACGCGAACACTCATCATTTGTAATGAAACTATTAGAATTCAAAAGTATACCATTATTTATTTAATATTGTATCCTAGTAGTTGTTTCTATTACAATAATAATTCTACAAATTCTTGTCCTGCTCTGAATTTCTTTTTAAATTCAAGAAACATTCTTTTATTTAGTAGAAATAAAATCATGTTTTTTGAATGTTAATAGAAGGAAATTCAGTGTAGGACACTTTATCAAGAGATTAAACGACAACCTGATAAATATTATACATGTAGATGTCAGTTGTTTTACGATTGTGTTGTTGAGATTTTTTGGAGGAAAAACTTGTTCATTTATTACAGGTATTGTTTAAGGGATACTGTTGTATTGGTTCTCATTAGGGGCAGGTAGAAACCACGAGAAGAACGTACGTGGATGATTCTTACGCCACAGGATTAATGGCTAATTATAATATTAATTAAAGGAATTATAATCTAAAATTCGTCTTCGTCATCTTACTACACATTTTTTCTAATCCATGCTATTCTAATTAATATTATTAATGCGAAAACACTATCTCGGTCTGTCTGTCTCTGTTACGTTTTGAATGTACTGTTGCATGAACTCTGAGGAAGGATGTAGGTTACTTTTTATCCCGGGAAATAGGCGGGAAAATTGTCCATGCGCGCAGAATCAGTGGCGAAATCTTGTAATAAACATTTGAACAATTTCCCACGAAAATAAATGGTAAGATATCTATTAACAACGCCAACGTCGAAGTTCAAAGCTATCGCCAGTCCCTATCTCGTTACACAGGATCCACTTTCGCCTCAATGCAAGAGATCGTTCGACCTCATAATCGCTAACAATAAACACTTTACACCTGTATTTGCTCTACGGCTAAACGGCAAGTGTGTATCGTGGGGTACTTAAAGCAATTGTGATGGATCTGTCGACAGGTATGGTTTTTATAAGTTTGTTTAGTAGGGGATGAGTGAAAAGAATGTGGATTGTTTTTTATTCCATTTTTAAAAATACTTTTTGTGTGTACAGAAATATATAAAATACCGTTGTAACTATTGGCTTTGGGTTCTTTTTTAAATGTTATTATAATTAATGGTAGTAAAATAGTAATAAACATATGGAAGCTTTAAATTTTTCATAGAGGATAAGCAAAAAAAAATTGTATGTTGAATACTATATCTCATAAACATCCTTACGTGTTAAGGCTAATCGCTCATCCAACCTATCATAGATTACGCTGACGCCTGGTACTTGGAGTCGTGGTAGCCCAGTGGACAGGGCGCTCGCTTTAGTTTCATAAAACCCGAGTGACTAGGGTTCGATCTCCGATCCCGGCACCACAAAAATTGTTAATAGAAATTTTAAGTGATGTATTTAACACGTGCTCGGCGGTGAAGCAAAACAACGTGAGGAAACCTGCATGTCTTTGAAATAATAAAAAATATTATTTCGAGGATATGTGACGCACGCCAACCCGCACTGACGAAGCGTGGTGGGCCCATCCCGGCTCCAAAACCCTCTCAAGTATTTGAGAAGAAAAGCCTTTGCCCAGCTGTGGGCACTTGCATGCTGCTACAAGGGAGCTTCTGAATAAACTTGAGCGTTTGCAAGACATGCATGGACCATATTTGTCATCTTCGTGGCTCCCAATCGGTTTTCTTACAAGCTCTAGAATTTTGTGTCTGCTTTTTAATTACACCGCGTCCCCCAATATTCCATCGCACAGGCTTACCTGCGCGAGCGATTCTTCTTCGCTCGTCCATCTTTTACTCCCAGCAGAACCCATCTTAAACCCTTTCTCGTAAAAAGACTTCATAGTCTCACTCATTCTCTCAGTTCATACAGCTTGACCCTTCCTCCAAATATATGTCGCTGCAAAACTATTTCTGTATTTAAGAAAAAGTCAAAAACTATATGCCGGTATGTATTGTAAAATTATATTATTAAATATGGTACTATTTTATTTATAGTACCAATATTGTCCCAAAAAAGTAGGTCCCAAAAAATCAAAAAATCAAAATCTTTCATTCAATCTCAAATGCAATTTATCATTTGGTAACCATTCTCCAATCGCAGGTTGGAAGAAATTTCTATAAGAAACCTTAACCTTTGTTCAGACAATTTCCTGCTATCACATTTCTTATTTTGATTTACTTGTGTGTACATTCATTATTAATAATGTATAAATATAACATTTTTATTTATTAATTATTTATGTGGCTTTTATCATATCAGTATCCGGTGGCCAAGAGTTTGGGTAGTTCAGGCACTCACGTGTGAAAGTCTGCAAAAAGTAAAAAAAACAAAGTAAAGGACTGTCGGTCACGCTCCTCTAGTGCGGGTTGGTGTCATGTACAAAAACATTAATTATTCAATTAATTACCAGCCTGTATAAGTCGACTGCTGGATCAAGGCTAATGAAGGCGATGTAAAGGCGATTTATTCCCTGGAAGAGTGTTAAGTCGCCGAGGAGACATCAATTGGCTACCGAGGAGCCCTGATTTAACGCCTACTGATTTCTTCCTATGGGGCTACCTAAAAAGCAAAGTTTACAATCCATTGCCACCCAACCTGAATGTTTTGAAGCAAAGAATCACTGAAGAAATCAACTCTATTCCAAGAGCGATGCTCCAGCAAGTTATTGAAAATTTTAGCTCCAGGTTAAATGAGTGTGAACAAATGAATGGTGCCCATTTGCAAACGGTTGTTTTTCATAAATAAACTTAAAGAATTGCTCTTCAAATTAACATTAAATAAAACGTGATTTAATTGACATTTTGTTTTTTTATTTAACATCTTAAAACGAAAAACGTTCTGAGACACCTTTATTAACATTTGACCATACTCACAACGCTAAGCAAGCGGGTTAGTGAGCGCATCGCCGGTGTCCTCTCACTAGACAGAGAGCGTCCATCACTTGTCTGTGAATTTGGGTTCGGCATATTTGGATGGACTTTCAGTGATCATTCGATCACCAGAGTCACCACCGATAGCCGATAAAATGCACTACACTCGCAGGTTATGTTATCCTTTGTAAAAGGAGAATCCCGACATGGGATCTGCATTGCAGGTGATTGAGCGAAGGTCCTTAAATTTGAAGGACCTTATTTGATAATGTAATAAAAGAGACAAGAATCGAGTGTTACTGCGAAGTCAAATTGGGAGCCACTGCAGATTCTTGCAAAATGGAGATATTCGGTTAAATTTCTCGAACCTAAAGATGAAACGGGTAAACAGTTTTTGGAAGTGCTCAAGCTTATTTTGTTGCTGTCTGTCTGTGTCATAAAAAAAGGTAGTATATCCCCCTTACAACATTACAAAATTGCTGAAAATACTCATGTTAACCGGCAGCACCGCCATTTATAAAAACAACAAATGATCAACGAGATTCCCATAGAAAACAATAACATTTTAACTGATTGCTCGCTTAACGTAAATCGATATGCCTCAATCTGAAACGTAAATAAAAGATAATGTGTGTAATTCAATATTTTATTGCGGATTCACAAGTTATCTTTGTGGGTGCTTACGATTGATACAGATTTAATCGCACAAGGGGAACGGGTGACACGTGGCGCGCGCGTGTCTTGACAGATTGCCGACGTATTCCTTTGTATTTTTTTTTTAAATAAGGGACGGAGCACACGAAATATAGATATTCTTTAACGTTGGACAATACTGCCACTGCTTGAAGATTAAGCGATTAAAGTGGGCATTGTGTTAATATTTTAAAATGTTATGTCAAAATTTGCTAAATTATGATTGCGGTTACCTCAAATGTCTGTAGGAATTATTGTTTGTATTATCTGTCACAATATCTGAAAGTAAATTTTGGATAATTGCAGTACAAACAACGTACAACGTATACAAATTAGTCGTGTGGTTACAACGAAAATGTCTGCCCAAACTTCCCGTTTGTGTCGTAAGAATCGGCAAAGGAGGAAAGCTTGAAAACTCATGACAATTATGATGGAGGGTTAAAAGTAGGTTGCGGAAGGCCGTTTGGCTACTAACTCTATTGACTACTGACTACTACAGACTTGAGTGCATATATACATTTAAAAAATGAACAATAAAAAAAAACATAACCAAAAAATTACGTTTGTTAGAGTCCTTCGAAGAATAAACGTATACAGTGCAGTCATGCCCTTAAGCCGCAAGTAAAGTGGGAGTATTAACTACCGGTAATCATTGACATTTTAGGGTTGCGTAATCCGGGATCGACGTGCAGTTACCAGTTTTAAAAATTATAATTAAGGACTCATCTTTGCATGAAGTGTATAATCATTTCTCTTAAAACTTATTTTATGATATTGACCAACATTACTTGGGGAACGTTGGCTACTTAGTGGACGGTTCATTTATCAACAAGCGGCTACCCCCGGCTTCTCTCCGAGTGTTCATAGTTTTATCCGATAATCTACATGCTTGTTTGGCTGTCCATAGAGGGGTATTGGTACCAACACTCATAACATATGGAAGCGAAAGCTGGGTACGGCAGAAAAGGCATGAAAGCAGGATAAATGCAATAGAAATGAGAGCGTTAAGAAGTATGATTGATGTGAAGATAACTGACAGGGTTCAAAATAATGTTATCAGAGAGCGTTGTGGCCTGAAAAACGATGTAGTGACACGAATTGAGAAAGGGATGCTGGTTTGGACATGTGGAGAGGATGAATGAAAGTAGGTTGACGAAACAAATATATGAGGCGAGTTTAAATAGTAGAGTCGGGAGAGGAAGACCTAGGCGCACATTTCACGATCAAATCGGAGACGTTCTGAAAAAAGGCCAGGTCAAGACTACTCTAAACCAAAGAGCGTGCATGCGAATATTGATGAAAGTGGAAGAAGCGAAAGACGTATGTCAGGAACAGGTAGCAAGTGAAAAAAGATTGTCTCGGCCCACCCCGTTGGGAGCAAGGCATGAATATATACATAATCTACATCTCTGCCATATTCCGTTCATACCCGTTTAGCCCTTGGAGCTTTATTGAAATACAAAATTCACAATTTCGAATTTTTGTAACATTAGGATAAAACAGCTCATGGCACTTCTAGAATTATAAGAGATATTTACAAAAAAGATAACTGCCAATAGCTAGATGAATAGCTAAGATGGTTTTAAGCACCCCAACCCCACCTAACTCATTAGGGTGAGTTGCTGACTGCGAAACATGACGACGCAGGTTCGAGTCCGGCATTCGACTGTTGTGGTGAGCCATACCAGACACAAGCTTTTAGGCCAAGTTGGAGTGGTTACCAGGAATACAAGTGATATTAATAGCATTGCCTGACATATTCAAGGAAAAAGTTTACCTCACAATCTCCATTTGTGTTTTAGCATCTGCAGCCAAACATGTCCACTGCTGGACAGAAACTGCCCCCCCCCCCCCCCCTCCCTCCAGTGGGAAGAACTGGAAAGCACCCGTAATCGTCACTCATAGCAGTTTTTATAGTACCCCCATACATCTACAACACTAGAAGAGATGCAGACGCATTGCTGGCTTTTAACTATATTTACGGAGAAAGGGAGGGGAGGGGGCATCCCTCATTTACCTCACTCACCGAACGAAACGCAGAAGCACAAGATGCCTCTACGTCACGCCGGCATTCTTGCCTGGCCGTGCTACTACCCAGGTCGAGACGGCCTATTCGAGCACCAGCAAAAGCCGCCGCTTGCTTCTAGTTCAGACACTACATATCTTAAACGCCACCAGTCATCAAAGCAAAGACCAGTCTAAAAGTAAAAGTAAAATAGTAGACTAAAAAACAACTGGGCAAAGGCCTCCTCTCAAATATTCACAATTCTCTCTCTGTCACCAGTCTAAGTTCATATAAATAAAACATATAAAATTAAGCTCTCGGGAACTGTCTGTTGAAAGGACATTTTAGTCCTTTCAACCCACTTTTCACTAGACCTTAAAAACTCGATGTAAAAAAAGGTACAAGCCATACCACAAAGGGTTTCTCCTGATTCGAAAGCAGATGCATAACATAGAGCTAACATAAGGAGTACAATAAAAGTAAAGTAAAATATCTAAAATAGGGGAAACCGACTAAATGGCCAAAGGCAAATTTCATAACCTCATATTTTCCACAAAATAACATTTAAAAAAAATAGTTGAGACATGACATTACACATTGTGCCTCGTTAACAATTTACTTCTTTTACCGCCATTTTCTTATTACGCTATCTATTACGCGCAAATAGAATAGAGAAATTGAATAAACAGGGCAGGGTACCGCGAGCTTCGAAAGCGAGCTTCCAACAATGCAAGTAAAATGTCGGGCGGGTTTTTAATTTACGTCTGAACACTGAAGCCGTGCGCCGAAACCTCACAAGTTGCAATCGATTCGAACATGGCGTAGGGTTTTTCGGAGTTTATCAGGGGGGTAGAGCTTTCGAAATGCAATAAATTTTCTTGTTATTTACACTGCATAGGCAGAGCTTTAGAAGTAACACTAAAAGCATTGTAGCTTGTAGACGTATGTAGATATCTAAATCCAGTGATCGATGAAAAATTCGTATATTGGTTTGTTGTCATTCCTAAGGGCCTGGTAAGGAACGTCTAGTTGTTTAACTGGGTATTAAGTAGGTCATCATTCATCATCATCATTTCAGCCTATCAGAAGTCCACTGCTGAACATTGGCCTCCCCCAAAGATTGCCACGAAGCTCGGTCCTGAGCCACCTGCATCCATCGACTTCCCGCAACACTGCGCAGGTCGTCACTCCATCTTGTGGGGGGTCGTCCTACACTGCGTTTGCCTGTACGTGGCTGCCACTAGAGAACCTTTTTTCCCCAGCGGTTGTCAGTTCCGCGAGCTATGTGGTCGGCCCATTGCCACTTCAGCTTGCTGATCTTTGCTGCCTTAGTTCTGCTGCGGATATCATCGTTGCAGACTCTATCACGCAGAGAAAAACCACATTAAGTAGGTAGTCGTCAATCACTCGCCATATGAAATGCAGTAGTATTTTATAAGAATAAAAGCATGATAAATTTATGGTTCACACATCTTTGTTCGACTATTGAGTACTATTACATGTTATAATTCTACCTCTGCCAAATTCAATCTTATAATAATAATATTATAATATATTTAACAATACATACGTCAGCCAGTTCCTAACTAATATTCCCTGGGTCTTGGTAACTGCATGGTGACAAGATAGAGACATTCATTTTATTTTAATCTTTTTTTATGGTAAATGGGGCAAACGATCATGCGGTTCACCTGATTGTAAGTGATTACCGACGCCCACGTACATCTGAAAAACGGCAGGGCTGCAGCCACGTTGCCAGCCTGTAAGGATGTTTGGAGAAGGGAAGGGAGATGTGGTTGGGGAGATGAGAGTGGGCCTCCGATTACCACACTCACAGAACGAAGCGCAGAACCACAAGATGCTTCTACTTCATGCGAGGTCATGGTACTATACCGGACGATCGGGTCTGTTCGAGCAGGAGCAAAAGCCGACGCATGTTCCTGCCACGCATATAACTTTTCTGTCTAAGAGTCGTCTATAGATACATAGACATTAAAATTGGCATTTATATTCATACTTTCAAACGAAAAAATACTTACATATACTTTTGTATAATTATCCAACAAACACGCTTTCAACTTTTTTTTTTCGATGTGTAACATCTTTCCTCTCGGTTGCTGGATATTTTTTGTGGGAGAGATTTTGGAAAAGGGACGGAAATGTGTTACAGGAAACCGTTATTTGATTTGACCAATGAGCGCGCGCGTTAGCGAAGAAATGGCTGTGTGGTGGTGCCAACCCATGTTGCGTGAGGTTGGTATCACGACGCACTGTCGACATAATGTCCAACATAGTGTTCAATATAGTGCTTGTGTGTGACGAGAAAGAGAAAGGGAAATAAAAAAGGAGAACGCATCAGCTGTGCACTCATCTACAATTATACAGTGTTGTGTATAAAATCTGAGGTTATATTTATATGTGTTATATTAATAATTATCTTTGCTATTAGCGTCTTCGACAAAGTTCATCGTTCTTAAAAAAATGCGAGTAAGTAATATGGAATTATTCGAATAAGTATTTTAGTCCTGATCTTTTTCATATATTTAGGTTAATTCCTGTCGTTGTCAATATAATATAATATTGTATTATCATATTTAGTTATCATAAGTCTATTATCTCCGCTCTTCCCCAAATTGAACTAGAATAATTATTTTTGATACAGAATTATATTGCTACTTGTGTTAATTAAATAAAAAATTCATTAAATTATTCGATAAAAAAATAATTTCCATTCATACCCGTATTTACCACGACTAGAGTTAAACTTGCGCGAGCAAGCGCGCGCTTTAATGTAGAATTACATATATTTACGTGCTTAGAATATGTTCGACCAATAATATGACGAATAAATTGACTTCACATATATTTCATCTCAATTTCATAGTAGGACAACATGTCAGATGTTACACATCATACGCGACTTCTGTAAAGGCTCGCTCGTTTTTTTTTTTTCGATGTGTAACATCTTTCCTCTCGGTTGCTGGATATTTTTTGTGGGAGAGATTTTGGAAAAGGGACGGAAATGTGTTACAGGAAACCGTTATTTGATTTGACCAATGAGCCCGCGCGTTAGCGAAGAAATGGCTGTGAGGTGGTGCCAACCCATGTTGCGTGAGGTTGGTATCACGACGCACTGTCGACATAATGTCCAACATAGTGTCCAATATAGTGCTTGTGTGTGACGAGAAAGAGAAAGGGAAATAAAAAAGGAGAACGCATCAGCTGTGCACTCATCTACAATTATACAGTGTTGTGTATAAAATCTGAGGTTATATTTATATGTTTTATATTAATAATTATCTTTGCTATTAGCGTCTTCGACAAAGTTCATCGTTCTTAAAATAATGCGAGTAAGTAATATGGAATTATTCGAATAAGTATTTTAGTCCTGATCTTTTTCATATATTTAGGTTAATTCCTGTCGTTGTCAATATAATATAATATTGTATTATCATATTTAGTTATCATAAGTCTATTATCTCCGCTCTTCCCCAAATTGAACTAGAATAATTATTTTTGATACAGAATTATATTGCTACTTGTGTTAATTAAATAAAAAATTCATTAAATTATTCGATAAAAAATAATTTCCATTCATACCCGTATTTACCACGACTAGAGTTAAACTTGCGCGAGCAAGCGCGCGCTTTAATGTAGAATTACATATATTTACGTGCTTAGAATATGTTCGACCAATAATATGACGAATAAATTGACTTCACATATATTTCATCTCAATTTCATAGTAGGACAACATGTCAGATGTTACACATCATACGCGACTTCTGTAAGGCTCGCTCGTTTTTTTTTTCTTGATTTAAATATCTTTACTGTGACATTCGGCTTCTAAAAATCTTGTTCTTTTGCCGTAATAATAGCTTGTACCATGTTTATCTCAAATGGTTATCCTCATATTAACACCAATTAATGTTTTAACTGTTTTAAACTCTGGACATTTGTACTGTCCGATTGAAAATAAGGACTTAAGTTTTTCTTTATGAAAGGTAATGTTATGAAAGACTTCGCATTTGCAGTTCACTAATGTAAGGTAAGGGCTTTCTACTACCTGAGCTACCACTTAGACCCACTGTTCCTGCATTTACTACCGTATAATTCCCTCGCTCGAAGTGTGATCAAGTCATAAGTGTGCGTGGTAATTAGTGGGGGCAAAGGTACGTCTGTAATGCAGCCACATACGTCGTATGAGAATCGTGTAACCAAGGCAACGCCGCCATTTACTGAGGGTAACGTAGCTGGTTTCTATATAAAACTCGTACGCCAAATTACAATCTATCACGCCTTTTGCCGATACCGACATGAAAAATACAATCTGTCAACCCGCAGTGGTGGAGAATGATCTTTTATTTTCAGCGAGTCGTAAATTATTGATGATTATGATTAAATTATTATATTGTTTTTATTGGTGCCTTTGTGCATACAAATTTCCCATAACATCGCCTAATATTAATCGAAAGATGTCCCATGGTCGAAATCGATCAGGATCCCATCATCATCGTTACTTTAATCATCATCATTATTGGCGTGAAGATAAACGGTTTTTAATAATGAATGCGCAGACACTGCATACGATCTGTGATTGAATGTACACGTGCTCGACGGTAAGAATCAAAACATCGATATCGGCGGTAAACATCGAGAGGAAACCGGCATGTCTGAGAAATGACAAAAATACGTTTAGAGCCTGTTACAAGTCCAATGCTGAACATAGGCCCCTTCCAAAGATTACCTTAAAGCACGGTCTTGAGCCACATGCATCTATCGACTTTCCGCAACACTGTGCAGATCGTCACTCAACCTTTTTGTGAGATGTCCTACGCAGTGTTCACCTATAAGAGATTGCCCCTCCAGAACTTTCTAAAAGCTACCTCAGGTCTACGATATATCTAGCAGATGTCTTATGTCAAGAACTTCGAATAATGGTGAAATTGCCAGAGAAACAACCCCGCCTCGTCAATCGATCTTCGCCATTATTGCTCCATGACAATGTGTGAGTGCATTTGTGTTTCCGCGTACATTTACGGCCCTCAAATATCTCCAGCACAGTTGTAAACTGCCGAGAGTATTATGAATATGCCGGGAAATTATCGCCACTTTTGAAATCAAAGTAATGACAATGTAATGTTTTTTTTATCTTTTTTTTCTAAAAATACTTGAATACTTTCTCGAACGAAAGATTTAAATACCGTCAAACTAAGACGGTAAAAGTATTTCAGGGTATTGTGGCAGACTTAAAGAATATGTCGAAAACTTGTGAATTTTGTAGCTGGTTGCAAGCAATTCACTATCGGCAGTGAAACGATTCGTTGCCAGCTTATCCTCGCAAATATTCCAGAAGCTCATCCTTTAAATACGGTTTTAAGCAGTGTACTTACCTCCGTAAGCTTTTTGAGAGCCATCCTTATCTCATTCAGACTCGGTTCAGAATGTCATCGACATAACTTTGAATGAGCTTGGTTTTTGTTTATGATTTCAACAACGACGTCAACACAAGCTTAAGTAACTACGGAGCTTTAGTTCTTCAATTTGGTCAGTTGGTTCTTTCCAATATACAGATCTAGTGGGCCTCCGATTACCCCACTCACCGAACGAAACGCAGAAGCACATGATGCCTCTGCTTCACGCCGGTATTCTGCGAGGCCGTGGTAATTTACCACGCTTTTTCTTACAAAACAATTGATTTTCGCTGGGTAACGCCTGATTCTAGTAACTAAACATTAAACCAAACACATGTATACAGAGTAGATGCAATCGTATTGATATTTAATGCTATACGCTAAAATAAGTAAAGAGTAAAAATAATTTCGAAATTAATAACTTTTTCTCTCAAACAACTATCAGTGTAAGAAACTGCCAACGCCTTTCTTCTTGTGGGTGTCGTAAAAGGGGACTAAGGGCAAAGGCTTGTAAATAGCAATGGCTACCGATAGATGGCGGGATAACCATTACGAAAATACTAAAACCAAAATTAAGCGGACCGGTGACGGGCAGCAGCTTCTAAGGCCGAGCGTGTGAGTATGGGAAATCTTCCTTATCAGAAAGGTCTATGTTCTGCAGGGAACAAATAACTTCCTGGTAAGGAAATAGTTTTCTGACCACAGCAAGATCCGCGACATCGACAGGAGTTCTTAGTTTGACATAACTATTTTAAAACACGGCGATTTCAATCGCGGGCAGCGTTGCTAAAGGCTAAACTAGGCTATTTATCTAACTATTAGTGCTAATATATCTTGTTTCAAAGTAACCTAAACTAAAAATTTATCTATTAATGACTAAACTACTGTACTTAAATAATTCAGATTTCGTGTACAACCTAGAAATGGCTTGAAGAATATGAGGTATATAAAATATTCCCTGACTAAGAAATATACGTGTCAATTTGAGCAAATAAAATGGCGCAAATGTATTCAAGCAACTATGTAAAAGGACCAACGATGTATCGCCATCTAGTATGTAATCGGGGAACCAAAGAGTGTCACATAAATACCAGGTTATGAAATTAATAGATTTATTTAAGAAAAAATTAAATTTACAAAGACAATATTTACAGTATTCCTTTAAAGCAACTTCTTCTATTTTAGATACATTAGAAAGATTACTTTTCACATTATGATTAATGGTTTCAAGAAACTGTGCATTGCAGCAAGTAATATATCATTGCTTTGTTATTTCCTCGCAGTGCCAGTTATTTCCTCGCTAATTTCCATAGCAGAATCCACCTATTTTTTGAACAAAAAATATTTGCTTGTTTAGCTTTAAAAATAATTATTGCTTCCAATGTGCTCATTCCTTGTAATTTTAATTTTTCATTATATTTTTATCACATCAGTGGCATCACTGCTATCGTCTATAGTTCATGTACGAACCCTATAAAGGCGTGTATTCATAATTTTCCGGACCTTGGAAATGATAAATCTCATACATGCCTAACCATAGAGTAAGGACATATTAGGAACTCTGAGATAGCAACATAGCCTATGTGCCAAACGTTTGTATTCGTTGTTTGTATTCTTTGCACTTGCATTTTATTAAATAAGAATACTTGTTATTACTACTGTTGAATGCACTATGATCTCCATAAGAATGCACCATATTTTATAAGGATTACATAAACTATATGTAGCAGACATGTACAAAACGTGTCCAAAATCAAAAACTGTTGGTATATTAAATTTCTGTGCCTCAAATAAACAGTTGTCGATAAAGTGAAGTATACCGAGGATAAACAGCACAAACATATTACTAATTCTCGTAAATATAGTAGTTAATGGGAGCACTGAATAAACGGCAAATTTTTAAAGCAGTGAGTCAGGTAAATTTTACCCTCTAGTTACAGTAGCGCCATCTTAATTTTTTTGACATTTGTCGATACATTTTATACACAAAGATTCTCTTCTTAGCTATCTCCATACTCCATAATTTTATCGATATCCAACACCTTATGGTGTTAAAAATACCAGCAGCAAAAATATATTTTCGTAATTGGTTAGCTGCAACACTTATATATTACGACAGACGTATATTTTTTGCTGTGTCAACATCAAATCTTAATCCTAAATGTCAAATTTTATTGTCGCTAAAATTTCAGTCATATTTTCGAACAATTATTACGTGATCTCAAAATAGTTTATAATAATATAAAATTACACGAATACTTCCAATTTGTATTTGCCGTCCGTATCGGCCGTGTAAATTGTTGGTGATAGTGTGTGAAGATTCGGATAAATGAATGATGTCGCTCAGGTCGAAGGCCCTAGCGCTGGTGGAGGTGCTTTTGCGGGTCCCACCACTGTTTGTGGTGGATGAGTTCCTTAAGATCAGTCTGGGGTTGCCGGTCTCGAGCGTCGACGAGGTCTCGGTGCTGAGCAACGTGACCGTCGACCACGTAGATGTTACAGAAGCGGATGCAAATTACTACGATGCTAACTTCTACAATGCATTCCTCTTCACTTTCTTCAAATTCGTCATCTGCTGTTTAGGTGAGCATTTGTCAAACATTGATGTATATTTCACTACGATTTGAAGGCCCTTTCGATTTCACAAGATGTGATATTTCGAAATCATTTTCGCTGTTTACTCCGTATGGTTACAGTGTCACAATATAGACCCTGAACAGCTGTTTTAAATTAAAATTCTACTTGCAGAAAATATTCAACAGCTTATTAATAACCAGAATCCTAATTTAAACAACTTCAATCTATCATTGATTTTTACAATTTTATAGTTTAAATGAAACTATAACATTTATTTTAGGGATTATTATACTATTATTTCGTAAGAATCGGAATGTACATTATTAAGTAAGATTTTTTTTCCGAAATAGATTTTTGCAGATTCAGTATGTTCAGAATAGTTTCAGAATGAATTTTTGGAAATATTCATTATTTTTAAAAAATATTTCTTGATGTGTTGAAACAATTGAAATGATATTGTTATGTCATGAGAAGGAATATAATCACTTTTATATTTAATACAATGTGAAGCAGGTATCACATTTGTAGACTGGCATAGTGATTAGCTTTAATGCTATGAGTTCTGTATGAATCAAATTGTGTTTCAGGTCTTAACAGACATAAATTGCAAAAACGATGTATTGCAATTTTTGTTTGAACACACCTAAGTTGAATGAACTTAAATAAGCTCAAATTCAATAAAATACTAATGACATGAGAAGTCATACAGTGGGGCAGTTATGAAGTAAATAAGCTATCATAATATTAGTTGGTATTTATTTAGTTTACAATTACCCAATTTATCATAATTGTTGTCATGAAATATTTAATATTTATTTTTTATCTAGATACTACTCATTACTATAAATAAGAGTATAAGGCATAATATTAAAACTGTTAAGACTGAGGTGAACATTTACCTTTAGTTACAGCATTAGAGCTCATTGCTAATTGAATGAATGGGTGTTCCTGCCACACTTTCAGGGCACTTGGAGACTTTCCTATACAATTGAAATCTATTGTCCGAATGACTAACAAAATATAAATTCTGTTTTATTTCATCTTCTTTACTAACTATTATGGATGAACAATATAAATTTTCTTTCACATTTTGAAAATCAAAAATTTTATATCTTCTTACAACTTGTGATGTGTTTAATGTTGTTGTTGTGTTAAATAGACAACTGAGCATACAGCACAATATTTTCAAGATTAGCCATTTCACAAACCATATTTTTACACATTTTCAAAAGAATGACATGAAAATTCATAAATAAATATAAAGAGCATGAGAAATCATTGAATAGCTAAAGAAAAGTGAAGTGATTGGAAATATATTTCAAAGCTATGTGAAGTAAGTCAACCAGGATTATTGTAAAGCGGCCAAGGGGTTCCCACGTCCAAAACCCTCTGAAATATTTAGTTATAGGAAGTAACAAGGAATTCAAATGCCGCTTACAGTATTAATAACTATATATAATTAGTTTGAAGTTTTACGAATTTATTAAGTAATTTAAATATTATGCAGTTTTATTCTCAGAGTTTTTATTATAAACCAGTAATTTATTAAAATGTTAGGCATTGTAATTACCTGTAGCTATAATTATTGCAGTAATCATCCATGATTAATATAGTGCAATTAGCGATGAAAACAATTAGCAAACTAATTAAGTTACAACTTTAATAAGTATCAAAGTTACAAAGTAAAAGTGAAGAAAAGGTATAAAGTATATTATAGTCTGTTACTACTACTACATCAGCCTATTTTAGCACACTGTTGAACTCCACAACCACTGCCTCTCCAAGAAAGTGCCAGTAAAAGCATGGCATATATGTCTTTGAAAATTTGCCCATACTCACAAGTATTGGCGAGCACAGTGCCCTTACCCTTATCTCTTAGTGATGTCTCTGTTCATCAGTCTGTGGGATTTCTGTTCGGCAAATTTGGACGGACATTCGGCCATCGTTAGATCGCGAGAGCCACGTTTCTTGGCTTGCAGGGTGAAATATGTGCAGGTGAGGTTGGCAATTGGGGATATATATGGTGTATTCGCCATTTTTGACTGCAGATTTATGCTCGTGATTCTTACGCTTACGCTCTTTCTTCCCATGGGTGCCGTAAGAGACGACAAAGGGAGAAGCCTTAAAAATCGCAATGCCTACCGACAGGTGGCGGGGATAACCACCTCGAAAACTATCAGAGCAAAACCAAGCAGACCGATGACGGAAAGCAGCGTCTAAGGTGCGAGGTATCTGGTGCTGCGATCGCCAATCTGCTAGCCGAGCGTGGCGATTGTGGCATATCCTCCTTATGGAAGAGGCCTACGTCCTGCTGTGTGTACGGACTGTTATGGTATTGATTCACGGTCATCCGATCATGTACAACAGATGCGAAGAGTAGATCAACTACGTTGTCACTAACAATTTTCGTTACGCTGTTGTCGTGCAATGTTTATCGTAAATTTTAAACACTAATCATAACACAGCAGTCGGTATTCGGTCAAGTGGTATGCAGAATTGAAATCGATTAGATATGATTTGCATAGATTTCAGTACAACCAAGTAATGATTTTGCGAAAATGATTTCTTACATTGAAAGTAAACGATTTTTTTAAGATTAACTGCAGACGTTATTTATAATGCTTTGCAGCCATGGTCGGGGGGTTTAGGTATTAGACGTCCTGAATGTCCTAATGTGTAGTCCATAGACGATCTGAGTTAAAGTGCCGGACATTGAATTTTTAATTTTTGTCCTGTCTGCTCGCTGTATCTTGAGGTCTTGTAGTGATATACATGGCTTGGGATCTCATTTTTCTTATCACTGAAGTAGGCTTCGGACTCGGCTTGAGAAAAGTTAGTAAAATTACATATTATAAGATCACTTTTTTTTCATTGAATTGGCATGAAAAACTAGCCAAAATTCCAACTGATAGTAAAGTTATAGATGCGTTGTCTCCCCTGAAGACTAAGATGTCTGTGTGTGCGCCTCACAGCTCGGTATAATACTGGCGCGCCTATGTACCTTTCAAACCGCTACACAACAGTAGTTGCACTGCTATTTGTGGGGCAGAAATGGGTAAGAGTGTGATGCATACCCATGGAACTCCTAGCCAGAGGTGTACCAACGTCTTCTACCGTTAAAATGAGAATTACTACAACCTAGATAACTTGTGAACTATGAATTTCAGGTCTCGGCCAATGTTCGCTTAATCCGCCTATATAGCGTGAAGATTACGGTAAACACTTTCAATATGAAAGAGATACATCTCAGCTGCCAACGGATCAATGCTTTGAGATTATTTATAATGCAATAAACAATATATCTAATAAATAAATGCGTCGTATAACAACAGACACAGCACTTATGATCTGTATTCTTACTCCGCGTGGTTTAGTATTTAGCCTGATTGTTGAGCCGTGGGTCCTTGTTTCGATTCCCAGCCGAAACGCACAAGTTACTGGTATTTTTAGCGTTGATTGTATCGCGTAATGTACGGTTACGGGAAGGTAAACACCTGTGATTGTGTGTACACTTGCCGCATCATTATATATTCTGCGCAGCTGACTACCGCTGATAGGTAAAGACTTAGAGAACGTAAAAAGGGGAATAGAATAAAAAATACAGAAAAGAAGGTACCTATGAAATTATTTTCGCCTGTTTCTTTTCTGTCAGAAGAAACGGTGGTAAATTGTAAAACAATATATAATTGCCTAACGAAGTTTGAATTGTTTACGACAAAATTAAGAATTTTCATTTCATTTCATCAATCGGAGCTACTGTATTTTGTAAATATTTTATCAGATGCTTATTAACTTAACTACACTAAAGTAGATAGCAGGTGCTAAACAAAGAATAAAAAAAACTATGAAGTATGAAATCCGCTGAGGCCTTCAACGCACCTGCAGCTCCTCTGGTGTTGCTGATGTACGTAAGCGTGGGTAATCAGGTGAGCCGCATACTCTTTTGCCCCCTTCTCCATAAAAAAATATGATAGTTGGATTCCTATAAACGATAAATTAATAAATAAAAAAAAAACATGCATATAATTAAGTAAATTATATATTATCAAATTACAGAAATGAAACTTATATCATTCGACAGGTGCTGTGCCATAGATGTGCACAAAAAACCATGTGTGTATAAGGCAAATAAAATATAGTGAACAATACACACATACAAAACACTTTAATCAAATCAATGAAAGCATCAGATTATCTGAACATCAAGTTGAATTGACTTTACAAACACAGTTGATTCGACCTTTTCGAAATCAATACTAGTAATAATTGATACGCAAAGCACACGCTTCGTGTCCGTCCATCGGCATTTAGCAATCTAGATAAACACCTTTTACTTTAAGCTTCGTAAAGCTATTCTTCAGTCTTCTTCATTTACGTCACACAAGTCCACTGCTGAAGATCAATAAATATATTGCAAATTAAACTGTTTATTTACGGATTTTATCGCCTTTGGTTTAATGTAAAAATGCAATCAAATCCAGATTTTCATTTCAAATGTACAGTATTCGTGTAAATACAAGAAATCGATAATAAATCATTATCACAACGGTCTGGTATCGGTGCATGAATCTATCACCACCATTCTACCCGTGGGCGTCGTAATTGTCGACTAAGGGAAAAGCTTAGGAAATCACAATAGCTTCCGACAAATGGCGGGATAACCATCTGGAGAAATACCAGACCAAAAATAAGCAAACCGATAATGGGCAACAACGTCAAAGGTGCGAGTGAGGTGTCTAGTACTGCCATCGCTGATCCGCTTGGCGAGCGTAGTGATTATGGCAGATCACCCTAATTGGAGTGGGCTATGTCCTGCAGCGTCCTGTTAAAGTTAATCAATAAGCCCTTTGTTCTGAACCGAACGGTGCAATAACTTTTGAACGTGGTAGAACCAAGCGGCGGCTTTAGCCGCTGCTCCAATGGGCCGGCTCAACCGGATTAATACCACGACCTCGCAGTATACCGGCGTGAAGTAGAGGCATCTTGTGCGTCATTTCGTTCGGCGACTGAGGTAACCGGAGGCCCACTCCCCATCTCCATTCCACTCCTTGTCCTCCCTCCTATCTCCCAAATACCCTTAAAGGTCGGCAGCGCACCTGTAGGTCCTCTGGTGTTGTAGATCTATGTGGGCGACGGTAATCACTTACCATCAGATGAACCTATGGCTCGTTTGCCGCCTTGTCCATAATAAAAAAAATGTTAAGTGATCACTAAGTTCATTGTACCTCTTGACTTAAGCCTCCTTTTTCATTTCTAGCAACTTTTCTCCGATTCTCCGTCGTCTTTTCCCCTCTTCTCTCCTCTGTTCCTTTTCTTCATCTATTGGGTACCAATCGGTTAGCACTTTGCTCAGCAGTAGCAGTTTAATATAATTCTGCTTTAAAAGCCGGTTAGTTGCATTTGCATTGCAAGTCCGTTATTAGATTATAATTGTAACAAGTTTAGATAGAGTTGTTAACGGAAATGCTATAACAAAGCAATTTGCTGGTTCTGTTATAAATGTCGACGCGCTATATATAAAATAACGGAAGTCGAGCGCGATAAAATTAGCTAGCTGACATCCGCTTACAAGACTTAAGTGTGTATTTCCTTAAATTAAACTCCTACAAGACTGTGCGTGCCCACGATTCTCGCAAAGTATGGCGAACGTTGACCGTAAATGTATGTGCCGATGATGACAAGCAACAGTGTCTAAGGTCTGGAACTGCGATCCCCAATCCTCTTGCCTTATGTGAGAGGTCTATGTCCTGCAGTAGACTGTTTAGAGGCTGTAAATGATGGTGCTATGGTTGGCAGCCCTAGCTCAGTGTATTCCTTGTTAAAAATGCAATAGAAGTGATTGATCTTGATTAAGATGTGTTCTACTTTTAATAAAGGCAACATATAAATGCAAACGTAATGAATAAACTATTATGATAAAAAATATAAAATGTTCAACTGTAAATCAAGTCACTGTCCTTTACCATGAACCGCACTTGAATGCAACCGAGCGAGAGATTTGGATTGTTCATACGCGATAATTCATTGCGCGCGTCGCTTCTTTAGTACACAGGCGCCTACCCATTATAATTTTGTGAGTTCGGCTGCGTAGTCATGGAAATAATTATAAATTACTTGTTCTAATTCAGCCTTGTTTATAACATAATAATGAAATTATATTGCTGTTAGTAGTTTCCCCAGCGTGGAAATCGTAATCTTAATGCTAGAAAAAGTAGCCTCAAGTCATCTCATCGTCAATGTTCTTTTCAAAGCCTTACTAAATTTCATCAAAATATTGGTTCAGCCGTTTATACTTGAATGAATGGTTAACATCCAAACAAACAAACAAACTTCACCATTTATAATAGTAGGATTTATATGTAGGATCGGCCAAGTGACGTAGAAAAAAAGAGTGTGACGTTAAGTCTTTCCAGTTTTGACGTTAGAATTTTGAGCGTTTATTAATAAGGTGATTAGCCAAAAATATGACGTCAAACAAGACGCCATGTCAAATAATGAGAGCGTTGTAGGTACTGACCTCTATTATACTAGTACGCAATATAATATAGGTCAATGGTCAGTTTAAAAATTGTTTATAAAATGCAAAATATGCACATAATGTAAGTAAAGGTTTTTATTAATTACTTAGTTGTGAGCTATTTGCTATTTGCCGCGTGTTGACTGTATGGTGTGTATGTTGGTAATGTAAATATATACATATTATAACCCCACCCCAAAGTCCTACCTTACGTTGCTGTACATCAAGGCGACCCGTCAATATGGAGAATTGTCATAATGTAAAAAGTTCACAGCCGCGACCCAGGGCTGTGCGCCCTGACACTTCTTGAGCTGACGCTGGACGTGCCAGTATGCAGACTGTCAGCGGCTCAGCAACTGGCGGGCGAGCTTTGGGGACCCGAAGCTATTACAGTCGATCAACGCAGTGGGTAGAGGGTGGACAATGATTTGCAGAGTAGGGCTTCGCCCACTTACTGTCGCCTCATCTACAACGACCACGAATAACACAATAAATGACGACAGAAGAAAAAAGTTACAAGAGAAGAACTTCAAGAATTAATGTTTTGTTACTTCAAAGTAAGATCCGAAGGATACAACAAGCAGATTACATACATTTTTACAGAGGGAAACCCTAGCAATGCCTAAATTCAGGAGTTTAATTGAAACACGTTGTCGAGGTTTAGGTTACACATACGCACCACATTACTTTAATTATATATCTTTATTCAGTAAGCTACATTAAAATATTTTTTTTTTGTGTGTATCGAGACGGGAGAACGGAACTACCTGTATTCTTTAGCCTGGGCTAAGTAAGATATCAGGATGTCAAACACCACAGACCCTGGTTATTCTGTCATTTATTTCATATTTTTTTATTCCACAGTCTAGCCATGGTCACGGATGCCAAGCACTCAAAAGTTCGGGAATGAAAAAGTTGGAATTCATTGTTTTATTAATATTACATACTATGAAATCCGTATAAATTTGCATGATAGATACGCTTCAATGTGCATTTGCATAAATATCAAAAACCGTTACTACATATTGTGAAAGATTATTTTTCACAAACCTAGTAAAAGTAACTAAACTTTCACGTTAACCTATAAAGAGTAATATAATTATGTAGTGATTTCTAGTAATGACTATAAGGCATATAATATAGAAATGGTCCAAAAAAAATAAGTCGATACAAAAATTGCCTCGTGGTAGCGACGGAAGGTAATTTAGTCTGTCTAGTGGGTAGTATACAAGATGGATGCGACCTTGTTAACATTTAATTAAAAATGTGTTAGTAATAGTTGTCATAATTATGTTTACAAAAAACAGTGAAAAAAAAGCTCACGAAATAAATCACAAAAACTTTTTTTTATAGTAACTAAATATTTAGCCTAATAATCCAAACGCGAGCACCGAACGCCGGAACGGACAGTCGATAAGGTCTATGACCTGGGTGTCGTTGTCCTAGTTAATTACCAGCGCAAAATTGAGTCAATGTAACAAAAACTAAAAAATTATACTGTTACTAAACTACTGTACTTACACATTTGATTTATGACTGAAATAACCGGTGGTTATTATTAGGTATAATTTAATGTGGTAACATCGCATCCAATCTGTATATCTATATATATATATGTAATGTAATATACATATGTATATAATGGAATCTGTCTAATTCTCTCATCCAAAGAGAGACTTTGTAGCCAGCAGTGGACTGTTGAGAAGCTAGTTGTTGGTAATCTATAATATAATATTTAAATAATATATATATTTAAATAAATTAAAACAAAATAGCAATTCGCGTTTGTCTGTATATTCGCTAATAGCTTCTTAACTTCTAAGTAGATTCAGTGCGGGTTTCACTGTAATTTAATTTAGATTATTTCATGAGAAAGTCTTAGTCTTAGATTGAGATGTCTCTATGAGATCCATAAATCAATAAAATCTAGCTAATTAGAAAGGATGAAAGAAACATTGTGTGATATTAATAAACACACTAAATAAAAGAGCTTATTCCTTCCTTAAAGGCCTAAAAAAAAAAAAAAAAAAAAAAGTTAAGTTCCTATACGACGTTACAAAAGTGCGAGCTGCGCCTCGGACCAATTATAACTGTTCAACTTCAAATGCGTGTCAATTTTGTTTAACAAATTTTTTTTTTTTTTACATTTATATGAAAATAACATTAAACAAGAATATTGTTGTCATGTTAATCTTAAATGCAAGTCGATTTTCGGATTAAAAATCGCAATATTAATCTGCATATTTCGTTGCTCTAGAGCAGAGGTTGCCAGACTTCTTTTTCTCATAGACCACTTTCAAAATTTTGCTGGTTCCGGTGGACCCTCTGCAACAAAATTTCTACCATATTCCCAAAATTCGACAAAAAATGTGAAGATTAGATCTAACTCTGGCAATTTGAGTTCCAACCAGGAACTAACAACTTTTTGTGACACCGGCAAACACTAACATCGATTCACTTTATTTACTTTTGTTTTCGTAATTACAAGTAACAATCGCTGAGTTTCTTAAAACATTCTCTGCCTACATTGATAGGTGGAGTCGAGCCAACATTTTAGTTCTTCACTATCGAAACACAAACCCACATTTTTTTGTCACGCCAACGTAGACCGCTGTCGAGTCTCCCGTGGAGCCCTGGGGGTCAACCAGGACCACTGGGAACTAAGGCTCTAGAGATACAAAGCACAACACACGATATTTTATCACCATTTTTTCACTAAATTTCTTGCCGTACCAATGAGATTCATTATTATTTAGCTTTTATACTGCACCAAATCGCAATGTGTTGACCGGCCAGTCGGTCACACACTGACACGAATTACACACAGTGCGTTGCCATAATTTCATGAACTACGCTCCGCGAAATTGACAGGGATAACAATATCTCGTTAGACAGTTTCGTACAAGGGCGGCAACAAGTTATAGCTCCGTGCAGGTAATAATTGGTACGAGGTCTGCGGCGCTCACTGTAAGTTGCGGGGGTACCGCACGCAAATACTGATTTTCAGCGTACGTAGCATACTCGTGCCAACCATCTGGTGACATCCGATGAAACTCTGAATCAAAGTGAAGTTTACATACTTTCACTTTCAATATTTCTGTTTTTTTTTTTTTTTTATTATTTCTTTTTATTGAACACCGTCTTACGAAAATACAGCACAAGGTTAGCTGGGAGGTCGTTATTGCAACGTGTCGTTAATGGCCAGCTACATATGCATAGAGAAATGTAAATCAATATACAAATGAATAAAATACAAGTGCCTATCTGTGAATATTTAATTTTATGATTTGAATTTTGTATCTATTAACATATCGGAGTCGATAAGCGCGATTTCGGTAAATCGTAGATGCCGATCTAGTAAGGCACTGATTATTCGCTGTTTATTCTGGCAACAAACGGTCATTCATAACAATTTTTTTTTTATGTCTAGGCTTCAATGCATAGTCACAAAAGTGAAACATGGGTATTGTAACAAATGGAAAACTGTCCCAAAGCGAATACGTTTATACGTGATAACGAATATGTTAGACAATTCTGAATAAACAAAATTTATAAAATTATCTGTCTGTCAGAAAGTCAATAACTTTATAGTGTAGGGTTCCGTTCCTTGTCATCAAGTCTTGCTACTATAGATCGAGAACTTTTCGATTTATTCAAGTACTCCTTTGTGCGTGCCCAAAATGCCGCGTCATAAACTCCTACTTCCCCCCGGCGTAGCGGACTCAGGGCTGTTGTTACGATTGAAATATTATTTAAGTTATCTATTAATTACATCAGAAGTGTGAAAGCAATTATTTAAAAATGTTATATTTACAATACAATCATACTACATGTCAGTTTTATAAAATAAAAGGCATGGTTCTGCTGCATTATTATAGTTAACTACGGTATAAGAATCATACTTAAGTCGCTTTGTAGTTTTAATAATTAAATACTAGGTTTAAAGAAATATTACTATATGCAACTACTTCATATTTTCCTCCGTAAGTTGCATGAAAAAAAATTAAAATTAAAAAAATGTTATTAATAAGTAACTTAATAAATGCTTTGAACATCGTCTGTGTATGTGTGAGTGTGTGAGTGTTTGTGTGTGTGTGTGTATCTGTGTAATGAACGAACAACTACATTGTGAACTCACATGTTTTTATTTATGAATATTAATGTAATTATTGTACAAAAAGAAGATTTTCGAATAATTCCTATTTATGGATTAATCTGTTAGTAATTTCACACATAAAACCAAAACTATTTATAATCTATATATTAATGAAGGTGCGTGCGACAGCGAGCCGACACAAGGAAGCCCTGTCTGACTTGTTTGGTAAACAAACGCGAGACGGAAAGCTTTTTATCGTGACCTAGTAGGTGGCTGGCGTTAGACATTCGCGTGGTTTCGCTTTTACACTTTTACATTTATTCTTATAATTCTAACCACCATTGTTAAGAACTTATAACGTATCTATGGACTCAACAACTTGTTAAGTGTGATCCTAGAGCTATTTTGATTTAAGTTAGGTCTTATTTGATTTAGATCCCGTTTTGTCAATACGGAAAGGGATAAATGCAAAGGTAAATAATTTTAGCCAACAAGTTTTAGAATTAAGAGTAAAACAATATTGGATGGCGTTCTGTAAAGCTTTTAGCGTGCTGTATCCGTCCTTGGACCCCTCCGAATCCTTTTAAACTACTGGCACTTAACAGTGATAATGATAAATATAGTCGAAAAGTAATTGTATGTAGGTTACATTCATAAATAACCGCGTCACTAAAGTGACCGGTAGGCTGTGAAACCGAACCATCGTTTAATGTGAATCTGTAACAACGTAGAAACTCCCGGCCGAGTGTTTGTTTACATAACATAGAGTTTTAAAGCAATTTAAAGTCATTAGAAGTAGTCCTGCATAACTCAAAACCTGACAAGACCAAACTGTCACTGCAGGCTGTAAGAGTAAGCTCACAGTTGCTCAGCGGGCTATGGAACAGGCTCGGTGTTTCCCTGCGTGATAATATCTGCCACGAAGACTACACAACCAGGGTAACCGACAAAGGCGTAAGGATCAAGTTGAAGCAAGCTGAAGTCGTAATTTGTGTGTGTGTGTGTGTGTGTGTGTGTGTGTGTGTGTGTGTGTGTGTGTGTGTGTGTGTGTGTGTGTGTGTGTGTGTGTGTGTGTGTGTGTGTGTGTGTGTGTGTGTGTGTGTGTGTGTGTGTGTGTGTGTGTGTGTGTGTGTGTGTGTGTGTGTGTGTGTGTGTGTGTGTGTGTGTGTGTGTGTGTGTGTGTGTGTGTGTGTGTGTGTGTGTGTGTGTGTGTGTGTGTGTGTGTGTGTGTGTGTGTGTGTGTGTGTGTGTGTGTGTGTGTGTGTGTGTGTGTGTGTGTGTGTGTGTGTGTGTGTGTGTGTGTGTGTGTGTGTGTGTGTGTGTGTGTGTGTGTGTGTGTGTGTGTGTGTGTGTGTGTGTGTGTGTGTGTGTGTGTGTGTGTGTGTGTGTGTGTGTGTGTGTGTGTGTGTGTGTGTGTGTGTGTGTGTGTGTGTGTGTGTGTGTGTGTGTGTGTGTGTGTGTGTGTGTGTGTGTGTGTGTGTGTGTGTGTGTGTGTGTGTGTGTGTGTGTGTGTGTGTGTGTGTGTGTGTGTGTGTGTGTGTGTGTGTGTGTGTGTGTGTGTGTGTGTGTGTGTGTGTGTGTGTGTGTGTGTGTGTGTGTGTGTGTGTGTGTGTGTGTGTGTGTGTGTGTGTGTGTGTGTGTGTGTGTGTGTGTGTGTGTGTGTGTGTGTGTGTGTGTGTGTGTGTGTGTGTGTGTGTGTGTGTGTGTGTGTGTGTGTGTGTGTGTGTGTGTGTGTGTGTGTGTGTGTGTGTGTGTGTGTGTGTGTGTGTGTGTGTGTGTGTGTGTGTGTGTGTGTGTGTGTGTGTGTGTGTGTGTGTGTGTGTGTGTGTGTGTGTGTGTGTGTGTGTGTGTGTGTGTGTGTGTGTGTGTGTGTGTGTGTGTGTGTGTGTGTGTGTGTGTGTGTGTGTGTGTGTGTGTGTGTGTGTGTGTGTGTGTGTGTGTGTGTGTGTGTGTGTGTGTGTGTGTGTGTGTGTGTGTGTGTGTGTGTGTGTGTGTGTGTGTGTGTGTGTGTGTGTGTGTGTGTGTGTGTGTGTGTGTGTGTGTGTGTGTGTGTGTGTGTGTGTGTGTGTGTGTGTGTGTGTGTGTGTGTGTGTGTGTGTGTGTGTGTGTGTGTGTGTGTGTGTGTGTGTGTGTGTGTGTGTGTGTGTGTGTGTGTGTGTGTGTGTGTGTGTGTGTGTGTGTGTGTGTGTGTGTGTGTGTGTGTGTGTGTGTGTGTGTGTGTGTGTGTGTGTGTGTGTGTGTGTGTGTGTGTGTGTGTGTGTGTGTGTGTGTGTGTGTGTGTGTGTGTGTGTGTGTGTGTGTGTGTGTGTGTGTGTGTGTGTGTGTGTGTGTGTGTGTGTGTGTGTGTGTGTGTGTGTGTGTGTGTGTGTGTGTGTGTGTGTGTGTGTGTGTGTGTGTGTGTGTGTGTGTGTGTGTGTGTGTGTGTGTGTGTGTGTGTGTGTGTGTGTGTGTGTGTGTGTGTGTGTGTGTGTGTGTGTGTGTGTGTGTGTGTGTGTGTGTGTGTGTGTGTGTGTGTGTGTGTGTGTGTGTGTGTGTGTGTGTGTGTGTGTGTGTGTGTGTGTGTGTGTGTGTGTGTGTGTGTGTGTGTGTGTGTGTGTGTGTGTGTGTGTGTGTGTGTGTGTGTGTGTGTGTGTGTGTGTGTGTGTGTGTGTGTGTGTGTGTGTGTGTGTGTGTGTGTGTGTGTGTGTGTGTGTGTGTGTGTGTGTGTGTGTGTGTGTGTGTGTGTGTGTGTGTGTGTGTGTGTGTGTGTGTGTGTGTGTGTGTGTGTGTGTGTGTGTGTGTGTGTGTGTGTGTGTGTGTGTGTGTGTGTGTGTGTGTGTGTGTGTGTGTGTGTGTGTGTGTGTGTGTGTGTGTGTGTGTGTGTGTGTGTGTGTGTGTGTGTGTGTGTGTGTGTGTGTGTGTGTGTGTGTGTGTGTGTGTGTGTGTGTGTGTGTGTGTGTGTGTGTGTGTGTGTGTGTGTGTGTGTGTGTGTGTGTGTGTGTGTGTGTGTGTGTGTGTGTGTGTGTGTGTGTGTGTGTGTGTGTGTGTGTGTGTGTGTGTGTGTGTGTGTGTGTGTGTGTGTGTGTGTGTGTGTGTGTGTGTGTGTGTGTGTGTGTGTGTGTGTGTGTGTGTGTGTGTGTGTGTGTGTGTGTGTGTGTGTGTGTGTGTGTGTGTGTGTGTGTGTGTGTGTGTGTGTGTGTGTGTGTGTGTGTGTGTGTGTGTGTGTGTGTGTGTGTGTGTGTGTGTGTGTGTGTGTGTGTGTGTGTGTGTGTGTGTGTGTGTGTGTGTGTGTGTGTGTGTGTGTGTGTGTGTGTGTGTGTGTGTGTGTGTGTGTGTGTGTGTGTGTGTGTGTGTGTGTGTGTGTGTGTGTGTGTGTGTGTGTGTGTGTGTGTGTGTGTGTGTGTGTGTGTGTGTGTGTATCTGTCACATTCGTTGGGGAAGAATGATTTCCCAGCGGCAACCTCGTACAGATAAATGCAGTGAAGAACAATCCCGACCTACACAATGTTGCAGGAAGTCTATGGATGCAGGTGACCTTGGACCGTGTTTATACCGCGATAATTTAATTGAGATTAAGAAATTACTATGAAAAAAGTCTAATGGAAAGAAAAAAAATGTTATCGTCAATTGGTCTGTCTGTGCGAATGTACTATCAATCGATTACGCCGAAAAACTTAACGTATCGATCCAAATTATCTTTTATAGCTTCAGATTTATTAAGTATAGGCCTTTTGATAATCAGTGCTCTTGTCCTTCCAGTTTATTTATAATAATTATATTTGTTAATTATTAATTAACATGTGCGTTTGAAGCGTGTACTTTTGAATTCTAAACAAAGTAACCGAATTAATTAACGTAAGTTTATAGAGGACAATGAATTTTGATAAATTTATATATATAATACTGTAATAAATCTTGACGTGGTAAAACAATTGAAATTATAATGATTTCTTGTATTTACGCGAACGTAGTGTTCACATTTGAAATGAAACTATTATTTACGGATTTTGTCGTGTTTAATTTTCCGAGGTTTCGATTGGTTTACAGCAGTCGTGGTCACGGTGGTATTGAGGTGTTTAGACGTCCAGATGTCACAGTTAACACCAACTACATTCAGTTTTTAATTATTAATTTCGGTCCGATCTACGCATAATCGGTCGGGAGGTCGAGAATATAAAAATTAAAAATATGTTGTTATTACACGACATGGGTTAACTTTATACACTTGTTTTGTCTACCGTATGGTTCCTAACTGTAGCTTCGCGGGCAATATTATTTATTCTTTACTCTTTATGTTCCTTTATATGTATGAGTATATATTGTGTATTTATTTAGATATATCAGTATATGTCAGAGTATAGTATATATGTTTGTGTATATATCAATATATATTTATTATATTATATTTTAAATTCTTTTTAACTTGCGTACACCTTAACCCTTGCTCACTGGTCATTATTTCCTCTGCAAAATGGTTGCCTGGTAGAGATCGCTTGCTAAGCGATAAGGCCGCCAATTGTACCTTTGTGTATTTATTTAGATATATCAGTATATGTCAGAGTATAGTATATATGTTTGTGTATATATCAATATATATTTATTATATTATATTTTAAATTCTTTTTAACTTGCGTACACCTTAACCCTTGCTCACTGGTCATTATTTCCTCTGCAAAATGGTTGCCTGGTAGAGATCGCTTGCTAAGCGATAAGGCCGCCAATTGTACCTTTGTGTATTTATGTTTCTTTTTATTTATTTATTTTCCTATTTTTGCTATTGGTGTACAATAAAGTGTATTTCATTCATTCGATCGCAGGGCGCTTTCTCAAAGTACCGGTGTTCTAAAATCAATTGAGACCTGGTCATACCAGTTTCATACCCGTGTGCATTGATTGGCATTGAGTGTTATGTATATTTACATCGTTCTAAGCTTTATTGCAACGGGCGGAAGGGTTACATTGCCTCGCGTTATCCTACTCGGCGATTTCAAAATTAATTTGATGATTTACAAGTGAATATTGTTAATTTATGAAACTGAACAAAAGTTTATCTATTTATATGCTGTATTTAAAAAGTTACTCATCATCATCATCATCATTTCAGCCTACTACAAGTCCACTGCTAAACATAGGCCTACCCCAAAGAAAAAAAAAACTGCGATTGCCAACCCGCTCGCCCCTAAAAGCTACTCAGCGATAACAAACTATTAAACGTGTTTTTTTTTTATTTGGGAATGGGGGAAATAGAGAAAGCAGCTCACCTGATGGTAGTTAGGTGATTACCGTCGCCCACGTACACCTGCAGGTGCTGCAGATGCTTTGCCGGCATTTAAGGATATTTGGGAGATGTAAGGGAGGACGAGGAGAAGATGGGGAGGGGGAGTGGGCCTCCGGTTACCTCACTCACCCAACGAAACGCAGAAGCACAAGCTGCCTCTACTTCACGCCGGTATTCTGTAGATGATGCCTTCGAACTTCAGAGAACCCAGTAATATTCCAGTGTAACTCGCTCACCTCTTCGTTCTCGACCGTTCTCCGTATTTCCGACAGCTACACTGAAAATTCACACTCATTCGTGCGGCACTATAATATATCGGAAGTTGTAAGAAGTTATTACCGTGGTGGAAATAATTGAATGCTAGAGTCTTATAAGATGGTAATGTCCTCCTGGCTAAATTTGACCATGTCGAAAACAATGTTCTCTACGCCTGTTTCTCCTCGAAACGATGGTTCCGAAAAACAAATCAAATGAACATACATTTGATTATATACTTATGTCGAATAAATTATTCGATTTGATTTGTACTCGAACCCAGGACTTTACGAGTAGTAGTAGTTTGGTGCGGTAACCACTGAGCCATATTTTTTTATAGATTTACTCGCATTCCAAACTCCATGCGTGAAAAGTAGCGGAAAGAACTTGTTTAATGGGCTTGGGTTTTTCGATTCAAGGATAACCACTCTGTCCGTTCGGTCACGTGCGACGTGTTACGTGCTGTCCGAACTTGTTATCCTCACGTGCTTATCGCAAGAGGCAAATAAAAAGTTCACTAAATCTGTTAAGTGCTTTTTGATTTGTGATTGAATACGGCTACCTTGCTCTCCTCCGGTATTCAAATAGCAGTCTATGCATGTCACTCATTTTTGAGAGGGTTATAAATCCCATGAACGCTTAAAGTCGGCCACGGTGCTCCGACATTGGAGCGTGCGAACATGCGAACTTCACTCATGTTCTTGACACATATTTTTTTATTGTTTCCCGCACACGAAAATTTCCTCGCAGTTTTGTCCTTCAGCGACGAGCATGTGTTCAATTCAGTTCTTATTTTTAATTTCAATCAATAATTTTGGTGGTACCGGGATTCGATCTCAGATCACTCGCGCACTATGAAATTAATTTTATTTATCTCCCGTGGCGGAAAGATGCACGTCACCTACTTGACATTGAAGGCAGGTCACGTTATGTCGGGTTATTTCGGCATTGGCGATAAGTGCCCGATCGAGTTAAACCCCAACAGAATTAGATATACGATGCTACGTCGGAAGAAAAATGTCATCTTGTTTGTGTTTAAAAGAAAAGTGAGTCTGAAGAGGTTCTTACTATTAACGCTAGTACGACGGCCACCATCAAGAGCTTCATCGCTTCTGACTACACCACGAGGGATGGTAGTCAAGCACTAGCTTGAATTCCATGAAAAAAGAATCGGTGAGCTGGAACAATTATATATTATTTCACGAGGCGACTTCCTAAGGGGCGGGGTTGCTTACTTGGTACCATCGTAATTAGCAACTCATCAAAAAATCGTTTTAATCCTATGACGTCATTAATTTATGAGTCATACAGATCATTCAAATCAAACAAATCGATCCGGGAGAGAACTGCAATAATGGAGAAAATTAAACATCGCGGACTGTGATAAAGTCCTCAAGAACACTCAAACCATAATGAATGAGATGGAAGCCGTTTATGCAACTCACTGACACGTCGAAATATTTGTAATAGGAGATGCAGAAAAAGAAACAGTTATCTGCATTAGTTCGTCTATCAGATAATACCATTTCGAGGATCCTGCGCGATAATTTTGGCAAGACGAAAGTCAGGGCAAGATGGCTGACAAGAATGCTCACGCCTCATCAAAAGGAACAAGGAATTGTTAATTAATTGTAAAGAAAAGGGCATCACCATCATCGGAGAGCACTGTCCCATCATATTGTCTTTTGCAAGACAACGCGTTGATTCACAAGAGTAGAATTGCAATGGTTGCTTTACACATAAGCGGGTTCGGACCGCTTGTTCACTCTGAAGTCCAGATTTAATCTCCTGGCGACTTCATTTGTTTTAATTTAAAAAAAGTATTAAGGGGAAGAACGTTTTTAGACGACAATAATAATTTATTTATTTATTTTGCTCCCACAAGTTTATAAAGATAAATCTAACATTAACAATAAGATATTACAAAACTTCTTGTGAGTCAGCTGCTCACCAGACCCTGGTTCCTTAAAAGTAGCATTATTATCCATGTAACATTTAGCAAACAATTACCTAAAATAGCAAAAGTCGTATATGTGTGTGTGTGTGAGGGTGTGGGTGTGCGTGCATGTTTGGGTGTGTGTTTATCGTTCATACATGTGGCTTCCGTGAGACTAGTTTAGGGGAGTAATTAAAGATTCAGTTGTTAAATGTTATGGACAATGAAGTCAAGGAGGCTATCTCGACCTATTTCAAGAGAAATTATATTGAAAAGGAAAAGCCCTTTCCTTCTACGGACTTTTGAATCTCGCATCGTACAGTTCTGCCGAATTTCAAGTCGCTAGCAATGCGGTGGTCACATACAAACGGACATAGAAATCATCGTTCAGCATCATACAGGTTCATTTTGCTTAGTAGGCTCACGATTCGGAAACCACTTGAATTATAAATAGTAACCCTGGGGCACATGTTACAGTACCTACTACATGAGGGTTCTTTATGCGTCAGAGTACCTTTACGTAGTAGAGTAGGTAATTAAGAACAGACCTCTTTCCGTCCGTCGGAATCTAATCCTAGATTATAAACCTAGAGAAATAGACACAGAAAGTTATAAAAATCTTTGCTTTAATTAGAAACTGAAACTACTTCTTTATTTTCTAAAAGTTAAAAATAACTGAGGGGTTAAAAGTAAAACTTACTATTTGAGAAGAGTTTCCACGTTGAAAAGATGTCATGTAGAATTGATCAAATAAATTTCAAACGGTTTTACAAACAATCTTAGATTGACCATAGATACGAAGTACGCCTCTACGTTGGCTCTTCGTTATGAAATGTTTTATCCTTCAAGCTCGTCATATAATAATCTTACTTAATTCGAGGTAAATGAATAATAATAAATAAGTAAAATAATGTTGCAATCAACAACAGTTAACTTAACAACAAAGGGTAGAGTTGAACGGAAACCTCAGAGCGTGAACCCGACTTACGCTTTGCCAGATTTTTTATTTTATATTTTAACGCGAAGAAAGTTACGGACACGTCAGTTATAATTTATTAATTTATATAAGGACATTTTTCGTGTAACTGCCCTCATCCTTTGTTCCTATCGTAGCTATCGGTGTCTCCATCAGACATGGCGGGGTGACGATGAGCTAATGCTTCCATGTATAGTCTTTAATTATTTATGTAGTCTGTGGAACGTACACGTACTGTAACACGAGCAATACCATAGATTTAGTAATAATTACTGACTTAAGCAATACACTGGATTGATATTGCTGGACTGGATGAATATTACTCGCGATTTCGTACGTGTAGAGTTCATAGTAACAGCCAAATAAGTCTATTTCGCATACTTACTCAAGATTGTGTCCGTGATGTGTGACTGTGGGGATCTGCAGCTGGATTAGAAATAGTATTCATTTTACAAAAGCAATCTACGCAAAATACAAGCAATTTATAACTTGAGGCCGCAGGAGTCGCTACACGACCTTCTAGAGACGAGAAGACTAATATCTTGATATACGATATTATATTATTTATTTATTATATATATTTATTTATTTATTTATTTATTCTTTATTGTGTCCCTAAAAAGGAATACAATAGGCGGACTTAATGCCTTTTGGCATTCTCTACCAGTGAACCCTGGGTGCGAAAAGAAAACATGTTGGCAGATTCAAAATAAATAATAAATATAAATTAATATTAATATTAATATTAAAAACATAACCCTTATAATATACTTACATACTTATAACATACATAATATACTATACAAAAACATATAATACATACATAAACAAATTAAATATGGGCAGGAAAATCTCAGATGGCATTTGCCTTCAGTTAGTCACGACGTAGCAGGGTTTTGAAACAGTTTTCATTCGGAGCTTTCTTGATATCATTATACATAAAACTAACTGTTATACGATACGCTTGAGATTCGCTAAAACTAGAAAGTGTTTTTTTGAATAAATAAAAACAGACACCACACATATTTAAGAAGCTTGTTAAAGAAACTATTAAAAATTGAATAAATTAATATTAAATAAAATTTTGAGGGTTATAAGAGCTTTAAACAAGCCTAAATTTAATAAAAAGTTTATTGACTTTATTATATTCGGAAATAAATACATTTATTTTTAGTAACTAGTTAATAATAATATCTAATTTTCCCAAAACAAACTTTCATGTCCTATCCAACACATTAAAGGTATGTTTGAATTTAATGTGCTTAAGGTTTTTTTTAACACATATACTGATTTCAAACTCTCTAACTTCCAAATCATAGGATTTAATACTTACCTTCCTACCTCCATTTTGTTGCCTTGACCTCCCTGCGTAATTGCAAGTTTGTGGGGTGTATAGCTTAGGTTCTGAAATTTCGTGATTACTCAATGAGTGGTATTTCACTTTTATACGACAGATGGTGTCCATTAAAATAATGGAAGAGTACATAAGCTTTGTCAGTAATTATCGTTGTAAAGTTATCTTTGTCTAAATTGATTACATCTTAACAGTCATTTGAATAATGACGCCTTGATTGTAGATGTCATTGAAACAAGTTTCTCACGACCGTATACCCAATACTGGGGTAGTCAGAGGTTTAGACATTTTAGTACTTTAAAACCAGTGCTCGTTTAGAGGGAGACCGATTGTGTCTGTCTGTACACAGATCCCAGAACTTCGAATAGATGCTACGATTTGATAATGTGTGTGATATAAGTTACTTGTCTGAAAAATATTAATAGTGGAATCTGTTACACCGATAGAATAATTTAAAATATAATATGATGCTCACATCGATGAAATGACCGAAATTTGTGCCTATTGGGAAAGAAGTCTGTCTCCTGGCATGATTTTCTCAGAAGGAAGAACCACTACAGCTATTGTATACAACACCAGAGTTCTGTACAGAGAGAGAGAGAGAGAGAATCTATTATTGAAAATGTATCCTCGATTATCACAGGTGCGACTGGTTGGATAATTCTCCCTTTTCTTTTTGGGTTTTGGGATTGAAGGGTGGCACACTTTTTGTTTCCACGCGGACGAATTCGCGGGTACAGGTAGTCAGACAAAAGTTTCAAAAACTCATTGGTACGAATCCGAGAAATGTCGAATCTTCCGATTCGGGGTAGATTGGGATCTAGCCAATCGGTTGTCGTGGTTGGTTTTTTTTTAATAAATAAAACAGACACCACACATATTTAAGAAGCTTGTTAAAGAAACTATTAAAAATTGTATAAATTAATATTAAATACATAACCCTTATAATATACTTACATACTTATAACATACATAATATACTATACATAAACATATAATACATAATATACTATACATAAACATATAACTTGAGGCCGCAGGAGTCGCTACACGACCTTCTAGAGACGAGAAGACTAATATCTTGATATACGATATTATATTATTTATTTATTTATTTATTTATTTATTTATTTATTTATTTATTTATTTATTTATTTATTTATTTATTTATTTATTTATTTATTTATTTATTTATTTATTTATTTATTTATTTATTTATTTATTTATTTATTTATTTATTTATTTATTTATTTATTTATTTATTTATTTATTTATTTATTTATTTATTTATTTATTTATTTATTTATTTATTTATTTATTTATTTATTTATTTATTTATTTATTTATTTATTTATTTATTTATTTATTTATTTATTTATTTATTTATTTATTTATTTATTTATTTATTTATTTATTTATTTATTTATTTATTTATTTATTTATTTATTTATTTATTTATTTATTTATTTATTTATTTATTTATTTATTTATTTATTTATTTATTTATTTATTTATTTATTTATTTATTTATTTATTTATTTATTTATTTATTTATTTATTTATTTATTTATTTATTTATTTATTTATTTATTTATTTATTTATTTATTTATTTATTTATTTATTTATTTATTTATTTATTTATTTATTTATTTATTTATTTATTTATTTATTTATTTATTTATTTATTTATTTATTTATTTATTTATTTATTTATTTATTTATTTATTTATTTATTTATTTATTTATTTATTTATTTATTTATTTATTTATTTATTTATTTATTTATTATATTCGGAAATAAATACATTTATTTTTAGTAACCAGTTAATAATAATATCTAATTTTCCCAAAACAAACTTTCATGTCCTATCCAACACATTAAAGGTATGTTTGAATTTAATGTTCATAAGGTTTTTTTTAACACATATACTGATTTCAAACTCTCTAACTTCCAAATCATAGGATTTAATACTTACCTTCCTACCTCCATTTTGTTGCCTTGACCTCCCTGCGTAATTGCAAGTTTGTGGGGTGTATAGCTTAGGTTCTGAAATTTCGTGATTACTCAATGAGTGGTATTTCACTTTTATACGACAGATGGTGTCCATTAAAATAATGGAAGAGTACATAAGCTTTGTCAGTAATTATCGTTGTAAAGTTATCTTTGTCTAAATTGATTACATCTTAACAGTCATTTGAATAATGACGCCTTGATTGTAGATGTCATTGAAACAAGTTTCTCACGACCGTATACCCAATACTGGGGTAGTCAGAGGTTTAGACATTTTAGTACTTTAAAACCAGTGCTCGTTTAGAGGGAGACCGATTGTGTCTGTCTGTACACAGATCCCAGAACTTCGAATAGATGCTACGATTTGATAATGTGTGTGATATAAGTTACTTGTCTGAAAAATATTAATAGTGGAATCTGTTACACCGATAGAATAATTTAAAATATAATATGATGCTCACATCGATGAAATGACCGAAATTTGTGCCTATTGGGAAAGAAGTCTGTCTCCTGGCATGATTTTCTCAGAAGGAAGAACCACTACAGCTATTGTATACAACACCAGAGTTCTGTACAGAGAGAGAGAGAGAGAATCTACTATTGAAAATGTATCCTCGATTATCACAGGTGCGACTGGTTGGATAATTCTCCCTTTTCTTTTTTGTGTTTTGGGATTGAAGGAGTGGCACACTTTTTGTTTCCACGCGGACGAATTCGCGGGTACAGGTAGTCAGACAAAAGTTTCAAAAAACTCATTGGTACGAATCCGAGAAATGTCGAATCTTCCGATTCGGGGGTAGATTGGGATCTAGCCAATCGGTTGTCGTGGTTGGTTTTTTTTTTTAATACAGTAACAAACAGTAATCGGAAGTCATCGTTGTAGTCGAATTATATTGCATCATAATCATAACAGTCGTTAATTTGAATAATGACGCCTTGATTGTAGATGTCATTGAAACAAGTTGTCAGAGGTTTAGACATTTTAGTACTTTAAAACCAGTGCTCGTTTAGAGGGAGACCGATTGTGTCTGTCTGTACACAGATCCCAGAACTTCGAATAGATGCTACGATTTGATAATGTGTGTGATATAAGTTACTTGTCTGAAAAATATTAATAGTGGAATCTGTTACACCGATAGAATAATTTAAAATATAATATGATGCTCACATCGATGAAATGACCGAAATTTGTGCCTATTGGGAAAGAAGCCTGTCTCCTGGCATGATTTTCTCAGAAGGAAGAACCACTACAGCTATTGTATACAACACCAGAGTTCTGTACAGAGAGAGAGAGAGAGAGAATCTATTATTGAAAATGTATCCTCGATTATCACAGGTGCGACTGGTTGGATAATTCTCCCTTTTCTTTTTTGTGTTTTGGGATTGAAGGAGTGGCACACTTTTTGTTTCCACGCGGACGAATTCGCGGGTACAGGTAGTCAGACAAAAGTTTCAAAAAACTCATTGGTACGAATCCGAGAGATGTCGAATCTTCCGATTCGGGGGTAGATTGGGATCTAGCCAATCGGTAGTCGTGGCTGGTTTTTTTTTTTAATTACAGTAACAAACAGTAATCGGAAGTCATCGTTGTAGTCGAATTATATTGCATCATAATCATAACAGTCGTTAATTTGAATAATGAAGCCTTGGTTGTAGATGACATTGATACAAGCTTAAAGTTTAAGGACCTAAACATTTAATAGTAATACCGAATGTTACTTTGCGGAAATTCATTAAGAATGACGGTTATTCGAATGTTCGTCTGTAGCTTATAAACAGCCCGGTACCGGACAACCGCCTTTGAATGGGAGGACTTCCGCGAACGCCAATTTTGTCAGACGAATTGGCGATCCCAATACTAGTGACATCGCACCTTAGACGCTGCTTATGGTCATGGCAGTTTCTACATTTCAATATCCAAATACCTTATGGTTTAATAATTATCAAAAAATTATCTTTTAGTAATTTAATTTAATAAATTGCTTCTATTTTACAGACATAATATTTGTTTATGTTTGTTTTGATGTCTACGTCATTCAGGTTGGGCATTGTATATTTACAAACATTATTCTAAGGTCAAATACATAAATATCATGGGAAGTCACGTAGAGACTAAAAATATAGTTGTTTTTTGGGAAGGTCTTATATTAAAATTGTTAAGTTCATGGAAACTAATATTGACCATTTGTAAAATATAAATTTTTAATGGATTGCGCGTCGTTAGAATCTTCAACCGCCTTCCCTTGGGTAACGTAAGAGGCAACTGATGGAAAAGCCTCGGAAAAGTGGGATCTCTGCGAGCAAACCCAGTGTACAAGACTCGCCACCTGTCACGTTTCGCTATGCTTAATCGTTCCAAATGGAAATCCGTAATCTCTGACTAGCACCATAGGAAACAGACGCGAAAATTTAGTAAATAAACTTATTTATTTTGTATGTTATATATAATTATATGTATACTTGAACAGATATAATGTATAAGTAGCAGCCCGTAGGTGCCCACTGCTGGGCAAAGACCTCCTTCTCAAATACGACTATCAGAGAGGGTTTTAGGAGCTAGGAAGGACCCGCCACGCTGTTTCAGTGCGGATTGGCGGACTTCACATATCCTTGAAATAATATTTTTTATTATTTCTCAGAAATGCAGGTTTACTCACGATGTTTTACTTCACTGCTGCTGAGCACATGGTAAATACAGCACTTAAAATTGCTATTTACAATTTTAGTGGTGTCGGCATCGGGGATCGAACCCAGGTCACTCGCGCTCTATGAAACTAAAGTAAACGCCCTGACCACTAGGTTACCACGGCTCTTATCTATAATGTATATTACAATTTATTTATTTATTCATAATGGTTTAGCGGCGCCACAGTCTTCGACTTACAGAAAGCGCCACTGCTATGTTTTGTCTTGTTTATTATTACAAATGTTTGTTTCTACGTTTGTCGTTCAATCACACTTAAATGACTGAACGGATATGAACGACGGCCTGACGGACGGATGGCTTTCCATGTTCGAACATATCAAATTTTAATCCTCTTTAAATTCTTCTTAACAAATGCATTGAACATACATCTTTTAAATGCCTACTTTAGGTTTTAAAGTCAGTTAATTAAACTGACTTATTAAACTTACAATTTAATCCGCGTTGACGTAGATTTTTAACATTGGTATGGGGTAGAGATCTCATATATGTATTTTTTATCATTTCATGGTTTAACGATTCCCGCACGGGGAAGGTGTTTGCGTGACCTACAAATCGATTATTCCGGCTCTCGGTGTTCGTCCACGCGCAATTTATGTTCGTAAAAGGTGTCCAAGACGCAGTACACGCTGTAGTTCATACTGCGTAGTAACTTGTAGTAAATAAATAAAACGTCCAATTCGTCGTCTAAACAATTTGAATTTTAAATTACAATTACATTACATTATAAAATTTCATTCCAGGTTATTGTTACTACTTTTAGAGCACAGTAGGCCTTATCGTGACCAATAAAATGTTTTCATGATATTATGCAAAACTGCAATAAATATTTTAGTGAAAAACTAATTAAATACTTAGTAGTCTCCTTGTTTAACGTCTCTAAATTTTTTATAAGTGGACCTATATGGTCTGATTTGATTATGCTCGGGCTTTTTTTATAAATATATTTTTAATACGTCTATAATGTAGATGTAAGGGATATCAAGGCTTTCGAAAGCATCCCAAATACTTTGGTGGGAGATAGAGTCAAATGCTTTTTCGTAATCAATGAAAGTTAATTATTAGGGTGGATTTATCTACACATTTATCTGTGATTTGTTTCAAGGCGGGAATATGATATATATAATAGAAAATACCTTGTTCTTTGTACCTTTTCTGTAAGCAGCATGCTCTATGGTCAGTATTTCTTCCTGGCATGCGAACAATTTGTACACTGCGGGAAGCATGCTAATGGTACTATAATTGCCTATATCTAATGGATCTCCTTTCTAGAATAATAATACAGTGATAGATTCTGTCGATGCCTTCGGGACTTCTCTTTCATCTAATATTTTGTTAAATAATCTGTTTAGAGCGGTAATCAAAACACTTTTTTCTGATTTTATAATCTCATTTAATATGTTTTGAAGCCCTCGATTTTGCAGTATTCCTAATCAAAAAGATTAACTTCCTGAAGTAAGCTTAGACATGTCCGTCGTTGAGTGTATGTTGGAGTTTTTTTTGTTGACGACAAAGGTTTTCCTAAAAATTTGTTTTGGCTATGTTTATATATTTATTTATTTAAGAATTATCAATAGAGGCTGTGAATGAATACACACTAAATATGCTCCATATTCCACAGGGATTAGATAATTGTAATTCTCATAACAGGCAACTTGAACCAAATACAATTATAATTTATAATACTTTGTTAGGAATAATACACGATAAACGTTGAAAACGTCAAATGTTTCCCAAACTATCCCGTAGCAGGGCTTATTCTAAAACCTAAACGCCCACACACGGCGTGGCGTTTGTATATAAATTAACAATAAACAAAAACTGTGATAATAGTCCAAAAATCACACATGAGCCTCGACCTTGGCATTTTCGGCTTTAAATGCAAAGGAATAATAATCCGATTTAAGATTTTGAAATCGATTTCAACATTCGTTTAAAGAAATCGATTTCAGTAGCGGCTTGCTATGTAGTTTCGATCGATAGTGCATTTTTGGTTTTATTATTGAACGACAAACGCAGTTTGGGATGGTTGGATTCGTATCGGCTGTCGTTTGGTAATGGGCATTTTCATTATGATGGTGACACTTAAAGGATTGTGCGAATTGTGTTAAAAATATTAAAATGATAATAACACTGTGACTCAATTACAAGCGTTCAACAAATTTTTATTTGGATAAAATAGTAAAATAGCAGCCTGGGAAAGGCCCGCTATACAGCTCCAGTGCGGGTTGACGGTCTTACCATGTCCTCGAAATAATATTTATTTATTTATTATTTCTCAGACATGCAGGTTTCATCACGATGTTTTCCTTCATCGCCGAGCACGTGGTAAATACAGCGCTTAAAATTGTTCTGAATAATTTTAGTGGTGCCGGGACCGGGAATCGATCCCAGGTTACTCGCGCTCTATGATACTAAAGTGAACGCCCTGACCACTGAACTACCACGGCTCTTAGCGATTGCAGCAAAAGCAAGCTCTGAACATTATTGTATCGTAATGCGATCGCCAAATCCCCCTACAGGGAGAGGTCCCTATGTCCTACAGTAGAATATTTACTGGCTGTTAAATAAGTATGGCAACGGTGTTAGAATCTGCCACCTTTCCGTGGTTGTCCGCAGTGGCGACTAAAGGTTAACTCGCATCTAATAGCGACGCACGAAGGCCATGCACGAATATTATAATACTTTGTTAGGAATAATACACGATAAACGTTGAAAACGTCAAATGTTTCCCAAACTATCCCGTAGCAGGGCTTATTCTAAAACCTAAACGCCCACACACGGCGTGGCGTTTGTATATAAATTAACAATAAACAAAAACTGTGATAATAGTCCAAAAATCACACATGAGCCTCGACCTTGGCATTTTCGGCTTTAAATGCAAAGGAATAATAATCCGATTTAAGATTTTGAAATCGATTTCAACATTCGTTTAAAGAAATCGATTTCAACATTCGTTTAAAGAAATCGATTTCAACATTCGTTTAAAGAAATCGATTTCAACATTCGTTTAAAGAAATCGATTTCAACATTCGTTTAAAGAAATCGATTTCAACATTCGTTTAAAGAAATCGATTTCAACATTCGTTTAAAGAAATCGATTTCAACATTCGTTTAAAGAAATCGATTTCAACATTCGTTTAAAGAAATCGATTTCAACATTCGTTTAAAGAAATCGATTTCAACATTCGTTTAAAGAAATCGATTTCAACATTCGTTTAAAGAAATCGATTTCAACATTCGTTTAAAGAAATCGATTTCAACATTCGTTTAAAGAAATCGATTTCAACATTCGTTTAAAGAAATCGATTTCAACATTCGTTTAAAGAAATCGATTTCAACATTCGTTTAAAGAAATCGATTTCAACATTCGTTTAAAGAAATCGATTTCAACATTCGTTTAAAGAAATCGATTTCAACATTCGTTTAAAGAAATCGATTTCAACATTCGTTTAAAGAAATCGATTTCAACATTCGTTTAAAGAAATCGATTTCAACATTCGTTTAAAGAAATCGATTTCAACATTCGTTTAAAGAAATCGATTTCAACATTCGTTTAAAGAAATCGATTTCAACATTCGTTTAAAGAAATCGATTTCAACATTCGTTTAAAGAAATCGATTTCAACATTCGTTTAAAGAAATCGATTTCAACATTCGTTTAAAGAAATCGATTTCAACATTCGTTTAAAGAAATCGATTTCAACATTCGTTTAAAGAAATCGATTTCAACATTCGTTTAAAGAAATCGATTTCAACATTCGTTTAAAGAAATCGATTTCAACATTCGTTTAAAGAAATCGATTTCAACATTCGTTTAAAGAAATCGATTTCAACATTCGTTTAAAGAAATCGATTTCAACATTCGTTTAAAGAAATCGATTTCAGTAGCGGCTTGCTATGTAGTTTCGATCGATAGTGCATTTTTGGTTTTATTATTGTACGACAAACGCAGTTTGGGATGGTTGGATTCGTATCGGCTGTCGTTTGGTAATGGGCATTTTCATTATGATGGTGACACTTAAAGGATTGTGCGAATTGTGTTAAAAATATTAAAATGATAATAACACTGTGACTCAATTACAAGCGTTCAACAAATTTTTATTTGGATAAAATAGTAAAATAGCAGCCTGGGAAAGGCCCGCTATACAGCTCCAGTGCGGGTTGACGGTCTTACCATGTCCTCGAAATAATATTTATTTATTTATTATTTCTCAGACATGCAGGTTTCATCACGATGTTTTCCTTCATCGCCGAGCACGTGGTAAATACAGCGCTTAAAATTGTTCTGAATAATTTTAGTGGTGCCGGGACCGGGAATCGATCCCAGGTTACTCGCGCTCTATGATACTAAAGTGAACGCCCTGACCACTGAACTACCACGGCTCTTAGCGATTGCAGCAAAAGCAAGCTCTGAACATTATTGTATCGTAATGCGATCGCCAAATCCCCCTACAGGGAGAGGTCCCTATGTCCTACAGTAGAATATTTACTGGCTGTTAAATAAGTATGGCAACGGTGTTAGAATCTGCCACCTTTCCGTGGTTGTCCGCAGTGGCGACTAAAGGTTAACTCGCATCTAATAGCGACGCACGAAGGCCATGCACGAATATTATAATACTTTATATGAAATCCATGCGTATACAACGTCCCCGCATCTATCTATTCGCTGCGCACGAGTCGCATTTCTGTTAAAATGATTTTAAGCGTGGTAGAGCCAAGCGGCGGCTTTAGCTGCTGCTCGAAAGGGCCGGCTCGACCGGATTTGTACCAGGGCCTCGCAGAATACCGGCGCGAAGTAGATGCATCTTGTGCTTCTGCGTTTCGTTCGGTGAGTGAGGTAACCGGAGGCCCACGCCCCTTCCCTATTCCCCTCCTCTTCCCTCCCATCTCCCAAATATCCTTAAAGACCGGCAACGCAGCTGCAGCATCTATGGTGTTGCAGATGTATGTGGGCGATGGTAATCACTTACCATCAGGCTCGTTTGCGGTCAATTCCGTAAAAAAAAAATTATGTCTGAAGATGACGTAATCAAATACGATGCGTCGTTGCTTAATTGGCTGCCACCCTCTGTAGGTATCGATTCCTAAATGCATTAGCGCATTCACCGTAGACGCAATGATAGATTTGATAAGAGACTTAGGTAATCACTTACCGGTCTGCGGCATAGCTTTGTCACGATTGTCAACATTAAACATTTCAAAAATATTTTAATAATGTAGAAACGATTTTTCGCGATATACTGTGCTGTCAATAGACTTGTTCTCTTTAAGGTTGTTGAAATCCAGAAACCCGACTATAGGCAACTCTTCAGTTTAGGGTATACCATATTATGTGGCTCAAGCGACAAAATGAAGGCGAATTCATCCAAATGGCTGACCCAACAGCGCACAAACTACAGATGGGGAGCAGCATCACTCGTGCGAGAGTACAGGCGCCGCGCTCACCAAACCTCTGTATGGTCAAACCTTTCGGTAAATGCATGCAGGCTGTTCTAAAAGAGAATGATACATGATGTGGTTACACCGCCACCTGTCGGAGGCCCAGGGATTTATCTGGAGCATCCCATCGTCGACTTTAACTGAACGGGCAGTGATGAAAGGTGGATGCTTCTATGTAGCTACTACATAGCGGACAATAATTGGGGTTATTTACATATACACTCGTCTGGTTGGGTGGTATATATAAATATGCATACATACATAAAATACTACAAAATAAATAAGATATCACAAAATACATTATAAAAAAAATACTTATAAAATAAATATATTTAATTGTATACATATTATTTATTAGAATGTTTGCCATTTCAATAAAATTTCCTGTTAGGGTCTGCTGAAAGAAATTTCAATGTATGGAATAAGTAGTACCCTTGTACTAATACTGTTTTAATTTTTTCATGCCTTTTAGTGTGTACATAAAAAAAAATACTTATAAAATAAATATATTTAATTGTATACATATTATTTATTAGAATGTTTGCCATTTCAATAAAATTTCCTGTTAGGGTCTGCTGAAAGAAATTTCAATGTATGGAATAAGTAGTACCCTTGTACTAATACTGTTTTAATTTTTTCATGCCTTTTAGTGTGTACATAAAAAAAAATAACCTAACCAGACGGAAGTCCTCGGCAAGGGAGACCCGACGGCAGAGGTTAAGGGGGAAATGGAAAGAAACCGACGGACGATGCGAGCGGTATCTAGGAGCACCGCCTTCTGCATTTGAGTTCGGAGCGGTCCGTCACGGAGTCTCAGCCGCCTCATGTTCCAAGAGGCAAACTGGGATTAAACCGTTTGCAGAGGCGACTATTGGAATAATTTCGGTCGGCATACCACCCCACATGTCGGTCACCTCGGGAGCCAGGTCCAGATATTTTGTTTTCTTATCTGTTTCGGCTTTCACAACGTTCTCGTCATAAGGAATGGTGACTTAACTTGACTTTACTATTATTAGTTTATTATCACTTAGTTGATTTAGCAACCTCTCGATATTGGCACACAGTTATAACGTAACGTGTAACAGCGGCGGCCGTGCCGGCGTAGAATTGTGTGGAATGTTAAATTTTCTAGATATTGCAATGGTTCAACGATCCAACCAAAAAAAATAACCTAACCAGACGGAAGTCCTCGGCAAGGAGACCCGACGGCAGAGGTTAAGGGGGAAATGGAAAGAAACCGACGGACGATGCGAGCGGTATCTAGGAGCACCGCCTTCTGCATTTGAGTTCGGAGCGGTCCGTCACGGAGTCTCAGCCGCCTCATGTTCCAAGAGGCAAACTGGGATTAAACCGTTTGCAGAGGCGACTATTGGAATAATTTCGGTCGGCATACCACCCCACATGTCGGTCACCTCGGGAGCCAGGTCCAGATATTTTGTTTTCTTATCTGTTTCGGCTTTCACAACGTTCTCGTCATAAGGAATGGTGACTTAACTTGACTTTACTATTATTAGTTTATTATCACTTAGTTGATTTAGCAACCTCTCGATATTGGCACACAGTTATAACGTAACGTGTAACAGCGGCGGCCGTGCCGGCGTAGAATTGTGTGGAATGTTAAATTTTCTAGATATTGCAATGGTTCAACGATCCAACCAAAAAAAAATAACTTTATCGTCACTAGTAGACGGCTCAGTGGCGTAGTGGCTAAGCGTTTAGCGGCGGCGCTGTATTTGTATAGACTACAAATGATAAGTTCCATGTCTGGGTGTTTGACCATGTGCAAATTATATGTAAACTGCCTCCGCAACACAGGAGAAATTCCTATAGTGGAAGGTGACGTTTTTTTGAAAAAAAAACAAAAAAAATAATATAAAATGGACACTTAGCTAATTCTATAGAATTTGTTTATCGTTTAGTGAAAACAATGGCGTTGATAAGTCACGAATCGGCATTTGCTTCATCGTGTGATATGAAATTATCTCTTTATTTTCCCTCCTTACCGTATGTGCTCGCTGAGGCGGCGAAATGCATGTAATCGCAGAAAGGGCTGTGGAGAGAGAAAGAGAGGAACGACGATGTCTCATTCAGCAGTCGAGACGGGTCTCCGAAGAAAGGGTGTCAAATCTCAGGCGGGCACGGAGGCGCAGCGGCGCGTCCCTACACGGCGAAGAGATGGAGACATCTAACTCGACAACCCGATGAGAAGAGGCCTGTTGATGTCCACCGAGGTTCGGGGCCGCGGTTGTGCACGGAATCGTTCGGCGAAACACGTGGGTAGGCCGGTAGGAGTCCGGCATAACGCTGCTGGTCGTCTCCCATAGGAATCCGGAATGATATCCATGATGGACGATTTTTTTTATAAAGTAGACGGGGGGTCGCGGGTGACTAACCCCGGCGTAGCATTACCCTCTCAATTTTTTTATTGTAAATAAATAAGTTCATTATTCGCATTAAGCTGTATCGCACTTAATCTGTATCTTTTATTACAAGTGCTTTTTTTTTAAAAAAAATTAGTGTCGAACTGTGGATCGTTTACACGTTTACAAAAATAAATACATCTAAGCACCCAACTATTGGGTACCAATACGGTAATAAATATAATCGCGAGAACTTATATATATACACATTTTTTTTTTATTTATTTACCAATCATATATTAATAAAACAGCATAATTATAACAACATGAAGAGGTTTTTAAACCGATTAGCAATTAAGTTTAAAGATTATTATAAATTATAAGATTAATTAAACTAAAGTCATTAACACTCGATTCTTTCTTCTTTCCAGGATGCATGTCGGCGCTCTGCGTGTTCGTGCTGTACACGAAGCATCTCATCATTGTATACCTGTACCTCATATCACTCGGAATCGTCTTCGTCTCCTACTGGACTAACGTGTCGGCGATCAAGCAGATTCAAACGTTAACATTAGCCGCCGCCTCGCCGCATCCCTCCCCTAGCATACTAGAAGACATATTAAATTTAAACCTCAAAAACTTACTCGATCTCGACGGCCCCGGCGTTCTAGTCATACAAAACTTTGTTATACAATTCGGTTTAGCATTCCTATTTAAAAATTTCCACCTCGGACCTCGCAATCAGACGATACAGAAGTTATTGCCCATAAGTTTTATGGCGCCATCGTTTCTTGCAATGTTGCCAGTACCGCCGAATCTTTTGCATCATTCGCCGGTCTTTGCCGCGCTGCTTCCGCTCTTTCTCGTCAAATACGTCATCTGGACTTCAGCCTACACCGTAGTGCAAATCATCTACATGGGTTACCAACACGGCCGCCTTTTTGTTAGTAACTACGGTCTGTCAGCGTTGGTCGAGACGGAATGGATGCGTTTGAATGTACCATGCGTTTTGAGGGTATTTTGGGTACTGAGAGTAGCAGAGCATGCAATAATGCTCCTTATGGACAACTATGATGATGATACGGAAGAGATATTAAAAGTGTCCACTCTGCTGGCCGTCCAGTCTCTCGCCTCCATGGCAAAATCGTTGCTAGTGACTGGATGTGAGACCATTACAGCTGTCCTCGGGATGACATCCGTCATATCTTTCTTCTGTCACTACATAGGCAACTTCTTCCAATGGATACTCTTAACCGACGAGGAGGAAGACAAGAGCATCGGCACAGTGTCCGCAATACTATTCTATATACTGGCGCTGCAGACCGGATTGACTTCGTTGAACCCGGAGAAAAGGTTCATACGACTGTGTCGGAATTTTTGTTTACTCTTCACTGCTTTGCTGCATTTCTTACACAACATTGTCAATCCCATGTTGATGTCTCTCAGTGCGTCGCACAATCCCAGCACACATCGTCACGTCCGCGCGTTAGGGGTCTGCGCTTTCCTTATTATATTCCCCATTTCTCTTCTTGTGTACCTGTGGTCCCAGCATTCCATATCCACTTGGCTGTTAGCTGTGAGCGCTTTCAGTATAGAAGTAATAGTGAAAGTGGTCGTCAGTCTAATGATCTACTCGCTGTTCCTTATAGACGCATACAGGAGCACCTTCTGGGAGCAATTGGACGATTACGTTTACTACATACGGGCTTTCGGTAATACAATTGAATTCTGCTTCGGCATCTTCCTCTTCTTCAACGGTGCATGGATTTTGTTGTTCGAATCCGGCGGTGCGATCAGGGCCGTCATGATGTGCATCCACGCCTACTTCAACATCTGGTGCGAGGCGAGGGCCGGTTGGTCGGTTTTCATGAAGAGACGGACGGCCGTAAACAAAATCAACTCGCTGAGGGAGGCCTCCTCCGACCAGTTGGACCGTCTGGACGACGTGTGCGCGATCTGCTACCAAGAAATGCATTCCGCGAAGATCACGCGTTGCAATCACTACTTCCACGGCGTCTGCCTCAGGAAATGGCTCTACGTACAAGACCGGTGTCCGTTGTGTCACGATATATTATACAAAATAGACAACGATCCTAATAAAGACGGGAACTCTGAAGCCGGCAATGAGGAGAACAGCAACAATCAGAATCTACTTCTGGAGGAGGAGCCGGACTTGTTTCTAGGCGACGGTGTGAGGTGACTGATGGAAGAAGACTTGCAAAATTTAGATTAAAACTATCGAGTTTAGATTCCGAGTTTTATGAGTGGTAATTTTAATTTTTGTACAGTAAGTTATTTGTTTTTCTCTAATTGCGAATCAGTTGGGACACCTGTGATTTAAGATTTAAATTTTGTCTTGTGACGTGGTGAATACATTCACTGTGCGAGGTTGTTAGGTCGTAAGTTAGTAGTATCGCTTAGTCCTGTCCATGCCGTTACTATTTCTATAAATGTTACACGTTTTTAATTAAAAAATTCGCTAGTGCATTACCCGCCTAAGCTAACTGGAAAACAGTCATTGAAAACATTTACGATAAAGCTATCTGTGAATAGTTATTTAGAAATAGCTTTTAATATTTTCGAAACTAACGAGATGAAGAAAAAAAAATCTAAAAAAAAAAAATTGGTAACTTTCTCATTAAACTGTAAATAAACTATTACTTTAGAAGAATACCTTTGGTTCTTTCTTTTTTATTTGGTTACTCTGCATCCGTTGTCGGGCTTCGGTTCTAAGGTTATTGCGGAGCCAGTGTAATTAACAGGATGGGAGACTTTCCATATTAGTCCTCAGGGTTGACAACGCATCTATAACCGCCTTCGATTGAAGTGAAGTGGGCTGCAGTAGACACTTACCATCAGGTGCAGTGTTAGTTCGCTTGTCACGATAAGTCAATTACAAAAAAATGTACAAAGATATAAAAAATATTTTGATCAACGACGGCGAAAAATCTGCCAACTGATTTTTTTTTTTGATTTCTTTGGCAAACGAGCTAACTGCTTCATCCCATCCCCTAGGTCTAGTTAAAAGGGAAATGTCAAAAAAGCGCAGTACCTCCAATAGATAGTGGAATTACAATCCTAAATATTATCACTCGTCCACTTCTGAACATTGACCTGCCCCGAGTTGGCCGCGGCACACGATCCTGAGCCCCTGCATCCGTCGACTTACTGCAACACTGCAAGACACCACTCAATCTTGTGAGGGTCGACGCAAATATACCAGACCTAAATTTATACATCCGCGTGGAAGGGGGCAATGTACCTACCAGCATATGCTCTGCAGGTCACCTGCACTCTGTGCACCCTGACTAAAAACGAAACTAGCGATCGACTGTTGGCGGAATGTACTGTTGCTTTTCCGGTTTCTGTTGGCGCTTTTGAGGAGCGGCCTATGTTCAGCGGTGAAGTTGTATAGACAGAAAAGAAAAAAGAAATATTTTTGGAACAAGGAAGACGCCACTATGCTGCTCCTGTGCTTGTTGACCTATTAATCTCCTATTCATGTCGATAAAGGTAAAGTAAATAAGAAGTCAGTAAATGTACACTGCTGGGGAAAAGCGGCCTATCAAATATTTGAGTGAGTTTTGGAGCCTGGAATGATCCGCCACGCTGCTGCAATGCCGGGTGGGCAGACTTCACAAATTTTCGAATATTTTTTTTATTTTCAGCCAGACATGCAGTTCCTTTCAATGTTTTCCTTCACCGCCGACCAAGTGGTGAAATACAGCACCCTAATTAAACTAGCAAAAATTGCAGTGGAGGACACTCGCGTACTGTGAAATTAAAGCGTCCCGACCACTACACTACCACGGCTCTTAATCATTTATATAAAGAACTACGGTCGGGAATTTTCCATAACCAACAAAATATCTTTATTATCATCGTTTGAGATTGGGAATACGCGGTGGCAAGAAATCCGCCAGCTTGTAACGAAGGTGCCTGTAGTCGATCTCCACTTAGTACGCTTAGTAAATGGGCTTCTCTTTGTATATTTAAAGAGTTTTTTTTTTTTAGGTATATAGTTACCAGGCATTACATCGCACCGGTTGGGTTTTAGTCGATGTCAGGTACATGAGTACACTGTGAGTCGACGCAAGCCCTACATAATCTGTCCTTGCCCCTTTCAGATGAGGGTATGCTTTTGGTATGTCGCCAACTATAAAAGAGACACCACACCGCCAAGATCCACCGTCACAGATTGAATGTTCGAGGTCAGAAGATTCCTTAGACAGCGCACAGAAGATTAAAAATAAATAAAACGTGGTGAAAACTACATTATGAATGCACAAAGCTAAACACTACAACGCAATTGTGACCGGTTCAAAACGTACGAAAGCTTTCACCGCCTGTTTCCATTAAAAGAATCACGTATACATAATACCGTCTGAATTTTATTAAAGATAATGATAGTATAACAATATCTCAATTACTTTTGATAAATATATTTGTTATAGAACAGGTAAGGTATATTCTGCGACCCATTTTTTTTTTCTAAGCGGTAGTGTACTTTAGTTTAAGTACATAAGGTGGCTGGCTTTTGTATACTCTGTAGCTTGATAATGCCAATATAAATTATAGAGAAAGCTGGAGCGTGCTCTGTGGTCACATATCAGCTGTGGATTAATCCTACGTTAGTATATTTAATTCGTCTATGATTAATCCAGCAGAACTCGAGTGTCGAGGGCGGTTATTTTATGTTTCAAAAGTTTTAGTTTTGTTTGGAAAATATTCAAATTTCATGTTAATCGAGATTTCTTTCATTTGACTTTTATTTTTGTAATACAATCTGCCAATGGATTGAATAGTAATGTACCGCGTGCTTAGTTTTGCTGCCGGGTCACCTAATATTGTGAATGGACAGAAACACTTAAGACTTTTTTTAAATCATAAATCGGGGATCGTATACACAATTGTGTAATTTATTTAGCTAGGAAAGCATTAAAAGAATTCGCTAATTGAAAATAGCAGCTCAGAGGTCGGTCCACAGACAAATGCAGACGCTGTGCCAGTTGTTAGCTGCATAAATAATACCCATACCTTTATGTCACAAGTTACAAGATGTACTTATACTGCAGAAAAATTCGAATTTAAACTTTGTCCCCATGACTACACTTATCTATACATTGTCCCAAAGACTTCATATATCTATACATTGTCCCAAAGACTACATGTATCTATACATTGTCCCAAAGACTACATATATCTATACATTGTCCCAAAGACTACATTTATCTATACATTGTCCCAAAGACTACATATATCTATACATTATCCCAAAGACTACTTATATCTATACATTGTCCCAAAGACTACATGTATCTATACATTGTCCCAAAGACTACATGTATCTATACATTGTCCCAAAGAGTACGATATCCGATTAGCGTTTTCGGTCACTTACAAAGGACAGAATTTATTTATTAAATTATATTATGGACTTATTTACCACACAGGCTATTTATTTACACAATTCTGTAATTTATTTGCAACAGTGTCAACTGCCAATTATGTCAGATATTGTAATTCTGAAGGAATTGGTACTTTTTATATATTTGTATACGTATTTGTGTATTTTATGTTATAAATATTTATTTAATTATACAGTGTGTTTATTTGTATTTATTAACTTATTATTTTTGGAGTCTGGAGACCTATAGTTTTTTTTTTATTCTTTGTTTTGTACCCGCCAACTACCTTTCATCATAACAAGGGATGACTGGTAGCGAATGCCACTTGGCATTAAGTCCGCCCATAGTAACCTTAAGCTTAAGGCTAACAATAAAGCATAAATAAATAAAATCACCTGTATGCCAATTGTGAAGTGCGGTACACTCGTGTAATGAAAGCGACGAACATGAACAATAGGCGGAAATATATTTTGTTCAATTAAATATTAGATCCTTGTAGTTGCACAGCAGGTAGTAGTTGGAGACGCGGCAGTTGGTGGACGTGCGGACGACCGTGCTGCGGTCCGCGCGCTCGAAGTTCGCTTTCACGATCTCGTAGTACCGACCGTCGCTGAAAGTGTTCAAGCGCCATTTGCATTCACTGTTTAAAGATCCGTGTATATATGAATCAATGTACTCTATTGTACATCACCAAAACAAAAGTACAGAAAACCTTTTTGGCAAAAAAAAAACACATTCGAGTTCGTCTAATTCGGATGGATAAATCTGTCGCCGTGAGCCATATTTTTAGTATACCTAGGTCGACCACTTTGCGCTTAGAATAATCCGACAAGCATTGCAGAAGTATGGAGCTTAATCAGCCACTTAGTGCCATGCCTTGTTTATGGTTTTTTTTATGGGAAAGGCGGCAAACTTGGGGGATTGGATGGAGGGTGAGGAGGTGAGTGGGCCACCGGTTGCCTCACTCACCGAACGAAACGCAGAAGCACAAAATGCCTCTACCTCACTTGCGAGGCCGTGGTATTAACCCATTCGAGCAGCAGCAATAGTTGCCGCTTGGCTCTACCTCGTATTATGTATTAAGCAAACGTGGAAAATGGGGAGGGTTCACTCTCGAGGGTGAATGCTCTAATTGTCATCCCCAATAAATCACATTGATTCATCCCCATTATAATGTATTCCAACACCAAGTGCCTGACAAAAGTGATATCAATGCAACTGTTGATTTTATCATCTTATACAAATTAACATTTAGGATTATTAGTATTAAGTTATATATTATTTAGAAAAAAACTAAGTTTTAGACGTACCTCAACACGAGGCTTTTCAGTTTGAGGCACTTAACACGCAGTATGTCTATGGCCTTCTGGCTCTTGTCACTGAAGCGCAGGTTCTCCGGGTCCCAGCGCAACTCCAATCGTTCCAAGTTTGGACAGCTATTGGCTATGCCGTCCATTAACTGTAAAAGCGAAAACGCCGAAATTATACCGCTAGATGACGTTGCTAACTTAGTCATATTGTTATACTTTTACTACTACATCTATGCTTTTTTTTTTAAATCGAGATTGAAGTCTAACTAAAGAGCTTACAGTTGAGAAAGGACCCGGCCACTTCAATTACGAAATTATGTCAGAATCTCATGAGCCTCGTACTTCTGCTGGTTATTTTTGTCCACGCGACTCTGACTTGTTACATACGTTAGGTACCAGGTAGATAATAATACAATATAATTCTAATTTTATTACACAAATATTTGCAACAAAATACCTGATCAACGTGAATATTTACACCAAGCCTCTCTTGTGTTCCCATGATGAGAATTCTGAAAACAGATTTTATAATTTCATTTCCCGTTCAGTACACTGAGATGTCTTCGATGCAGGGGGTTACGGATTCGAATCCTGCAAGAAGCAAACACTTGTATGATGAATTTAAATGCTTGTTACCGAGTCATGGATGTTTATATATTTATACGTGGTGGAGCCAAGCGGCAGCTTTTGCTTCTGCTCGAATAGGCCGACTCGACCGGGTTGGTACCACGGCCTCGCAGAATACCGAGAAATGAGGTAACCGGAGACCCACTCCTCCTTCCGCCCCCTCCTTATCCTCCCTCCTATCTCCCAAATATCCTTAAAGGCCGGCAACGCACCTGCAGCACCTCTGGTGTTGGAGGTGCACGTGGGCGACGATAATCACTTACCATCGGTCGAACCGCATGCCACCGCCGCCTATACAATAAAAAAAAATATATATTATGATTATTTATCACCATCCAGTTGCCAAGACACGGGAAATCCTAGTTTGTGACTGGAGAACGTGTGTGATTAATAAATATATTTATTTATTTAATATGTTTTTATCCTTTAACATTTGGCGTTTCATAACAGTAGAGTTTACATCGTTGCAACATGCCATGAGTAACAAGCACACCTTGTTTTTTAACGTTTATATGTCTGTGTAAGTTTACAGCTGGACAAAACAAATGTAAGCATGGAACATATGCATATACACATAACGGAGGCGGGACTGGTTGGCGAGTTCAAGGCCAGTACCATATTACCTATGTTCCGCCGCCAGCAGGCCGGCAGGGCCTTGTCAGTTAGTCAGCAAGAGCAACCGCGCCCAGGCGAGGTGGGTGTTTGGAGAAAGGGTTGGTGTGTTCCCGCTTGCACGGTGTTGGCCGCGTGTCTACTCACTTGGCGTTCGTGAGCAGCTGCAGCACGCTCTGCCACAGCGTGTCCGTGATGTGCGGCATGCCGCTCAGCACCAGCCCCCACAGCTGGCTGCCGTGCCGCGACAGGAAGCGGTGCAGCGCCTCGTCCGTCAGGTTGTCCGACGAGTCCACGTCGAGGGCCACCAGGTTCCTGGGAACACGCCACGTCTGACCTAACCGACCGTCCCATACCGTATGACGCTTACAGTGTGAAGACTAACTATGGAGTATGGGGTATGACCAATTAGTTATTCGTAATTCCCTGGACGCAGAATTAAGACAAATGTGCTTTGATCTTCATAGTATTCATCTTCTCTGTTCGTTTGTTCAAAAAGTAAATAAGAGATCCAAAAATTTGGAATGTAAGCATCCAACAGTACCAAGAGTTTATGTAAGTTAGAAGTTAAATCAGTGAACGTAAATAAACTCACCTAGCCGTGCCAGCTTCAATCCAGGCCTTCAGCACAGAGTCGTTGAAACCATTTATTTGGCCAGCACTAAGGAACCTCAGGTTAGGTATCCTGGTGAGCATGTCGATGAGGCATTCGGTGGACAAATCGGTGGCTGTCACATCCAACTCCTGGATTGAGGACTTCTCCCATTCCACTTGCATCACGTAGTCTGATTGGAGGCCTAAAGGTGTTAAAGATTAAATAACGATCTGTAAACTGTTTGCGGTCTACAATACTCTTATGTGTTTTTTTTTTGTTGTTATAGAGCTTGCCGAGAACACTCTTTTTTTATCAGCCCACAGCTGGGCAAAGGCTTTCCATGAAAGCGCCAACAAATGCTGGCAAGTGTATGCATGATTTACTCATACTCTCCATGGTAAGCATAATTAAGAACATATATTATTTAATTTTTTATAAGCCACCATAGTCCCAGTCCCAGGTTTTGATAAGAAATTAGACATGATTATATCCGCATGTAAAGACGTCCATTTATAGATCCGTATACAGCACGTGACTTTGTCACATAAAAGGATAGGCCGAGATTATGAATTTCCATTTGTCACAACTCAGCGCAGCCATACGAGTTTACACAACCCACTGTTGGCCTTTCCGCCGGGCGCCGGTGGCGACACCCGCGGGACGACGGGGATAACAGAAAGCACACGGCAATTCACACAATATCTAATTCCTTCAATTATTAAATCAACAATGTTGTTTATTACTTACTGCAACCATTCATGAGCAGGCAGGTGAGTCTCCTAGACCTCTGGAACAGTGTTTTCATCGTGGAGCCGGTCACCTTGTTGCAGTAATTCACTGCTAAGCACTCCAGCTACAACAACGAACACGGATCTTCATGATGCCGCAAAAGGTAGCAGTAGTAGGTGCCGGTGCTGGGCAACGGTCTCTTTCTCAAATATCTGAGCTGGTTTCGGAGCCGGGAACGGCCCGCCACGGTGCTCCAGTGCGGGATGGCGGGCCTCACATGTCCTCGAAATAATATTACTTCTCAGACATGCAGGTTTCCTCACGATGTTTTCCTTCACCGCCGAGCACGTGGTAAATGCAGCACTAGAAATGGCTATTAACAATTTTAGTGGTGCCGGATACCGGGGATTGAACCCAGGTCACTCGCGCCCTATGAAACTAAAGTGACCACGAGGCTACCACGGCTCTGAGTAAAAAATAAAATAATAGTCCGGGCGTGACGTTCGACATACCTGTATACAGTTGGAGCTGAACGCGTCGATGTGCGAGTCGTCGACGAAGTTGATGCCGTACAAGTTGATGACGCGCAAGTTGGGCGTCGCCGACTTCAGCTTGTGGACGTTTATCACCTCGTAGATCTCCTCCTCCTCTTCCTCCACCTTCTCGTACGTGCCTGTTAGTTGGGATTTATTAGTGTGATTTACAAGTGTCAGGTTACCAGCAAATCGTGGCGGGATCGCCCACGTTAAACAAGGAGTATCCTACATGGCTGGCTTGATGCGGGGAGCGAGCTACGATCTCCACAGCCGAGGAGCGGAGGGGGATCGAAAAGTTTCGGAATAGCGCTACGCCATTCTCTCTATTCCCCGTGGCGGGATGCCGGGAGCGCTGGTGCTTACAAGCGCTCGTCTTCCTGATCCCCGTGGTTTCCTGGTGGCGGACTTGGTGAGTCCGTTGCCCACAAAGCTATGGAGGCCAAATAAGAAGACACGTCTGGGGCTGACTGCCGCTGGTGGATACGCGAATGTGTGTAAAAACGTCGTAAATCTCGTCGACATTTAATTTATTTGTTTATTGTAATGTATTTATGTCAATAATATTGTTTTTCATGGTTAATTTTTAACATACCTTTTTTTAGTTAAGTAGTTCTAAATTTACCCGACATTTCGGGTGCTTTACAACACCCCTGGTAACATCAGTCCCCGCGACTAAGGTGTTTGACGTCCCGATGACGTTATAATAAGCCGACTACCGTCAACATTGTATTTGTAAATTAGAAAACGGTCTGTAGCCCGCCGCGGTTAAATACGTAAATAGTAGTTTCATTTCGGGAAAAAATATCCCATACTATCAAATCCTCTAAGGATATTTCTTCTTTCAAATAAATAAATAGGGGTTACTGAAGTTATACTTCTATTCGCGCGTTTAGAAAAAATGGTGAGAGTGAATTTTTACGACGCTCGCGCACACCGACACCTAAAAACGACACCATGAAGTTGGTTGGTAATTGTCTCTTATGTTTTCGTGAGAACTGATAACTGTATTCATGGAAGTTATTCAAATATATATGAATCTACAACACGTGTTTTATAACAGTGGAAATAAAAAAATATATTCATACATAAATATACATGCGTATTTGTGTGTGATTTTAAACTATATACGGTGGTGAATGATAATTTATTTAATTAAACAGCTAGCAATTGCTTTTAATGTCTTTTATTCACAAACAAAGAGAAACCGGGACACGGGATAAAATGTTTAGTTATTTTCGTTTTGTTACGCTAAAGAGGGATAACTTACACACAAACGTATTTTTTTATAACTTTTACTCGTACGATGTTAAAACTCACAAAGTTGTCTTGACTAAGATGTCTATTTTAACTTAACTATTGCGTAGGGGGTGTAACTCAGTGGTAGAGTGTCTGCTTCGCATGCTGAAAGTCCTGGGTTCAAATCCCAGCACCTCCAAATTAGATATTTTATTGAATAACAGGATAAAAATAATGATAACAGGCCACCGTTTTAGTACATTTTTTTAATTAATCAATGTGTAATTAATATTTTAATCTTTTTTTTTTTATGAAAAAATAGGCCTGCGTTTGACCTCAATCTTGCCCGATGGAAAGCGAAGATGAGGCCTAGGATGGTACACGCTTGCCTAGATGTCTGTTCACTTTGGCCTTGAAGAGGTCCAGGTTATAGGTTTCAAAATCTAAATAGTTCCTACATCATTTTTAGGGACAACCAAATTATTATCCACGACTACCTCATTTAAATGATGACGATGTTGCCACAAATTACATTAGTGTACATACAGTAATACTTACATTTACACCGTTTAGACATTTTTATGAAGCCTTTTAAATTATAAGTGGCTTAGGGAGTTCAATACGTAAAGTTTCGTAAATTCTCAGTATGCTATTTTATTACTAACTATTCTTATTATTTAAAAAGACTAAGGCAGTTTAGAAGACACTCCACCTATTCTCGAAATCGAAACATTAAAATAAAATTTACGTTCTGGACGAGCATTCCTTCTCTGATAATTTTGCAATAGATGTCGCTGTTTACGAAACAAGCCAAGACGATACCGGCGTTAAGTAGCGGCATATTGTGGCTTCTGCGTTTCGTTCGGTGAGTGAGGTAACCGGAGGCCCACCTATCCCCCCCCCCCCTCCCCCAAACCCTCGTTTCCATCATCCCTCCCATTCCGCAAATATCCTTAAAGGCCGACAACGCACCTGCACCCTGCAGCTCCTCTTGTGTTGCAAATGTACGTGCGCGACGGTAATCACTTACCGTCAGGTGAGAGACTTGCAAGTTTGTCGCCCCTTTACAATAAAAAAAAATTAGATAAGGCCAAGTCTTATGTAAACGAAGCTTAATAAATAAATTCCACCTACCTATTAAATGCAATATCTCCAGACCATTAATGAAGTTGTATATTTTCCTCATGAAGCCCTCCATGAAGATCACTTCGGACAGACAGATGCAGAGGTATCGCAGTTTAGTTGGGAACGCCTGCATCTCCGAGAAGTCGTGCAACTGCATGGCTGAAAAGTGAAGAAAAATAACAAAAGTAAGAGCCTTTAAACATAACGCAGAGGTTATACACCTTTTATTTTTGAACTAAAAATAAGAGAAGCTACTCTAGAACCTGCCACCCCTTTTCTTGTATATTCCGTGGCAACTAAGGGAAGACAGACTAACATGACACTACCGCGTGGTTGAGTGGTTAGCGTAACTGACTGTCGAGCCATGGGTCCCAATTTCGAGATTTCGAATCCCAGCCGAAAACAATATTTGTGCCAAAAAATGTTTATGGATTTTCCGATCTGGTTATGTTGTGCTCGTTCCGTATCTCCGACATGACATCTGACTCTCCCTCCGTACATATCGCATAAGCGATTACACCGGATATGGAATGGTGAAGACGAGGGAGTGGCTCTGTGTTTGCATGTACATTTACGGCACTACAAGATATTCCGCGCAGTACGCAGCAACTTCCGAATACTATGCAATGTCGCCGTGGTCGAAATAGGTTAGCAGGACTTCATCATCACCCAACGATTATAGACTGTAATGATGAAGATGATGATGCGTGATACGTTACAACAGACTCAAGTTGTTTCGGTATTATGAAATCAAATCGAGCGCCTAGCTTCCAAGCATCTACGGTGTGCAGACTAAATCAAGTTGCTATTTTATTACATCTGTATACCACAATAATATTAAGTCCGAGTGGTTATTGTAAATCGTTACCGATTTCCGCTCTCTCTCTCTCTCTCTCACTCTCTTACTCTCTTTCGATGTACAAGAAGTTCTCAACTTTGCAGATTATATTATTGTCTCATAATTTAAGCTCTAATATAGGGACACTAACATAATAGGTTTTTGTAAAAACTTTACCCAACTAGGGTATTCTCTTGTGCCATGGAGCAGGGACATATTCCCTGCCGTGGAAGCGCTTTACACTTATTTGCTATCACGTTCTTTAATCGAACCTGTAGCCCCCAGCACCGCAGTTAAGCGCTGAGCCACAACACATCCCAAAAACACGAAAATTAATAATTTATATAAAGTAGCAGAGTAAAGGTTTGCTCTCAATTTTGAGAAGGCTTTTGGAGGCAGGTAGAGAATGCTACAATGCTGATCAGTGGACTTCATTACTACAGACCTCTGCATAGTTTAGGGATTAGCGTCCATGAAGCCTGAACCTTCCACCGACGTTATCGCATTATATTCGATACGCGGGAAGGTAAAGTGTAAAAGGCAAACACAGAGACACTGTTTGGGCAAACACTTGCGGCACTATAAGAATTTGTTTAGTTTTCATAACAATTGTAATATCAAATGTGAACAAACCTCTTTTAAATTCTTATGCTAACAAAGCCGAATAAACTTACCCGTACTAAAATCCAATAGCATGTGGGTCAAATTCGGGCATTTCGCTGCTAACTCGTGCAAAACTGTATGAGTGATCAACTCAATGGGTAGTTCAATGTATCGCAGCGAAGGGCCAAATCTTATTGAAATCAGTGCCAAAAGAGATTCGAGGGAACCTGAAATTAAAAACAAAAAAAATTTTTAGAAATTCGCCATCTATTTAACATTTTTGAAACGTTGAAACTTACATCAATAGATGGCGTTACTTGCAATACGAAATTGTGTTACCAGTTTACAAGTATCTACTTACATAGATTATAATGCCTTTCATAAAAATAATGATCTAGTAAGTAGAGTAAAGTTTTTAAAAATGTAATACGTATATAATTTTCTAGGTATTAAAATTAAAATATACATCCACCGATTTAATGATACGTTCGGTAATTACCTGCAATAATTTGTATATTATTTTCAATAACGTGGTTTTTATGGACGACTAAATGTTAGAATGAATGCAACGTTATACTAACCTACATGCAAACCGGAAATCTCAGGTCGCAGGCTGACATGAGTCCAAAGTCGGGTGTCGTATGCCACCATCCTCCATCTCTTGCATACTGTTGCCATGCGACATATCTCACGATGGCTCAGATAGGAGAAAATGTTCTGCAACACTTTGTCCGGCAGCTTCTCTATGGTCTGGAAATAAAGTAATATTTTTTTAAAGTAAACAATTTGCTGTTACTACTAATTTTATATTACTATTGTTCGACTACGTTTAGAGTAATCTTTTATAATTGAAAAAGTGTTGAAACAATAAAAATTCATTTGGACGTGAAGGGTGATACCGATGCTAATCTTAAAAAAAGTTAAATAAGAATATATATTCTTAAGTATTAAGCCATTTGGCGACGGCGTCACAATATCTGGCACCACATTTCTTCCGGTAGGTGTCGTAATTGACTAAAGGAAAGCCTTTGGAGTTTCATAGTAATCTGCTCAACGTAAATTTCATGGTAAACTCCTACATCCCGGAGATTTGAAAAGTGGTTTACGAACGCTCGTTTGGCTAGCTGCATACGGTTATATAGTTTCAGGGATATTTTCTATCCCAAGGCAATTAATTACATTATTGAGACATATCGGGGACTTTATGTATCTTATTTTAGACATCTTTGCAGGTTATCTATCATGGCTTCATAGCCATGGGTCCTGGCTATGAAGCCAATATTTCGGCTTACGGTCTGGTTGTTTAACATTGCGTCTCGTCAATGACAATACCAGGTGCATTGTCAGTGACCCTTCCAACAATCTTATCGCATAAGCGTTACAAGGGTTACGGGATGGAGGAGCATTTCAATATAGATTATCGATTACTATTTCAATATAGTAAGTCCTTAATAATAAAACCATTAAATATAATGAAATGTCTGGCTATAATCCAGCCGTATGCTTATAAACCGTATAAGCATTTATAACATGAAAAATATACTAAGTAAATTTTTTTGCCTGTACCAGGTCGCCACAGGGCAAGAAGTACAAATGTTAGACTTTTTGACCATTAGTAGCCTTCTACGACTCATGATCAAATAGGGTTGGCACTATTCTTTAATTCTGACAGCTACACGCAATTAAAGGAACACCTCGTACAGGCAAACGCAGTGTAAGAATGACGTCCTACACAATGCTTAAACCTTTTTTAAACCTTATTCATTTACTAAACTAGTAGTTTATATATTAATAATGCATTGCTCTACCAAGCAAGTTTCTACGGCCTTCTTTTTCTTCCTTCCTAGTTAATTGGGTTAACCAGGAGGGCAGAGTTTAAGCATTGATATAAAATGTATAAAGTTACTTTCTTCGACAATCTGTAAATAGTCTTCTGTGGAACATAGATCTCTCTCATAAGAAGTATTTACCATAATCGCCAGGCTTGGCAAACGGTTCGGCGACTGCAGTGCCCGACACCTTGGAGCTTAGACGCTTCTAACCGTTACCTGTCTCTGTATTTTAGATCTGTCCTTTTTTCGAGACATTTATTCCAACATCTGTCTGACGCCAAAAGATTGTGTAGGTATTTCTCTCAGTTGACTCTTTCGAAAGCTTCGTTAAAAAAGGCGGTAGCAGATCACAGGTTACTTACATTTAACAAAGATTATGTTAATAGCATTACATAGAGTACCTAATATATTATACAGAATAGAATGATAACGAACTTATAATAATACGATGACCTACTTACGTAATTTAAATATGGTTTATAATTTTATACAATATTACATAAGCAAAGTTAGTTTTTTCCGGATTTAGAGAAGAAAAAAAAAGGTTTCATTATATCCATTGATTGATAGCAAAATTACCGTGCCAGCGAACGGACTCCTGACTTGTCCACCTTCAGTCAAGTACACCTGACTCGCTTCCAAGGCCAACTGCCCCCACACATCAGTAGGTATATCCATTATTCTTTATCTATTACACAGAATAAACACTACAAATACATTAGAAACACATTACAAACACCAATTTCATAGATTTACTTGACACGCGCGGAAAGTTCACCGTGTTCTATAATAAGGCACGCTGTGTGTTTAAATTTGGAATCATCTGGGAGTCGACGTCGGTAGAAAACATCTTATGAAACATGTCAGTTTAGTTCTTGATATAGCAAAAACAAAATAAAGAGGTGAATTTTGAGTAGTGGTCACTGGCTTAAAACAGCTGTTATTTCTTCTTTTAATAATTTAAAAACCTTTATTTATGGACTGTATCTAAGTATGAGTTTGGCGCGAATATTTGAATTGCTGAATACATTTAAAGATTATATAAATTTGATATTGTTTTTTTTTTTATTAAATTTTGTTTAAGGACAACTAACTGGCACACGAGGCCACCTGATGGTAAGTAGCTGTATAGTGTCGCTGTAGCCTATAGACACCTGCGTCCACGATTAAGAATCAAAATCTAGATGCGTTTCAACCCTTGTGGACTAAGATGGCATGGTCTTCTTACGAGTGAATGGGTTTTCGATTTCATCACTCACTTCTACTTATACCATCTCGGCTCTATGCAGCTATAGTGCTGCTTTGTTTTTTCCTTCTTCTTTTACCCGAGTATATTGAGCGGTTGTGATCCTCCCCGGTCGAGCCCACCTATTCCTGACACAACTAAAATGTAGCTGCATCGCAGCAACGTCATGTGAAAATTTTCTAAAAAGGCACCGACATAACCTAACTATTCCTTATATTTACAATAATCGCCACGCAATCGGATTGACGATCGCAGTCTTCTTCGCCTACCTCGCACCTTAGACACGGTTGCCCGTCATCAGTCCGCTTAGTTTTTCGAGATGTTTATCCAGCGATCTATCGTCCTTAGTTGCATCTTACGACACCCGCGGTAAGAAAGGGGGTGGCAGGTTCTTGCGCCGATACAACATGGTCATCCCTATTACCCCCACTCTACATTAATCTGTGGAATTTTGGTTCGATCGATGGTTTCTCCGTCAGCCGTCGATCGCCAGGACCTCGTCTGTTAGTAAGACTCTGAGACTCGATAGGAATGAATTAAAAAAAACCGTCAAGTGCGAGTCAGGATCGCGCACCGAGCAATGCGTTGAACCACGAAGTTATTTATTTACCAAAAACAATGTGTTTTTATTTATTTCCTACGGAGTAATAGCCAATACAACAATTTTTACAATCTTTAGTCTGTTTTCGCGCGCATCACGTGTAAATGAGTGGTTCGATTATAATTATAAATGAATAATGATAAAATTGTATTTTTATGCCGTGACATTAGTTTTATTCAAATCGCTTAAATAGATCATATAATACAGCTGGACCTCTCCGTACTTTGCTGCTCCACAAAAAGAAAGTAGGGGTCAAGAATGTTCAATCAAAAAAGGGCTCATATTAGACTGAGTTACTTTACATTCAATATTAGTTTTGACTTAACACTTAACTTTGAGACATAATTTTGTGAAAAGTTGGTTGTTGCGACTAAAATAAATGTCTAGCCTCTGACTACCTCATCATTGGCTCATAATGAATAGAAAGCAAAATTGATAAACATCTTGAAGTTGACTCTTAGGTTTAATAATAGCTTTTACTGGAGCCAGAAAGTAAATGAGGTCACTTCACTGGAATACGCGTGTGAATACTATAAGGATGACTTGGACGGTGTAAAGGACATGTTAGAAAAACATATTTTGATATGTAGCAGTGTCGCAATGAGGTACAAGTTAACGAAACGAAACGAAGTGGAAGAAGAAGAGATTCCCGTGCTTTAAATAAAGTGAATGATATCATAATCTCTTCCTGGGGCTGAAAAGGATGCCATAAAAAATCCGTGTGACGTCAATCCCATTATTGAGTGTTATGATTTGAGTGTTATTTATGGTTTCGTATAGACCTGATAATGACATGACACGGAATTTCTGTGAAATATTTTTGTGGCATAGCGGATGAGGTCCCTGATAGACTTCGGTCACTGCGGCTAATTCCAAATAATGTTAGCATATGTCAACTGCGCACTATATGTTACTAGTCCTGCAAATGTGTGTAAACACGCAGTGGCACTCCCCCGTCTTCACCTTCCCGTGTTCGTTGTAGCGATACAATCACGGGAAGGGTCAGATGCAGTTTCAGAGACACGAATTGCAATATTTTGTGTTGTCACCTGCAAACATATTCAATCGAAGAAGGTTACAGATGCCTTGTCACCCTTGAGGACAAAAATGGAACGGCTCACGGCCCGTAATTACATTGGCTCTCTATAACTTTCAAACCGGAACAAAACTGCACTGCTGTTTACCGGCAGAAATGGGTAAGAGGGCGCTACTTATCCAGACGACTCCTTGGCACAGAAGTAGTATACGTGGGTGTATGGCTAAATCTTCCATGGCGACTTCTACAGGCTGATATGTAGACATCCGTGACTTTTTTGTACATGGTAGAGCCAAGCGGTAGCTTTTGCTAACACTCTAATGGACCGACTCGACCGGGGTAGTACCACGACCTTGCAGAATACCGGCGTGAATTAGAAGCATCTTGTACTGTCTTGTCTAGACAAACGACGACGAGAGCTTTCATTTTGGAGTTTTAACCAATAACGAGTACGATATACCTAACGAGTAGATAATACTTACATTACATACTTACCATCAGGTGAGCTGCATACTCGTTTGCCTCCTTCTATAAAAAAAAGAGACATAACCGCTTCATTGCCCAGCGGTTTACAGTACTTCCCCACAAAAAATAAAGTATTTTTTTTTATCGTTTTTTTATTTTATTGTCGGAATTCCGAACTTAAACATGTGCAAATTATAATCAGGCTTAAGAGACGAACCGATTTTATTTATTTTTGTGTTTTTGTGTCAGACTTCCATCATTTGTGTATCGATTAAGAGATCTCGGCCGCAGTAATCTGGATACACTATAATAAAGCAATTATAACCACCTGGCATCTACAAAGCAATTGAATTGTCAGCCCCCAGTCCGAGCCATCCATCACCACGTCATGTTATTTCGCTGCAGCGATTACATAATTAATTCGGCTGTCCATTAAATGCTGATCCAGCAAATCGATCAATGATTTCTTATTTAATACCTATGGATAATCAATTTAATGTACTTATATACAGTAAAATGGAAGAGACAAGGCCTCGTTATTTATTTATAACACATTATTCCGAGTACCAAAATTAAGAAACGACAAATGGGCTTTAAATCTAGATACTACCAAGTAATATTAACTTCACTTGATCTTCAAATTCGTCAGATGCCTACTGACGAAGATAAAATGAAACAAGATTAAAGATCGAAAAGAAACATAGTATCTACCTATGTTAATATAAAACTCATTCTTAAGGTGAGTACTCTCACCTGGTACCACGTGACGTCCGGAAAACTTTAGGATCTAAAGAGTTGAGGCAATCGATCGCCTTCTTGTATGAAATACATTTTCGATTACGCAACGTTATCGCTATTAGATTACACTTGCGGCTGAAGCTTCTTCTGTTTCGTTTGATGTGAATATTTGTTGGTTTTACTTCGCTGATATCATCGTACGTTATACATTACATTCGTATTGCGTCTGTCTGCCGTAAATAACTTTCGGTGCACCATCGACTTGCTGTATTTTATGTACAATATATTAACAAGCACCATGGCTCACAGAGTAATAGTAGAGCTCACGTACAGGCAAACGCAGTGTGGGACGACCTCCCACAAGTTGGAGTGACGACCTGCGCAATGTTGCGGGAAGTCGATGGTTGCAGGTCGCTCAGAACCGAACTTTATTCTTTGGGAGAGGCCTATGTTCAGTAGTGGACTTGTAGTAGGCTGAAATGATGATGATGAGGATGTCCAATGTACCACGGGTACCACGTCCCATAAGTAAGTATCCCGTGTCCTTTGACACTGCATTTAGATGCATCGCATAAGCATTACATCGGATACGGTAAGGTACGCGTGAGTGCTTCTGTGTTTGCGTACAATTGAGATACTATAGTATCTCTTGCCTCTTGCGCAGTTTGCAGTTGTCGTAAGATTTGGCGCCATGATAGATATCGGACAGCAGGACGTCATTAACAACAAGGTCTTGTTATGGTCATAACCTATTTTTGTTAAGAGTGGGTCCAACTAAACAAATGAAGATCTGTCCGTTGACAATTCAAAGCCGAAAATAGTGTTGTGTTCGTGTAACAAATAATTAATTTTGTTGTAGTGCTCTTCAATCGTAATTTATTTCATCACTGTGTCTTCGAACGGCATGTCAAGACAGAAAACATTGTGATTGATCCACTCTCTGATGCTGCAGGGACTGATAAAGGGCATGTCCTGTGTATCGACGGTAAGCACCTGGACTTAAAAAAATATATATAGAGTTTCGTCGAATTCTCGCTTACACAGCGTTCACAGCTCGTCGGATCCTAACAGCACTGCCCTGATGTTGTCTAACTTTTGAAGAGCCTTTAAAATGTCTGACGACTCTATACCCACTGCATGCAAAGCAATCACTGCAATTCTGTGTTCTTTACCACCCAACTCCATGAAGTAATTTAACAATCACGGTGAAAAATAATATGTGAAATGTCGGCAAATCGATCAAAGTTCAATACAGAATTCAGAAAATTAGAAAAAAAACTGTTTAAACTGACATGGCCAGAAATGTTACATAAATAACACCAAAAGTATATGATCTGCAATTAAACAATTTCGATTATAGCTCAAACGTAGACAAAATATTTTAATCTTGGTCCTAATATACTAATAAAAACCATTAACACAACTATAAAATCGATTTAAGATATTAAAAATGATATTAAAAATAAATTATGAACACATGGCCTCAATCAAAGCGTAAACTGTCAAAGACGGCTCTCTCCCTCCTCACGGACGGTTAAGGCGAATAAAATTAAATTGTCTTGCTAATAGAAATTAATTTTGTATGGCATATTGGAACTTGCTGTTCAAATTAGTGCCAGTGTCGTCTGCGCTCTTCAGCTGACATGAATTGGCAAGCGGGGATAGTTCCTGAACGGGTGAGTCATCCGAGCGGGACATTTTTGGCGTTTTTAGCTAGGGTCGCCATGATTCCTAATAGTTGGTACAGGACGTGTGCCCTCTAAAATATCAATTACGTATAAGAAATCATTAAATCAAATCCACTGATTCACGCAACGCACGCTTCGTTCTGAAGAGATGCAGAAAGGTTTATTTTTTGGCCCAGTCATATTTTGTAGTTGATTTTATTTTCTTTATGACATATTTTTATGCTGAGTATGATGAAAAATGCCTAAAATTTCCCGATTTTTGGGAAATATATATATCGGCATATGCGGTAACTGTCCAGTACGTACGGGACGTGTGGCCACATTATTTTTAGTGCTGAACGCCGATATTTTAATTACAGAGGATATTTATACACCACATCTAGGATTTCTTAGATTCTGTGCCACTGAAATCATGCGGTAATTAGGGTCGGCTTTCGTCTGACCCTGAAAAACCGTGTAAAGAACATCGAGCAAATAAAGTAAACTATGTTTTTTTTTATTTCACATGATATGTCTGTCTAATCTGATAGACATGGAATAAATAAAGACATAACGTAGATCTACTTTGGCTATTACTTGACATTTGGAGTTTATGTTGATAACGGTGATGGCGTTATCCTCGCCGATTTTAGCCACGACAACTACAACTACACCATTTGAACCACGGCACCTCCGAACACAATCGGCAGTTGTCAACTACAACTACAGCATTTGAACCACGGCACTTCCGAACACTATCGGCAGTTGTCAACTGCGCACGAGATATTATAATGCCGCAAATGTACGCCCAAACACGGAGGCACTCACTCGTACTTATCTTCCCGTATTCGTTATAACGGTTATGCTAAAAGATCGCAGGACGGGTATTATATATCAGGGGGCTAATCTTCGGAATTACTGGACCGATTTAAAAAAAAATCAAATTCTGGTTTGAAAACTTTTTTTTTATAGGAAAGGCAAACGGGCTAGCGGTTCACCTGATGGTAAATGATTACCGTCGCCCACGTACATCTGCAACACCAGAGGTGGTGCAGGTGCGTTGCCGGCCTTTAATTTGGGAGATGGGCGGGAGGATGAGGAAGGGGATGGGGAGAGGGACGAGGAGGAAGGATGAGGAGGAGGAGGAAGTAAGGAAGGAGGAGTGGGCCTCCGGTTATCTCACTCACCGAACGAAACGCAGAAGCACAAGATGCCTCTACTTCACGTCGGTATTCAGCGAGACCATGGTCCCAACCCGGTCGAGCCAGCCCATTCGAGCAGCAGCAAAAGCCGCCACTTGGCTCTACAACGTCTAATACATTACTACATATGTAATTTGTATAATTCCAAAAAAAAAATTAGTTACAAAAGAAAATAAGACATTTAAGCGATTTGTGGTCAGATTTAGATTACTCACTACATTCTTACAGTGTGTGTATATTCTAGGTATGGTTTGCGGTGGCTAAAAAGAATACAGGCAAGCTCGCTAGCATCATCTCGATTCAAGCTTCTTCGTGAAAAATATACTTTGAAAAGGTAAATCTTAGAATAGGTAATACCGCATGTTGTTACCCTAAGCCTTGTGCGCTACCAAAGACATGAGTACCAATAACCGAGACCATGTCTTAAACGTGAGTAATAACACGATACGATTTTATCGAGAAATGAAGTCACACGGAATTTGGTTAAATATTTTGTGGCTTAGCGGATAAGCAATTGTGAAAACGTATTTATGTGGCATACCCCCGCTGCAGCTTTTAGATCAGAATAATAATATTAAAAATTATAATGGAATAAGGGATAGGATGGAGTCTTCTACATTGCGGACTCCATCTGGCTCAAAAACCCCCTCAACAATGCCCGGCATGTTCCAGAGCTATCTCTACCGCTAAAGCTGCTGCTTCACTTTTATGATGCAATATAAGCAGACCAGGTTTGCATTACACCATATTTTATCAGTTATTCCCACTTAATTAAGGCCTTACGTATAAGGGCCTGCGCCACAGCGATATAGGTTTTTGCTCATTACAGGAAATAATGTTCTTCATCATGGTCGAAACTAATCAACATCGAGAAAGAACAAAAACACCTCGTCGTACAGTAACGTTTCTAAAAATTATTTTACTGTTTGAGAAATCAATAACAGTACATTACTTTTATTGATTTTTATGTTACTCATTAAATCACTTTTTTTAAATTTAATTGTACTTATTAAATTTAAAAAGTGATTAAAATAATAATAGTAATTTTTCTTCCTATTAACTAGTTTATGGTAATTTAATAACTAGTACCGAATTAGGGATGGTTTTTTCCTTATTTTATTTATTACATATTTCATTTTGCTTCTTGTATTTGTTTTTATCTGAAATTATTCAGAGAAAAATTTAGAAACTTAAACTCAACTGGCTAAGAATAACGCATTAGTATGCGGTTGTCTTAACTAACTTAACAGGAACTTATATCATATGAAAAATCTTTGACAATAATAGTCTCAAAATCTTTTGTATCCTATAAAAATTATACTATCCAAATACTTATCTGCCTTTTAATTTAAAATAAAAAGTTCTTAATTACCAAGATTGTTACAGGCTTTTAAAAATTAAATTATTAAAAGCTTGTAACAACCTTATATTAATTAAAAATAAACAAACTTACTATATTTTTACGTCGGAAACTGGACTGCAGATCATCATCTCTCGAAATGGCTATCGCTGCTGTGTCCACATTAAGGATTCCCCACGAATCCATCTTTACCCAATAAAGAAGAAAAACTACACTGAAGTATTAAATCACGTCACTGGCTTGGAACAATAACCGAAATTTAAAAACATTCAGTAATGAATTTTGGCGCGAAATTACGTCACACGAAGAGCTAACAGCGCGAACATATTCGCCGTCTGTAACCGGCTTTTAAAACGTAATGACTACGCTGATGAAAGCGATCGTGTTAGCCCCGAAAAGTTATGTTGAGACAGATGTACCTATACACTAAGATATTTAAATTGGCAAGCCAAAATAAGTGCGGCATTTTGCTTCAACTGGGCTGAAATACGGCGCGGCTGCCAAGAAGATTCGTATTGCAATCGTGTCACAATATCGGACGGACAGATGTATTAGCCTGTGTCTCTGGCATCAAACTGGCGTCTGTCTTATACCAGTAAAAGAAACTGATTTGTAAACATTGTAATGTATAGTTAATAAAAGAAATGGTAATAAAACGATTACAACAATGTTCAGTAAAACGCAGGTGGTGATCCTCCCGCCGTTTTAGCCCAGGCCAAAAATACAAATCGTACATAAGTTTCGTAAAACTCATTCATAATAAGGGAACAAACTCGGTGTCCTAACCTAGAAGCAAAACCACTAGCCACTCAGCTATCGCGACTATATAAAACTGTCACTGGTACATAAAATAAAGAGTCACTTAAAAGAAGTCGTTTAAAGCAGTAAATTTAAACGTCTTTTCATCCAAGCAGTTAAATATTTTCGACAACATTTACGAGTACCTTTATCTTTCAGATTTTTATAAACTAAAATACTAGGCGCTTGTTGCTGCATAAGAATAGAATAAGAATATAATAGAATAGTAAAACTAAAATTATGTGTATAAGTACATTAAAGTAAACGATAAATTAAAAACAATTTTGTCCAATGTAGACACGAGGCCTTTTATCTCTAGTACAAATCAAAGGGTTCAGATTTGGACAGGGCGATGGCCAGCCAAGAGTTGTGTTTTGGTGCTTGTGACAAGAAGCAGAGTCCTCGCACCACGGACTATAAACATATTTGAATAGTTAAAAACATAGTGATGCCTTACAGTGATAAACTTTCACAGCAGTCTCCTGACAAACCTTGACCGTATTTACTCCTTTTTATAAAAATTAAGCTTCGGGCTTCTTCGTGAACCTTCCTTGGTATTAAGCAGCACATATCTTTTCTAGACCCGTGACGAGAAGGTGCGTTTGTCTGTGCGTTATTTATTTAGGGACGATGCCAACATATCACTAGTAAAATAAATTACAAATATTATATTTACTCCTTTTTTTTTTCATAAAAATTAAGCATCGGGCTTCTTCGTGAACCTTCCTTGGTATTAAGCAGCACATATATTTTCTAGACCCGTGACGAGAAGGAGCGTTTGTCTGTGCGTTATTCATTTAGGGACGATGCCAACATATCACTAGTAAAATAAATTACAAATATTACAATCGGCAACGGCCCTAATATTAATTTGTCAAGGGCTTTTGGCGCGAACACGTAAAGTTATTTTTAGTAATTAATATTTTAGTACTTGTACTTATTTAAAATAAAAGTTTTGTTTATGTATAATATTAAACGTCTGTGGTAATATCCCGAAAGAACTCGTGCCGTGCTTTATGACAATACTTAGGTTGCTGAACATAGCTGTGAGCTTGTAATAGGCTGAAAGGACGACGATGATGATATACATGCTTTTCAGTTCCTGCTAACCGTGTTAAAATTTCCTTTGATAGCTCCAAAAAGCCAAGTCCAAAATGACGAGTCATTTTGATGAAAAGTTACTTTAGTTATACAAAAAGAGTTGATAGGTAAAAAACTGAAGAATTAATGAATTACCTTCTAGCTGTATTACCTGTATTAATATTGCCTTATTTTTACAATTTACACATACATAGAAATCTAGGGTTTCTATTTTGGAATTCCGTAGCCAAATAGGAAAAATATATGAAATATTTCATCATGTCTGTCCATCATCCATCATCCATCAAGTATGTCACAAATTTATAATGAACAATTTTTTTTAGTAAGTGTTATCGATTTATTCATGATAATCTTACGTTTCCATCTAATGAACTAATGCGCCAAGAATGGATTGCCGATTTCTCGTGACGACGCCATTGCGAAATCGTCGCTTGACTGCTGTTGAGCTTGCACAATATCTTCAAGAGGAGGGAGTCAGCCGGTGGACGGTCAGAAGAAGACTTGCTGAAGATGACCTGACTGCGCAAAGGCCAGCAAATGGCTCTAAACTGACGCCAGCTCACCGCCAGGCCCGTCTTTGATTTGCACAAGAACATGTGCACTACACTGTCGACCAATGGAAGACAGTCCTGTTCTCAGGTGAGTCCAGGATATGTCTTCATGGCAATGATGGACGGGGAAGTCCTACAAAAGCCTACAGAGAGATTTTCCCAGTGTTGCATCAAGGAACGTGTGGCATACGGCGGTGGTTCTGGTGAGGTTATCTCTTGAAGTGAAAACTGAGCTTGTTTTCATCGCTGGGGCCAATATTTGGAGACAAACAAGGGGATTAACATCTCAGCGGTGCATAAAGGAAGTTGGAGAGGACTTTCTTGTCACTAGCATGTAAAATATGTATTTGTTTCTTGTCTAATTTAATTAATTATTCACACATAATTCAATTAAATTATTTAGTATTATTTTATACTTGGGATTGATGTCACTTGGTGAAACTTCATCATATTGACAATTATTATTACTTCATTATAATTGAATGCCCAGAAGATACCGTAAGGCACAACCGGTCAGTTACTTATATAATTAAAAACTGTGCTGTAAAACTAGTACAAGAATTAATAATAATTGTCAATATTTAGTATTATAAATTTTTGTAAAGAAAAGTAGCAGTCTGTAAATGCCCACAGCTGGACCAAAGCCTCCTATCAAATATTTTTGAGAGAGATTGACGCTGGGAAAGATGTTATTATTACCATTATATAATTTCTTATATAGTAGTTTTTTTTCTTTTTCCTTAAGATATGGATATACCAAAGTCCAAAATATACTTTATTATTTTTCAAGTTTCAGATAACTATATCTCAAAAGAATTAAAATTCATATAAATGAGAAATTTATCACATAATTTAAACTAGAACATTCAATATGGTGGTAAGTAATTATACATTACTATAGCGCACCAAGGAGTGCGACTGCGAAAGCACGATGAGATGGGTAGGGCGATAGACAGGTATACGTCGGTCGCTCGCAGAGTCAGCACTCATTTATCCAATATGCTCACAATCGGCACTGCGCGAAACGGCTACGGCGCGCGTAGTTGACTCGGGTAGATGATTCAGCTAGTACGCCTATTTTTTTGCAAAGGGCAAAGGTGCTCGCACCTACCCGTCACCATCTCCGGTGACTGGTTATGTCGGGATCAGCCTTGAATCAGCCGATCAGCCGGACCGACTAAAACCCCCACGGTAGAAATGCTGCTGGCCCATTATCCTTTATAGCTTCAGCGGTAGAGATCGCGAGCAGAAGGCTCTGAAGTTAAGTAGTGAGCCTATCTAGACTAATACAAACTCATATCCGAGCAATAGTAATACTTCATATTCGTATCACCTAATACGATATTCATTCGATGAATTATGTTATCTGTACCTTGTTATGTATATGGTAACATTAAACATGTATATATCTTTATAAAAGATTATGAACAAAATTTTAATAAGAACTATATAAAATTTAAATGATATTTATTTTACTAAGCGGTTTAACTAATTGACTTACTAAAAGTGTGTTAAAACACACTTTATAATTAATGACGATAATTAATGTTCAAAAGAAGGAAGGATTATGTTTAACGGTATACGATATATGCACATATAATATATTTATTCGTATAGTAATAAAACGTGTGATAAAAATGTCTTGACATGTTGAAACAATTGAAATTCTATTGGGTCTATCTACACTAAAACGGTTGTGAATTTAGAAATACTGAATCGCAAAATAATTGAAATGTTTAGTTTCGGTACAACGTGGGTTGATGAAAAATGGTGGGATGAGTTTTACAATAACCTTTTCGATCACAGACATATTTAGTGGTTTCGATAGTCGTTCGATACTTAAAATAAAGTATCGATACTTTATATTCGACGTATCGCAATCGCATCATTGGTCTTCCATTCTGTGCATTCGACATTCGCGTTCGAGTCGCGTTGCCCCAAGTATATATTTGTGCGTCGCCCTTTCACGTCGTGCAGATATTGTTTTTAACATCTCAGTATCGCACTATCTATTACCTAATAAAATTGTTTTGCTTACACTTAAGAAATGAATGAGTACATACTGTGGGCGTATATATAATTTACTTTACGGTGTGGTCAAAGAATCGTGATATTTTATCTCTAATCTGTGTAGATAAAAGCTTGATCGGGCGAACTCAATCTCAGCGTAGATTAGTTCGTCTGGACAGCATCTTTGTATCTCGTGAAAATATGAAAGAATATCAGTATTAAACAGACTTATACACTGGACAGTTTTGCTTTTGGTTTTAAATTTTTAAAATACGTGTTTTAAAGCTTTTAGAAGAACATTAAAAATGGAAAGTTTAGGATCGGAAGTAATTATGGCGGGATTTATTCCAGAATACTTTTACAACTTCTTAGAAGAATTAGACGAACACCCGTGGCTATTTGCAGCTCTTGCTTCAATACTTGTGGGTTTAAGTGGAATTTTGCCTCTACTCATCATCCCGATCGACGAAACTGCCACTTTCAAAGACGGGGGTAAGTAAAGCAATATTTTAAAATGCGTCAAAACCTTGATAAAATTATGAGTTGTCATTTGTTCAAAGAGGCTCCGGCCGGTTCCTAATTTTTTCTTTGTTATATTTATACTTATTTCTTAAGTATTTTATATATCTCACAACTAAGACAGAAGAGAATAAAATGATTGAAAGCTAATATTTTAATGTATTTCGCAGTTATTACTATTTTTTTTATTAGCAGATCATAAGTCTACCAATAAAGATCATTTAAAAAAAGTTGTGCAGATGAGGTTTCAATTTGGGAAAAAAATTGGTCAAAAACATAAACAGCCCACCTGATGATAAGTGGGTACCTACCCTCATGAGCACCTGTAAGTAACTTCAATTGAAGGAGGTTACAGATGTGTTGTCATCCATGAAGACTAAGATGAAATGCCTCGCAGCCTGTAATTGTCCTTTGGGAATTAAGGGATACCTTTCAAATAGGAACACAACAGTGGTTGCTTTAACCTAATTGACATACTAGTCATTAGGAGACAATGTTAATTGCCTTAGTAAAATGAACCATTTATTACACATACCTCAATAACTTATCTCTGTATATTGTACTATACAATTTTAAATGTTTGTTTTGAAATGAAACTATTATTTATGGATCTTATTGCATTTAATTTTATTTTTATACTCCTGACATTTTGATTGCTTTACAGCAGCCATGGTCATGAGGGGGACTTAGATCTCCAGATGTCATAGGTAACTCGCGGTAACTTCAGCTTTTATATAAAGCAAAATTATAAAAAGCAATCGAAGCATCGGGAATATAAAAATAAAATTAAAGGCGATAAAATCCGTAAATAGTATTCACATAAATACAAGATTTGTTTGGATTATAATTACTTACTAGAATTATGCCAATGTGGCAGTTGATAGTCAATTAAGGTTGAAAGCTAAGATCCATCAGATTTAATTCAAGACAGTTCAGAATAGAAAAACATGCTAGTAAGGATAAGAATGCCAACAATCATCAACATCATGACTAGAAGTTGCAGTTTGGGAGATCCCTAAATGTAATCTAATACTGCACATTGCCTTGCACTTATATCAATGTCAGGGTCATAGGGTAACCTGAGAGGGACTAGCCCACTCACTCCTACCTAGTTACTCCTGTCACATGACAACTGCATGGCTTAGATGTTAGGGTACCTGACTGCTGAGCCATGGGTTTGATTCCCAGCTAAAGTCAATATTTTTGCAAAATGTCTCTGCAACTGCATCTGAACCTTCCTCTGATGTTTTCAAATTAGCATTACATTCACATTGATACTGGGTAGGCACAGTATAAAAAGCAAAGTATTTTGTTATCTGTATGTGTATTGCGGCTTTTACTTACAGATTGTTAGGTCTTATTTTCGAATATAATTATGTTAAGCATTATTTTCTAAGTTTGAACCTTTGATAATACACCTTTTAATGTGAATTTGCGAAGGCCTACATAACTTTAAATATTTTATAAATTTGTATTGATCATACTTATTTAATGTAATAAATACAATCAATCACGTTGTTTTTTTTAAAAAAACTTGATCTATTTTCTGAATACCACATAAAATGCAGTTCAGGAAGTGTTGTATGATAATATTTTGCTGTGAATCCCAATGTTTTGTACACACTGAAGATAGTGTGGGAACTACCTACATTTGTTTGCTTACTCATATTGTTGAACATTGGGTTTTATATGGAATCTTATATAAACAGTAATTACGTTATACATTAATTTTTTATAATTTCATAGTTTTTTTTATTTATTTATTTGATAATTTATGTACACACAATTAAAACCGAACAACAGAAATATGATAGGAAGACATGGTCTGTACAAAGGTACTGCTTATTTCTTAAGAAATTTCTTCCAGCCGACCTGCGACAAGAGAATAGCTAGTTAATGGTAGATTGCGCGCATACAATAAAAAAAAAACATAAATATATGCGAAACATTCTTTTACGTTATATGGTTCATTAGATCTTTAGTATTCATATTTGTCTCGTCTATTTATTACTACTTCATATGCCTATTTTAATCCACTGATGAACATAGGAACTCTACAAGGAAGAACCAGCAAAAAGAACATATTTCTTTGGAAGGTTTGCCCATATGCCAGGTTAGATGGAGTGCAGTACCTAGTCCAAGCACTTCCTTTTCAGTAGCCAAGCTGACTTTGATTGGTTTCGGTGCGGTGTTTGGGTCCCTCAAGTGTCGGTACAAACCCTGTCTAGTCCAGCAGAGCATGTGTGTATACTACATACATACATAGACTTATTCCTGTGATCATCAAAAGAGTTTAAGTGCATAAAATGAAAGTGAACCTGTAAATACCCACTGCTGGTCTACTGCTGCAGTGCGGGTGGACTTCACATGTTCTCGGAATAAAAATTAATACACTGCCGATCATCTAGTAATCTAGCATTTAAAATTGGCATTAACAATTTTTGTAATGACGTCTCTCGGGATCGAACCTAGGTCGCTCTACCCGAGAATCACTCTATGAAGTTAAAGCGTGCGCCCTGATCATTAGGGTACCACGGCTAACCAGTCTTAGATTACAAAGACCTTATTTCGTGAAAATTTCATTCGCTTGAGAGATCGAACTAGAGTTACGAAATTCAGCCAGAGAAATTGCTTAACCATTTGAACACCTCCGATTTCTAATGCGATAAAAAATAGATATTGCTTATCTGTGTTTCTTAGACTGCTTTTGTGACTTTTTTCACTCATTTTGTTGTTTACATATTTTAAAGTTGCTTTTAATATTAACACAGGCAATTGAATCTTAAGTTCTCTCCCAAAAAAAAACTAACTTTTACAAAAAGCTCGTACAAGAGCATTCGGCTGAACAAATTGGATATTTAATTTGTTGACATTCTATCGCCGTACGTACTCCGTATACGGAGACCCATAGTTTTCCTATTGGACCCACACCGTGCTTATAACTACACTACCTTTGATCTAGTCATGGTAGCCGATAGGCTCTTACAGTATTTAATAAAAGGTACGTTTATTTTAGGTAGAGATAAATATTTAAATTTATGCCAATTCACCTCTAGCTTCATTTGTCAGTCAGTAAAGTTACAGTTATTTACTAGCGAGGGGGAAATTTTGAAAATTACAGCGAAATTTATTTAAACTCCCGGCACCCTGTCGCGGATCTAGAACCTAGATCCTAATTCCTAAATCTCATTTAATGAAAGATAGGCGTGAGTGTTTATATTCATTTTTTCTTTTGTTTATAATGGTTTGGAATTACGGCCGAACCCCGAACAAGGCATTATGAAACGCAATTTCACAGCTTGTTTCCCATAATCGTCTCGTACAGCTGCGACTCTCTGATAAGATTTTTATAAGAGGTTTGCTGTAAAAGTGTTTTGTATTTGTACAACAATACTCTACATTAATAGTCAAGCTAATAAAAAGCGTGTAAATACAAAAATTATAGTTATAAATTTATTTAATTAGCTACTGTGGCCTCCTCAAATTTTGCGAGCCTTTTTTTTTTTTGGGAAATGGAGTCCACGAGCAAGCGGTGAACCTTATGGTAAGTGATTACCAGAGGAGCTGGAAGTGCGTTGCTGACCTTTAAGGATATTTGGGGGATGGCAGGGATGATGGGGAGAGGAGTTAGTGAAGAGAGGAATGGGCCTCCGGTAACCTCACTCACCGATCGAAACGCAGAAGCACAAGATGAGTCTACTTCACGTCGGTATTCCTTGAGGTCCTGGTATAATCCCGGTCGAGCCGGCCCAAGCGAGCTGCAGCATAAGCCACCGCTTGGCTCTACCACTTGGCCAAGTTAGCCAAGCCACGATCTCAGTCGCTATTTGTTTTTATTTCTGAGAAATGTTTGTCTCCCCAAGAAGTTCCTTTACCACCGTGCAAGTTAGTTTTATTAGTGCCGGCACCGAGAATCTAACACAGGTTGCACGAATAGGTACTACGAGGATCAAAATGAAAAGGGAGCACTGTATTCATCGGTTATCACGGCTTTTGGTATAACAATGTTAATCATATTACGAACAAATTCAGCACGTGGACCTGTGTTTATAAATAAAATGCAATACAATGTTCCAATTTCTTGTCGTCGTATGTTCTCGAAGCACTGTGGTATTAGAATAACGACAATGTATGCACATTATGGTAACAGATGGCGATTGCGTTGCATGACCTAAATTGGTGAGATGACGAAAACGCGTTCTATTATAATGTGTCTAATGCCGTTTCTGTGCCTACATGATTTTTTTTTCGAAATAGTAATTAATTAGGTTGGTCTATTTAGTTCGTCTCTCATTCACACAGAAACTGTTTAGAGCCGTTACAGCATGGGGCAGAAGGTTTCTCTTAAGCTAATTGATATGGTCGTAAACTTTACGCTAGTGAAGGGTTGTTTAGGTACATAAAAAAGTACTAAAACTTTGTTCACTGATACAGTACCTACCCTCACTGCACAAGCTCTAGTCGTAATTGCCTGCCGCAGAAAAGTAAGTAATGGAGACGTCTTATTTAATCAACGGCCATCTATTTTACATAACGGCGAACTTGTTTGTCATTGATACTGATACAGATACGACATGACTGTGTATTTAAAATGGTTTCCAAAACCTAAAAAAAAATGTATAACTCTGCCCCCAAATTTGATCGCATTCATTTCATATATGACGGTAATAGTGGGACTTAGATTATGCTAATTTTTTCTTTACAATTCAAACATTTACTGTACGAGGTGCACCCTGCTGAGTAACGAACTAAGCTCTGGCGACGGACTGGTGGCAGGAGATCCATCCGACTATGCCGTTACCCAAACCTCGGCAGTGTAGTGACGGGGAGCAGCAGCTGGTGTGCGACCGGTACCTCCCTCACCGGGCCGACTGCCCGGCATGGTATATTTGGGCAAAAATTTTCCTCTTCTTCTCTTCGGTGAATATCTCAAAGTCTAAAGTTAAAGAAAGTTGAAGGGAGTGTTCAACCAGTGCGTGTTGCCATTGATATTGTATGACGGAACCAAGTATCTAAGATTACACGACGACCTGCACAGGGTTGTGGCAAGTCGATCGCTGCCGGGAACTCAGGACTGTACGCTGCTGTGTTAAACAGTGTACTTGTGATAATGGCTGTTATGTTTAATGAATGATGAAAAAATTACAAAAATGCCACTTTATGTTTGTTATTAGGAAGCCGCCTCCATCTTGAAATACGACCTGTCCTTTTCTTTTTCTGTTATCTGCCAGTAACCGATTCATAATCTAGTCACTGCTAAATCTAGAGTTGACATTGGAAAATAAATATCGCAAAATCTAATCTCTTGGCATCTTATTATCCGACAGCATTACTAAAAAAAAAGTTCTAAAGTTAGAAATATGAATAAAATTACTGGCCAAAAATAATCTGTTCCAAATTTGACAAGTGCGAGTTCGACTAGCGCAAAAAGTGCACAGAGTATATTTGTATATACCGACAAAGTGTTTCCATTTCATTTAAAATTATACATTTGTAAAATAAATTTCTTTAAACTTAGACTTTCGTTATAATTTTATTGTAAAGTTTCAAGTTAGTAAAATGTATGCGCAGGGTAAGCGAAAATTGCCATATAAGACGAAAAATTTGGTTGTTGCAAAAATTATAGACGATTATAGATCAATTAGACTGCGTTCTATGAAACCGTGAGTATGTATTCCATGAACCATGAGTATTCCACCACATGGTTTCATAGAATATTGAATGCGACAGTCGGATAGGAACGCGAGTAATATTATAATGGTTGTTTCCATTGGAGAATTCTTTAAATAATTTTCGTTCTCAACAAAATATTACTGTGAAAATGACAACGCGGCAGACGTGCGAGTGATTTTATAATTGTTGTTTTCTTTTGGAGATTGCTATAAATAATTTTCGTTCTGAACATAGTCTCAGAGAAGAAATAAAGCAAAAAATTTAGAAGCAGGACGGAGGAAGGCCGCGTTGCTCTCAGCCTCCAAACAACGCTTAAAATATTTCGATTATAATAAAACAAGATAGGCGCTGTGAATAATTCTTGGAAAAAGATTGCGTCTTTTAATAAATCATTCGAACGAGCAACTACGCGTGAAATTTCAAAAAAAAAAACGGTTTCTAAATTATAATGATGCTACAAATTTGACGATACAAATGATGACATAAATAAATTATACAATGACAATAAATGATTAATAATTTATATAGAAATATTTTTTTTTTTTACTTTTTATGTCACATCTAATTAATTCATTTACGAATTAATTAGATGAAAAAATATATTTAAGGTAATATCACATCTAATTAATTCATTTACGAATTAATTAGATGTGATATTACCTTAAATATATTTTTTTTATTAATGTACTGTATTTTAAATGATGAACTTGTTTTAATAGCTTATATAATTTTCTGGATAATTATAAGTAGCAATGACATAATTAAGTGTAAATTAAATTTAATGTTATTGTGACAATGATATAATGTAAATTTTCTTATTAGGTAGGAATTTTAATCTTTATGTCAAATGTACATACCAAAGAGATATGCATACCGCCAACAAATAAAAAATCATATCTGTTGACAAGCTTTCTCACAGCAGTCTGTACACCAATGTGCATAGAGACACTTTTTTAATTGGTTGTTTGTTGATATATCATTCACAAATATATACTACTGTGGATTTACAAACTTCATTAAATGTTTTCTGCCGTTCGTGTCGAATTGTTATTTAAGAATCAACACAACAATGCGTTTATAATAACTACAAACATGCAATGAAAAATATCATTAAGGTCTATTTATAGTGGCATTGTACCAACAACGCTAGCTGCATTTCTATGCTGAGTGATTATAATGTAAACACACGACTGATCAGTTGTTTACTTCCTTCAGAAATGACCCCACGGACCGATCATCACTACGTAAAATGGCACAAATCTGTGAATTTGGAGATGATCTTCCCTTGGAGACTCATATTTGCTTCATTTAACCCGTTGTTCTGTTTCTGATCGACGTGTGACACAAGTAGCGTCCCCACAACAGGGCTTTGCCTCTTCCAAAGAGATGGAAGTAATTTTATTTCATCGGATTGGGGTGATAGACCTTTTATCTAAAAAAACGTTACAGTTGAGTTGTCACCCCTGAGGACAATGATGGAACGCCTCGCAGCCAGTAATTATACTGGATCTCTACGCCTTTCAAACCGGAAGTCAACCCTGAGCGCACTGCTAATTGGCGGTAGACATGGGTAAGAGGGTGATACATACGCAGAGCAGCCAAGGCAGAAAAGTGATGGGTGAAGTTAGAATGCCGGCATGACAATCATGCATTTTGCCAAATTCCTCAATTGCAGAAACCTTGAGAACATTTATAACCTATATATATATAGCGTACACGTTCGTAATTTCATCGTGCTAGAAATCGGCTATCGTAATTGTCTTCACTATGATAAAATAAAATATTATTTATTTATCGGGTTATTACTAACCTATGCCGTCTGTCCGTCCGACAGTCGGTCTCTGTCTGTCCGCCTGTGTTTCCGTCCGTCTCTCACACCGTTAAACGGCTGTATCTTATGAACCGTAATAGGTAGCTGGTTGAATTTTTACAGAGTATGTATTATAATGCTGGAAATCCTAACAAATTATGTAAAATCAAAAACTAAAAATTTCAAACAAGAATTTTTTATTATTTTATTTTGCGCTATTGTAAAAAACATACAAAAGCGTCAAAATTGGTATGATTATAGTGCATACTAATGTAAAACACAATAAAAGCCGGCCATGTGTGAGTAAGTCGGGCTCGCGCTAAGTATCCCGAACTGAATGAAAGAGAATATTTTTTTTTTAGTACATACATAACACAGATATTATATTGTATTGTTGTACGAACTCTCGGTGCGCGAGTCCGACTCGAACTTGCCCGGTATTTTATCGTACATCGCTCGAGTTCACCGACTGACCTCTACTCATAAAGGTTTGTTTATTTATTACTTGGAATTGTCTGTATGGTAAATTATCGTTATTTTGTTCGAATAGGCTTTTGCATTCCTTGTGTTCTTTTTGTTTTTAATAATCTTGCCGTGGATCTGTTGTAATGTTAAGATATGAAACTACCGAAAACATAAATACGTTAAATTTCTTACTATGAAACGTGACATTCGAAAGTGCAGATTTTGTGATTTTATTTCAGTGGCGGTTGCGTCCAGAAACTGTTTTGTTTTATTGTTATGTTATATCACTTTAATATGTTATTATATAAATAAAATTGTTCATCCAGTAATTCAATATGTTTGATGATTACCGACAAACTACTATATATATATAGATGAAGAATGTATTTCTTATTGTCAAAAGAATCTAGAAATACCTCATGTGACAACGTGAACTACTAAATGTTAAAACATAATAAATTAAAAATAAACTCTCGACCCGATATTGTTCAGAGGTTTTAGATCCTAGACATTTTAGTCCTTTCCACCAAAACTTGGGATCACGTGGAAGGTGGTGAGCCAGTCTCCGTCTTAAGTGACCAGGCCAATACAAATCGTACGCAAGTTATATTAATACAAGTACTCATTATCACGAGCCATCCAAATAGAGGATCCAATTCGCATCTCCTAATTCGGAGGCAGATGCTTTGAGCACACGGCCATCGTGGCCTACGATAGTGATGATAGTGATAGTCTATCAACTGATTATAAATATAGATTTTACCAAAGTGGAATCAGTCTTTATCAATAGAGCGTAGACTCCTCTGCCTAGGAGTCGTCTGAGTAGGTACCATACCCGTTACCATTTGAAAGGTATAGAGATCATAACAGAGAGTCTTTGCGACGTTCCGTCTTGATCCTCGGACGTCACAATGCCTATGTGATTTTATTCGACTGCGCTTGTTTGCAGTTGTCCACGGGCTGCAGTGACCATTTGACATCAGGTGGACTGTTAGATCGTTTTTCATTCCATTCCAATGAAAAAAAGTAATTAACAATGAAATGTTTACTGCAAATAACATATACATATCTGTTTTAATTAAATGTATTTATATTTTTGTAACGCACGGTGACCTAATAACGGAACAGATAACAATGTGATACACTCAGAGTTAAGTAAATTTAATAACAGTTCTGCAGCAGTAAAATATTTTAACGTACAAAACTAAACGGCAGTTTAGTTATTACAATGTAAAGGTCCCGTCGCTCTGGTGGTGGTGAATGGTTAAATACCTATCCGAATTAGGCGAAACCCAAATCCCACAGACTACTGATGGGGGGTAGCAGCTACTGCGATGGTACAGGCACTACATGCACCAATCCGCTTGTCCAGCGTGGCAAGTATCGACAAAATATCTAAGAAATTTGTACCGGCTTTATCTGGCGCTTTCATGAAGAGCTCTATGCTCAGCAGTAGAGATATAGGCTGATGTATTAGAGGACATTTTTCAAATAATTATAGAACAATCACAGGTGCCCACTGCTGCAGAGCCCGGGTTGGGCGCTGAGCCGTAAATAGCAATGAATTGCAACTTCTAAATGTGCCGGCTCGTCCGGGGAGGAGTCGCGTCCCCACAGAATACTCGCGTAACGTGACCTGCATATGACTGCTGTGTTTTCTTTTTATCGCTAACGTCAGGAACTAATTTGTAATAACAAATACTTTTTAATCTTTGCCCGACGTTGATGTATTCTGTTAGACAACGGCGACTGATTCCGTTTACAAGCGGCAGTCGTCAACTGCTCATGGCACTATAATATTAGTGCCAAAAGTGGATGCGCATGCGCAGAGGCACTCACTCATGGACACTGCTGTAAGATCGGAGAAAAGGTCGGAGACACGGGACACAACACGACAAGACTCGAAAACCAATAATTTGTGTTTTTTTGCATAAATGGCTTCGGCTGGGATACGAACCGAGGACCAATGTCTCAGCAGTCATGTACGTTAACCACGAAATCACGCAGTTGTCATGACTTTAACATATAACAGATAATAGTGGAAGACTACAAAGTAGGCAACACGAATTCATTCGAACACTGCGTCAACATTCGATTATTATAGGATACTGTAAACTGCGAAATAAGATATATGGTTATAGTGTCGCAAGTATTCCTACAACCAATATAAGGACATATGCTATTATATCAGAGAAAGGGTCAGAAGTATAAAACCAGAACCGAAAAACAAATTTGTGTTTTGTCCAAGTATTGTCTTCGACTGGGATTCAAAACGTGGGACCATGAACTCGGCGGACATAATATAACCTAAGAACTGAGACACGCGTTCGTCAGTACACGCTATCGAACTGATCTAAACCATGAGCTACCTAACGGTCTTTAATTATGTGGTGAATGTTTGTCGCCATTTTGTAAAAATTCAGTAAAATTAATATCCATCTAGTCGAATACATAGCAAAGCGTACATTACGTCCCAGCCCCATCTCTCACGTCATGCCTAAAGACGTGGCTTTCGGTAGATGGCGGAAAATCATCGCTAAAGTCGTCACTTCCATAGCAAAGTTGCGAATCTACCATTTATAAAAAAACCGTTTTTAATGATAATCCATTCCTAATGTGGTGATACACTGAGTGGCAAAATTACAGGCATGTGATATGAATAATCCATGGGATAATCACAGAATATTAGACATCGTGCATCAACCACTGATAAAGGTCAATTACTGTGTTTGACGATATAATCACTTGTACGCCACACCGGGGACAGGTAAAGCCCGTATTAACAAACGAGGCTATAAATGCCCAAATAAGGCTCGAACGCACAGTTTTACAAGAACCTATTCGAACGCATTGAGAATGCCTTACTTTGTTACTACACCTTATGTTAAACATATTGTCACCAAAGTACTAATGAGCCTAAATACAAACGCCTTGTGGATACTACTGTTTTTCTTAAAATAACTCTTGATTTAAAGTGGCTCCCATATATCCTTACTTGCTAACAGACTTAAAAAGCTCTGCAGCATATAAAATAAGATATCTCACTAATATAACACCTAGGATTAGTTAGTTTATTTTAGTTATTTCCATAGCACAGTGTCTTAAGGTATTTGGCTGTGGGCACCCGCGACTGTTAGAGAAACTATTCGTTTTACCAAAGAGGGCCATTTGTGCATTTTATAATCTTAATTATAGAACATCTCTTGAGGATAAATTTAAATAAATTAATATTCTCACTTTGGCTTCTCGACGTGAAACGTAAAAATATTTAATAAAAATTGTGATATTCATAATCTAAATACCAGGAACAAACACAAGCACAAGTGATGCCAGTTACTACACTCCATAGAGTCAGTAACTTGTTCATGGGACAATGTATAGATACATTTCTACAACACATTCGGAGTAAGTGCGCAGTCTTCTTATCTATTGGTTTAAAAAAAATTGTTAAACCATGACTATCAAATGGGTTATTATAATGTAAATGAATACATTAATAATAATAATAACCCATGGGAATGAGAAAATCGCTCCCGAGCTGTTTCAAAAACTATTGTACTGTTAAAGAATATTTTTTTCTTCTCCGTCTGGAGAACTTCCGAAACTTTTGGAACTAAAAAATGCGAGTAATTTCACTGCAATGTCTAGTAATTTCATTCAGGTTGTAATGTGTGTCAGGTACAGCGAGCAACACATCACTTCTTCAACTCCGAGTAAGTTCCATCACTTTTTCAGAGTTTTAAGTATTTACAACATTGATTATTCACCTACCATAAGATTTGCTTACAAACATTTTTATTCGGCGCCGAGGCACGCATTCTATCTCCTGGAGAGTCGAAAAGTGGGTTGTGGAAACTCGTGTGACAATGACAGGAACATGTCAAGCAACTTCTTAATCTCTTCCTACCCCTGTGAAAAGCTTGAGTAAATTTCTTTGTTAAAACATAATCTTTTTAGAAATGACGATAGTTTCATTACAAATTTTGTAACTAATTTAATTTACATTACTACAAATGTTTTTTTAATTGAGGAAAAATGTGAAAATCTATATTAAAATTTACAAAGTACGAGACAGACTCGTCCGCTGATGATTATTATAATAATTATAATTAATAATACGGATATTATTTTGAGTACGTTAATCAGAAACCATATAGAAATATAGTTTATAGATGGACTAAGTTTCATTTTTCTTAATCGATGTTAACACCGTGCTATTTCACAAGGATCTCTTCGTATCTTCCCCCCGTTATCAATTCGACTGTCTGTCCGTTTATCGATACGTGAGCAGCGGCACCTACAGATAAACTTGAGATGAAGATAATGAATCGTATGCCATTGACATACAGATGACCGATAACTGCACTCGTGACAGTCTACCCATTGTACGTTTGTGTGACCTGCTGCATCACGAATGTGGCTTCGATAAGCCTTTGTTCATGATTCAAATCACTATTGATTCCTTGATGGAGGTGTGTACAGCCAAAGGGTAACGGCCTATAAACGTCCCCACTGTTGGGTAAAGACATCCTGAGTTCATCGTCGGATAGGCAAACTTTACATGTCCTCTTTTAAATTATTGCGATTATAGATTATCGCAATTACTTAACTGAAATATGATACCAATTAAAATCACGACAATCTAATGACTACACTTCTGAAATGATTACATTTAAGAATACCGATAACAAATCTTTCGATAACAAAAACGTCGAAAAAAACTATAGATGTTATCAAGCTTAAATAATGTTTAACTACTTATATGCAACAATCTATTGCTTATATCAAATCTAACAAGTGCAGATAGTGAGACAGACTTTATTTTAATCGATAACACATAATTGTAATTGCGTGGCGGAGAGCTGGGGTAGCTGAGTGATCAGTGTTTATTTTTTATGGGAATGGGGGCAAACGAGTTGGTTTCGTTTATCCTCGACACGCTCCAATAAACGAAACAAGGCCTTTGATGGAAAAAACAAGGTTTAATTTTTTCTCGGAATTTTTATGAAATATTTTTGTGGCACAGCGGATCAGGTCCCAGTGGGACATCATCGGGAAAAGACCTCGCTTCCCGCGTGATAAGATAGCGGGTTGAGATCTCATGATTCTGATAAAGATCATCAGATTTGCTCACGAAATTGAAATCGAGGATTGATAATAAATAAATTTTGAACATTTTTTAGAATTTCTTTCATCATCATCATCATCATTTCAGCCTATCAGAAGTCCACTGCTGAACATTGGCCTCCCCCAAAGATTGCCACGAAGCTCGGTCCTGAGCCACCTGCATCCATCGACTTCCCGCAACACTGCGCAGGTCGTCACTCCATCTTGTGGGGGGTCGTCCTACACTGAATTTCTTTATTTATCATAATTCTTAGATACTTATTTATCGTGTTAATTTAAAAGGCCATGAACCATGATTTTCCTTATGGTGTATAATTACTACATTACATTTTCCGATTGCCACATTGCGCCGCTTCGTCTCGACTTCGTATTGTGGGGGTTTGTTCGACCCACTATATTTACTTGTACGAGGTCACAAATAATTACACAGTGTGATGTGGTGGAGTTTGGTAAGGTCCCTGTCTGGCGAAACGATTACGGCATGAGGTTCCAACTAGGAAGAGGCATTTGTCTGATAATGGACTGAATAGGAGCGGATAAAAAGAATAGTACGGTAGTCAATATTTTGTAACACACCAATTGGTTTTTGGGTCTGGTTGTGTTACGTTCCGTCATCTGAGAGCGCATCCGATCTCACATCGACAAAGACCAGGTAATACATCTGTGCTTGAATGGATATGTTAGCGCGTTGCAGAATTATACCTCCCGCGCAGTTCACAGCTGTCCATAGTACACGACGCGGTCGAAATAGACCAGGAGGTCATTGTCACATTATCTTTCATTATCATGTAAAGATTAAATCCATGCCGAAGGGTCTTAAATATAACCTAAATAAGAAAAAGGTATAAAATGTTTTACAACGTGGTTCCTTTTCTTGCAGCTGGTGCCGCCACGCTCCGAATTCTCCTAAGCTTCGCAGTGGGTGGTCTCCTGGGCGACGTATTCCTTCATCTTCTACCGGAGGCCTGGCAGCATGACCTTGCGAGTACTAAAGGTAACAGTAATATCTTGCTTCGTCAGCAAGCTGAGAATCGAGTACTTTGTCCGTGTTGGACTTTCTAGAGATTTGACCGAAACTACATACAAGTTACAATGTCTTCCTTTAGCCAGCGAAACCGGCCGTAGATATGACATAGAAATCTGATACTACTTTCAGGAGTTCCAATACCTAATCCGACTAGCTAAACGTAATAATTTATCAAAAAAATCAAAGCTAATAAAATACTGGTCGATATTTTTAAATACTTTAGTAAAAAAAAACTAGATATACACTATGACAACTGACCGATTGTTTATTGCTTTGATTTGAGGTTTGAGGGACATGAGTAAATCGAACCCAGGCCACTCGCGTACTGTGAAATTAAAGCAAGCTGTCTGACCACTAGACAAATAACCCTTGCCCCGTGTTCATTTTATGTTTAAAACATGTTAGTAGGTTTTTTAGGATCGTGAGGAATCTTGCGTGTCTGAGAAATAATAAAAAATATTATTTCGAGGATATGTGAAGCACGCCAACCAGCACTGTAGCAACGTGGCGGGCCCTTTTCGGCTCCAAAACCCGCACAGATATTTGAGAACGCGGCCTTTGCCCAGCTGTGGGCACTTACAGGCTTCTACTTTGCTTGAGACGTATACATTTTAAAAATGTGAGCACATTTTATTTATTTATGTGTATATTAAACAGTTGATTAAATAATCATTTTAGCCACCGTTAAAAATACAGTTAATTAATTATTCTATTGTGTAGCTCTTCGCTGTTATCTTGGGAAGCCAACACACTCGCACCTCCACTACTGTGACGAATACTGATCTTTGTGTGTACTGTGTACTGATCCTTACTCTGTGACGTCTTACCTGCGTCAGGTTAATTCTGAACAACACTTGTTCTAATTTTTTTAAATAATACTTAGCACTATAATATATATTCTGTGATTGCGTTTACTAATATTTATGTTTACCTGCCCATATTACAAGAGGGTATGGGGACCAGCACTGGGGATAGGGAGCCGCCTGCACACTGTGGTGAATATGGGCAAAAATAAATTAAGGCCAACTTTCACTGGCGATTTCTTGGAAGTTCATTTACCCACATGTGGACTTAGAGATGCTGATCCAGGAGAAACGTTATGTGTATACGCCCTAATAGACTTTCGGCGTTTATGTTTCTTGTTGCGACTATAAAACGCATGTTACTCGTAATAAAGTTCACACAAACACAAGTCCATTGTCAAGTGCAACCCACACAATAACACTACGTATTTACATTTACATACATATACGAAACGTCGAGGTTTTGTGTCGCAAGCTTATCAATGCATAATAATTACTACTAGCAATTGAAATTCATATTGTTAGTCATGTTTTATTAGCAATACAGTTCAAGTTTGAATGCTGATAGTTTTATCATAAAATTCAGTTCCGAGTAGCGGAAATGTACAAATAACAACTACCTTAGTGTCTACGGAATAGAGTTGCTTTTGTTCTAAGCCGCGCTGATTCATCGTCGCCGGCACCGGCCGCGTGTTGGCCGTGTTTTGTGTTTCAAGTAATACGTCATAAGGATAAAAGTAATGTAAACAAACAACAAAATGTGTTACCGGCATAATTTATCTGAGTGTCATCGTATCCTGAGCGATTTGTTTGTACACCACCGAGTTAATCTTAAAAGTCATAGTCATTTAGAAATAATTCTTCTTCATAATGATTTCTAGTATTAGATTTTTTAGATCCCGACGTTTCGGTGGCTTGACAGCATCTGTGGTCACATCCTGATGTCATAGTTAACCCGGCTACAGTCAGCTTTATAAAAATATCGGGATCTAAAAACCTGAATTAAACGCGATAAAATAATTGTTACATTTCTAATTCTTCTTCAATAATATCCGGTATACATTTATTGGAGGTTTTGTCCATACACTCTAGGGAAGCAGGTTGGTGAACGCAGTGCCGGTCCCATAGCACTAATGATGCTGCTCCCCATCACTGGTCTGTGGGATCATCAACTGTGCAGGGGTTATTATAGTGCCTTAAGTGTACTTGGGCACACACAGTTACTCGTCTCTATCTTCCCGTATCTCATGTAGCGCTTATGCGATAAGATCGGAGGCAGGGTCGGTTGCGGGGCGGAAAATCTATGACTTGTGTTTGCACGATTATTGATGTCGACCGGGATTTGAACACAGGACCCATGGCTCAGGACATATACCTTTCCATGTAAGCCCGAAAACGTTACCCTTGCACTATGCTGCTCCCCATTACCAGTCTTTGTATTTTCTTGTTTTTCTGGATTCGGTGATGTTGATATTAGGAGACACTTTACACCCCACTACTTCGATCAAAGAATACTTCAGGGTAACGTCGAGGCGCTATTTCACGTCGGCCGGTGTACACCCTAACCCGCTGGTGGTCAACGCTAACACGCATAGCCCGACGATTGACGCGACGCCCGCGGAACGTTCAAGCCGAACCGGACGACGTCACACCATTAGACCGGCCGACCGTGGGTCGGTCTGTCCGTCGGTCGGTCTTAGTTGACTCTGCACAAACAGTTAGGTGTAGCAACATAGCACACAATACCCCGCCGACGCATAACAGCGTATCATGCAAAAATGACCATACACCCGACTATCAGGGCGGTTCGTACCGCCTACAGCTATCGAAACATCTCGACCGTTCGAGACGAGGTCCGAACCCCCTCTTGGACTAATGGTAAGAGCAGTAGATGTACACTTGTAGACCTCCTTCAATAGTAGTAATAAAACACTTGCGGTCTCAAGGGACGCAGGTGCAAAATCCTATAAATCTGTACTTCACCGAATACACACCCCACTACTTTCTTCAGGTACAGAAACTCACCCACGCGCTCGTCGTACCGGACGATATTGGCTAGTGGATTCTGTAGTCCCGCTGTCACATGCTCAAGGACAGTGGTTCCCGAACTGTGCCGCGATCCTAGGGGAGTCACGTGACGCAATCAATGCATTCCAAGAATAGCCTTCGTTCTATTAGCATTTGCTACGTCGTACTCGTGTGATACTGGCTTCTCTGCTGTTGCAGTAATCAAATCGAAGTACAGGTCACATATAAATTTAGAAAAATAAATGTGAATTATAATTTCATAACTTCTGCCCCGATTGTATTGTTTGTAGTTTTTTTATGATAACTAATACATATATTTCCAATTAATTCCAATCTTTCTTTGTCATATTTTCATTATTATACAAATTCAATTAATTTAAATATATTTACGACAATAGTCACTGACAAAAAACAATTCACGCTCGCTTGCCAACAAACACCCACACATACAGACTCGAACCGAAATTTACCAGCACATAGTGTAGTGTTTTTTAATTGTTATATAGAATATATTATGAACAAAAAGGTGTTAATTGTTGTACACCTTTTTGTTCATAATATATTCTATATTTACATTGTAATAATAGGAAGAGACCGACCCCCAAGTCACAGGTTACCCTGGTCTGGAGATACGAAAAATTGTGCCTCTTCTATAGGAACGTATAAAGATTTTATTCTTATATTATAAGAATGTATGAATTTAATAAACTTTTATCAAAGTAATTCAATTATTTCTTCTGTTCTTTTTTTTTAATCCATTAATTTTCTGTAATAAAAACAATATAAATAAATTATTGTATAATAATCTAAAATTATACTTAACGTTAAAAAATGTATTTTAAATCTTAATACTCGTATATAAGGCTATTAATTTTTTTAATATTTAAAATATAACTCTGGTCTAGAATTCACTACAAAGTGCGAAGTCTGATCTATTTATAAACCACACTAGATTTTTCGTTTACTGTAACCTAATAAATGTGACGTTTTACCACACTGAACATATCGTTATTTATTTTACATCATGGTAATAAAACTCTATAGCGTTGCTGTACTTATTACAGATAATGAGTAACAGAGCGCTGGCAGACGGTAATTAACCTTATCAAATGTTATTGTTTATTTATTGCATTGGACACGTTATCGTACGTGTGCACTGTGGCGGGAGTCGGAGTATAATTAATAGATGCTAATGGCACAGTTTGTTTTTACCCGACTGCGGGGAGCTAAGGAAGCGGACATCTTAGAAAACCTACCGTCTATCATTTATTTCTAAGACTAAAATGTACATACGCAATTGTACGACGCGAATATTTCAAGCTTGACAAACAAGCCGGACGTTGATTAACAGTAGCTACAAAGAAAACATACATTTTTCAATCCGTACGAAATTCTATTACTCAACCGTCTGTCCGTCTAGCATTAAAAAGGCTGTCTTTATAAATTATGAAACCATAATAAAAAATAAAAAAGTAATAATTACGGTTCTAACTCTGTCGTAAAGATGGCAAAACACAAAAACGTCCAACTTGTTGTCGTTGTTGTGCTAACTCTAAAGTAAAACAACAAATAATAAAATCAGCCAAGTGTGAGTCGGACACGCGCCAAGGATCTCGAATTGAATGAAAGAAAGCACAATTTGTAAAAACGTAAAGGTCATGTTCTGTGGTTGTACGGGAACCTCGGTGGGCGAACCCGACCCGCGCTTGCCAAGTTTTTTTTAATATTAGGTAACTTTTTAATTATTATTTTTTTATGGGTAAGGCGGCAAACGAACAAGCTGTTCACCTGATGGTAAGTGATTACCGTCACCCACGTACATCTGCAACACCAGAGATGCTGCAGGTGCGTTGACGGCCTTCAAGGGTATTTGGGAGATGGAACGGAGGATGAGGAGAGGAAGTAGGCCTCACTCACCGAACGAAACGCAGAAGCATAAGATGCCTCTACTTCACGCCGATATTCTGCGATGCCGTGGTACCAACCCGGTCCATGCGATCAGCAGCAAAAGCCGCCGCTTGGCTCTACCACGTTTATTAATGCATCTTTTTTTTAAATATTCACCAGTGTTGTTTGTCTATTACAGAAGGCGAACATGTATCAATGAAATGTGGTCTCTGGTGCTTATTTGGGATGCTCGTCTTCATTGTCGTGGAGAAACTCTTCGCTGCAGCAGAGGCCCATGATGACGAAGAAGAGGCAAAGCCCAATGGCCCGATCAAACAGATAGAGATAGAAGAGATCGAGAAGCTCCTAGAGGCCGAGAGGAAGAGCAGAGGGACGGCGAACGGGGACGGCATCTGCGGGGGGAACGGGACGGTGACGGCGCGGCAGCTCTACGACACCTGCGTGTTCAATAACACTAAGGGTATGATGCCGTTGGAGTTGTTATAATATTGTACAGTATGTGCGCGAGGGCAACATTCGGTCGCAAGGGTCCCGGTGTCGATCCGCCGGGCGCACCATGTGCAGAGGAATCTCACATTAGACCTCTTGTACGAATTTTACTACATAAATACAAAAATATATATGGCCCGACCTCTGGCCACTCCCATTATTGGGTATACGGTCGTGAGAGCTTATTTGTGATGATAGAGATTATCCTAATGTGTGATTTATTTCCAGCCGAAGGCGGATGCTGCAACGCCGTGCCCAATTCCAATGGTGCAGTTAAATGCAAAGGCAGCAATCGTTGGATGGGCAGGTGTCTCCTGCGAGAGGCGAGGGAGAAGGCGCTGCGAGTCAGCAAGGAGAAGAGCGAGAAGAAAGATGTCAGTTTTTTTATTAATCACCCATTCGTAATATTGTCCTGTTGGCCCGGTTCAGCCGTGGCTACAAATAACGCAGAACCCTTGCTGCGTTCACAATACAATTTACGTGACAAGCTACGTTTACTGTCTTTAAAACCGGGAAAGGCATTACTGTGAACCCAACGAGCCGTGGTAGCCTAGTGGTCAGGGCGCTCACTTTAGTGTCATAGAGCGCGAGTGACCTGGGTTCGATCCCCGGTGCCGGCACCACTAAAATTGTTATTAACAATTTTAAGTGCTGTATTTACCACGTGCTCAACGGTGAAGGAAAACATCGTGAGGAAACCTGCATGTCTGAGAAATAATAAAAATATTATTTCGAGGATATGTGAAGCTCGCCAACCTGCACTGGAGCAGCGTGGCGGGCCCTTCCCGGCTCCTAAACCCTCTCTGACACTAGTATTTGAGTAGGAGGCCTTTGCCCACCAGTGGGCACTTACAGGCTGTTACTTTACAACGATGTTACTGTTTACAACAATTCAAGTATTTATGAAGTGGAGCCGATATAGATCTTGGTGTGGCACTTATCAAAATCACAAATTACAAATAACAATAATTAAGGAGTACATTATTTAACCTGCATTGTGTGTGTGTGGCTGCGTGCGTGTGTGTGTGAGTGTTGCAGGAAAGTGTGTCGCTTAGTTTTTTTAAATCCATTACGTGATATGTTCCACCCGTTCTCCTCAGTTTATAATCTTCATAGGCCTCTCCTAAAGACTATCTATCACAAATCACGTCCCCGTGCCACCTGCGTCCATCGACGGAGAGTCGATGGACGCAGCACGTCGTCACTCCATCTTTCTTTCCCACTCGAGAACCTTCTTCTTTCTCCAACGGTTGTTGGTTGAGCTGGCTAATTCAACTTCAGCTTGCCGGTCCTCTGAGCTGTGTCGGTCACTTTGGTTCTACAGTGAATCAAAAACAATGAGCTCTCGTGACCATTTCCCCAAAACTGAGGTGGTCAGAGGTCTAGAAGTGGAGACATTTATTTTAGTTTTAACCCACTTTTCATCAGAACCAGAGCGCATTTGGAACAATTTGATAGGTAGTGAGCGCGTCTTCGTCTGAGTGTCCAGGCCAACGCCCTTCGAACTCGGGACTCATGGCTTGGAGTCACCCGGCTAACGTGGCGAGTCTGATATATTCATTTCTGACTACTGGTCTACCAATGGATCGTGTTCATTCCAGGTGGCTGGTTACCTGAACCTGATGGCGAACTCGATAGACAACTTCACGCACGGGCTGGCGGTGGGCGGTTCCTTCCTCGTGGGCTTCCGGGTGGGCCTGCTGACCACCTTCGCTATACTAGGTGAGTAGCTGACGACCCACTGACGCAGCGGGCAGTGCCACTGTGATACGGTTGCTGGGTTCGAACCGGATGGGAAATAAAAAATCCGCAATCACATGTTATGCGGTGGCTGATGTTAAAGTCAACTAAAAAACATAAAACTAAATAAGCATCTCAAATATGCCAAATCTAAATCATGAAAGCGTGTTGATTACGTCAACCATAGCCTTAAATAAATATCTCTGAAAAAGGAGAAAAAGAGTAGACAATGTAAATTTAAGATAAGTTAATGTTTTTTAACCAGCAACCTCACTTGCACACGATGCACCCCGCTCGCTGACTGTGGAGTGAAGAGCTATGGATTGGAGTATCTACCTCATATCGGTCTTCAACCGAAAAAGTGTCCACGAAAATGTATGAAATAGGTCAGAATGGCGCTGGTACAGCTAGAAGGTCAAGCCAAGGGAAGAACGGCACAAAATAACAGTCATTCTTATGAATAGAGTAGCGCCGATAGCCAAATGGGTTAGGTTGCGGACTACAAAACATGACGGCGTAAGTTCGATCCCGCCATTCGTTGGGGCAACAGGAGTATTAGTAATGTTACTTAATAAATAGCATTGCTAGTAGTCTTTAAAGTAAAAAAAAATTAGAGCGCCGTAAATAAAATGCTAAATAACTTTTGACATAGCAGCGCCATGTTCATTTCATACATTTGTGGATACATTATGATGGGTTGTTGGTAATTCGACGTAGTCCCGTTAGGAGGTGATAGGGATGACAATTTGCGATAATTTTAAACTCCTTACGCTTTATGCAAAAGTGAACCATTTTTGAGTCCTCATGTTTTTTTAGCTTTTTTCAAAATAATTCAATAATGCAACTTCAAAAATTTATGAAAAAAAAAGTAAATCTCATTTTTCTTCTGATTTATAAAAACTATTAAACACTTGTTATTTATCAATATTAAAACAACAAAGATCGATCCAAATTTAAAAATGCGAGACGAACAACGATGTTATTTCAACATATTAAAGAGATTTTTTCCCACTAAAATCCCTTAAAAACAAACAGAACGTTATGAAACTTGGCTTGCAGATTATTTTAAAAACATTTTCTTATCTTTGCAACAATGCATAACTACCAGAACCGACGAATCCAAATTCAATCAAGATGGGATTACAAACTACCACAATGGGCATTATGGGAGTGAGAAAGTGCACAAAAATCCTAATAAAAAGGGGCCAACAGGGTCGCAACGCCGTTTGTCGGTCAATGTGTGGATGGGAATAATTGACGACAATTTAATCGGAACACATTTTTCACCGACCAATCGAAATGCTGCAGCTTACGAAAATTTTTGACTAATGAAATGTTTGACCTCTTGAAAATGCTCCATATAGCTGTCTAGGCTTCGGCGTTGAAATGGTGGCGGTACATCCATAATCCACTCCGAATCTAAATCCCACAGATTAGTCTCATCATTGCAGGACATAGGTCTCTTCCAATGGGATCATTTGTTATGTTCACCACCCTCGCCAGGGCGGTTGGCAATGGAGTAGTTTTACATAATTAAGGTTTTAACGGAAGTCTTCTTAATTATTTTTCTTTATTACAGTGCATGAGATTCCCCACGAAGTAGGTGATTTCGCGATCCTCTTGAAGAGCGGCTTCTCACGGTGGGAAGCTGCGAAGGCACAATTGGTATGTAGTCATCATTTATTTATTAAAAGTTTTATTCATTGTAAGGTGAACAGTGAATATAGAAAAAGTGAAAGCATGAAAAGGGGGGGAAAGATGAATATCGCTAGTATATACTTATTATTTATCATATCCCATTGCACTGACGAAGAAAGCAGGAAAATTTCGTTTAGAACTGGATGTGTAATGTACTACTATTTAAAAACAAAAAACATTTATATATTATAAAATATAAATTATAATACTGTGTGTTTGTGTGTGAAAAATTAAATATAAAATGTCACCATGATCGAAGTATTTATAAGACAGGCCCAGGTCTGCATTCCCACAATAATCGTATAAAAACTTCAAGAACAATTCCTATGTAAGTTAAGTTTAGAAACTCCAGTTCATTTGTATTTGTTTTTCAGGCAACGGCCTCAGCCGGCCTGATCGGTGCCATGACAGCTGTAGTGTTCAGCGGTGCCAGGAACGCTATCGGTGAGTTCATTCACTCAGTTATAAACTATTGGTTGAGATTGGACGGAGGTTTATAATTTATATAGTAATCATGTGCACATAGATTTTATGTACTTAAAATATGGAAATAAAAACTGTCCAAACGCAAATCCCACTAGTACATGGACCATTCCGTTACATATCATCATTTTAAAAATTATTCTATTAAGTGGTAGGACTGCTTTTCTGTAGCCAATGAAACTCCAGTTCAAAGGGCATAGACAGCCAATCACAGGCTGTCAAAGTCAAAACTTTTTTGTTCAATTTAGGCTTCTTTAGCAAAACATGTGCGTTCATTGTGGTTATGTTCGCCTTGAGGCATTCCATCTTAGTCCTCAGGGGTCACAACACATCTGGAACCTGATTTTTTCAAAGTTGTTTACATGTGCCCAAAGGCAGCCACAGCCACTTACCATAATACTTGTTTTACCCAATATACTTCTACAGTCTGATGTTACATTTCTTTAGGCAGCAAGCCATTCTCTAAATGTAAAATTTAATCTTTAATTGTAACTGTGAAAAATAGTACCACTCTCTATCAAAGTCCTGTGAAGCGTTAGGCACACATTTTTAATTCTTTTATAATTTCTCTTTATCTAATATTCTCTTCTAGATAGACGAAAGTATAGACAAATTCACCTATCCTTTAGTATATATAATCTATAAGCTAATGTAGCTACCAACCATTCGGCACATATTGCATTAAAATATAAAACGAGTTGTGAACTGTGCCTTTGGTTTGTTACCCCTATTCACATGTCTAGTATATTATTATATCAAAGCCCTCGTCCTTTCCAGAGGCGAAGACATCATGGATCGCCCCATTCACGGCTGGCGGGTTCCTCCATATCGCTCTAGTGACTGTACTGCCGGACCTACTTCGGGAAGATGACAAGCGTGAGTCGGCCAAGCACTTGGCAGCTCTGCTTGCTGGCATCACAGTTATGGCGATCATGACGAAGTATTTTGGATAATCGTAGCAAAGGGAAGATGGATTTGAAAATGAAAATTAAGTGCTACTGGTGAAATTTGATGGAAATGGTAAATTGGGGGGAAAGTGTCATGTGGAAGCAATAATGTGCTGGTATCGAGTATAATATAATAATATAAAATGGAGCGAGTGCACACATATATAAAAGTTAACAGTGAATACTGAATTTAAAAAATCCTTTTGGATGTGGTATTTAAATTTTACAAAAATCACAATTCTTAATTAGTGTATTAGGTAATAAAATCATGTCTACCGTGTTATGAAACAAAGTTTAAATATTTTATATAGTGTTTCAAAAAGCTCATTAAAACTCATCAAAAACATTTTAATATTTAATTCATATTAAACATTCTGGCTGGTGTCAAGTGCATTGTAAAGCACAAATATTCCTCACTTGATTCTAAACTACATACATTGATTGTACATATGTAGTGGCAAGTAAGCCAAACATTTTTAATTCTGCATAATTATAATCATTTAACATATCTACAAGATGTAGACTTCAACTTTAAAAATATTTTTGATACTCTATTATCAAGTCCCAACATGGACACTAAAAGTATTACAAATTATTTCAAATTAATTCTTTATGTAAGCGAGATATTGTAGAGGTACTTTATATTCATTAGAAGAATATATTAGTATAAAAGCTGTAAGCCATTCGTAATTAGTGTACACAATTAGATTAGTAGTAAATAGAGAGTAAGGTTTAAGAAGTGCTGTGAGAGCATGTAGTCATTGAAATAAGTGAAAATGTATAAATGCACATTTAAATGTAACAAAAAATTATAAGACAATGAAATAAAAAAATGTTACGTTTAAGTGCTAATTCACCACCATCTTGGTGCTATATCTAATCATGGTGTGAGTACCTAATCATGATGTTTCAAGCACATGTGCAATTGCCACCGTGCATTGGAGCCATGTTGCAGGCTTTCCTCTGCAGCTTAACCCGATTACAATAGAAGAAAGCCTGTGCCCAGTCGGACAATTACAGACTGTTGAGTTTTACCTTTTTTCAACTGTCAGAACTTAGTTGTTTGTTTATACACAAATATTGATTGTAGTCAGTCGATTTTCCGAACCAACGCCTATCAGAAACCAAAGAGTCAGTTCTGTAATAGACAATATTAAGTGTCAAATCCTTGGGTAGTGTTTTAATAGGTTTATATAATAAAAGTGAATGCATTTTAAAATATATAATGAAGTTATACCGGCCATTACTACTGAAATGAAACATCTATACAGTGGGATAAAAAAAATTTGACCAACATATTTTCTAGTTATTCCTTGAATTATTTACTTTCTTCTAGTAGTATAGGGCGATGTGGAAAAATGTGGGTTGCTATACATTAGCTACGACATGATTGCCAACTGGAAATCCTTAATCTCTACTAACCCTAGCTTGCTCGACAGGCGTGAATTCTTATATCTATACCAATATTAATATATACATACTAATACATAATTATATTTCGTTGTGCAGGCTAATCATTAAATCCACGAGCCATTTTTTAATTTTTTTTAGATTGTTCATTATGATGTCAGCGCCGGGTACAACAGCTTGTACAATAATATAATGGCTCAATTCTGAGCAGAAACATTAGTTTTATTTTTGAGCGCCCGAAAAATTAATGTGTACAGTATACTTGTAGTAACTAAAGAATAACTTGGCAGTGATTCAAGTGAAACATATTAAAGAAACTATGATATGTTTATACTATTTGAAATAAGTTCTTAATTATCAAACAATATCTATTGTGCGACTAATATTCAAACATAAATGTTGCCGAGTCCTGTGCTAGATTTTATATAAAGTCAGTTATTACTTTTTTTATTAAATTTCAGGCTTGTTTAAAGCTCTTATGTAAGTCAAAATCTACACCTTCATCATATTAAGAGGTAGTGACATCACTACCTCTTAATATGATCCACTTTTAAATAGAATTTAGTTGTTAGTAGAAATGTTATTGTGATAATTAAACTATTCGCTCATTACTATATACACTTACCTCTGTCATTTGTTATACCCTCTTGCAACTAATTTTATTTCTGTGTAGAAATATACAAGTATAGAATAGTCTTAAAGTATATTGTGATAATAAAAGCCATTTATAAGTATTGTAATGTGTAAACATATTTTACGGAAACGTGTTGAAATCATTAAAAGATACGTCAGCATTAAAGTTTTTCATTTATCAACAACAGATTTCTCAGTTTAGAAATATCGATATTTTGTGTAAATATTTAAATACTGTATTTTCTAAATCTTTACACAGTCTTTAAAGCGCAGCAACGGCCGGAACCTCTCCGCATTCGCAATTGCTCCTTCAGTCTCTTCGGCAATTCCAAGTTAAATCTTTGTGTGTACAATATAGTATATTTTCATTCATTCGTTTCATTCAAGTTACGTCACGTGGCGCGATTTATGGACCGAATGAATATCGTTACCCGCCGTGTGGGTCGTAACGATAGTTTTTTTTTAATAAATACCTGCGTCTTTTCAGCACGAAACAGGTTGAAAAATTTCAACGTGTTTTTCATATACGTTTACATTCCATACAGGTTATAGAAAATTTTGATATCACTATACTTCATACATCTAGACCGCAGTGATTATGTTATAACAAGGGACAACGATATTTAAAAAAAATACGTTACGTCGCCTATGCTGTTTGGTTTTCGGATCTGCTAGTATTGTGATGCGTCTAGTGTGACATATTGCACCTGAACCTTCCTCCGATGTAGCGTTATCTCACCGGCAGCACCGCTGGTGTTGCAGATGTACGTGGAGAAGGTTATCACTTACCATCAGGTGAACCGCTTGCCCGTTTGCCGTCTTTTCCATAAAAAAAAAATCAACAGAAAAATCGAGTCATGTTTCTTATTATAGGCACCTACTTTGGCTACACTGAGTCGTGCTAAACGGAGATTGAAGCGTGTGCTTATTTTAGCTCCGTAATTACAAAAGAGACAAAAGATAACGTAGGATATTTTTTACATTAGAGTAAAAGGGTCTATTTCTTAACGTTAGTTATGGTATGTGGTTAGTGCAGTAGCTCATGATCAAACTTGCAAACTTCAATAAAAGAAGGTTATAGATGCGTTGTCATCCATAAAGACCTTGCAAACTGAAACATTACAGCGGTTGCTATGATTCGGAAAGAGGGTGGCATCCACCCAGGAGGCTCCCACGTAGAAAGGTAGTCCTACCACCAAGTAAACGTGCGGTAAGCAATCACAACGCCGGGAATATAAAAACAAAATTAAACTCGATAAAATCCGTAAATAATAGTTCCTTTTCAGTAGTAATGTACATTCAAATAAATTTGAATGGAAAATCAAATCTTATTTTTAAATAACAATATGTTCAAAACGGCAGTAAATAAAATAAAACTTTCTTATTGCGATTTGCCTTTATTTTTAAAAATAACGCTATGGTATTAAACAATGAGACCGTGTATATATAATACATTCCTATAAATATGAAACCTTACAAGACAGAAAATTAATTTCACACTAAACTAGATCGAGTTTTATCTCATCTCTTCATTAAAATGGACAGAATGGCAACACTACTAGCCATTATGAGATTATGACTAGTTATATTTACATTTCTTCCACAATAAGATATAGGTCGTTTGTAGGCTAAGGCATAAGGTTAAAATTAATATTTAGTATAAAAAAGGAAGTGTAAAACAGATTCATTTCGATTCTTGTATTTGAATACATTAAGAGAACAAAAATTAAAAAAAAAATCGTGTCTATGGCAGTAGATTGATAAAAACAAGAAATTAAAAAATATGTGTTATATTTCTTATTCCCTTCAGTTTAATTTTAAAAGGCCGAATGTATTGAAAGTTTTTATTCATAAAAGGATATGAAACAAATTTGATTAATTTTATTTATATTTTAAATGCTCGCGACAAGGCCATAGAGTTATCTAATGTAAAAGAGTACTTCTACCTATCATTTCATTCATTACATAGACACGATAGCTAAAATTTAAATGCTAATAAACATGGCATGTAGGTATTTATAAACATTAATATAAAAAGAAAAGCAAGATGTTCACATAACATAGACTTTTTCGACGCGCTTCATGCAAAACACCTCCTTCGTCTTCGGGCATATGATTGATCCGTGTTCTTTCATCATTTCCTTAAGAGCCTGCAATAGAAAGTAAATCTGTATATGCTCCTATACCAGTTACAGTTTCCGTTAAGTAATGTAATAAAAAAAGCTCTTTAATAGTACAGTTCTGTTAGAAAAAAAAAGCGTGTATGTGATAACATAAGGCAATCTCAAATGTCATCGTTTTGCCGTTGATACTATTGTAGTTAGTCTATAGTAGACCTAGAGGCACTCAACAACAACCACCACCACCACAACAACTTGCCGAATTATGTGGAAAAAAATATGCGTGAGGTGCATATCTCTCTGTGTGTGTGTGTGTGTGTGAGTAAGCGCGGGCGTACCTTCTCGCCGTAGACCTGTCCGTTGGGCAGCGCCATGGGCTGGTTGTGCTCGTTGAGCGGCTCGTGCGAGATGCGGCACACGAGGCGCGAGTGCGAGCAGTGCGCGTGCGGCAACGTGCGCGCGAGCTCGTTCAGAGGCGCAGCGCACGCCGGGCACGCAGACACCTTCGTGCTCTCGTTGAAGCACTGAGTGCGCACGAGTTACGGACGCTGTTGCTTCTATTTTTGTAGACGAGTCACATTACCAGAGAAAAATAATTATTTTTCACCAAGACAATGCGCCGTCTCACACCTCAGCGGTTGCAATGGCGTAAATCCACGAATTACGGATTTAACTGCTTGGTCATCCTCTTTACTCACCAGATCTAGCCCCAAGTTACTTTTATTTTTGGTCCCTAATCTAAAAAGCGCGATTTTCACAAATTTCATAAATGAGGAAGTCATAACCTTCGTTACCAATTATTTTGCAGAGAAAGACTCCGAGTACTATTTGGACGGGTTAAAGAGATGGGAGCATCGCTGGGAGAAGTGTGCAGACTTACAAGGAGACTATTGAGGTCAAACGCAAACCTATTTTTCATAAAAAAAAATACTATGTAGAAAAATAAAAATTAATTTAAAAAGAAATATCTTTGTTAGGTCAGAAAATTATCAGGCCACCCTCGTACGTACGTACATCGTATACGTAACCGACTTATAGTAATTTTCGTTGCACCATCGTTAAAATATTGTCGCAAAACATCAAAGTGCACGCGGCACGCGTCCTGAGCTTCACTTGTCGTTAAAACGTTCCCACTTGAGAATAGTTCGTTTCCTTACAGCTACTATGTCTCAGTTCTATGAGCTCTGTGGTCTGTCAGTGGCATCTATATTATTAAAGCTGAACGCATTCAAGCAGGCGTTATCTTTTATAAACGTAGGGTTACCCTATAACGTAAATTTACGGGGCAAGGAGCATATGGGGCTTGCACCGATCAACCGTGCTCCTCACCAGCACCAGCCTAAGAGATGTATTAACGTATCATGCGTTAACACAAATGTATTTCTTATATTGACACAAATATAATTTTGAAAAGGATATGGTGTATTGAGAGCGGCAAGGCCGAGTTGCAATGTGACTGGCAGTTGAGGTAATCGGGCGGGATGGAGCAACCTTGCGTGTTCCCAGCGGAACTGAGCGACTAGCGCACGCCAGCGGCTCACTTCAAGCAACGAGCGGTATGGCTCTACATCTGTAACAATTTTGTAATAAAAGGTTCTTAAAAATATACTGAAAAATGTACAAAAAAAATATACAATTTCGTTTTATTAAACTGGAGTGTCAAACAAACTAACAGTCCACCTGATGGTAAGTGGGTACTGCACCCCACGGACACCTACAACAACTACAATCGAAGAGGGTTACAGGTGCGTTGTCACCCCTCGCTCACCCAGCACAGACGGAATTCCTCACAGCCTGTAATCGTCTCTCTTGGCATAAATAAAAACTGCTTGTCAGCACTAATAATGTTTCTATTGACCGGGAAAGGCAGAGTTTGTTGTAGAATTATTAGATGACGTTCGTGATGATGTTAAGAGTATTTCATACCATCAGTACCCTGCATACAAGATTTTATAGCCAAAATTTGAATTAAATTTTATAGACCAGTCACTGGTACTGTTGCTGATGTACGTGGGCAACGTTAACCACTTACCACCAGGTGAGCCGTGCATGAACGTTTGCCGCCTTTAACATATAAAAAAATAAATAGTAATACCTGTATCCTTAGGGAAAGCCAGCATCCCCATACAGTGCTGTATGTCTTGCAGCTGACCCTCCTCGTACGTAGAGAAATGTTTCTTCGCGTAACGCACCGCTTCCAGCCGTTTGTCCTCGCGGACCAACTCTATGAACTCCTGGAAAGTAAATCGTCTATTAGTATTAATTATTAACTGCTCAAGCAATGTCAGAAAGTCGTTCAACAGAGAGAGATAGAGAAACAATCTCTGTTCGCTCATACAACTCTAGAATATTTTATGATAAAATAATACAACAAATCAGGAGACACTCTCTTATAACGCCATAGCAAGTAGCACAGGACAGGTTAAATGGAACATCTAGCTGTCAAGAAACAAAAAGTATTTCATTTATTATAAATATGCCGACGTTAAACCAAGATCGCTGCAGGTGTCAAACGCTGGTAATGTTAATCACGTTAGCTTAGGATATGCGTCCTCTCTCATGTAAGTTGGACAAATGACATCCTAATCCAGGTGCATGTCCATCTCTGTATCTCTTCTCTGAGCCTATTTATATTCGCTGCTGAACACAGGCCTCACCGATAAAGCACCAGTAAGTCTATGATGCAGTAATTTCTGTGACGCAGACATCCTCACATTAGCGATACTGCTCACCATCCACACCGCCACCGGTCTGCGGGATCTGGGTTCGGTTCGCTGCTAGCGGGGTGCGCCTGCATGCAGACGAGGTTGGCGTTTGGAGATAGGCGCGGTATGCTCCCCACCTGTATGCGGATGTTGAACTCCATGGTGGAGCTCAGTTTGCGCAGCTTGGACTTGTTGTCGGCGCACCACTGCAGGCAGCGGGCGGTGCGCCGCGCGGCCAGCTCGCGCTCCACCTCGGCCGCTGCCTGGTAGATATCTGACGGGAAGTCATCGTGTGTAAATGTTACTGCCATCATTTCTTCTCAAGTATTCCTATTCAACATCGATATCTACACTAATAAATAAAATGTATGCACGTTTGAACGGATTTACTACTGGGTAAACTGGACATATCATAAAGCAGAGTCTTACTCTGTCTTAGCTAAAAACGGTCAGATGAGACTGCAGACATTTACTTATATATATTTCATATTCTCACGCAAACAGATACACAAACTCACATATGCATATATAATCTCACACACACACCCATGAACTAACTTAATCATTTCAAATTAGTTTAAATGCTAAATTTGGTTTTAAGTATATTTCCATACTCCATTTATAGTTACCTAATATAAATAATGTCCTGTTTATTGTTTGTACATCGGCCTTGACTCTTGAAATCGTTTACTTCCCCCATAGGATCGGATACGTCTAGTGTGGGGGCTAGCATATCGTACATCTTTGGACATCCTTTTTAAATAGAATATTTTTTATTTAACTGAAAATTTATTTCACCGGCTATGTTTTATCTATCCTAATATTACAAATGCAAAAGTTTGTATGTTTGTCGTACATCATACCATGAAACCGGATATTGTTCACGCGTGAACCGGAACGTAGTCGCTGGCGCGGGCGGTTACAAGCCCCACTACTAAATTCGTTACAAACGAATACACACTACATACTAATACGAGAAATGAAACTTTAAATAATACATTTTATCATACAGTCCATGTGCTTTATTTCTCATGCAGAGCTAGGATACCATAATATGACATATATATATATATACATATATATATATATATATATATATATATATATATATATATATATATATATATATATATATATATATATATATATATATATATATATATATATATATATATATATATATATATATATATATATATATATATATATATATATATATATATATATATATATATATATATATATATATATATATATATATATATATATATATATATATATATATATATATATATATATATATATATATATATATATATATATATATATATATATATATATATATATATATATATATATATATATATATATATATATATATATATATATATATATATATATATATATATATATATATATATATATATATATATATATATATATATATATATATATATATATATATATATATATATATATATATATATATATATATATATATATATATATATATATATATATATATATATATATATATATATATATATATATATATATATATATATATATATATATATATATATATATATATATATATATATATATATATATATATTTTAAATCTTAATACTCGTATATAAGGCTATTAATTTTTTTTAAATATTCACCAGTGTTGTTTGTCTATTACAGAAGGCGAACATGTATCAATGAAATGTGGTCTCTGGTGCTTATTTGGGATGCTCGTCTTCATTGTCGTGGAGAAACTCTTCGCTGCAGCAGAGGCCCATGAGGAAGAAGAGGCGAAGCCCAATGGCCCGATCAAACAGATAGAGATAGAAGAGATCGAGAAGCTCCTAGAGGCCGAGAGGAAGAGCAGAGGGACGGCGAACGGGGACGGCATCTGCGGGGGGAACGGGACGGTGACGGCGCGGCAGCTCTACGACACCTGCGTGTTCAATAACACTAAGGGTATGATGCCGTTGGAGTTGTTATAATATTGTACAGTATGCGCGCGAGGGCAACATTCGGTCGCAAAGGTCCCGGTGCGGTCGATCCGCCGGGCGCACCATGTGCAGAGGAATCTCACATTAGACCTCTTGTACGAATTTTACTACATAAATACAAAAATATATATGGCCCGACCTCTGGCCACTCCCATTATTGGGTATACGGTCGTGAGAGCTTATTTGTGATGATAGAGATTATCCTAATGTGTGATTTATTTCCAGCCGAAGGCGGGTGCTGCAACGCCGTGCCCAATTCCCAATGGTGCAGTTAAATGCAAAGGCAGCAATCGTTGGATGGGCAGGTGTCTCCTGCGAGAGGCGAGGGAGAAGGCGCTGCGAGTCAGCAAGGAGAAGAGCGAGAAGAAAGATGTCAGTTTTTTTATTAATCACCCATTCGTAATATTGTCCTGTTGGCCCGGTTCAGCCGTGGCTACAAATAACGCAGAACCCTTGCTGCGTTCACAATACAATTTACGTTACAAGCTACGTTTACTGTCTTTAAAACCGGGAAAGGCATTACTGTGAACCCAACGAGCCGTGGTAGCCTAGTGGTCAGGGCGCTCACTTTAGTGTCATAGAGCGCGAGTGACCTGGGTTCGATCCCCGGTGCCGGCACCACTAAAATTGTTATTAACAATTTTAAGTGCTGTATTTACCACGTGCTCAACGGTGAAGGAAAACATCGTGAGGAAACCTGCATGTCTGAGAAATAATAAAAATATAATTTCGTGGATATGTGAAGCTCGCCAACCTGCACTGGAGCAGCGTGGCGGGCCCTTCCCGGCTCCTAAACCCTCTCTGACACTAGTATTTGAGTAGGAGGCCTTTGCCCACCAGTGGGCACTTACAGGCTGTTACTTTACAACGATGTTACTGTTTACAACAATTCAAGTATTTATGAAGTGGAGCCGATATAGATCTTGGTGTGGCACTTATCAAAATCACAAATTACAAATAACAATAATTAAGGAGTACATTATTTAACCTGCATTGTGTGTGTGTGGCTGCGTGCGTGTGTGTGTGGCTGCGTGCGTGTGTGTGTGAGTGTTGCAGGAAAGAGTGTCGCTTAGTTTTTTTAAATCCATTACGTGATATGTTCCACCCGTTCTCCTCAGTTTATAATCTTCATAGGCCTCTCCTAAAGACTATCTATCACAAATCACGTCCCCGTGCCACCTGCGTCCATCGACGGAGAGTCGATGGACGCAGCACGTCGTCACTCCATCTTTCTTTCCCACTCGAGAACCTTTTTCTTTCTCCATCGGTTGTTGGTTGAGCTGGCTAATTCAACTTCAGCTTGCCGGTCCTCTGAGCTGTGTCGGTCACTTTGGAATCAAAAACAATGAGCTCTCGTGACCATTTCCCCAAAACTGAGGTGGTCAGAGGTCTAGAAGTGGAGACATTTATTTTAGTTTTAACCTACTTTTCATCAGAACCAGAGCGCATTTGGAACAATTTGATAGGTAGTGAGCGCGTCTTCGTCTGAGTGTCCAGGCCAACGCCCTTCGAACTCGGGACTCATGGCTTGGAGTCACCCGGCTAACGTGGCGAGTCTGATATATTCATTTCTGACTACTGGTCTACCAATGGATCGTGTTCATTCCAGGTGGCTGGTTACCTGAACCTGATGGCGAACTCGATAGACAACTTCACGCACGGGCTGGCGGTGGGCGGTTCCTTCCTCGTGGGCTTCCGGGTGGGCCTGCTGACCACCTTCGCTATACTAGGTGAGTAGCTGACGACCCACTGACTCAGCGGGCAGTGCCACTGTGATACGGTTGCTGGGTTCGAACCGGATGGGAAATAAAAAATCCGCAATCACATGTTATGCGGTGGCTGATGTTAAAGTCAACTAAAAAACATAAAACTAAATAAGCATCTCAAATATGCCAAATCTAAATCATGAAAGCGTGTTGATTACGTCAACCATAGCCTTAAATAAATATCTCTGAAAAAGGAGAAAAAGAGTAGACAATGTAAATTTAAGATAAGTTAATGTTTTTTAACCAGCAACCTCACTTGCACACGACGCACCCCGCTCGCTGACTGTGGAGTGAAGAGCTATGGATTGGAGTATCTACCTCATATCGGTCTTCAACCGAAAAAGTGTCCACGAAAATGTATGAAATAGGTCAGAATGGCGCTGGTACAGCTAGAAGGTCAAGCCAAGGGAAGAACGGCACAAAATAACAGTCATTCTTATGAATAGAGTAGCGCCGATAGCCAAATGGGTTAGGTTGCGGACTACAAAACATGACGGCGTAAGTTCGATCCCGCCATTCGTTGGGGCAACAGGAGTATTAGTAATGTTACTTAATAAATAGCATTGCTAGTAGTCTTTAAAGTAAAAAAAAATTAGAGCGCCGTAAATAAAATGCTAAATAACTTTTGACATAGCAGCGCCATGTTCATTTCATACATTTGTGGATACATTATGATGGGTTATTGGTAATTCGACGTAGTCCCGTTAGGAGGTGATAGGGATGACAATTTGCGATAATTTTAAACTCCTTACGCTTTATGCAAAAGTGAACCATTTTTGAGTCCTCATGTTTTTTTAGCTTTTTTCAAAATAAATCAATAATGCAACTTCAAAAATTTATGAAAAAAAAAAGTAAATCTCATTTTTCTTCTGATTTATAAAAACTATTAAACACTTGTTATTTATCAATATTAAAACAACAAAGATCGATCCAAATTTAAAAATGCGAGACGAACAACGATGTTATTTCAACATATTAAAGAGATTTTTTCCCACTAAAATCCCTTAAAAACAAACAGAACGTTATGAAACTTGGCTTGCAGATTATTTTAAAAACATTTTCTTATCTTTGCAACAATGCATAACTACCAGGACCGACGAATCCAAATTCAATCAAGATGGGATTACAAACTACCACAATGGGCATTATGGGAGTGAGAAAGTGCACAAAAATCCTAATAAAAAGGGGCCAACAGGGTCGCAACGCCGTTTGTCGGTCGATGTGTGGATGGGAATAATTGACGACAATTTAATCGGAACACATTTTTCACCGACCAATCGAAATGCTGCAGCTTACGAAAATTTTTGACTAATGAAATGTTTGACCTCTTGAAAATGCTCCATATAGCTGTCTAGGCTTCGGCGTTGAAATGGTGGCGGTACATCCATAATCCACGCCGAATCTAAATCCCACAGATTAGTCTCATCATTGCAGGACATAGGTCTCTTCCAATGGGATCATTTGTTATGTTCACCACCCTCGCCAGGGCGGTTGGCAATGGAGTAGTTTTACATAATTAAGGTTTTAACGGAAGTCTTCTTAATTATTTTTCTTTATTACAGTGCATGAGATTCCCCACGAAGTAGGTGATTTCGCGATCCTCTTGAAGAGCGGCTTCTCACGGTGGGAAGCTGCGAAGGCACAATTGGTATGTAGTCATCATTTATTTATTAAAAGTTTTATTCATTGTAAGGTGAACAGTGAATATAGAAAAAGTGAAAGCATGAAAAGGGGGGGAAAGATGAATATCGCTAGTATATACTTATTATTTATCATATCCCATTGCACTGACGAAGAAAGCAGGAAAATTTCGTTTAGAACTGGATGTGTAATGTACTACTATTTAAAAACAAAAAACATTTATATATTATAAAATATAAATTATAATACTGTGTGTTTGTGTGTGAAAAATTAAATATAAAATGTCACCATGATCGAAGTATTTATAAGACAGGCCCAGGTCTGCATTCCCACAATAATCGTATAAAAACTTCAAGAACAATTCCTATGTAAGTTAAGTTTAGAAACTCCAGTTCATTTGTATTTGTTTTCAGGCAACGGCCTCAGCCGGCCTGATCGGTGCCATGACAGCTGTAGTGTTCAGCGGTGCCAGGAACGCTATCGGTGAGTTCATTCACTCAGTTATAAACTATTGGTTGAGATTGGACGGAGGTTTATAATTTATATAGTAATCATGTGCACATAGATTTTATGTACTTAAAATATGGAAATAAAACCTGTCCAAACGCAAATCCCACTAGTACATGGACCATTCCGTTACATATCATCATTTTAAAAATTATTCTATTAAGTGGTAGGACTGCTTTTCTGTAGCCAATGAAACTCCAGTTCAAAGGGCATAGACAGCCAATCACAGGCTGTCAAAGTCAAAACTTTTTTGTTCAATTTAGGCTTCTTTAGCAAAACATGTGCGTTCATTGTGGTTATGTTCGCCTTGAGGCATTCCATCTTAGTCCTCAGGGGTCACAACACATCTGGAACCTGATTTTTTCAAAGTTGTTTACATGTGCCCAAAGGCTGGCTGTGGCTGCCTTTGGGCACATGTACTTATATACTTACCATAATACTTGTTTTACCCAATATACTTCTACAGTCTGATGTTACATTTCTTTAGGCAGCAAGCCATTCTCTAAATGTAAAATTTAATCTTTAATTGTAACTGTGAAAAATAGTACCACTCTCTATCAAAGTCCTGTGAAGCGTTAGGCACACATTTTTAATTCTTTTATAATTTCTCTTTATCTAATATTCTCTTCTAGATAGACGAAAGTATAGACAAATTCACCTATCCTTTAGTATATATAATCTATAAGCTAATGTAGCTACCAACCATTCGGCACATATTGCATTAAAATATAAAACGAGTTGTGAACTGTGCCTTTGGTTTGTTACCCTATTCACATGTCTAGTATATTATTATATCAAAGCCCTCGTCCTTTCCAGAGGCGAAGACATCATGGATCGCCCCATTCACCGCTGGCGGGTTCCTCCATATCGCTCTAGTGACTGTACTGCCGGACCTACTTCGGGAAGATGACAAGCGTGAGTCGGCCAAGCACTTGGCAGCTCTGCTTGCTGGCATCACAGTTATGGCGATCATGACGAAGTATTTTGGATAATCGTAGCAAAGGGAAGATGGATTTGAAAATGAAAATTAAGTGCTACTGGTGAAATTTGATGGAAATGGTAAATTGGGGGGAAAGTGTCATGTGCAAGCAATAATGTGCTGGTATCGAGTATAATATAATAATATAAAATGGAGCGAGTGCACACATATATAAAAGTTAACAGTGAATACTGAATTTAAAAATCCTTTTGGATGTGGTATTTAAATTTTACAAAATCACAATTCTTAATTAGTGTATTAGGTAATAAAATCATGTCTACCGTGTTATGAAACAAAGTTTAAATATTTTATATAGTGTTTCAAAAAGCTCATTAAAACTCATCAAAAACATTTTAATATTTAATTCATATTAAACATTCTGGCTGGTGTCAAGTGCATTGTAAAGCACAAATATTCCTCACTTGATTCTAAACTACATACATTGATTGTACATATGTAGTGGCAAGTAAGCCAAACATTTTTAATTCTGCATAATTATAATCATTTAACATATCTACAAGATGTAAACTTCATCTTTAAAAATATTTTTGATACTCTATTATCAAGTCCCAACATGGACACTAAAAGTATTACAAATTATTTCAAATTAATTCTTTATGTAAGCGAGATATTGTAGAGGTACTTTATATTCATTAGAAGAATATATTAGTATAAAAGCTGTAAGCCATTCGTAATTATTGTACACAATTAGATTAGTAGTAAATAGAGAGTAAGGTTTAAGAAGTGCTGTGAGAGCATGTAGTCATTGAAATAAGTGAAAATGTATAAATGCACATTTAAATGTAACAAAAAAATTATAAGACAATGAAATAAAAAAATGTTATGTTTAAGTGCTAATTCACCACCATCTTGGTGCTATATCTAATCATGGTGTGAGTACCTAATCATGATGTTTCAAGCACATGTGCAATTGCCACCGTGCATTGGAGCCATGTTGCAGGCTTTCCTCTGCAGCTTAACCCGATTACAATAGAAGAAAGCCTGTGCCCAGTCGGACAATTACAGACTGTTGAGTTTTACCTTTTTTCAACTCTCAGAACTAAGTTGTTTATACACAAATATTGATTGTAGTCAGTCGATTTTCCGAACCAACGCCTATCAGAAACCAAAGAGTCAGTTCTGTAATAGACAATATTAAGTGTCAAATCCTTGGGTAGTGTTTTAATAGGTTTATATAATAAAAGTGAATGCATTTTAAAATATATAATGAAGTAATACCGGCCATTACTACTGAAATGAAAAATCTATACAGTGGGATAAAAAAAATTTGACCAACATATTTTCTAGTTATTGCTTGAATTATTTACTTTCTTCTAGTAGTATAGGGCGATGTGGAAAAATGTGGGTTGCTATACATTAGCTACGACATGATTGCCAGCTGGAAATCCTTAATCTCTACTAACCCTAGCTTGCTCGACAGGCGTGAATTCTTATATCTATACCAATATTAATATATACATCTATACAAATACATAATTTTATTTCGTTGTGCAGGCTAATCATTAAATCCACGAGCCATTTTTTAATTTTTTTTTGATTGTTCATTATGATTTCAGCGCCGGGTACAACAGCTTGTACAATAATATAATGGCTCAATTCTGAGCAGAAACATTAGTTTTATTTTTGAGCGCCCGAAAAATTAATGTGTACAGTATACTTGTAGTAACTAAAGAATAACTTGGCAGTGATTCAAGTGAAACATATTAAAGAAACTATGATATGTTTATACTATTTGAAATAAGTTCTTAATTATCAAACAATATCTATTGTGCGACTAACATTCAAATATAAATGTTGCCGAGTCCTGTGCTAGATTTTATATAAAGTCATTTATAACTTTTTTTATTAAATTTCAGGCTTGCTTAAGAGCTTTAATCTTATGAAAGTCAAAATCTACACCTCCATCATATTAAGAGGTAGTGATGTAGAAACTCCACTTTTAAATAAAATTTAGTTGTTAGTAGAAATGTTATTGTGATAATTAAACTATTCGCTCATTACTATATACACTTACCTCTATCATTTGTTATACCCTCTTGCAACTAATTATATTTCTGTGTAGAAATATACAAGTATAGAATAGTCTTAAAGTATATTGTGATAATAAAAGCCATTTATAAGTATTGTAATGTGTAAACATATTTTACGGAAACGTGTTGAAATCATTAAAAGATACGTCAGCATTATAGTTTTTCATTTATCAAGAACAGATTTCTCAGTTTAGAAATAACGATATTTTGTGTAAATATTTAAATACTGTATTTTCTAAATCTTTACACAGTCCTTAAAGCGCAGCAACGGCCGGAACCTCTCCGCATTCGCAATTGCTCCTTCAGTCTCTTCGGCAATTCCAAGTTAAATCTTTGTGTGTACAATATAGTATATTTTCATTCATTCGTTTCATTCAAGTTACGTCACGTGGCGCGATTTATGGACCGAATGAATATCGTTACCCGCCGTGTGGGTCGTAACGATAGTTTTTTTTAATAAATACCTGCGTCTTTTCAGCACGAAACAGGTTGAAAAATTTCAACGTGTTTTTCATATACGTTTACATTCCATACAGGTTATAGAAAATTTTGATATCACTATACTTCATACATCTAGACCGCAGTGATTATGTTATAACAAGGGACAACGATATTTAAAAAAAATACGTTACGTCGCCCATGCTGTTTGGTTTTCGGATCTGCTAGTATTGTGATGCGTCTAGTGTGACATATTGCACCTGAACCTTCCTCCGATGTAGCGTTATCTCACCGGCAGCACCGCTGGTGTTGCAGATGTACGTGGAGAAGGTTATCACTTACCATCAGGTGAACCGCTTGCTCGTTTGCCGTCTTTTCCATAAAAAAAAAATCAACAGAAAAACGAGTCGTTTCTTATTATAGGCACCTACTTTGGCTACACTGAGTCGTGCTAAACGGAGATTGAAGCGTGTGCTTATTTTAGCTCCGTAATTACAAAAGAGACAAAAGATAACGTAGGATATTTTTTATTTTAGAGTAAAAGGGTCTATTTCTTAACGTTAGTTATGGTATGTGGTTAGTGCAGTAGCTTATAAGCAAACTTGCAAACTTCAATAAAAGAAGGTTATAGATGCGTTGTCATCCATAAAGACCTTGCAAACTGAAACATTACAGCGGTTGCTATGATTCGGAAAGAGGGTGGCATCCACCCAGGAGGCTCCCACGTAGAAAGGTAGTCCTACCACCAAGTAAACGTGCGGTAAGCAATCACAACGCCGGGAATATAAAAACAAAATTAAACTCGATAAAATCCGTAAATAATAGTTCCTTTTCAGTAGTAATGTACATTCAAATAAATTTGAATGGAAAATCAAATCTTATTTTTAAATAACAATATGTTCAAAACGGCAGTAAATAAAATAAAACTTTCTTATTGCGATTTGCCTTTATTTTTTAAAATAACGCTATGGTATTAAACAATGAGACCGTTTATATATAATACATTCCTATAAATATGAAACCTTACCAGATAGAAAATAAATTTCACACTAAACTAGATCGAGTTTTATCTCATCTCTTCATTAAAATGGACAGAATGGCAACACTACTAGCCATTATGAGATTATGACTAGTTATATTTACATTTCTTCCACAATAAGATATAGGTCGTTTGTAGGCTAAGGCATAAGGTTAAAATTAATATTTAGTATAAAAAAGGAAGTGTAAAACAGATTCGTTTCGATTCTTGTATTTGAATACATTAGAACAAAAATTAAAAAAAAATCGTGTCTATGGCAGTAGATTGATAAAAACAAGAAATTAAAAAATATGTGTTATATTTCTTATTCCCTTCAGTTTAATTTTAAAAGGCCGAACGTATTGAAAGTTTTTATTCATAAAAGGATATGAAACAAATTTGATTAATTTTATTTATATTTTAAATGCTCGCGACAAGGCCATAGAGTTATCTAATGTAAAAGAGTACTTCTACCTATCATTTCATTCATTACATAGACACGATAGCTAAAATTTAAATGCTAATAAACATGGCATGTAGGTATTTATAAACATTAATATAAAAGAAAAGCAAGATGTTCACATAACATAGACTTTTTCGACGCGCTTCATGCAAAACACCTCCTTCGTCTTCGGGCATATGATTGATCCGTGTTCTTTCATCATTTCCTTAAGAGCCTGCGATAGAAAGTAAATCTGTATATGCTCCTATACCAGTTACAGTTTCCGTTAAGTAATGTAATAAAAAAAGCTCTTTCATAGTACAGTTCTGTTAGAAAAAAAAAGCGTGTATGTGATAACATAAGGCAATCTCAAATGTCATCGTTTTGCCGTCGATACTATTGTAGTTAGTCTATAGTAGACCTAGAGGCACTCAACAACAACACAGCGGCGACCAACAACCACCACCACAACAACTTGCCGAATTATATGGAAAAAAATATGCGTGAGGTGCATATCTCTCTGTGTGTATGTGTGTGTGTGTGAGTGAGCGCGGGCGTACCTTCTCGCCGTAGACCTGTCCGTTGGGCAGCGCCATGGGCTGGTTGTGCTCGTTGAGCGGCTCGTGCGAGATGCGGCACACGAGGCGCGAGTGCGAGCAGTGCGCGTGCGGCAACGTGCGCGCGAGCTCGTTCAGAGGCGCAGCGCACGCCGGGCACGCAGACACCTTCGTGCTCTCGTTGAAGCACTGAGTGCGCACGAGTTACGGACGCTGTTGCTTCTATTTTTGTAGACGAGTCACATTACCAGAGAAAAATAATTATTTTTCACCAAGACAATGCGCCGTCTCACACCTCAGCGGTTGCAATGGCGTAAATCCACGAATTACGGATTTAACTGCTTGGTCATCCTCTTTACTCACCAGATCTAGCCCCAAGTTACTTTTATTTTTGGTCCTTAATCTAAAAAGCGCGATTTTCACAAATTTCATAAATGTGGAAGTTAACCTTAGTTACCAATTATTTTGCAGAGAAAGACTCCGTGTACTATTTGGACGGGTTAAAGAGATGGGAGCATCGCTGGGAGAAGTGTGTAGACTTACAAGGAGACTATTGAGGTCAAACGCAAGCCTATTTTTCATAAAAAAAAATACTATGTAGAAAAATAAAAATTAATGTTAAAAGAAATATCTAGTGTCTTTGTTAGGTCGGAAAATTATCAGGCCACCCTCGTACGTACGTAAGTACATCGTATACGTAGCCGACTTATAGTAATTTTCGTTGCAGCATCGTAAAAAAATTGTCGCAAAGTGCACGCGGCACGCGTCCTGAGCTTCACTTGTCGTTAAAACGTTCCCACTTGAGAATAGTTCGTTTCCTTACAGCTACTATGTCTCAGTTCTATGAGCTCTGTGGTCTGTCAGTGGCATCTATATTATTAAAGCTGAACGCATTCCAGCAGGCGTTATCTTTTTTATAAACGTAGGGTTACCCTATAACGTAAATTTACGGGGGCAAGGGAGCATATGGGGCTTGCACCGATCAACCGTGCTCCCCTCACCAGCACCAGCCTAAGAGATGTATTAACGTATCATGCGTTAACACAAATGTATTTCTTATATTGACACAAATATAATTTTGAAAAGGATATGGTGTATTGAGAGCGGCAAGGCCGAGTTGCAATGTGACTGGCAGTTGAGGTAATCGGGCGGGATGGAGCAACCTTGCGTGTTCCCAGCGGAACTGAGCGACTAGCGCACGCCAGCGGCTCACTTCAAGCAACGAGCGGTATGGCTCTACATCTGTAACAATTTTGTAATAAAAGGTTCTTAAAAATATACTGAAAAATGTACAAAAAAAATATACAATTTCGTTTTATTAAACTGGAGTGTCAAACAAACTAACAGTCCACCTGATGGTAAGTGGGTACTGCACCCCACGGACACCTACAACATCTACAATCGAAGAGGGTTACAGGTGCGTTGTCACCCTCGCTCACCCAGCACAGACGGAATTCCTCACAGCCTGTAATCGTCTCTCTTGGCATAAATAAAAACTGCTTGTCAGCACTAATAATGTTTCTATTGACCGGGAAAGGCAGAGTTTGTTGTAGAATTATTAGATGACGTTCGTGATGATGTTAAGAGTATTTCATACCATCAGTACCCTGCATACAAGATTTTATAGCCAAAATTTGAATTAAATTTTATAGACCAGTCACTGGTACTGTTGCTGATGTACGTGGGCAACGTTAACCACTTACCACCAGGTGAGCCGTGCATGAACGTTTGCCGCCTTTAACATATAAAAAAATAAATAGTAATACCTGTATCCTTAGGGAAAGCCAGCATCCCCATACAGTGCTGTATGTCTTGCAGCTGACCCTCCTCGTACGTAGAGAAATGTTTCTTCGCGTAACGCACCGCTTCCAGCCGTTTGTCCTCGCGGACCAACTCTATGAACTCCTGGAAAGTAAATCGTCTATTAGTATTAATTATTAACTGCTCAAGCAATGTCAGAAAGTCGTTCAACAGAGAGAGAGAGAGAAACAATCTCTGTTCGCTCATACAACTCTAAAATATTTTATGATAAAATAATACAACAAATCAGGAGACACTCTCTTATAACGCCATAGCAAGTAACACAGGACAGGTTAAATGGAACATCTAGCTGTCAAGAAACAAAAAGTATTTCATTTATTATAAATATGCCGACGTTAAACCAAGATCGCTGCAGGTGTCAAACGCTGGTAATGTTAATCACGTTAGCTTAGGATATGCGTCCTCTCTCATGTAAGTTGGACAAATGACATCCTAATCCAGGTGCTTGTCCATCACTGTATCTCTTCTCTGAGCCTATTTATATCCGCTGCTGAACACAGGCCTCACCGATAAAGCACCAGTAAGTCTATGATGCAGTAATTTCTGTGACGCAGACATCCTCACATTAGCGATACTGCTCACCATCCACACCGCCACCGGTCTGCGGGATCTGGGTTCGGTTCGCTGCTAGCGGGGTGCGCCTGCATGCAGACGAGGTTGGCGTTTGGAGACAGGCGCGGTATGCTCCCCACCTGTATGCGGATGTTGAACTCCATGGTGGAGCTCAGTTTGCGCAGCTTGGACTTGTTGTCGGCGCACCACTGCAGGCAGCGGGCGGTGCGCCGCGCGGCCAGCTCGCGCTCCACCTCGGCCGCTGCCTGGTAGATATCTGACGGGAAGTCATCGTGTGTAAAACGTTACTGCCATCATTTCTTCTCAAGTATTCCTATTCAACATCGATATCTACACTAATAAATAAAATGTATGCACGTTTGAACGGATTTACTACTGGGTAAACTGGACATATCATAAAGCAGAGTCTTACTCTGTCTTAGCTAAAAACGGTCAGATGAGACTGCAGACATTTACTTGTACATATTTCATATTTTCACGCAAACAGATACACAAACTCACATATGCATATATAATCTCACACACACACCCATGAACTAACTTAATGATTTAAAATTAGTTTAAATGCTAAATTTGGTTTTAAGTATATTTCCATACTCCATTTATAGTTACCTAATATAAATAATGTCCTGTTTATTGTTTGTACATCGGCCTTGACTCTTGAAATCGTTTACTTCCTCCATAGGATCGGATACGTCTAGTGTGGGGGCTAGCATTACGTACATCTTTGGACATCCTTTTTAAATAGAATATTTTTTATTTAACTGAAAATTTATTTCACCGGCTATGTTTTATCTATCCTAATATTACAAATGCAAAAGTTTGTATGTTTGTCGTACATCATACCATGAAACCGGATATTGTTCACGCGTGAACCGGAACGTAGTCGCGGGCGCGGGCGGTTACAAGCCCCACTACTAAATTCGTTACAAACGAATACACACTACATACTAATACGAGAAATAAAACTTTAAATAATACATTGTATCATACAGTCCATGTGCTTTATTTCTCATGCAGAGCTAGGATACCATAATATGACATATATATATATATATATATACATATCTATATACATATATATTTATATATATACATATACATAGATCAAGAATCTAATTGCGACAGAGTTTGTGACCACGCGGGTGAAACCGCTGGCAGCCGCTAGTCTTACATACAAAATGATATACTCGAGTTATCTTGTTAAATCTCATCATCTCGAAAATAGTCCGCATCTCTTTATTTCTGTTTTTTTTTAACGTATATAAAATAAAAAGTAATATTAAAGAATGTAATTGTGTTTACACGGACGAGAGGGCTCGACTATAAGTCCTTTTAAAAAAACTTGTTAAAAAATCATCGTTAATAAACGGTCTGCTATAAAATGGATCAATATATTGAGGACAATGATGTCTGACCCATAAGCTGCACTTGCGCGTCCCTGGCTACTGACATATAAAAAAATTGACATTTTAAAAAATAAAAATGTACATTTGACATTGTATTTATTTTACAATAAATTGTAACACCGTAAAACAGACCCTAGAGTTTCTAGCCGTCTCTGTGAAGGTCTTGTTTTGCGAAATGCGAGTGTAGATTTTGAACCTTCATAAAAGCTATGAATAAGCCTAAATTTAATTAAAAAAAAGTTTACACATTCACTTCAATCCTATTTTTATGTTTATATCAAAAGTGTATTTAAATGTTAGAATGTTACACATTTTTCAAACAATTTAAAAATGTGTGATATATTTTAAATAAATAAAAAAATTCGACAAATTGTTTCAATGGAGAGTTCATGAAATCAGTGGAATCTTACCGACATTAGTCAGGTCCCTCAGGTTCTTGGCATCAGCGAGCTTGGTGGCCGAGTCATAGTACCCGTTCCTCAGGAAATAGTCCACGAGCATCCGATCGAGACGCACCTTGCGCCACTGGTTCAGAGATGTCTAGAATATCCAATAAAAGTTTGTTGTACGTTTAACAGTTTTCACACGAGTAAGTAAATTTCCCTTGTGCGAAAAACGTATTAACTTTTCCAATACAGTTATCTCTATGACGGTGGGTACAAGGTTTGTAACATAAATAACCAAAATCAAAATGTTTAATAGAGGCTAACCACTACGTGGTGGAGCCAAGCGGCGACCTTTGCTGCTGTTCGAAAGGCCCGCCCCGACCAGGGTATTACCACGGCATAGCAAACTACCGGCGTGAAGCAGAGTAGAGAACACACCAGAGGAGCTGCAGGTGCGTTGTCAACCTTTATTTTGGGATATATGATATTTTGGGAGAGTGAAGAGGAACTGTTCTCTTCTCTCTCAGGGAAGGGGAATGGGTGAGAGGTTAGTAACCGGCGAGGCCGTGGTACAGCCGCGGTCGAGCCGGCACATTCGAGCAGCAGCAAAAGCCGTCGTTTGACTAACCGTGCACAAAAGCACAAAACTAGATAAGCAATACGAAAATTAATAATATAAATAAATTATGCAGTATGATAATGCTATTAAAATACTCGTATAACAATCGTAAGTTATAACTATTTTCAGTAATTATTTATTCCTATTCATCATCTTGCACCTCATAAATTGGCAAATTCATTCTTGAACTAAGAATCAATACAATTTTTTCTGGGAAAGGGTGGCAAACGATCTACCGGCTCGACATCTGCAACAATCTTTAATGGTTAATGATACATATCAATCTAAAGAATCCATTTTTAGGGTTCCATATCGTGTAGCGACCGTCTGTCTTACCCTTAAGAGATTCCTACTATGTCGAGAAATGCTTGCTTTCCATGCCAGCTTTTGCATTTTACATGAAAGGAATTTATTCGACAACAGAACTTAGAAGGTGTATTCTTTGTACTTACTTGCGCTGAACTTGGGTCTTGTAGAGCTTCCGCTTGTTCCTTGAGGTGCTCGAGCCGCTTCTTGCATACGTAAGCCGCTTGCACCTCTTCATTGATAGCTTCAGATGCCTTGCGCTTCATCGTTGTCAGCTTTTCCACCTGTGGTCCAGCAGAGAAGGTAGAAGTAAATACGATTTGGACTTACTTTGTTATTTCTAATAGGAATCTATTCTATAGGAAACGGTTTAATAATTTCAATACAAACTGTTACAGTAACTGCATTGATTTTGGTTCCTCCTCCTATTCAACGATCTGATGTCTCAGTATGTGAAAATTTTCACATGTCCACTTAAGTAAACATTTAAAAAATTATTATATATTCAAAAATCTATGCTAGACGTATATTTTATTAATATTATTGATTGATTTGTTCTTGACAATTGCAATCTATTTTGTTCTATGATAGGGGTCGACAACATTTTAAAAGTGAAGGGTCAAAAATGTAGCTTAAAAATGATGTACAAAATTTCACTTCTAGTAAAAACCGCTCATCATTATATTTTTATGGTCTTGGTTGGTGTATTTGACACGTACATTTTTAATACGACGTTGCATTTTTTGACAAAGTACAAACGGCAGTATAGAGTTACTTTTTGTAATTTAAAATGAAAACTTATACTATATTTGCTACGAAGGACTTTTTAAACTTGTAGTTGCAAATTTCATGAAATTTATCATATTTTTGGGCTCCAAAATATTTTTTCTGGTGTAGTATTAATTTGCAAATATATCACGGTAAACTGCAGCCCGGATGGCACATTTAAAATTCCCTGCGAAAGGGATTTCATTTATAGACATTAAGCGGCGAATCTAATTCTGCAATGGTATCTTTGCATATCACTACAATTTGTTAAGCTTTTCGTATCACTTTTTTGTAATTAGGAAAATGATAGTGTTTCACAATTCCTACATCAACAATAACCTAACTTTATTTCAAATGATTTAACATCTGGGCAAATATTGCATAATATGTTGATCCTTGTAAACAATATACACTATCGATCTTAAGTCAGTAGTAAGATCGAGTGTTGCGGTAGGAGTTTTGTGAACCTCCTCAAGACCCCTCGCGGACTACATCAACACGTAAAACGGCCTCCGACCATTGTTCTATGATAACGTGCCAAAAACAAAAACTCAAATCCAGATCAAGTCCCGTGTGTGTGTTCGATGCTAGTTACAAGGACATCACTACTATTCATAGACAATTTTTATTAACATAATATCAACTGCATCTGCGTAGATCGGACCAAAAATTAATAATTAAAACTATGACATCGGGACGACGTAAGGCACGTCGGGAACATAAAAACAAAAATTTAACGCGATAAAATGCGTAAATAATCGTTTCATTTCATTCACTACACGTGTTCGCGTAAATACAAGAAATCATAATAACTCTATTAAAAAAATTAAATGATTTTATTGCACAACAGAGCAAATTTACAGGGTTGGGGTCATCCCATTGACTATCATATTATACTTGTGTCTGGAGACCCTACTCTTCCTAAACGAGTGATATCTAATTATTGTGTAATAATAATAACCTTTATACTATAAAAAGTACAACTTTAGATAGAGAGAAAATCAAATAATAAGCAAAATCTACTGTCTTAATATCTTGTATCTTCCATACATGTGAGCGGATGTATGTGAATGTTTTGTATGTATTTGTGAATATGCTGCGTTTGTATGTACGTGTATGTGTGTGTACGTGAGTGTTGCATATGTGTAAAAGGAGAGAGTGCTTGGTGACAAAATAATAATTGAAATATTAATAGTCATATGCCACTATCGTTTTTGTTTGCGACCTAGGAGAAAGCTGAGCATTATTTTACAGATTACATCAGAACTTGTAAAAAAAGTATATAATAATGGAGACAGTGGGGACACCACGCACATATTATATATATACTAATTTATCCCAATAAGTGGATCTATCTGCAGTGGAAATATGGGGACACCACGCACATATTGTATATATACTAATTTATCCCAATAAGTGGATTTATTTGCAGTGGAAATATGGGGACACCAGTGCATTGACCGTGCATGGCACAGCCATTTAGGTTTTAAGTAAAGTCATGACAGAAAACAATTGACAATATTGCACAAGTTGTATATACCAATAAAACATACATGCCAATATTAAAGAATATCAAGAAAAATACCATAATTTATTATGCTAAATACTTAAAAGTCAGTTCAGGATTTCTTTACACTTATAAAGATCAAATATGTATATTTAGGTTCTATGTCTATTTTTGTATTACGTTACTTATACACATCTTATAGATACCTTCATATTAATATGATGATGATAGTGAAGGTCTTTGGGCAAATTTAGTAAAACACTTTAGCACTTTTTACCCTGATCTAATTTTCCACTTATTATGAAAGAACCTAAATGCATCTTCGGTTAATTTTCCATGTCGAAAACGAAAAAAAGAAATAATTTTATTAAGATATTTAGTAAGTCATACGATTATTAGTTTTCTTACAAAAATAGTCACTGAGAAGCATGTCACGGTTCAGCTAGTTTACAAAAAGTTCATAGATTATTACCAAAAATGGGCTTTGGCTCCAATAAAAAAAATTGAATCTCTACAAGAAAATAACAAGCGTGAACACAAACCATTCCCCCAAGCAGAGAGTCAATTTCCCCGGTATTTACGCCATTCTTCCTTGCCGCTGTGTCTAAGTCGCCTGCCGCGCTGCCCACCTGCCGAGCCTCAACATCCAAAATACGTTGAGCGTTCCGGTATTTCTTGTTGAAAACTTCGTAGGGCACCTGAAGTGATAAAGTATTGCCCGTTATAATAGTAATATTAAAATATTATTGTCTTTAAGACATACAGAAAGAAAAAAAACAAATAATGAAGGCTGAAGCAAAAAGCTTATGCTATTTTAGGACCATAATATCACAGCTCATTATGTGGGTTATCCACATCACATGGTCTCAGACGTTATGCAGACATTCTTGCAAAGTATAAATGTGAAATGTAGAAAAACTCGAAAATATGCATGGTTTTATGTACAATGAGTATCATTTGAAAAAGGATTCAACAATATATTATTTATTGAATTTTGCACGGAAGCAATTTGTATGTATGAAATTTATTTAACCTTTAATGCACAGTACAGGAAGTTAGTAAGTTGACACTGCTAGTCTCCTTTAGGACATTGATTAAACGTTAAAGATGATTAGGAAATGCAATAAAATAATATAATACAAAAAGGTACTAGAATTAACTATAATAATTTATATAATAATAATTATCATCATAGTTCAGTAATTATGTACCATATCTAGGAAATAAGCCCAAACTTTGTGCTGAAATGTGTGTTTGTTAGATTGATTTCAAATTAACAAATACACATTTCAGCAGAAAGAAAAAAACAAATAATGAAGGCTAAAGCAAAAAGCTTATGCTATTTTAGGACCATAATATCACAGCTCGTTATGTGGGTTATCCACATCACATGGTCTCAGACGTTATGCAGACATTCTTGCAATGTATAAATGTGAAATGTTGAAAAACTCGAAAATATGCATGGTTTTATGTACAGTGAGTATCATTTGAAAAAGGATTCAACAATATATTATTTATTGAATTTTGCACGGAAGCAATTTCTACGTATGAAATTTATTTAACCTTTAATGCACAGTACAGGAAGTTAGTAAGTTGACACTGATAGTCTCCTTGTGGACCTTGATTAAACGTTAAAGATGATTAGGAAATGCAATAAAATAAAATAATACAAAAAGGTACTAGAATTAACTATAATAATTTTATTAATTGATTAGAGGAGGGTACTATGCTTTCAAACAAACTAGACTGAAAGAAGCCAACCAGAAAAAACGATGAGGAAAATTATCCAAAGGTTGTGTTGGTAGTGCAAGTCAACAGGCTGGTTGTTAACAAGAGTAAAGTTATGGTTTTTCACAAATACAAATGATGCTTTTTCACCCACACTATGGTCCAGATATAGCCACAAGCAAATCTAATTTATTTCCAAATTAGGGATTGAAAATTTTTAGGCGACAATGAAGTCAAGAAGATGATTATTGAAAGATGAGAGAATTGTATCCATTTTACAGGCAAAGACAAAGTAAATTTTTTTAGGTTTAGAAAAGTTATTATCCTGATTTGTAAATGTATTGAAGACAAGAGAGATTGAAAAAACATTGACAACGAAAAATTATTTTGTTATTTTATTTCATTTACTACCCTTCCATTCTGCAGACTTTTGCAGCATTTTCTCATTCCTCTCATACTCATACTACTTTTGCACCCAATGATTAAAAAAAATGGTATGGAGATTTCTTACAGCATTCAGAACCCCAATGTGACCAAGAACAAAGAAAGTGATCAAAAGCAATATGCTTCAAGGCATAGCCTATTATGTTCAGAATTAACGGAATGTTAATTACTTATCAGATTTTTGTCCTTATGCTGCAACAAATTATACAATACATAATTATTTTATGATTAGAACTGAAAAATTATTAATTTGCAAAATTTTGACCCTTACTTTACTACCCCACTATGGCCAAGGCAACCTTAACCAGTGATTATTTTTCCAACAATACACTAAATTGAAGTTTAAAATAATATAGCATACTATGCTTTATCATATTAGTATACTTATATATTTCACCCCTTTACTAAAATATGGCATTTTAATTAATGTTATTTACCAAGATGCCAGAGATTCTACCATAAGTTAACATACAAAACAATATATTAACACAAATGATGTACAAATGACCATTGAAAGTATTGGTACCTATGCCTTTGCAATAAGGCATGAGTCATACTTACAAAAGGCTAGAACAGGTTCCAAATAGTAGCAAGATTTTGCTCAGCCATGGATTACTAACCCTCATTTATTTTTCATATTGGTTATAGAATTTCAGAACAATGAACTATTTACATGTCATTTTAGATGTTTTTAAAATTTCTTAAACAATATTTAGGGGATAAGAGGGAATGAGGGAGGAGGGACTGAGAGAAGAGGGAGTGGGCCTTTGGGTTACCTCACTCACTGAACAAGATGTCTCTTCTTCACCCTACTATTATTATAGTTATATAATAATAACAGGTACATTTAAAAAAAGATGGAATTTAAGAGACTCAACTTCAATCCTTATTTTACCCTGACTGGTGGAATATTTTCTTCAAATTTAAACAAGACCACCCTGAAGGCATACCCTATTCAACTAAAAAAGAATAATCAATATTGGTTGACAATCAGCAAAGATTTTGTTTACATTTTGTCACATACATACAACAATAAAGTACTGACAAATTGATAACCACCTTCTTTTTTGACGTTGGTTGACAAGATATGTTTTTATTTTTATTTCTAATGTATACATTTTAATTGTTATTGTATAGAGAGGGTATGGAACTGTCAAGATTTTGGCCATTCTGATGACTAACTTATATATCAAAATAATTGCAAAATAAATTAACAGCTAATAACCAAATCCATGTTTGACTTAATGACAGTGATACGTAATTTTATTATATTGCGATGGAGGAACGTAACTTAGGAGTTCATTCCGTAAAATTGTATGCATAATGGACGATACATTATTTATAATCTTACCTTCAAAGTTGCGTGTTCAAGTGATTTTATTTCGTTCATTTTTTATTTTTGGATTCTTGTCCTCTTGCGTATACAATATTATATGCGTAATAAAAACGAACTACGATGACAACCCCTGAAGTCCAAAATAATGACAACAAAACTCAGCTGATCGTATACTATAACAATGAAAAATAAATACGTTATTCTATGGGGCTACTTTCACATGTGGTATACTAGCTATCAACGCTTTAAGCTGCTAATTATAAGAAATAATGCTGCATGTTATAATAAAAAATTGATAACGTTATTATTATAGTACTTACCTTTTTTTGTTTCACAAAATTACAACAAATTACAAAAAGATTATAGACAACACATACATACCTCCCGTATGTCTAGCGTATCGCGACAGTTCTAATATGGCTGCCGTAGTTGCGGAAGTGGCCCAGAATAAGTTGTAGGAAATACTAAACTAATTGAATTTCGTTGAACCTCAAGAAAGTTATTCAGTGGTCGTCGTAAAAAATCGTTTAATAAGCAACAACACATTTAACTTTGTTAGTAAAATTAATAGTTGATTTGGTTTCGTTAATTTCCGCGAACGAGCGAATCACGTTTACAGCGATTTTTTTTACTTTATGCTAAAGAGCTCTGAAATAAATAGAGCAAAGAAGAAAAAAAATGTATACGCGTACTTTAGAGCGATGTAGATATCCAAAACCATTTATTAAACCGCTGTCAGCCTGTTTCAGGTTTATATGTGCTATTTGGCATTAAATAATTCTGATTAATTATAATAACTTGTCCAGTACCCGAAAAAATTCACTAAGGCTTTTAAGACTTTCTTCTAGGCTAATTATAATGCTCATAATTATAGTAACTCATAAATATAGAAGAGAACACTTACTAAATTATTAGGTGACTAATATATTTTTGAAGTAAAACTTCTTTAGCACCGTTGTGATTTGAAAATTCGATGAAACGAAAAAGCGACAGTAAAAAAAGACAAATATATTCGTAAACATATATGAACCAAAAGTAAAATAAAAATACCTTTTTGGCTGTAAGTTACGTACAAAAATGGTAAAAGTATTGAACTACTGTATTAAGCGGTGAATTTTGTAAATAAATAAACATACATATTAAATAAAACATATTAAAATAAATAGGACTTAGCCTGTGAGACAGTGACATTGTTGTGCGTATGCTATCACGTACGTACAACCAAGCTTTCGGATATTGTGTTATAAACAAAGTTATTATCCTGATTTGTTTTGTCGGTTTTATTTTTTTGCTTTAGTGTATTAAAATTCGTTGCTTAATTAATTTATGTTAATTATATGACACATCTGTTTTAGTTTGACTTTTTAAATTGATAAGCATAGGTGTTTATTATATTTAATCTCATACATAATTATTAAATATTTGACATAATTTTTTTAAATCACATAAGAAGTACATTTTACTGTGGACAAGTACTAATTTAAAAATACAAATTAAAGTCGTTTTGTTAGGAGTAACTCTTTTATTCCATCCAATATTAGACATTCAATATATATCTACATTAATCAGGCGATAAGAGGATAGACGTTACAAAACCTGTCCATAATCGATTTCGCACAATGCTTTTTCCTTTTTGGTTTCGCCTTAATCACTCCAATGCCGAACTAACACAGTCAGTATGTACTAAATATGTAAATATATGCTCTGCACCAATCTGAACTCTATGCTTTAGTCTAGATTGACTATGGAGGGCAGAGGTAAGGAGAATCGTCTCATATAGGGGGAAAGTTGAAAAATTTCCAGCTATAAACTGTAAATAATAGTTTAAAAACCCTCCAAAATGGCGTAGTTAGCACTAGAGTAGTTAATGACATTATTCTTTAAACCTTACCTAAAACTTTTGATGTGAGAAAACGTAGAGTGTAATAGAATTTTTGTAAATTTTTAATCATATGTTTATTGATTTTTTTAGTGGTTACTGTTATAAAACTTTATTTATTTATTTATGTACACACAAAAAGGCATGAAAATATTAAAACAGTATTTGTACAAGGGCACTACTTATTTCATACATTGAAATTTCTTCCAGCAGACCCTAACAGGAAATTTTATTGAAATGGAAGACTTAGTGCGTAGATTTCTAATACATATTATGTATACAATTAAATAAATAAGATTACGTATAATTAAATAATATACATAGATATATTTAAATATATATATATACATGCATACACTTTCGTAAATATACGATATATATTCGATTAACACGAAGCTAAGTAGTGGTCCTTTACACGTTTCTTAAATAAAAGTATAGTTCCAGAATCTCTTATGGTAGGCGGTAGTGAGTTCTGCAAAGCAATAGAAATAATCTAACTTGTTTCGTAAGTATTTGCTGCCTATTATTGAGGCCTGTGATTTGGTAGGATTTACTAAGGAGCCAAAGGAGGTTTTACTTATGCGTGACAAGTCGGAGTTCATAGCAGCGATTGCCACATTAGTATCACCGCGAAATGTATATACAACTGCAAGTTATCCACTAAAACCCCCACGGTAGACATGCTGTTGGTCTAGTTGCCTTTACAGCTTCAGGGGTAGAGACTCGCCAGCAGAAGGCCTGTTATGCCAAGTTAAATATAGTAAAAAGAACAACGACGCTGCTGGTACTGTGTCGCGCTCGGATCCCTGTTAACGAAAGAAAAACTCTAGAGAAAAACTAGGGGGGGGGGGGCAGACGACAACCCATGGGCCCCTCTTATGGAGGTAAAACATCGGCTTAGGTTGCAATCGGATAAGGGACTTTGATGTTAGAAAAGCCTTTGCACACGAGTAATCCTCGTATGGCGTATGCGTTTCATGCACAGAGACGGTTCTCCTTACTTCTACTCTCCATAATATTGACGCGAGATTGTCCGTTCTTCGTTTCTCAAGCTCGGAGCTTAGTACTTCTTAGTACTTAGTATACGGCAACAGTGTTTGACTATCTGCCAGAGTCAATGTGTTAACAATTTCCGTGCGTTAATTCAATCGAGCTTTAAAACTTATTCAAGTTTATCGACGATAATCAACTTTAACCGAAGACCAGTTGGACTGATGACACCTAAACTGATTTTAAGAAAATTTGATGATAAGACATTTTTTCAGCTGGAATAGCAATAATATAACAACGCATAATAAAAGATTTTTGTTAAAGGCGATCAAATCATTTATTTAACGTAAGAAACATACATTTTACTTGTTGAACGTAATTTTTAATTAAAATCTACCACCGTTTTGTAATGAGGTTCCTCTGACGGACTAGAAACCGTCGAAAGAAACTCATAGATATCCTATTTTTGAAGTTCTTTTGATGCGTTTGGAAAAAATGATGAGAGTGAGAGATTTTTATGATGCGCGCGCTCACCGACATCTAAAAGCGACACCATTAAGATGGTTGGTAATTGTCTCTTATGTTTTCGTGAGAACTGATAACTATATTCAAGGTAATTAATCAAATATATATTAATATACAACACGTGTTTAGAGATAGAGATTTAGAGATTAAGAAATATATTCATACTGAAAATAAAATCAAAATTATCGCAATCGCTTGGCTCAACCACGTATAAAATATATTTACATAAATTTCGTGCTCGCATGCATGACAATACCGCGCATTTTAAAGGCCTTATTTATTGTGTTGTCTACGTGTATGTCAAATTCAAATTGGGTTTCAAGATCTTTAGTAAACTCAATAATTTCAAGATGAGTACCGTCAAGTTGTATGCAAAGTTGTCTTATTGGTCGTTTCTTTGAAAATGTAACAATTTTACATTAACCTAAATTGGAACTTTAACGGACTCCACAAGTTATAACAACAAAGTCTAGTCAACTAACTTGACTTTATTGTTATAACCTATTATATATATAAAGACATAATTTGAAACAGTGCTACAAATCACCGTGAATACCGTTGCAAACAAGTTTATCTAATAATATTTTTTGATCCACTCTATCGCATGCCTTCCGGAAGTCCGTATATACACTCTCTGCTTGTTTGTTTATTTCTATAGCTTCAAAAACATCTAAAGCGTATATTTATAAATTACTGTTATTGACTGTTATTGACTATAGAAAATATTGACGAAACTGGCTTTTAAATGAGTTTTATTGGATGCGTTTCTGACGTCGTCGGGTGGACGTTCCAGAGGAGTATAGTTTGTACAGTAAAAGATCCGCAGAAGAATCCATTGGTGTGTTGTGGAATACAAATCATGAGACTTTTTTCTCTTCTGAGCGAAGTACTCGATCATGAGACGAGTAAAGAAAATGGAAATTATGCTAAAGATACGCCGGTGAATTTGGATTATTTAAAATTGAGTAAAGTACAAACAAAGTTCTGGAACTACGCCTTTGACGGATAGAGAGCCATTTAAGCTTTGAGCGATAAAAGGATATATGGTCATGCGTACGTAAACCGAAAAAATTATTAACTTTATTAAGAAGGCGCTCCAACTTTATGTTAAAAAGATTAACCAGCATGCTATATAGCAAAAATTCTTAGATATGAGGATAATGACACGGATCTGTACATGCTGCTTTTAAAATAGATGGAAATACTCTTTCTTGTAAACATAACTTATACTTAGATCTGAATATAGGTTATTATCAGTCTACATCGTAGTCAGAAGTTACATTTGTTGTTCAATCACCGATTGAAAAAATAAAGGAATAGGATAGCATATATTTTAGTTGAAATTGTAATTAATAATTTTATTCCTGTTCTCGGACCGACCGGTATTCAAACCCTGTTCACTAAGGACTCCGTGTTTGGACTCCGAATATGATCATTTATCAGAATTTCGTGAAAAACTCAAGTGGCTTCCGATATGACTTCGCAGAAATACTCACATTCTTTCTCTTTTGTACTGGTTCTATTCAATCCCACTACCCCTCCTTACCTTGAAGAGCGATTTGAGTTTCTTGGGAATATTCACCGTCGATCTCTTCGCTCCGATAACAACCTTACTTTAAAATTCCATCCCATAACACTTGCTTCTATTCTAAATCCTTTTCCATTGAAGCTGTTCGGCTTTGAAACTCCCTACCACTTCATATAAAGCGTGCGTATCTAGATACTTTTAAAAGGCTGGTCAAAGCGCACATCCTTCCTCCCTAAATAGTTATTCCTTCATCTCTCATTATCTCTTTATCTCTCCTTTAACACTTACTTTTCCTTGCGACGTATGGCTTATATTTTATTTATTCTTTACTCTTTATGTTCTTGTGTATGTATGGGTATATATTATGTATTTATTTAGATATTACAGTATTTATGTCAGAGTACATATATATATGTGTTTATGTGTATATCAATGTATATTTATTATATTATGTTTTAATTTCTTAGTAACTTGCGTACACCCTTAACTCTTGCTCACTGGTCATTATTTCCTCTGCAAAGTGGTTGCCTGGTAGAGATCAAGCCATAAGGCTAATTGTACTTTTGTGTATTTTATGTTTCTTTTTATCAATTTTTTTTCCTATTTCCGTTAATTGGTGTACAATAAAGTGTATTTCATTTCATTCATTCATGCTATAACCGTCCCGTTCTCGTGACTCATTCCGTGAATATTTTTTTTATAAATTCCAATAAATTATGGGACAGAACTTTATACTTGTCACATTGAAGAGGAATGCAAAGATATAGCAACGTACGGCTCATTAGATATATTTAATCTTTTTTAGGTATGACCTTGTTTTTAATAAGGAAAAGTCTTTAGAGTTATATACTTTTACTACAATTTTTAATAATTGTAATTTCATGTTATTATCGTTTCCACTTAGTCTATGACTTAGCAAGAATAACATAGACTATATACAATTTTTAGTCTATGCATTGTGTCGGCGCGTCAGCGCGTCACTTTCAATACGCTAATCCGCCATTTTGTACGTAGCTGGCGGTGATTCAGGGTTCGCTTTCCCGGTTTAGTGTTTATTGCGAGAGAAACCTAGAAAACTTTATTCAAATTGACTTTGTTTATTGACTGTGGACAAAACAAACCCGTCTGTGACATAATTTTACTGCTTTACATTGTGCTTTCGTGATTTGTGAGTGCCCTGTAACTGGAGCGCGTGGCTGGTGATTCTTTGTTGTTGGATTCAGCATTTAAGACGGTAAGTTCTCCTATAATCATATTAAAAAAGTGTTCAAAATGTTGCGGAAGTGCTAGTTCGCAGTTATACAGTAAATAGTGTTATCGAAACTATGTAATTTGTTAAAATGTGATAGCGTCATCGTAATGGTGGCGGAGCGGCTCTGTGCAGTGGTCTAGTTGACGGGGCGACGACATATTCGCCGACGCCACCGACGCGTCACAAATTCACGGCCGCAGAACTGCGGGTCATGACTTTCTAGAACCTACCAACAAATATTTTGGTAGCGCTTGAAGATTAACGAGCACGCGGTACTTCTAATCGTAGTTGTATTGGGACGCTAATGACCTACTTTCTTTAGAAAGTTGGCAAATTTACGCATACAATTGACTTCTATCTTCTTTTAACTGAAATGCACTGTACCTGATTATTAAACTCGTATCAAAAATTTGATTGGGTAATTATTAATTTAAATTTTTTATTTACTTTTCATAGAAGAAATATTTTTAATATTCACAAAATTGCCTTTGTACTCTGAACTGTAATAGTTGCTGTTGAGAAATTACATTTGTCAGTGGTGGATTAGGCAATGACCAAAACCTCAGAACAAAATATAAAAGTTTTTGGTTTTTATTGTTAAATTTGTGTTAACCTTACATATTTGTTGAAGATAAAAGAGTAGAGAAGGATCTCAGTATTCTCAGACTATGTGTCATATCTAACATTTATTCTTTTTTTCCCCTCAATTACTATAAGTAATTTAACATTTATAACAAGAAAAAATCAATTTCATAAAATATAATAAAAACTTAACAACCACCTTTGGTTGTCATTATTCTTATTATCTATGTAAGAGGTAAATATATAACAGAATGTAAGACTGAAGTTACCATTTCAGAAAAGTTAAATTAGTACTGACTTCTCATTCAGCGAAGTTTGAATTGGGTAAAACTTTGAATGAATTTCATTGGAAAGTTTTTGCCTTTCATTATTTACCTATTTAGGTAGCTTTTGTGTTTGTTTTCACTTGTTAGCTTTTCTTTCTGACTTGTTGGAACTCATTTTGGAGTTCCATTTAATTTCTCCATCAGATTTTGGTATTAAACCTGTTATACTTGATTAATATACAAAGTTAATTTTATTATCCAAGCCTGTTTGAAACTTTTTATGTTATGATATTAAGAAATAAAGTATCTATTTCTGATATTATTCTTAAAAAAAATATATATATTTCGACTTTCATGCAAGTGCTTGTATAGAAATATTATGCATAACTCTTTTGTTTTTTTATAAATACTCTGAAATTAAATCCCTATATCACTATATATTATTATAGGCACTTAACTCATTGCATTAGATAGCCCAATAGCCTAGTTGCTAAGTGACTTGGCCCTCAAAATGTTTTTATACTGTTTGTATATTTGTAAAATGAAAATGGATATATGTGAGATAAATTTCTTCATCTGGGTTGTGTTAGTAAAACAAAAAGTAAAGTTATATAAGTTAATGTCAAAGCCTGTATATTTTAATGCAATTTAATGAATATTTAAACTGTTTAATACACCTTTCTGCATATTTATCATTATATCATCTTTCGGCACCTGACATACAGTAAGTACATTGTGGATGTTGTGTAGGATTCCAATATAATATCATAGTTGCTGTGTCTTGGTGATAAAAAGAAAATATTTCTTAACTGCTTGACATATCATAACAATAGGTTTCCATTGTTGCAACATGCAAGAATTAAGGGTCAAAATACATTACAATATTTTTTTAAATGTGAATTTTGAACTATTTCTTTCTTTATTTTATCATAAACATGCGAGTAAAGTTTTTATTCTTTAAGCTATTTAATATCCACTCCTTTTAAAATTTGTATCTTTAGAGGTTTCAAGTGGTCCAAATTATAAAAAATAATCAAATATATTCAAAAACTAGTCTTGAACAGAAAAAAACATATTATCTCGGTTTAGATTAGGTCATTCATCAAGTCATAATCACAACTGATCTGTTCTCAGCACACTTTAAAAAAAATTAATGGATTTAATCCCCTCTACATAAGGGGATATATTATATGCTTGTAAATTCAGACTTCTTATTGTCATATTGAATATGTTGACTATTGTAATGTTTAAAAATTACAAATTAAATTTTTTTTGTAAAAGTTATGGGCATCTGATAATTTTGCAATAAAATATTGAAATGTATATAACATTTATATCATGATTATAGCATTACAGCAACATTAAATAATGAATAAGTATTACAGGATTCAAATAAATGATGTTCGAGTGTTATCCGATGCTGCAGTTATTAGTTAAACTTTGTAATGCACTACATTTTAATGAAAAGTTATTGTCGTAGTACCAAATTGTTTTGCTAAAAAAAAATTATGCGCTGTCGCAAAATAATCTGTGTAATTCAACATCTATTTGGTGACCGTGGAGCGACAACGGCGCTAACGCCTAAACAATTCACTAAAAACGGACGACGTGTTGTCTGCGTCGACCTAACTCCGAACGAGGGTTGGGTTGTCACTTTATTATGCTTTGTTGCGGCTTAATTTTATTAAATGGGGTATGCAATGACCCATTGTCAGTTACCTCTTCTACAGTTCTTGAAAATTCACGTAGTGGGAACCTAAAGTAATTATACATAAAATTAAACTTGATTATTTTCTTCAGCCTAATTCAATACAACATATATTATCAATAGCACCGTAACCAGTGTATGTGTATAGAATAATCCGGGTCACTTGGCCGGTGGATTGAAGATCGAATAACCAGACGCCTCATTTTGATGTGATCACTAATTGTACACACATACTCTCACTCTGACACACACACGTAAAAGTAGCACAGGCTTAGGTAGAGGAGCAAATTATTCCAACTGTCAACCTTTTTACCGCCAAACGATAAATGTAAAAGCTTGCCCTCGGCGCCAAGCCACAGACTAAATAATAGGACCAAGCTACGAATTACACAACGAAATTAAAAAAAAAAATTTAAGGATTTTATCATGTTAAATTTTTACATTTTTATTCTCGACGTGGGGGGTGTAGAATATTAGTTATAATTTGTTTATATTCTAGATCGCCTCAACCATTACATCCAAAAAAACTGTCTGACCACAAATTTCCGCAAAAGAACACGCCATGGATGATTATTTATGTATATGAAAGATATTTATTTAAAATATTAATAACTTATTTAAAAAAAAATCAAATTAATTTCAATTTAAAATAGAATATGCTTGCCTACCACTTACTTGGGATTCTGCGATAAATAAAATTAAATCAAAGACCAAGCATACCACCAAAAATAATAGTTAGAAATTGTAGCACTGGATTAACTACGACATCAGAACGTCAAACACTTCTGTGATCTCGTCTATAATAAAAATAAATTAAACGCGATGTAATCCTTAAATTATACATTAATTTTAATAAAAATATATTAATGTAATACAGTAAAAACTGTATAATAACCTTTTTAAATAAGCTGAAAAAATATTCTGCATAATTCCTTATGAAAAAGACAATGAAATGACATGTATTGCCTAGTCCGAAGAGTCGAAGAGCAACACATTCACCACAACAATTACCCACACAAGCACTACGCTATACTATGCTACACTTTAACACTATAATCTGGACATCTTTAAGGCCAAAGTGAACAGACACCTTCTAGGTAAACGTGTACCATCCTAGGCCTCATCTTCGCCTTCCATTAAGCAAGATTGAGGTCAAACGTAAGCCTATCTTTTATAAAAAAAAAACGCTATTACGCGACTCGTGTTTCGCCTTGCAACAAGACATTATCAAGCGATTAGACCGACGAATTCTCTAAGAAATATAAGAGTTATATGATTTTTCATGCTGAATTCTGCAAAGTAATTTTTCCAACATCTTTAAAATGATGGATTTCCGCAAAGTAACGCCGACCTACGTGACAGACCGTTTTAGTGTCCAAGCCAACGATAGAAGTCACGTAAGTTTTGAAAAACTCGTTGGTACGAGCCCTCTTTGTATGGGATCTAATTCGAGTGTTCTGATTCGAAGACAGATGATCCCCTAACCATTCGACTATCGTAACTATGGTAATTAGTTGCTTATTAATAATTATATACAAATTTATAATTTCTACATGAAAAATTTGCTATTATTATTATTGCTTACTTTGAAATATTTTTTTTTTTCATTTGAGTATCTGCTTTCTGCAAAATTAATGTAAGTGCAATAGTTTCCCCAAACATTTCGCTGGACCATCCCACAATGATCTTGTTGCGCTTACGATTATGACGTCACAGGTTGTTTCTATTGAAAGTCTGTAGCGGCAGAGGCACTGGTAACCGAGCCGTTTTTTAGAGACGGGTATATTTTCAACATCAACTTTTAATGCCAACCAAAACATGGCTTTTTATTTGCGTTTGTTTTTGTCAGAAATACGTAGTTACGATTTTAAAACAGTTTTAATGATTGTTTTCGATCATCAAAAAAATTTTGACCACCTTTTGTAGATCACAGACATTTAAAGTAACAAACTAAACATGACAGTTAACAAAACGTGATCAAAAACACTCGAATAAGCATATATATTAAAACGCTAGCCAAATTACCGAGAAAAGGATAATCCTATTTTTTATGTTTGCTATATTTTCGTATGTTGCGTTTTCACATAATAGCGACAATCGGTTTTTCGTCACAGTAAAAGATAATTTAATATTTTCGTAACTTAACGTCATGCAGCTTACTTACTGTTGTTGAAAAGTTGAAAAAACTGGGCACGGTTCATGGATTGCCATTGTAGTATTGTAGTGAATGTTGCTACATATGAAAATAAAACAGCATTGCATATTGTGCCATAAGTATGATTGAATAAGACATGTAACCACTTTGAAAAGTGTACGTGAGAATTGTAGACATAAAATAACCATTAGGATTTTAGGTCGTAAGACAGAATACATTTATATATTACATAGTAAGTATTTTTATTAGTTTTATATATGATACAATATTTGTTTTCAAATTAAGTCTTGGCGTACGTAGGCCATAAAAGTTTGTCTTCTGTGGAAGTCAATGGCGTTCTTTTTTTCTACACATTTTCAAAAACGATATCTGAAGGCAAAGTGTAGTAATTTTTTTTTTAAAAAAAATTAGATCAAATCTTTCTATTAAGTATAATCAATCGGTATAATATAATTGTAGGAATAATAGGATAAATGACAACGAAGAGTAAAAACCCAAAGCAGGATACTAAAGTGCAGGCGAATTTGCCAATGAGTGCAAAATCGAAAAGAATGGAGGACATTGAACGAGTTACGACTCAGTTGGCATCGTGACTTCCTACAGCGCAGCGGGTCACAGTTTCGATGTCGGACAGGACAGGATGTTTGTGTATGAGAGATTTATCTGAAAATGGATGGATCCACGATACAAGATACATCTTAATGTGACTGACTCTGTACCCTAATTCCAATTAAATTGTACGAGTTGTCTTACACCGCAATAGTTAAAACCTTCGAAAGTTATCCTTTGTTAATGAGAGTAATAGTGTTGCAACAAAAATAATTTATAAGAATACATTTATTTTAATTGATAAAAAGGGAAAGTTATCAAAGTTTTACTCATTATTACGAAACAATGTCGTTGATATTTCTCTAATCGCGCGTCAGCCTTTATCAGTCCTTATCTGCTATTGTTCTTTTATCATTTTTCTCTTGTTACCTACCGATTATAATGATAGACTATGTACATATACCAATTAATGTTCATATACGTAAAGTAAACACAATGTGATATGAATAAGAACAGATAAAAGGAAGAGACTGTCAAAAAGGTACTTGAAAATTATTTGAAAAAATATTATATTACGTGGCGCAGCTAAAGTTTACGGGATAAATACGGGAAGTGTCGTATATTTCAATCAATTTAATTTAGAAGTCGCACTCGATTAGTTAAATTATTATAATACTATATAGATAATAGACCCTCCTTATTTATTGAACGATAATAAGCGTGATGGTTATGCCATATATAATTATCACTATCATTATGTTTATATTTGAATTTATAAAGCCTGTCGGATGATTTGAGATGAGTTAGAAACTAGGACAAATGCGATAAATTGTTCGCAAGCAACCCCCTGCCGTTGCGAAGTCAAGATCCGAACGCCGCTATACATGCTAAAGCGTCGATTTATATCTAGAGCACGTAGGGTTGCCATTACTTTGTTTCTTATTTTGAATAGATGTATTATGTATATTTCCTCTGTTTTTCTGTCTAGGATGTGTTATAGGTAAGAGAGTAGGCTGTAGTGGTTTTGTATAATCTTGTACTAATAATGTTTTGAACGATATTTTTAAAATATCAACAACAGGTGGGCAGGTTCATTTCCAGTCAACCTTTTCTAAATGTAAAAGACGAAATTAACGACATTGACCGCGATAAATTTAATCGATTCTGTTAAATCTGTATTTATTACGATAATATTTAAATTTATTCCGTGGTGTATTAGTTAGGCATAGAAGTTAGATGAGAAAATGAATTTCAACGAATGCCTATCGGAACGTGTTGAGAATCTTCGCATAATCATGATATGATTCATAATTATATATTTTTGCCATGGTCTTGTTTCACTATAATTAAAATTATAATTTCCACGAGTACTTTACTACATACTAACCTACGGTAATAAACAAAATTAAATTAAGTTTTAACACATTGATTACTTTATATTTTTAAAACGGTATTTTCCAGGCCATCACTTAGAATAAATTTCAGTTGTACAACCTTAAAACTCGGCACGATACTTCTCAGTAAATAGTCGCCTGATGTATGCACAGACCACATCCGTTCACACACAAGCGCACAGACACGTTCTGTTGTAACGTACAACCGGGTGCGTGGTTATGTTCACATAGATATTTGAATGTGTGTATTTGCACGCACACTTGGCAGCTCCAACCGGCTCGGCCTCTTGTCGATGGGGTATCGATTGCGGCCGTTTTAAATACGCGCATATCGCTTTTTTTTTCTTAGTCATAATATATATTATTTAGGTAAAGTCACTCTCTTTATGTAAATTACCTAGTTACGTATTTAGATTTTATATTGTCGCAAACCATTAAGAACAAATGTCATTATTATATTTACATTCACGTTCCCAAGGCAGATAAATACTACAAGTAAATGATTACGATTATGAAAAAAATTACTTTGATGCATAGTATTATCGATTATGATTACGAAAAAGAAAAGAAGTTAATTTCTGTATGTGGAAATCAAAATATATTATATTTTTTTACCATGCCGTTGGAACAAAAGGCGGACATGAAGATTAAACGCATTCTCTGCTAGTCAACCTTTGGGTATATTTTTTATGATTTGGCATAATCGTCACGTTCGGTTTTGGTAGGCGGATTGGCGATAGCGCTACAGTGCTATGGTGGGTCGTGTTAGCATGTGGCTGGCAATTTTTTATTTTGTCCATTATTATTATTTTACATTCAGAATTTTGTTATTGTTACTATGCCATCTGTTTTTCATGCGTTTGTCGTCCTTCACGACACCGACGGGTCGGGAGGGGGTTGTCGATTATTTGTCGCAGCCTTACGTGTGACTATAATAAAAATATTTTTTTTTTAAATCGGTTTAAAGGGTCTTCAAGGCGTCCGAAGCATACTAATGTAAAGTAGATTATATAAGTAACTGCCTGGGACGTAGCGATCGAGTTAAAAGTCGTTATGGTATGTGCGGAGAGCTAAAATTCTCCGCACGCACGCATCCAGTTAATTGCATGCGTTCGCGATTTGCTAGGGAAATTTATGCGCATATATTACTCGACGCGACACTAGCGTGTGCTCATTTTTCTGTCGACAGTTCGCTTAAATCGCAAATTGGTCTCGTCTACTAACAATATAGTGACTTTTCTTCTTAAGTATTTAAGTGTTCTGTATTAGCTTTTCCGTTGTTATTTTTATGATAGATAAAAACTATGTAGAGGAAGTTTTTTTTGTTGACTGTGAGGTAAAAAAGTTATTAGAATAGCTTAGTGTTGGCCGTACCTCACTCTTCCGTTTTTCGTGTCTGCAAATTAATCCTATGCATATGTCCCTTCTGATACTATTCACTGCATACACATCGGAACTATTATAATATCGATACCAAATCATCTAGGTTATAATAATCTAGAAATCTCTGTCAGTGGATTAATTTACTCAAGGATATTAGAACAAAATTATTTGAGATGAAATCGAGCTTGTCCTTTAAACGTAAGCGCTCAACAACACACAACGATATAATTCTTGATTGACACGCACACCAATGGCTTCGTTCTCAATTTATGCGCCTTAGTAATTCCGACGCCCAATTGGAAACTTTTAATTTGAAGGAATCACAAGAAAGCTCCAACGAGAATCACGCCTCAATTTTGTCGCTCAATAACATTATCAAAAGCTATACAATTTTAGTTACTTAAGGCTCTATTGTGCTGCCGACTGTTATTGTCCCCCGCCCCCACATCTCGCGAGCGCTGCGCCGGGGCCACCGACACCCTCCGCTGACCGACCTATTAAAATTGTAATTACCGAACAGCTATGCGTATTATTGTTGCCGAAATGATTTTGTATTGATTTTCGGAATAAGGTTAAACCATTGGATGTGTGAATAATGTTTTAATTGCATTTTGGCATGTATACAAAATTATGTGAATCGACATATATTTAGACATATATTTATATGACGAGATAGCCCAGCGGCCGGGTTTTCGCTTATAATTTCATAGTACGTGAGTCTCGCTGGTTCAATTACTGGCGTCGGCGCTATAAAATAATTATTTACAATCTTAACTGCTGTCACGAGCTAGACGGTGAAAGAAAAAATGCAGAATATGTATATGAATTCCGCTAACCCGCACTAGCAACGTTATAAATCCTCGTCGCCTCTGTAACCCAGGTGTTGCAGATTTCGTGTAACACCAGCGATACCGTATCGTGACCCGTGGCCCTGGTACCGCGTAGTCTTATTATCATGGCAGTGTTGAAATCAGGGTTGCAAAATATAAATATTATTGGCGCCACTACTTCGTTTATATTCGTAGATTATAACTGTGTCAAATACTAAAATGGATATCAGAATAAAACAGCTTACGCTTTAATACCTGCGATTGCGTTGAAAACCAATAAAAGATGGAAGGCGTTGGGAAAAAAATTGTATTTCAAAACTAAACTAGTGTGCAGTCATTTGATTCACTCACAAGAAATGGTCTTAAACGTTGATATAGAATGATTACGATAATTGTTGTAGAACGATAGAGGATTTGTTTGAGGTACTAATGACCTGGTCGCCTTACATTTCTAAACAAGATAAGATACGCATTAGAGAAAAGCTATATTTTGTCGCCGAGAAAACCTCGTCGTAACATTGCGGTACATTGCAACTGGCAGAAGTTCCAAGTGCTCAAGATACTCAAGTATTCTATCTTCTGCAAGTATTGGTAAAGCCGTCATTTCCACATGCAGAGTATTGATTCATGTACTCAAGGATTACAAATAAGGTAAAACATATGTCAATGTACATGCTTATAACATTTATTTAACTGTTCATTCTTCGAGACATATTTAAAGTTATATGCTGTGTAACTGTGTTGATTAATCTGCTTAAAATTGCGCAAAAAGTGTTCCCATCGGCTGTCAAGCACGTTCTGAAGGTATCACGCGATTCAGTGCGTTCACACTGTCAATATTCTAAAAGCCACGTCCACAGGGTCGCGGATTTCAAGAACATCCGGATCGATTTCAATATGATTGTGATACTGTCAACACCATCGATATTTCCTCGATACAGGACCGCGAAGTCGCATGGTAATATTGATATTGTACAAGAAGGGTGTGGTCAGCTGTGAAAGGCTACTTCTTTTATTATATTAATAAAAATACAGATTTCGAGGACATGTGCAGTCCTCCAAAGTGGCAATAGCAGATCGCAAGATCTCATCGAAAAACAAACAAATATTTTCCAAATAAGTAGTAATCTGTTCTGGCTGGTCCAAGTAGGGTAGTTGTAGGTGGTATTGTATAGCGTCCCTCCGCATACCCCATTGTTGTGTAACATTTAAATAATAAATAACATAATACTTTAGTGAGCTTAATACTAGCTCAATATTGTATTGTTTTAAGGATATTTAATGTAAACGAATGTATAATACCAGTATATCATAATGTGCATGTGATAACATATGTACAAATTGAAATTTTACATTTTTACAAACGTTTTGTGTAAATGAGAATAAACCATATCTTGTTCCAAATGCCAATCTCACCTGCACGTGTTGCACCTTACCAGATAACAAACGAGGATCTGGGGAGCGAATGACGGCGGAATATCTATTAAAATTTGCCGAACACAAATATCACAGACTGGTAATGGAAAGCAGTATCAGTAGTGCAAGAGTACCGGCACTGTGATTACCGACCCGCTTGAACAGCGTGGTGAGTATGTGGGGAAGCCTAAGAAATGTATGCCGGCTTTCTCAATGACGATTTCTTCCAGAGGCCTCAACTGTTCAACTGTGGACTAGAAAATGCTGATGTCATGAATATGATATGCTAGAATTAAGTTGAAAAAATAACAAGAATGTTCGATGACTTATTTTCGTAAATACATGTTTTATTTATTATTCCGTATGTCTAGAGAGCAGTGGTGTTACGGTAAAGTAATTGACGCTCGCGTTGCACGATAGACTTTGAGTTAATTAAAGCGATTCTCTCATTGGCCTGCTGCTTATAACTTTCCGAAAGAAACTGTAACTAATCTACTAATCGCTGATTCAGACAGTTGTACTGAGAGGCGATTGCTGGCGCGATCTGCGGCGTTAAAATACTCTGATGTTGCGCGCCGTCTGGAAGGCATAATGTTTCGTAGTTTTCGTTTTGGAGAATAGCAAATGGAGTAGTCGTAGATAAATATCTGTAATGTTCTCTTAGCGTTATAGAAAAAGCAAAAAAATTAATTCTTTGCCGCAGAGTAATTACCTTAAACGAATAAATAGAGAGTTTTTTTTGTATATGTTGTGCGGAAGATTTTCTGTGAATGTCATCTCAATTAACATTAAAATGTAATAATGCGAATGTCGCAAATCATTTATATTATAAACAAAGGAAGCATTTGAGTCTCTAATACGATTTTGATACAGGACGGGTAGGTCGAATTCCGTGTAAGAGGGGGGAAAGGGGGCATAGTCCCACGAGATCTGTCAGACGTATGACTTGGATGCCGTCCCTAGATACGAGATATGACCTCGTTTCGACCCCTCCGATTGATGTAACTCACTTATCAAGGTCTCCGACGGGTGACTCTTTTGGAAGGAATTACGCCTCGCCTTATTCTGGTTTACCGACGATCAACTTTTATATCATGATGTTAGCTATTTTTTTAATGTAATTCAATAATTCGAAACCATCTAGAAGGTTTAGAATAAGCGATTTTCTTGTTTCTTTCATTAGTTTTATTACTAAAAAAGTTTTTGATTCTAAATATGTTGTTTTTGAATGTTACTAACGCAATGGTTACTTGTACCGACGTCAACTGTATGCACTCACCGTATTGTCTGTGGAAGTTTAGCAAAATTTAGTACAGGTGTTTAACCGTAAAGTTGTTGCCGCCGAATGTCTCAAACTATCCACGTACCTAATGTGTAAAGTTGAAATTTCGCTATAACCGTCTCGCGGGACAAATATTCCGAAGTTTGGAACTCGCTTTAATTTCTGCATGCAAATTGCTAAAGTTGGTCATAAGTTGGATACGATTGCGTATTTAAAAATATACGTCGCATAAAATTTGTAAAAGTTTATAAACATGTAGAAATATTCAATAAGTGATGTACAATGGAACGACAATAAAATCTTAGGTGTCTCTTTTACACAAGCGTCATCTAGTCCAAACGAACACGACGAGACGAGATAAGATCTAAATATGTCGTTTATGGTTCAGGTACAAACAAACATTATTCATTCATCATTGTAAATGTTGTCTTTTATGGAATTTGAACTCATAACCTCAGGCTCGACGGCGGGGTCACTACTAAGTAGGTCATCGGGCCGTTAAATCCTACGTAGAAAGACTATTCCTTCCGTATTCTCGGGAGTGATGTTAATAGGGTTATTAAATTACTCGCATTAAAGAAATATATTTAAGCTTAACTGACTTTTTATCACCGCTTTAATTACAGTTAAAAAGTCATTGTTACAGACGCAATAATTGCGAAGATGGAAGCATTTACGTCCCTGCGATCCGCGTATTGTTTTAGATTCATTAAGTTTAGACTCGATTAATTTAGTTGCACTTGAAAACCTTCGAGACTTCTCTGTTACGGTATTGTTCTATCAGATATATGCGTCTCGTTCAAAATCGATGTACCAAAAATTTGACACGACTGAGGCCATATCCGCAAATTCACAAAAATTTCGTGAGACGTCATTGCTCGATAAAATCATACGGCGTTATTTTTCACACACAAGACATAGTTTCGTTTATTAGCAACCATGTCTCGGATAAGTTGGTAATTGAAGAATAGGACATGGTGACGTCGTAATATTGATAACAAAGCAATATAGTTTTAAATACTTAGTGAACTGTTCTGTGTTCGTGTACATAACAGCTTTGTGCTGTTTTTTATGTATTCTGTTGGTATAACATCCAAGTTGCAATGGGTCTACACGATCGTTCGGTTGTTTATTGCGATCGGTCGCGACCGGCGGTGCACAATTTATGGCTCAATTCCACGCGCCTATAAACGTACGTATAAAATTCGTCTATGTTATATCGTTCATCCTGTGAAATATCGAGCGTAGTGACGCAATATGTGACTGTCGTATCGTAGATACGCGTGTCGATATATCGACAATTCGTTTATTATTCTTTTCTAAGCCTGAATATTATTTCATTAGAGCAGTGGGGGCTTCTTATCGGCATTGAATACCTCCCGAATATGGTAAGACACCTGATGCCCCAGAATGTAATGATTAATTACCATTACATTTATAGCAAATGTACTATGTGGTGGAATGGTTTTACATGAATTCGTTTGCAGAATATAGATTAGACTATATTGTACAAAATGTCACTGGTCAAAATTCTCAACTCTACATTCAGCGGAATGTATACCAATAAAGTTGTAAAAACGCCAATCTGAAGATTATCGAAACATGTGTTTTTGACAAGCAGAATAACAAACGACATATAACAAAATATTTATTATTAGAAACCCGCGAGAAGTCGGGACGCGTGGGTCGCTTCTTAATAATGGGTCAAAGTTGAAAAATTACGAAGTGGTTTTTTTTGCCCCGGTGAATAAGAATTTGATTTCCTCTCTCTCTTCCCTTGAGTATCGTAAGAGGCGACTAAGGGAAAAATTCGCAATGGCTACCGTCATATGGTGGGATAACCACCTCGAAAAATATCTGACCAAAATTAAGCAGACCGATGAGGGCTGGCAGCATCTAAGGTGCACAGTATCTGGTATTGCGATCGACAATCTCTTTGCCGAGCGCGGCGATTATGGACAATCATGCTCCTTATGGGAGAGGTCTATGTCCTGCAGCGGTCCATTTACAGGCTGCTAAGGTTTTGGATATCCAAATGCAATTGTATCCTGCCAAGAGAACTACTGCGAGTGTTTCATCACAGCGGTTACAACCTCACTTCGTAGCGAACGATGCATGTTTAGACAACGTGTTGCTCATACCTGAATTTCTGACATGGATAATTTCGATATTTGTCACAGTAATTCAACTAATACGATTTTGCATGACCATCTTACTCGTATCATATCATTTCCCTTATTTTATTTATTTCCCAAAAGTTTCCGTAGTGGCCTGACATTTTTAGGACAGCAACAGTGTGCTCAATAATAAAAGGCCCACAAGTGCTAAAAACTAACCAGACGTAAATGGCCGCCGAGTTAATTGAGTGAAGTTGTAACATAAGGCGATAGTGGCTTTGTGGCGCATTGTTTCGCTAAAAAACTGTGCTTCCTTAGTCATATCTAAGATAAACGCAGGTAGAAAGTGTAATAAGAGGATTATAAGTGTATATTTATTATTCTGTTTAATCTTTATTACGATGTTATCGTAACACTGAGCTATAGTTAAAAATTATCGCGTTACTTTACACAACGGGATGATTTTTAACTTTGTGTTTAGTCGATCTGTTTGATCGTAATTCGACTTGATTAACATATTTACTTACGCAGGGAAGCTACCCTCTGTTTATCGAAGCGAGGTCGGATTGTCATTATCATGGCCAGGATGTAGTACATATGTAGTAGGTCAAATCTTTGAGCAAGCGGCATTACTTAGCTTCCAGCAGTTTTGGTGTTTCATAGCTACTATAGCATCTTTATTTGTAATTTTGTTTACCTTAAAACTTATGATAAGACTCTAGAGAGTACACTGGATACCTAGGGAACTGAATTACCATAATACATCTGAAGTTGTGAGTTTATATAATATACTGTTATTCTAGTTTATGTAATTATTTCTGTAATAAGGTGGCAGTAGTAGTAGAAGTACTTATCCAGAGACAATTTTTTAAGTGTAAAATTAAGACGTTATACACATTAGTCCCTCAGTGACCATAGCTTATGTAAAGCACTGGGAACATGAATAAAAAATAACGATAGAAAAAAACAACAATAATAATAAAACAGTAAGTATGAGTTGTGGAATCCGTAATAATTAGTTTCATTAATAAATAATTCATAAAAAATTGTTACGTGCATTCTTGTTTCAGCAGTACCTTCTCCATCGACCGGTTCGAAGGTGAATGCATAAACATTTCTATACAAGCGGTGATAAACTTCCCTAATTACAGTAGCTACATATCGGAAACCTTAACACACAAACGACGCATCAGCAACACAACCAACCACTTCACCTGTTGCGATTAAGATAGGCGTATTTCGTAAGTCGTTTTAGCGTCGCCAGTCGTTTCGGATTAGGTTTTTTTACGGTTTCCATCCGCCCGGTGTCGGTTAATGAAAGCCGAAGCGATCGGTACGGCTAATTGGATATCGTTTTGTATTTGAAACGAGCCTGAGACGCGTTTGTCACAGTGTTATTCACCTTTCGTGCGCTTTGTGGAATGCCTTTTGAATAGACGTGGGGAAAAGAACACTGCGATTACTCAGTTTTGCGCTATCTGTCTAGCTATGAATGTTTCAACGACCCCGCTTCCAACATAGTTATAATGTATACGTCAGTGTGGCGCTACAGCATGGATATTGTACGAACAAATTATTCGTTTGATAAATAGCGAGCACTTTTTGTTTTTAAATAACGCGGTCTCCACCTAATTTTAAATTATTGAAAACTTTTAAGAATATTGAGAATGAACAAACATATTGTAAATTATTTGTGCACTAAGCTTCCTGTTGTGTAATAAACAGTCTTGACATTACCCACTCATGAATTAGATAGGCGTTACTTTATCAATTGACTTGACGTTTAGACGACATTTCCTTTATCCAGCGCAACTGAATAAAATTTCATAACTTCCGGACCATACTGATGCTGATATTTGTATCGAACTTGAATCGGAATTGTTAGGAGAAAACTTTTATTACAAATCTAAAGCTACACAACTTTGTTGAGCAGTCTTGCGATTCAGTTTTGCCTGCGGAAAAATTCGAAGTTAACTTTAAAACCCCGCCTCGCAGCCCTCAAATGGGTCCCGAAACCTCAAGAAACTTTTCCGTTCCCGGTACTCCGTGCTCTGTACTCTTCCCCCTAAACTTTTTAATAAAAGAATAAAACTTATTCGCCGTTGTAATGTATTCGCAGTCGTTGTTCACGTTTATCATTGCCAATAGCGCTATTACCGGATGTTTTATTGACTTAAAAAAACTGCGTTGCGAACGAAAAACAAGCCACTAAAGTCGCGCGACGTCGAATTTGATATAACGCCCGCTGCTGAGTCATGTAAGTGGCCGTGGGGAGTTTGAGCGAGGGACCGGCGGAGTGAGGGGGAGGGTGAGGAAACAGCTCTGCTCAGCCACCTATTGTAGTATTAAAGGGGCACGTTGTTTTTGCAAAGACTGGTGTGTCAGCGACAGGACGTGAGCCGCGTGGCTGTGGCGAATTGGGTTTCCGCGTAGGGCTGTCAGACTTGCTTTAGAAAGTTCTGAATACACCTGGTACAGAGGATGCGCTTGAGGGGAGGGGAAAAAAAGATGTCTCCTAAAGAATTTTGTTAATGTTTCTTTGATACATGGATTTAAATGTATGAGGATTTTTATTTAAGTATAAGTTCAGATTAATTAATAATATAATAATTGTATTATATTCAATATAAAATGCTTATTTACTTATCTACATCATGTGCCGCCTAGTATAGTTGATAAATATATTGGAAGTGTACTTTTGAACTTGTAAAAAAACATAATCCCATAAATAACTTGCTAACTTTTTAGTTAACTCGCTGTACTAAAATAAATTAAATGAAATATATTTCACAATCACACACGTCATCCAGTTCCAAACGAGGATTCCGTGTGTCTTGATATCTGGATGGTGATAAGGTAGATGTTCATATACTTACACAGATAAATAATCATATATACATATGTAACGTCCATGACTCGGTTACTAACATTCACGTTTATCATACATAAGATTGTCTCTATCAGGATTTGAATGCGCAATCTACAGCTTCGAAAGGCAGGGTCACTCCAACTAGGCTATCGGGCGGTCAATCGTAAACATATGACTTCTACTAAATGTATATGCAGGACTGGACGGCAGCCTTGTACATGAAGCCTTGGCTTGAAAATTTCTTGAGATTTATACTGTGCGCTGGTTTTATTATCCTGTGCAAGTTTTCTTCTCCTCTTCTATCTATCTTACTAAGTCGTAAAAGGCAAAGTGATTCTATACTTCCATTTTTAGTGTTATATGGACTACTGTATTTTATCGTACTGTACATTATGTAGTAACAAATATAATTTTGAACACTTTAAAATGTAATCATTGTAAACCTATCAGCACTATATAGTATTTTTGTTGGTTATCGTTCCTTTCCATTAAGCTGTGTTTCTGAATTATCTTAACCAGGGTCAATATGTTCGCTAATTATATTTGCTCGAATATATATTGCGCATAAATCACATCATGTTCTTTACCGGAACCTATATGTTCTGCCAGGAAGAGGTGCTATCACCTAATATTTTGAAAATAAATAGATCAATTAAATGTTCTAAAAACTTTTAATGCGATAGGTGTATCGGTCACTTAGTAGACAAAGTAATATTTTTTTTTTCGAAAGTGTCCTTTTTGTACATATTTTAGTACATGAAGTTGGGGCAGGGATCCTAAAATACTCAATTTAGTTTTTCTTTAATTTTTAACATCAGCCAACTTTTATTTCTCTTCTGAAGGTGTAGTATGAGTCAGCACGGAAGTTCGCTTGCGACAGAGCTGAAAAAGACAATTACTTAGTCGACACAAAGTCGGCCACGACCCGTCCGGGCGCCGTTGACTGTTAGAATTTTTATTTCCGCCGTGCACGGCAACCGGCTCGCAGTTTACCTCATTTTATTTCGCTCCCAATGCGAATGGTTGTCGATCGCTATTTACGTGGCTCCATATACCTTCATTGCCTTTTAACTTTCTAAGTCCTTTTCAGATTTTCTTTAAAGTCAAAAATCTTAAAGTATTTTTAATTGTTGTTTTGAATTTGAATTACCTACACTTCTAAGGGTCTATGTAATTTCAGTATGTCGTGAGGTACGACGGGTGAAAAACTAGCAATGCTAAGAAATCATTGGAAATGGATACACATGAATTGATGGCTCAAAAATCACTCCCGATACCGAGAACGTTTGTATAAGAGTTTTATATGTTTTTCAATGAAAAACCATAGTCACCACCGACATTTTGTCAGAAGATGAAATTCAACGAATTTTGTTGGTCGAGGACCACGAATTTGATCCAGAGACCATTAGAGATACGAGGACTGCTGTTTGTGTGACTGAGGACTATGAAAAATCCTCGATTGTGACGAAGCTTACGAACTTCATATTTCTTTTATTTAGACTATATGAGAAAACGTTGTAAAGTAGATTTTTAAGTTAGGATAATTTTGTTTTTAAGTTTTTAATTCAAAAATATTCCATAAAAAAATGATTGTATCAAAATATAAGGTGGGTGGTTTAATCCAAATCAATTTACGATTGATAATGTAAAAAGCTAAATAAAGTTGTTAGATGTTGAGATCAAAAATTATTGTACTGTATTTAATAAGAAATATAAAATCATTCAAGATTTTCTAAGCCCTAGTCGACTCGCTTTTCACCCCCGATACCAAGCATGTTGCCTATATTAGCGATAACAGTTAAGGGTTAAGAAACATTTATTCGCATTAATAGGCTCTGTCTCGTTTAGTAACCAACCAACCTTCCGACTTTGCCGGTTCATTCATTTAGTGTCTTTGTTGAATGTTGGAGGTCGTTGAACTTTGATAGTTTGACATCTGAATAGATTGTTCATCTGTCTTTTATCGAGGTGGTTTAAGTTGATAGCTTGTCATTAGTTTGTCAACATAAAAATATTTATTTTATTACTCTTTGACCTTAATGCTGCTGATAAAATATTACATACAAAAATATTTTTGAATTTTAATACTAAAATATAGGTAATATAATAGGTAAATAATGATATGTTCTGTTTAGTGTATTTATATAAAATTAACTTTTAATATCAGATGGGATAATGCCGGAGCGATTAGATTTTCGTCATTCTGATCCGCAACTGTTCAGAGTCAGAGGTGTCGTCAGAATGAATGTACAAAACTCCTTGTCTCCAAGTTTTAATTTAGGTTATAAAACTAACACACGAATAAGGTCAAATAGTATAAGATAGTTTTTGCACGATGCGTTAAACAGACAAAAACTCAAAATGAAGGCAATTAGAAATTTCAAGAACATATTTCATATACAATCAAATCTCATTATGGTATTAAGCGATGATGAGGTCCAAGATATAAGCACTTTTGCCTAAACGGAACATATTCACTTCGGATTATTATACTGACAATATAGTGACTATAAGATTGACACTATTAATGTGATCTGAGTGTGAGGATCAAACATCTCTGTCCCGTTACCACGGGTGCTGTAAAGTTACAAAGTTACACGGGTAACAGATAACAGATTAAATAAAAAATGTTTTTGTTTACATTCCAATGATACCATTAACGAATAATTTTGTGTCGGTTCCATTAATTAGTTCGTAAACTAAAGTAAAATGCAAAATTATAACTGTTCAAGTTCAGATTTCATTACGAACCCGGAAAAAGTTTCGTCCTGCTTTTTCTTTCTAATAATTTCAAAAAGAAGAGTAATCCTATATAATTCACGAAGCATACTACATTAACAAACAGACATGTCGTTGCCGATACAGTGGTTCACGACGAAGTATGATAGTAACAAAAAGTAGTCGATGCGGTATGGTATACCTGTCGATAGAACCAGTAATTCGGTTGCTGCGGACCTTCGCCCTCGTGGCCCCGGCCCCCCGCCGTTCGTGCTTCACTTTGACGGAATTTAGCATGCTCGCGCATCGGGACATCGTGTATTCGCTGTATGCGATTGATGAAATTTGGATGTTGGTATTCTCTAATAATATATCGTACTATTTGAATTTGTAACTTAATTAAGAAGAAATTGATGCCCACTGTTCTTATGCAATTGTCTTAAATAAAGTGAATATAGACGACTTTGCTAAGACAACCTCAACAAACTCTGCTTGTCTACTTTTAAGACAATTCTTTGAAGGATTTTTTGTTGACGTTTTTGTTTGTTTTTGCTCACGTACTATTAGAAGACATTAATTTAAAGATAAGTATAATTGGTTCAGTTCGTTGAACACGTAGCCTTTAATACTTTAAATAGAACCAGTTTTATTCAAGATAGGCATTATTGACATTTGTTTTCCCGAAATATATCGCAACGATTTTTATCCTCGGGGAGGAGTGTGAAAGTATTTTAAGATGGCCGTTGTAGTGCTACAAATCGCCACGGACAACTTATACTTGTTACATTATACTTATTCATTCAAATTTTCAGGCCACATAATTGCATCTGAGTAAATATTCCAACGAAGAACAAGCGGAAAATTAAGCCAAACATTATTTCATTGAAAATACACATTGTACTATGGTACATTTTTTTTGCTTTCAGTGTCAACCCTATGAGAATAGGTAATAATGTTGTACGATGTTAGGACAGTTTACAGATTTTCTACTCTACGTAGGTTAATTATACTTTACTACGTAGTTAATATTTAATTATGTGATTAAAGGGTTGATAATTGAAAAATAATAATGCGAAATAAATATAAAGAAAAAAAAAATTGTAGCATCCGCTATTGTTACCAAACAACCAAGAGTGTAAATACAAATCATTCGCTTAACTTGTTTAATAATAATTAAAAATTATGTTTACTTGAAATAGGTAATACCTTCAATAGCCGTTGTAATTTATTAATTAGTACACAAACAGCATTATACATAATTATTAAGGAAATTTATAAAATAATAAGAAATTAGACGAGTCGTAGCTTTTTGACATGGCTACGTGGTCGTGTAAGTAATATCAGGCTTACGAAGTGTCTTCTTGCAATGGCACTTTCGAACGAGACATGGAACGTGCTTTAATATGAAATTCCTTCTGCGATACATCATTCTCGATTATTATCATCGATAAAGTGCTGAAATGACTCGCGCGATTTGCTTGCTTATTTACGTACACGTGGACTGTTCGAGACGTGACTGTGACGACATTAAGACATTGCTGCTTTCTGTGTAATTAATGGAGCGTACCAGCTTTGGTTAGCTTGCATTAATGACAGTAGTTCTAACAGCTATTGATAGTGTACTGAGTAAAGGCATTTCGCCCTTTTTAATGTATGCTGTCTAAACTGTCTAAATGACAAGCAATAACGACTAATGTATATGGTAATGGATATAAAATGGCTATAAAATTAGATATTTAATTTAAGAATTATTTCAATAGCGGCTACCGATAAGGTTACGATTTCATTTTATTTATACTTAGTTTCTTAAGATAGTGAGGCAAAATGTTTTGAAGTAACTTGCCGGAAACATTCTACTGAAAAAAAGATCCTTTAGGAAATTTATTTAATTCTATAGTGGGCATACCGTATCGTAGTTCGCTGACCGCTGCCCGCCATTTAAATATCGTAGTAAACTATTTAAAACAACAAACCTAGCTTGGGTATAACAATAACTATCGAAGTTAATTATTTAAAAAAAGCATTCAGTGAGTCACAGTTCTTTTCTAAAATAGGAAAATCATGCTTATCTTAGTTCTTAATTAAAAATAATGATCTTTAGTCACCTAAAGAAAATCTACTATATGTTAGGTTAGTTTTGTACGCCGTAGAGCCAAGCGGCGACTTTAGCTGCTACTCGAATGGGTTGGATCGACCAGGGTAATACCATGGCCTCAAAAAATACCTACGTGATGTAGCGGCGTCTTGTGCTTGTGCGTTTCGTTCTGTGAGTGAGGTAACCGGAGTCCGCCAAACGTTCGCCTCCTTTCCCATAAAAAAAAGGTTCGCAAGTACTAATCGATTTGATTTCGATGCAGTCTTTTCAACATTTAGTCACATAACACAACGTAGTTTTAGTTGTTTGGTCTTCCTTTTAGTGTACTCTACATACACATTTTAATTACCTTTTTTTTTGCATTGGACACATCTTAAAAGATACAAATATAATGTACAAGTACATGTATGAGTATATTAATTATTAAATACAATGAGTAAGTAATTGAGTGCGCAGAATAAAGTGTAGTATAGTGGTTGGACATTAAAATTGGCACATTAATATGTAAACGCGAGACTTGTACTCGGCGGACGACAGGCAGTCTTTTTTTTCGTCTAATTGACACGAGAGTCGAAGCTGGTTGCAGCCCACCTGGCTTGAAACCAGTTTACGAAGAAGCGTTCGCAATGCGCGTTCCTTTTAAATGTTACACTTGTTTTTGTCGCAAGTTTACGAACATGAGGCTGCTGTATAATGTTGATTGGCGAGGGATGCTAATAAAATCGGCACGATAGTTCCGTAATGAGGCATAATGAATGGCATTTCATAGAAAGGCAGACGTAAATAATTCAATGAATGATGTCTTGTTAGCGCTGGCGCAAGGCCCGTGCGCTAATGGCATGAGTTTACCTGCTTCTTATGTTTTTGTTAAATTCGCTGTATTCTCCTGTACGAGTAAATCATGATTTGTTTGTTTTAACAGTTCATGTGTATCTGATTTGAAGAATTTTTTTTTATTTATTCACTTCGGGATAATCCGTTTTCGTGTAAACCACTTCAGGAAAATACAATTTGTATTAGATTAAAACGTGGTAAAATTTTATAAAACCCTCCCTCCGTTCTTAAATTTAATTGTCGGTCAATACATAAATTCAACTCTGTTCAAAAAAAAACCTGAACGTCACAAAACAATGATTATAAATTTGTCGAGTAATGATTAAAGTATTTGTTGTTGTTCTTTATATGGAGCATTAAATGTTTTGTACGTAAATAAAAATAAATTTTACTTTTATCGTCATAAAACTCATAATTACTCTTCCAATTATTCATACGTTCCACACGACGCGTCGGGCGGTTAGAATTTAGTTATTTTATCCGCTGTTGTACATTTGCCTAGCTAATAATAAGCATGATGCAATAACTTTGCGGCGGCCGTGTGACTCATTTGCTTTATTTGCATAACAAGTGCACCTTTGATCCAAATAGGTAATAAAACTGATTATGGTGCTTTGGCGGTCTTTTCTGAAACCTGACCGACAAGAAATATTTGCATTGACATACATAGGGTTGCTATCCGGTTATTATATTATGGTCTAGTTTATTCGGGATTTGCGGAATCGATTCTTTTGAATATACATGTTTGTCTCTAATAGACTAAACGGTCCACTGCTGAACATTGTTCTACTCCAAAAGGAGCATTTGTCATATAAGCTACATTTGCTCTCACATACATTTCTCGTTACAAACAATAACCTAATAAAAATGTTCGTCTCTTTTCACTCATGAATTAGTTTTGCTGTAAAGAAATGAATCCTTTATTTTTTATTTAAGTTTTGATTTGAAATCTTTTCTTTTTTACCATTTGAGCATGGAAGTTTTTCAGTATAATTGAAAAAAGTTTATTGAAATCGCGCGGATCGACAAATTCGCTCGTGGATCTGTTTTCGCGGCGTCTTGTGAACGTTTCAATATTAAACGTCGAGTGTTCGGGGCCCGGCGTCGTAGCTAGGTCGCTGGTAGGTTACGTAGACAAGGGCGGTGACCTTGGAGCAACCCCCGCGTCTTCGCCCCAACGCCCGAGGCACTATGCCACCCCGACCACCCCGACCTCCCCGACCACCCCGGCGGGTGGGATGTGAGCTGACTGTCGAGAATGTATTCCTTTGACGCTTGTCGGTAGGTACGTAGTTTATTCATGTCGAACTGGGAGCGGAGCCGACGAGAATTTTTATTGTTCAGACTCGGACACCTTTTGTTTTCCCTTTGTCTTATGGATGTTTGTTTTAAAATTATTACTGTGAATGTAAAATTTTGTAAATTATTACAATAATTTTTATTTGTTACCAAGTTAGGAATGTAACTCTAGCAACTTAGCTTTTTGGCTGCATTAGCGCTGTTACCTAATTGATTTGGCTTCGACATATTGTGTGGCCTATATATAACGTCCACTTTCTCTGAAAGCACTCGGCTCAGCTCAAATCCTACATTAAAAATTGTATTTTCTCATATGGTTTGGTTTGATCAAATTAATGTCACAATAGGGTAGTTTTGTTATTATTATAATGAATCGTTCATGAATACGCGATAAATTAGCTTGGAAAGGTTCATTACTCAACTTTATAATTGAATATATGCATCACATGACATTCCTACGTTCTACCTCCCAGAAAGGCGAAACTGAGTCATGCCGAATGAAAATCTATAATCTCTGTCTACCGCTTTGCGTAACAGGCATGAGTGGATGATTATATATATATTACAAAACAAAATTTCTGCATAGTTAATAAAGAAAAGTTATTACTTTTATAGATTAATTTTATGTGTAATTTTAACTTATAAATTAGCTAGGTAATCGTAATTAACTTTGTTGTATTTGTAGCCAGTAAATTAATTCAAATGGTGTATTATACAATAGGCAATTCTTATTATTCTTAAGTGGTTCTTCAATAAGGAAAACAACATCTATTGCTAGGTACTATTACACTAAGTACATACAATTACTGCTTGTAATTAACTTTATCACTGAAGGTAGAGTGGTAAGAAATATTTATTGTTGCTTCAATATAAGCTTAAATAAAAAATACTGAGTGACACAATTTTTACTTTCTGCTTTGACAAACTTTTAAAAAAAAATGTATAAGCGTTACTCATATTTGTTATCCTTGTTAACCTGGTGGTTGCAACACGTCAAGAATTGACCACTACCAACTATCTAAATCCAAGTCTGGTGTTAGTAAATGAGAATAGTCAACTTGCCAGCTCGATGTTGTGATCTAATGTTTTGCAGTCCTTACTAAACATTGGCGCTTTGTAATTTCAAGAATGTACTGAAATTATTAACTATAGTTGTCAGATATGGTTATAAAGCTACCTTACAAAACTTATAGGAAATATTACTGAAATGAAAATATTGGTAGTGTGTATCAAATGTATTATCATCATCATCATTTCAGCCTATCACAAGTCCACTGCTGAACATAGGCCTCCCCAAAGATTGCCACGAAGCTCGATCCTGAGCCATGAGAGATGAGATGAGATGCAGGTGCATCCATCGACTTCCCGCAACACTGCGCAGGTCGTCACTCCATCTTGTATGTATATGTAGCAAATGTATATGTTGGCACAATTCGAATAGTAGCATCTTGGATACTTCTAAATAGTTTATGTGATGCACTTGAACCTTTTCCGCACCGACACGACAAATATAGGCACGTACTTCTTTGTTTTTTTCCATGCATTTTAATTATTTAAATCGTGTTTCCAGGTAAGGCCGTGTCCAATTTGTCGTTTACCAACTCGCCCAGCAGCGAGCCGTGGAAGGTGGGAGCGGGTGAGTCATTTTCGGCTTTTACAATAATGAAACCCAACGCACACTCCTCGACGTTTTTTTTTCCTCTGTCGCCTTGCTCACGATGTTACGCCGTGCTTTTAAATTTAATTAAATTATTGCGCGTGAGACTCGTACATTGTGCACGGGGTAGCATTTAGCAGTGTCATAATAATTATTCAGATACTAATCCATTAAAATACCTAATGAAAGTGATACAATACTGTAGTGGATTTAGTTGTAATAACTTTCCATTTAACGTTATTCGTCTTCTTAAGCTAACTTATTTATCATCTTTAAATTAATTTTACATGGTAATTGTATGTTGTACTAAATAAAGTAAAAAATAATTGCTAACTAGTCTATTCGAAACTAAAAATATCGCTGAAATGTTGAATTTTTGACAATTTCAGCATTTACTTCTGCAGTAAAATTTCCCAAAAATTAAGTAATATTGAATTCTTAATTCCTGTTAAACACTTTAAATAAAGAGATAGTTAAGACGTAAACTTTCGTGTTTTTTTTATTATATTATTAGGATATGTTAACTTTTTTTTGGACATAAATAAAAACAAAATACCTTTTGCAGATTACACCAGTTCATTAGTATAATAAAATTATTATACGCCGTAACCTGTAACGCAATACTGAGGTGTGATCAAAGAACTGCAAGCACATTTGGATTCACAAAGTTCTAAAAATTAGCTAATCTGAAGACAATGAAACGTTACACAATCTATAAACACTACTCAAGAAGTGATGTACTCGATCGTAGAGCATAGGATCACGATAACCGGTAACAGCTTAATTGTTCAGTACCTAAATCCAAACGCTGAGCTATATAACAAATTATAGTTAATACGCAGGCTTAGTTACTGCCGACTACGGTTCTATAGGATTATTGACATGCTTGAAAAGGCTTGCAAATCCGTTTTCTTCGGGTTGAACTAATACGATGGGTTTGTTAAATGTCAAATTGGTAAATTTCTAGGCCGATCACATTATGTTAAATCAACGACGAATCATATTAAATTTAAAACTATTTTTGAATGTTAGCTGTATCAATTCGATCTGACTTTTCATATGCTAAAAATAATGACGTGTAAGTGCCCAAGTGGTTCAGATCACTGAATATCCCTTTGTATTTAGAATCATTTGTAAATTTCTAGTTTAGCTTATTTGTGGTAGTGACATTTACCGAGTCTAATTTGCGAAATCAATACCGGCCTACAGATAGTTGTTGAGGGTCGCGGATTTTGGGCAAGTGCGATTTATGTCCGTAAACGCAACGTTTCATCTTAAGACGTAAAGTGTTCAGATCATATCTAAATGATCCGAAACGTGTGGTTATCTTGAATATTTTTATTGCGGTTAAAATTTCACAAACTTCGGCTAAAACAGTTTAAATCGTAACCACTGTAGTGAGTGACTCATTTGGGAGCAAGATTGCTTTCTAGATAACTTGCCGAAAGACGAATTTGGACTAGTGCCGGACCACTCCAAAGATTATATATCTTATATATACGGAATTAGATCAGAAGCGACATACAAAAACAAATTGAACGTGTTTGTTTCCTCACCTTATATTTTTGAGCTACCAAAACGTTAGACTCGTCCGTTCGTTTACTATTGTTATTTATTTAACATGTTATATACAAGTATTCACAAATCTGTCTTTATTTTAAAATCTGTGATACAAAGATACGGAACAGCCAGTTAGTTTTTATCTAGACTTGATCGACAATTGTTTTACAACGATTTGTATCGTAAAGTCGCCGACCACCTTTCACCGGCCGAGTTAGTGAATAAAGGGAATGTTTCAGTGTTGTTGCAAACCGCCGTGTCAGCGTCGTTTCCTTTAATAGTATTTATTATTTGAACAGTAAAAGACTTATGAATGAAGCACTTATTTGTGGGTTTTTTGCTTAGAAATCTACCGACGTAACCCTGGATATGGATATAAGTCTAATAATAAGTCATGATCAATATTTACGAGTGACAAATTCGTAAACGTATTTGAGTAGTGCTGGGACATATTTATGGAATGTCGGTAAACATCTGCTGTCCCCGGAGTGTAAAATAAATACTGCCTTGGGATAATGAAATTTATTATAGGAGTCCTGTTTCTTGCAAACCATGAAAGGGTTTCATGTTCAGGGTTACTCTATAATTCTTCGTGATAACGTGAAAATCATAGACAGCTGCAAGCCGCATTTTAATTTCTGGTGGAGAGACTAGAAAATTAAACATGTATTAGAGAGAATGAATGGGTCTGCTATTTATAATGTTTTTACATGACACTTATCATTGCAAGTTTTTTTTAACATTGTTTATTCAATCTAAATGTCACTACTTTTTCTACATTTCGCCTGACGTGACGCGATAATGAGAAATCTTAACGGGTTCGCTAGGAAGAAGCTGCAAAGTGGACGATGAAATAGAAACAACATGTCGAGCCCCTCCAGTTTAAAGACCTAGGAATCTTCTATGTCACGATCAGCCATTTCAAGAACTCTGTTGGATTTCTCAAAAGAAAGAGAGTTTGTTAGCACATAAGCTGGGGTGAATTTCTTACTTACATCGGCTTATTTTAGTCCACTGCTGAACATGGGTGATGGTAATGTCATTAATTTTAAATAGTATTCCTTTATATCAATATTTGTTTTCTTTATTATGTTTGTTATTTTCCTTCTTTTTGTTTTAACGGTGTCGGTTTAACTGTTCCCGATTGTCTGTTTAACGTACAACAATAGCACCGGCCGGATATCAGCGCTGTAGCTACGACTAAGAACGAAAAATAAGCAAAACAACTGTAGTATCCAATGTACTAGATTTACACATGTCAATTATCCTTATCCACGGCTTTCAATTTTCAAATCGTTACCGTTCAAGATTTTTGACGAGTTCTGATTTTTGAAACCTACCTTTTACACAGTACGAATTATGTGAGCTGTCAATTGCGCATTTTTACGTCGCTTCGTGTTGCAGAATAATCAGCCGCCGCAAATGATGGTCTATCATTTCGAACGGAACTTTTATTGCAATTAGTAAAACTTACCTCACGTACAGTTGTGGTCGATCTGTCTTCGGTTATTGAAGTAAATGATCGGAAATAAACTGCGTGTTATGTGGACGAAATCTAACAATTGTTTCAAACCCAAGACCTTAATTTTGAATCTAGGGATGTCTTAATGGTAATAAAAAGTATCCCATATGATACTCCATGGATATAGATATAAAAGTAAAAAAAAAAGTGAAGTAACAGCCTGTAAGTGCCCACTGCTGGGCAAAGGCCTCCTTCTCAAATACTAGTATCAGAGAGGGTTTAGGAGCCGGGAAGGGCACGCCACGCTCCAGTGCGGGTTGGCAGTTCTCACATATCCTCGAAATAATATTTTTATTATTTCTCAGACATGCAGGTTCCCTCACGTTGTTTTCCTTCACCGTTGAGCACGTGGTAAATACAGCACTTAAAATTGTTAAAACAATTTTAGTGGTGCCGGCACCGGGGATCGAACCAAGGTCACTCGCCCTCTATGACACTAAAGTGAGCGTCCTGACCACTAGGCTACCACGGCTATAGATATACTAAAATTTTCAAAATCGCTCTTATCCTTTCGACGCGATCGTTGACTCTCAAATCTACACAACTTTTACATTAATATTGTTAGCAATATAGTTATTTTTTTTATATGTTTATCCATTTCCAATTTTTTTTAGGACAGAATTTAAGAAAACTTTCGGTGCGAACCGGTCAGGTGTAAGCATAAAAGTAATCAATCAGTCTGGTATTATTTTTAGTTTAAAGCTTGAAAATAAAACTATCAGTAATGATTAACTTTTGCAAGTATGCGGCCATTTCGGTGTGGACGTTTTTTAACACGCCCGATTGAATGCGGGCAGAGGCTTTGTCATTTTCAGCCGAGCGCCCCGATTTCCGAACCGGAGCCGAGTGAATTGTCAAAAAAGGCATTGTAGTCCCCCCGCTTGCGTACGTCACGCTTCATTAGCGCTTGTGGTCTCGCTAACAAAAAATACGTGTTCTAATGTTTTGTTTGTTAATAAACACATGCCAGTTGTTTATGTAACAAAAGTGTTCTTTGAGAAATAATGCGGATGAGCAAGACCTATGTGTTTGCCATCTTCTGTAACGGGGTCATGGTTCAATATTGTTTTATTCTTAACTGGGAGATATTGTTAACATATTTAAGAGTCTGGCAGCGTTGTAATATTCTGCCATCTCTTTACGTCTTGTCGAGTGTCGTAAGAAACGTCTTAGGCAAAATTTCATGGCAATATTTGGGAGCGAATCTGGGGTCGAAGATCGCCAACTAGTACGCTTTATATTCCACAAAGTGGTAAGGAGAATTGCGGAAGTACGTGTGGCTGCGCTGTTGTGTTTAATGAAAATCCGTAATCTCTGCCTACCAGAATGAGAAATCTTCCCGTATTTCTGACTGCACTATTCGTTCGAATGTTCGAATCTTCCTCTAATGATTACAATAATAGACATTCTACCGGAAATAGAAATCTTAGGACATATCCTTGAGTTTGCCTAAACGTTTTTTTACCTTAATAAAAATAAAACAAATGGAAAAGGCAATATTTCGTAACTGAAAGATGTGAATCTGTTTAGCGGAAAATATGTTCTAATTAATGTGATTAATAATTACATTTGTGTTCGTTGAACGCCTGCGACCGAATATGTCTTTTGTTGTGAACATCATTTATAGTATTTCTAAACATAATTGCGAACGATAATCTCGTGTTTTCCTTTACCGAATTATTTGACCGGAGCCGGAACGTCTCATCTTCTAAAACTATCCCGTTCGGCTCGCGCCGCGCAGAACGCCCCCATGCCTATTCAATGGGTTACCGACGGTCGCGCTCGGCGACCGCAGATGGACCAATTTAGAAGATTCGTTTTGTGGACGTTTCAATAGAAGTCGTCTAGTGAGAATTTCCGCCCGTATATTTCTCATGCGGCTATTCGTGATTCATTCTGTTAAGTAGAATCATTTGTTAGCTTTGTGCGAGGTGCAATAAATAGACAATCATTATTGAGAGATTTAATAGGTATTTTATGTTATACTAAAGTAACCTGCTTGCATTATTTGTTCTATCATAAAAGTGACGGTTTACTATGCCCTTTCTAAAACCCAAGAGTGGTATATTCAAGAAGAGCAAATTCCTAGAAGGGTTCTAGTTATTGTTGAAAAGAAAAAATTCTTGAATAGGCCTAAAGTAAGTTTACTTCATAATTGCTATTGATGCCACTTGTTGAAACTCCATCATTATGCAAATAACAAATTTGTGTGACATGTAACAATTTTTAAATAATGCTTGTAGATTAGTGTGGATAGTTAGGATTTTAACTACAATAATTTAAAAAGGTTTTGAGTATGCATACATTTTTTAAATTATTAGTTTTAAAAAAATATATTTTTAGTTTTACCACTTTGTTACCGTGTTGTTACCTTCGCCTTAACTCTTGCCTAGGTGTCGAGCAATACAAACACTGTTATGAAGTATATTGTTGCGCAATTGCCGCGGCGTTAATAAATACACGTGTTATCTCGACGTTCGAGAAGATTCCGCCGCGTGCCCACATTGCGCGACATGTGACGCTTGCCGTGGACTGGGCTGTGCCGCATGTGTTTCAAGTAGCCACCCTGCTGCTATTACTACTTCACCTACTATTTGAATAATTTTTTACAACTGTCCCATACATTGCTTATAATATGCTTATAATCTATGTTGGTATAAATTTGAAGCTAATATCGGACTCTTCGTAGAGATCATATTATAGTTTTTACGTCGGGGCAACTATTCAAACTCAATCGATGAAACGAAACTTTGATATTAAATGATTTTTGATTTAAATCAATGGCTGTAATTATTTATCCATAGGCGTGCAGCAGACAACAACTAATTTTCAAGTGCATATTTTCATTAAAAATCTGATCTGATAAAATTTTATTACATTTTAACTGTTGCATCAGAAAGGTTGAAAATAAAGGAATTGTGGTTTATTTGCGACGTTTCGCCGGTGTATGGAGCATAGAATTATACTTGTATTTGCCTTATAGGTTTGTTCTTATTGTTTGTTAAATAAAAGAACAACACATAACAAAATCAAAATCCTGCAAGTTTCTTAAGTCGCGTCATATTTTTCGAAATAGGTACAGACAACGTTATCGTTAATGGTCGATCATCGGTTGTTACTGAATAATTATCGATCTTAAAAAACTCAGACTATTGAGAATGGTCGATACATTCGCAGCACACTTGTGAGTTCGGTTGGAAACGTGTTCATAAATGTTGTAACTCCATTGAAGGCGTTGCATTCGCTATCGATTATTTAGATTACTTTCGGCATTACTCCGCGCATATGTTCTCAATGATTAATCAACTAATGACTAATGTTTACCCTTTTGACCGAAAGCCCACATACTGCAATTGATTTTAAAATAAAAATGCCTATTGCCTCCATATCAACCGACACGTCGTCATATATTGATGGCCCTAATGACGTGTCGTCCGCCCGCCGTGCGGTCTTCATCAGTCCAGTGTGGTTTAGGGATGGGATGGACACGTACATAGTTATCGATGTCTGAATAAAAAAAAAAAAAACTTATTTCATACAAACATTATTCTTTTCACAAATTTTTATTAAACTGCAGCGGACCTTGAAAACAAATTATGTATACAACAACTTTACTTTTTTTTTGTGTTTTGTGATGGGATGCTGAATGACGTTATGAGATAACGGCTTATTAACTTGTATGCGGAAACAATTCTGAAATATAAGTTGATTAATGACTATGCCACTAACAACTTCATATTCAGTAATAACAATGAATTCTCTTATTTAGGAATAAGACATTAATAGATTGTAGTATACTTCTTTTTATTAAGCAATCCAACAACGATTTACAAGAGAATTTATGCATCAGTTTTAACAATAAATCAGGGCTAAAAACGGATTACACAAATATGTAAAAACTTTATGTACAGCGACATTGTGCTGAACTAGCAATCTTTTACGCAACGGTGTAATAATAATTGGCTGCTTTTCAATTAATTGAAACTGGCGTACGTTCACTTTCGCCTGACACTGTTATGGAATCGTAGCACTTCGCTGAAATAGATAAACAGAGTGAGTCCATCGTGAGAGATCAAGATTGGCATATCTAGGCCAAATGAATTAGCAATTTTGTGGCTAATCGTAAGCTCGGCGGTGTAGTGGCTAAGCTTTTGTTTGGCTGCGGCGCTGCGGGTCTCGGCATCGATTCCCGCACGGCACAAGTATTTGTTCAGAAGTATTCGGATGCTTGTCCGTGTGCAATTTACGTATGTAAACTGCCACCGCGTCACAGGAGAAATAACAACAGCAGGGGTTACGTTTTTGTTTAAGAAAATAAAGAAACATTTAGAAAAGCATAGAGAAGACTTATGAGTAGACTTGACATGTACATATAGTAATTTTCAAAAGCTGATGTGTTTATCATTACATCTAAACATAAAATACATTATGATTTATCTTATATTCAAGCGAATACAAAACATTACATAAAAATTTAAGCGTATAATTTGTTTGTATATGCGGTAAAATCTGTAAACATTAGTTTTATTTCAATAATGCTATAAAAACTATAAAACATATTCAAATGTTTTTATGGCCGTGGTGTTTTGAAACTTATTTCTACATCAACGTTTGACCACAAACGACACTGATAGTAATCAGTGCTGATGTTCAAGTTGGTGAGCACTTTAGTTATAAAGAAACTCATTCAAACGCTCATTGTTCTATTGCAATAAAAAAAAAACTCCAATGCTCAGTGTTTTTGAGCAGTATTGAAAGCGATTCCACTTTCTATCAAAGAACGTTCGGACTGTACCTCGATATAACAGCGGCTCGTCAATGTACAGGTGTGTTTTTCAACATGCGTCATTGTTTAGGGACACCGTAGTCGCTATTGTCGCCCCGGTGGCACATTGTTTCGTGATTGGTTCGTTCCGTTTCGTACCTAAAGGCCCGTGGTACGTTCGCTGTGCAAACTCCGCTCGCTGCGTAAACAATGACGTTCTCCCACTTCCCACTGGCTTGTTTACTGGCTGAGACGGTCGAAGTGTAAGGCTCGTGGGGAAGCGTTCAGTGACCTCGTGCTTCCACGTTACTCTCCTGGCACGTGATCGTTTAATTATTTCTCACTTTATATTTTTAATAGCGTTAGGATCTCTGCTCTTGGGTAATAATACAAAAAAAAAAAAACAATGGCTTATACAGTTTGTTAAAGTTTATTGTAACAGCGTGTCGGATGATGCGCTCTAATACCGTTTTTTACCTACCACAGACGCCGTCTATGGGTGTATGACTTACTTACCACTATATATATAATTATATACCAGGATTAACATTTCCCATTTGTATATGCAATCGTCAATCCTTTTCATTGATTTTATCTTAATTTTTAGTGGTGTGTTCTGCGAGGACAAATGTTCTTATATATTTGTAAGTTTCAGTTTATACTTAAGTTTCAATTTATCTATGTAGAAAGGATCTCTTGGACGGAAGAGGCGTTTTCTATGATCCATGTTAATATAAGAAATTAAAATTAGACCATAGCGATGAGCATATCGTCTCTCGTCAAAAGTAAAATCCATTATCTCTTCCTGTTCCTCTGGCAAAATAAGAAGAACATTGTGAAATTGTAGCGTGTGTCTTAATATTATACGAACATATCAATCATGCTCAAATTTCGGTTAGTGAATTAAAAATAATAAAGGTAGTTTAAATAGTTAGATGCAATAAAAACGGCTAAATCTGGAGGTTTAGCGTGTTGTTTACAAAATTATAATGCCATTTAGTAGTAAACAATAAAAACTCGTAGAGAAAAATTATTACACTTAAAAGTTACCCCATTCTTGTGCGGTTTCCCCTTGAAAGCTCCCCAAGTAAAAATTCAATCTCCTCAGTAATATAATGCGGTGCGCCAATGTTATGACGGCCCGCTGGTTTCCTACTCATTACGTCGTGTGCAAACTTCGTAGGAAGTTGCAAATGTTTGTTACAACTTTGTAGTCCGCTGAAGTTGTCCGTTTGTAGTGTTGTAACTATTTTTTTTGCCAATTCTTTCATTTGTTAGAACGCTATTGTACTTTCAGTCTTCAGTATGTTTCTTCATCTTTTTCATTTACCAAATAAGCTGTTTCAGCTGTGAATTTTAAGGAGGCTCCTCAAGAGTCAAAAACCTAAGACGTGAAGCCGTCAAGAAAGCGAGCGTGCATTTCTTGAAAGGTTTGTTCATACTTACCGCGCTGGGCAAGTGGGTTGGTGAGCTCAGGGCCAGTACCACCGCGCTAGTGTTGGTGCTCCCCATCACTAGGCTTTGGGAGTTGTTTTCAGCAATCTCGAATGGATTTTCCGTCATCATTCGGTCGTCCAGATTCTCGTATGTTAGTACGCCACGTGCAGGTGGACATTTAGAGTAAAAGATGGCACATTCCCCCTTACACCCCAATGTGTTTAGCGTTATTTGCGGTGTGATGACGGCAGAAACGTAAGACTTACACTTAGGACCTGCCCTTTTCGCCTAGGGAATGTCGTAGGAAACGACCAATGTCATTAGCATTTTTGTACGTTGTAGAGTCAAGCTGCGGCTTTTGCTGCTACTCCAATAGGCCGGTTTGATGACGTAGTACCAGGTTCTCGTAGAATATCGGCACGAAGTAGAGGCATCTTGTGCGTTCCGTTCGGTGAGATAGGAAACCGGAGGCCACTCCCCTCCCCGTTCCCTCTCCTCTCCCTTCTCTAAATATCCTTCAAGGGGTCGGCAACGCACCTGCAGCTCCTAAGTACGAAAGCGTTGGCAATCACTTAACATCAGGCGAGCCGCATGCTCCAATGACCCACTTTCCATTAAAAAAAACCTTTTAAAGCTCACTAACCATAAGGTGAGCTGGTCAAACTATCTTCTATAAAAAAAACTTAGAGCTAGTTTAAGCTCTACGGCTGAACCGCTCAATAGTTTGCTGCGAAGAAAGGAACGGAAAGCTTTATCAAATTATCTGCTGGAATTAGACCTTTTCATGAAAACTCCATTAAATAATAGCGTGGTTGTTGAGCTCAGTGCCGACACAAACGTACTAAAGATACTACTCGCCGTCATCAGTCAGTGGGATTTGGGCTCGACATTATCGGATGGATTTTCCACCGTCGGTCGGTCGCCAGTCTAATCCGTTGCTTGACCGATGGTTGACCTTTGAAAAGTATACTATATTCCCCCTTACGCCTCGGAAAAAGTTATATATTAACTATGTGATGTCATTACCAATGCAAATGATTGCTTTATCGAACGATGTTGGCACTTGGTTGGTAGTAAACCTATCATAAATTTACCGTAAAAAAAAACGCATGCCGCGACCGGTCTGAATGGATCTGGATTTATGACAACGGACAATATTTTGTCTCTCCTGTTTGTAATTCAAATATTTAGGGGTTCTAGTGAAAAGTGGATTGTAACGACTAAAATAAGTGTCCAAACCTCTAGCCATTACTAAGGTTGTGAGAGCTTATATTTTTTTAAATCAACGATACTGCAGAATTGACTGCCTTCTTACTGTATTCATGTATCTTATTAATTCATAACTTGGTATTCAGAATTCTGAAAGGTATCACATTCACGTCAGCGAACTGAGACAACGAACGCGAAAGTAATAAATATAATATGTAGGTAATAACGCGTGTACGCGAAGACGTTTGCGAGCGTATCGTCTCATTTGAATGTTGCGTGGAGCGATGAATTATGCATCGAAATATCGTTGTTTTATGTTGATTAATGCCATAGCTTCAGGTACCTACTACGTAGCGACTTGTGGAGATGCAGGTGCGAATTACCTGTTTTTAATTTGTAGTTGTTGTTAGTTGGTTAGAGATGATCGAAGCTCCGCATATTATCTCTTTAGTTTAAGTAATTAAGCAAACCGTTTTTTCATTTGAAGTGTAGTACCTTATGGTCTCGGGTCTTTTGTATAGTGCTACCGATAGACGAGAAAGTTTAAGGAAACCATATACTTCAAATGTTGTCTTCTCCCTAAAGCCATCTAATATGCGGATATTGGAACCGCGTGGAACATAAGAACTTCTCACATACAATTTGTTCAGGTCATCATTCATCTGCGAAATTTTGTGTAAAAATCAACATTTAAAACAGTGTTACGTTATAATATTTTATTAGCGTACAATTCTAATAATACTATTTTTGTGAAGCTCTTTCATGCAACTGTTTTATTTAAAACAGTGAAATAAATTAAACTTACCTCAAAGGGCAGTGCCCTGCCATGGGCACAAAGTGAACTAATTGAGTTTACGTTATGTTGCGTAACTGCAGCTTTATGATGTGAGTGTTATTTGTAGAAGGAAAAGCCGGCTCGGCTAAAAGTCAATAGCGCTCGTTTTGCGCGAAGATGCGGCTGTTCCGATACGTGAGTCTGTTTACAATTAGCGCCGCGTACGTGGTTCTAATGTAATCAAATGGAGAAATATTTCACTTGTGATATCATGGAATTGCGGTTTTACATTGGCGTGGTTTAGTTTCGAGCGTCTGTTCTGTTAAGGCGTATTAAGACTATTTCAAATAATTATAAACAAAAAACAGGTTACACTTACACTTTCATGAGGAATCGTGACACCATGATAATTACCGAGTGTCAATTTATGGATCGAGGTTATTTGTATCAGTGGCTTAACTATGCCGTGGGCTTAAAGGGCTCTGAAATACGACTACGCAGGTTCGAGTCACACACACACGCCAGAATTTCGAAGTCGATAATAAATATCTTATTTACAATTAGAGTTATATTTAAAAAAAAGTTTATTTCTGTAATTACAACCTAGGTACTAATGTTAAGCAGGTAACTAGCTGCTCCAGTTTCCAGGGGGTAAAATTTCCTGTTTTCAAACAGTTCAATAGGACCTCCCTATTGAACTGTTTGAAAACAGGTCTAAACATATCATGTACATATTCATAAGAAGCTGTTATGCTTAGTTGGAGTGTTTAACATAGATATTAGTAAAAAATTGTAGTCCTATCGAGTAGTATCTGCGAAAGATACACCTTGCGGGTGTCGTAAAAGGCGACTAAGGGAAAATAATGAAAATCGCAATAGCTGGCGACAGATGGCGAGACCATCAAATTACCAGAACTTAAGCAAACCGATGACAGCAGTAGGCAGCGGCGTCTATGGTACACGATGTCTGGTACTGCGATCGCCGATATGCCTGTCGAGCGTGGCGATTATAGCGAATCCACCTTGTGGTAGAGGCCTGTGTCCTACAGGCTGTTCCGCTACGGTACAGTAATAGGCATATTACCGTACCGTAGCGTCGTAGCCCATAAACTAGTTCAATGCAAATAAAATATTTTCTATTTACCATTGTCCGACCGTTGACAGTAGTTAGTGTTTGGGCATCCGCATATTCCTTCACACATGGCCGTTTTCTGTGGCGTGTGGCCACAACAAATACATTATTTGGGACGAGAAGAATAAAAAGCTTAACCTGCCGCTTAGGCTTGCCCAGTCGTAGTAAAAGTAGTACTAGTAATTTAAATATATAAAAAATAAAGACTGAAAATGTAATATAAGAAAAGATTATAAAGGCTACTCGTATTCGAACATTTCAACTTCTGCGATTCCATAATTGAAATATTCACAGCAGCCAATAGCGCAATCGGCCGCAAACCGAGGCAAAGAAGTAGATGCATAGGCATGTATTAGTACTGCAAAATAAGCGGTTACACAGGAACGTTATGTACATATAGATGAAAATTTATATAAATTTAAAATAATTCCCTTTATCGCAACCATCACTAAGAAATTACGCTATTAATATATTCCATAAGACAACTCACGGAACCGTCTGGGAATACTTTAAGTACCTTGTCCTTATTAATGCGAGACGGGGCACTGCTTTGATGCTCTCGATCTCTTAAGTCTTGTCTTTACTGTGTTGAAACTAATGATAGAATATTCACTAAACTAATCGAATGTCGGTTGTAACTTTTTTCAAATGTAATCTTATCTTGTCGGCTTATATTGAACTTTACCACGTTAGGCCAACGCCATTGAATGTAGTAATATGTAGGAATCATTTCATCAGGCATTCTAGACTATTCGTACATATATATTTGTCTTTTAGCATAGTTGTCTGTTTGTGTTGACTCGTTTATTCCCTGCGAACGTTCAATAACACGGTTAGGTTAATGTTTATATGAGATGTGGTGCTGCCTAGCCTTTGTTAGCCCCGCGCACCGTTCTACATAATCGTAATTAAGTATTACTTAGGTTTCTAGATATAACACCTGGCGTGGCGTGTTGTGTCTCTACGTTCTCCGACCTACGCCAATGCGTGTTTCTTTGATCCCGGTACGATGCGATGTTCACTTGTGCTTATGTATGCAGCGGATCGCTAGACCGGTTCTATGCGGTAGTCGGGCTGAGTACGTCTTGTACACGCGCTGGTGTGACTCCTCAGACGTTCAGATTTAATTTGTTACGGATTCAATGTGCAGGATTTTTCGTTAGGATGCAACTGTTATTTTTTTTTTTTTATGGAAAAGACGACAAACGAGGAAGCGGTTCACCTGCTGGTAAGTGATTACCGTCGCCCACATACATCTGCAACACCATAGATGCTGCAGGTGCGTTGCCGGTCTTTAAGGATATTTGGGAGATGGGAGGGAAGAGGAGGGGAACAGGGAGGGGATGTGGGCCTCCGGTTACCTCACTCACCGAACGAAACGCAGAATCACAAGATGCCTCTACTTCATATTCTGCGAGGCCGTGGTATCAATCCGGTCGAGCCGGCCCATTCGAGCAGCAGCTAAAGCCGCCGCTTGGCTCTACCACGCTAAAATGGTGTAAGGTGAATGAAAAATACCGTTATCATTGTACATAAATTTTGTCATTCACTGTTGACGTAGCACTGAGGCTTTGTATATAAGAACTGGGTCATGGGTCTTGTGCTTAAAAGATCAATTCTATAAGTGTTACAAAAAATATGCTTTTAGGACTTTAGATGTCGCTGTCAGACGCAATAGTGGTCAGGCAATAACTATGAATCAGATGTGGTATTTGATTTTGCATTCGTTCAATTATATATTTTCATGTAAAAAATTAAAAAAAACGTCTGCACTTTTTCAGAGTACAAACATACGTTACGAAAACAAATTAGTAATAATTAAGTAATGGTTTCGTCTTAGACTCGTTAAAGTTTCCCGCAGTCTACCGCGTACGGCGTGTGTGCGAGTTATTAGGAAAGCTGCTTTCTTGTTCTTCTTTTTCTTTGTTTTAACAAGAACATTGTTGTTGCTTTTCAGTTTGCTTATTTAAACTTTACTCGTATGAGACTGCATTCCATAAGTGTTCGCTCTGTAACTAATTTCTATTCTCATGCTATTGAAATTTCCAAACGAATTTGGTGTTTACTGTTAGTCGTATTTATATGTTGTAGTTTTGATTTACTAATATGGCTGTCTAGCGTGGTGATTATATAGAAATGATGAAAAATTTCATGTATTCTATGCTTTGATGGATGCGCTCATTGAAAAGCATTTGTATTTGTTCAGGAGTAGACGATTCTAACTAAAAGTGATAAAAACACTATATAATAAATAACAGTACATAACTTATACTACAGGGTAAGGATATAATCGAAGTAAGATTCCGTGATATCTGGAATAAACTCGTTGTTATTGGTGAAATATAACGTCGCAGTGTTGGACATCCCCCGTACACGTATTTTGAATAACCATTTACAAACAACAAGCTAAACTCTTGCTCGTTAAGACACTTCTGACAAAGTTTATTTAATTAATTACGAATGTAACGAATAGGGCATGCTCTCATAATGCTCGCAATCGTTACAAACTGATGTCTGTTGTTGGGGTTAGGCGCCGCCTTCGACTCCTTGGCCGATCGAGACTCCGACGCGCGAGACGTGTATGTCATTATATTCAAGAAGATTCATTCTGAGCACGCGCGGGCCTGTCCTCTCAGTATAGTGCAAAAGTAATACATTAGTTGCTAAAGAGCACAATCGCGCCCGTCATGTTGTCTAGATCGAGTATTGTTAACAGATTAATTTTGAAAAAGTGAATTTTAAATTTAAATATTTAATGTATTTGAAATTGTAGCATTAGTCTAGGTTAAATTGCAGAGTTTGTGTGTCATTAGGGTTAAAGTAAATCGACGAGCTCATTGTGAGAGTTGCGATTCGTGTTATGTTTGGTGCGCCACATCCGGTGCTAGTTAACCCGCTGCATCTCCACGACCTGTGGCATTTGCGCGATTGCGGCTGGCACTGTTCCTAGATGTCGTGGGAAAGTAGACGGCCCCGGCCGTCGTTAATGCCTTATTATGCTGAAGCAGTTTGACCTCACACACCTTGCTGATTGAGCCGTGAGGTGAAACGCAAGGAAACCAACGGTTCTTTGCTGATTGCCAATGTGGTATACTTCGATGATCAGGAATTGGTTATGCTAAAATAATTACGATCGAATTAAGAACGTCACGTCCCTCTGCTTCATTTAGTTCTTACTCAACTAATGGAACCAGACATGCTTTAAGTTTAGGACATAAAACTATAGAAGAACTCACATTAAAGGGGATTTGTTAAAGTTTTAGTATTAGTACATGCATTACCATATAACTTCGAGTGGATGCGTCGCTAAAACTTTGCAGAACAATTCCACAAAATATGCTGACATTGTTTTACTTAGGAAAACATACTTGCACGGATGAATGTTCCCAAATATGCCATATTAAGATAGCTCTTCTTTTGATATATTTTACGACAGAAGTTTAAGGTTTAAACTTTTTTTTTTACCGTCGTGGTGGCCTAGTATTCTAGGCACACGCTTTGGTTTCATGAGAGTGCGACTGACGGTTGCTCGATTCCCGGTGCCGGCACTACCCCCGCTCGGTGGGGTTGGAAAATAGCATGTCTGAGAAATAATTAAAAATATAACCGAATGGCTCAGTCATAGTCCGCCAACCCGTATTGAGGCAGTGTAGCGGACCCTTCGCGGCTCCAAAACCCTCTTAGACATTTAAGAAGGAGACGTCCGCCCAGCTGTGGGCAGTTACAGGTTGCTATTTTTGTTTTACTAAACTTTTATGTTGTTATTTATTTATCGTAATAATCGTGTGGCAGCCAGGCAAACGCAGTATGGGACGCCCCCCAAGATGGAGTGACTACCTGAACAGTGTTGCGGGAGGTCGATAGATACTCATGGACAGTGGCTGAGGACCGAGCTTTGTGGCAATCTTTGGGGGAGACCTATGTTCAGCAGTGGACTTGTGATAGGCTGAAATGATGATGTATGATGAATAATCATATTATTAATATTGTGGTCATTCATTTTGTTGAACATAACAATAATTAGACATGAACATTGTGAAGTCGGAAAGAATACGTATTTTTTATTTCTTGTAAATAAATCAATTTATGATGTATGAAGTTTTATCAATTGTTGATAAGAATTTGATGCCAGTGACATATCTCCACCGTTTCTTATGTGTTGTTTTTAATAAATGTCGTGTAATCAATTCGAGGAATTGCATATATTTATATTGAATTCACATTGAAGCTTTTTTCAAATGTGGTTGACCTCGACTTTAGTCTTAGTAATTGTAGAGCGATTTTCTTTTTCTTATAATATTTTATTATAAATGTCTGACAAGTTTCTGTAGAACGCTCGTACTTTTTATCATACTACAAATTTATTTATTTTCACAATTATATCGCTATTGGGAAAGAATTTTTTACTTTACATTACTTTTAACAGAATCAAGTCCACGACTTTTTTTGTATCATTAAATAGTTGAACAAAGAAACATTTTAATTAATGTAATTTGCAGAATTACTTAATTAAGAGTAAGTTGTTTTATTAACTTTAAGATAAACCTTTCCTTTATTATTCGCCAAAACTCACAATGTACTCTTAAATCGTCGCATATCGATATAAAAAGTTAATGTTACACAGATACGTTGAGGCGGCCATACCGAGCCATATTCCTTATCAGCCAACCCGTATCAAAGTAAACACAAGCCGTGAGCAAACACCGACATATAGGTAAATAGTAGAGAAATAAACTTGGCGCTGGTTCAAAGCGTTAGCGCCGTTTCATTTAGTGCCAAGTGCAATATTTTTAGGCGGGTCTATGACAGTGTGTTCGGTTCGCGTAATTGCGTAATCTCTGTTGAATAGGTACGTGGGATGTGAAATAACTTTAAATAGTTTATTTGCCCTGCATCGCAACTGAAAATCTAACTATTTATGATTTTTCTATATTTTAAAGCAAATTTATGCCAACAATTAGGTATTTGTATCACGTAATAATGTAGGAGGCGAGTTCGTTAATGGCATTTTTGTGTACTACGTTGTTAAAGATTTAGATAATTTATATAACATCAGCGATATACATCAATTGAATGGTTTTATATGTATATATTACAAGGCGGCGGACCGCGGCCGGTGATCCGAGAGCCCGTCATTCGACCTCAGCGAAGGCCGTGCCCAACTTTTATTGATTTTTATGCGTATTGTCCATTTCGTTCATACCTACAGTAACACGTCGCGTTAGCGGCGCCGTGGAATACGCACTTGTACAAATATACCAACTTTAGTACAGCTACATACAGCGTTAAGTAATATTCGTAATGAGTTTAATTGTGTGTAATGTGTTGGCTTGCTGCTACTAGAGCTATAAGTTGTGCAATTACATGACAGTAACTTCTGGAATTATAGACCTCAGAACAGATTAGGTGCCCTTTAAATGCTTATATTAGCTTCACGTGTACCTTAATTTGTAAATTATTACTCTCCTAACTGACGCATCTGTTTGTAGCTGCAAAATTTATTGATGAATTCTGATTGTAAGATGTATTCTGCTATCGCCAACCCACCTTTGTAGGAAGATTACGATAATTATTGCCTATTGAATAAGGCAATAATTAAGAAGCATATTAAAAGATTACTACATAGAGTCTATACTACATACAGAAGAAACTTAGTGACTGTCTTCCACTTACCTCATACTCAAACGTGCTACCTCAGTTGGTTTACTTACAGGTTCGAAAGCAATTAGCACTTATTATACCCTTGAAACCTGTTCAGGGTAGTCCGACTAGCGTTATTTCGTGACGGAGTGATGTGTTTAATCATTTATTAAATTGAATTATTTTTGTCGGGGGTTTATTGGTTAAATTAGTAATTAGAAGATATGGAGAACTGCTATGACGCTTGTGCGAATCCACTCACATCTGTGCTATGTTACGGGATTAATGATGAACGCACTTGTTTGTTCCAGGTTAAAGACTGCCTGGGCGATCGACACTGCTTGGACTCGAGAGTAAGTATTTTTGATAACACCCATATGCGAGGTTTCATGTTTTATATGCCTCCGTATTATATTTTTATATAAAGGCACAACTGTATTTCGAAAAAATTCTGTAAAATTATATCTATCTATGGTTTTTTTTTCATATTACATTGTACGAATATAAACAATAGATGGCAGTGTCCTTTCACGTTCCGTGGGAATCGACTGCGTTAGGGCGTTATTGCTATATCCCGGTGGTCAGGCGACCTGTCTTTGTTCGCATAAGTTATGTCTGTGGCTAGAGGAGCCCTACTCACTACAAATCATTGTATGGTTGTGTAAGGTTGCATTGATCGGGACTACCAAATTATTTATTTTTAAAGCAGACAGTTTACAGACAAGTTTGTATATTAATGTATCCAAAATGTATTTTTATTTCATTCTCGGTTTGATAATGATGGTTATTTAACGATGATTGCTACATACAATTATTTCCTTAATCTAACGTAACTAAATGCTTCGTATATGCTATATTAATTTAAAAAATAATATATACAGGTCTTTGCTGGAACCTTAATTCACATCGTAAGAACGTGCCACTCCACCACCCTCTATCGCCCGCCGTCGACTTCCAACTAATTCTCTCCCCGAAACGATACATTCGCCGTCTTCCCATATAAGCAAGTGTAATTAAATACGTATGACATAAGCACTGAAATCGCTTGCTCATAATAAAGTTGAAATTACACCGGACCGTTCGAGCGGCACACGAGATCATTAAACGTATATCTGTTAATAATAATTGCGATTGTCTGGTTGTACGTGCGCGGAGAGTAATGGCGCAGTTGCCGGGCGAATCGACCTCCCCCCCACGCGTCTCCCGCCACACGGATTCTCCGCGGCGCATCTTGAGATAAAATGGCATTCAGAATCGCTTTGTGACGGTTGAATGGATCTGACATTCATACACATTGCACGCGCATGTGTGCGTGCGATGTGTATGAATTACCGGACACACGTCTTGTGGAAAAATGTTTATTCGCATAATATGCGGTTAAATGTCACATCTGAAAATAGCTCTTACTGTTGTAAACGTTTTCTATTCAGATGTATTGCCTGTTTGTCCTTTTTCATTATGCCCTAAGGATTGTTATTTGAAATACGCTTTACACCTGCTTTATAGCGTAAACATTACCCTTTTTTGTAATAATCTTGTTAGTTTGTCGTCTTAAAGTTGTCATCGCTTAGCGGTTTATTTAGTTCTTATGTATCAATACGAACCAGGTTTTATTATTTCTTATTTATCTATGTGTATACGAAGCAGTAAACATGGCACATTGAAATTTTTAAATCGTTGAAATAAACATTTCAAACACACGTTTTAAACGTTTTAAAAACTTATAGATACTCTTTGTGTATAATGGACATCATCATCTTATCATTCGCCTAAAAATAATGCTGCAAACATTTCCTGAGCGAGCTCTCTACTGGATTACTCTGTCATAATAATTTTTCATCTGCCATAAGATATTCCCGTGCTAAAGGTCGTATACGCGAGTCGCGGAGCGTGATAACGAAATAAATATCTTTGAAAGCCGACAAGTTTATATTATCCTCATTTCATTCATGATACGACTTGTGGCACGAGTAAGAAATGTTTATTTAATGTGAGACATTAACATTGTTTCCATTTCTTTATTCTGTGTAGTTGTACTTTTTAGCATAAGTGATAGTATGCATATATATATAGATAGAAGGAGTATTATTTAGAGCATTTGGCAGTCCACAACTTTTCTGATATCACGATTCGCTTGTCTCAGTGTTACTACATGTTTATATGTGTGATTTTTATATCTGTAGGTTTAATAATTAACAAAAGGACACAGACCTTGAAAGAATAGTATTATTAAATTTAAAATCATAAATGTAGTTGTGTAATGTTAAATGCTAAAAAACGAAACATTTGAAATGAAGCTATTATTACATTAAATGTTCGCGCAAATAGTAGAAATCTTTATGTAAACATCACTAAAATATTACATACTTACTGATACAAATATTCATTCACGTAGTTTTGTACGTACTTAATATTTCCTTTGTTCGAACGTAGTATTGAAAGTTTCTACATTAAAGTTCTAAGTAATTTCATTGTTTCACGTTTACTTGATATCATCGAGGTATCTTCGAAATGTCAACGGAATAATTGAGTCCCCGGAGACACACGCCTTGAAGAGATATCTAGAGAACAATGCAATTGTTTTTAACGTTAATCGCACGGTCGTCATATCTAAGGAAGTAATTTTTTGTTGTTGTTTTTCAAAATTTCAGCACAAAATAATAGAGCATAAAGATGGTGTCTTACGGTAAATGATAACAAAACTTTGATAAAGATTTCTTGTATTTACGCAAACACTACACGTGGTCACGGGTAATTAACATTCTTCGATTGAAGTGTTATGCAGATGTCCATGGGCTACAGTGGCCATTTATTATCAGGTGGCCAGTTAGCTAGTTTGTGACGCCTATCCAATAAAAAGAAAAAAAAATATCCATATGAAGAAATCTCAGAAATTTTAGTTACTTCATTCCATTGAATTTCAGTTTATAAAATGAGGATAAGTAGAGAAAAAGGTACAGAGATGGCTCGACAGCAGCAAGTATACTATTTTTCATTTCGCGACACCAGAGTGGATTTTCCGTTAGGTTGCACATTTTTACGATGGTGCGGAGCGAATGGTGGCAATTTAACACAGGCCCGAGCGGCGCGAGGCGGACTCTACGACCGGTCCCCTACGTGATCTCCGGCTACGCGCGCCGACTCGCTAATAGCTTCAATGTAAGGCCACTATACGCTTAGAGTATTGACGACGGAGCCGATGCAACATTCGATGATCTAATGATGTACGTACAAACACGTGACGCTCGTTTGGCTTAGTGGTTAGCGTATCGGACTCCCGAGTTCGAATCCCAGCCAGGGCATTATTTGTGCATTGACGGAATTTAGTGGTTTTCGGCTCGGTTGTGTAATGTTCGTCCCATATTTCTGACAAAGCATCTGACCCTTCCTCAGATTTCACCCGACAAGCGTTAAATCGGATATGGGAAGGTGAAGCCTTTGTGTTAGCACCTACACTTACGGCACTATAATATTTCCTGTTCAGTATATTATTAGCTCCCGATAGTACAGGGAAGTTATGGCCGAGGTTCAAACCGGCCAGGAGTAAAGATACACGTTTAGTTAATCGGGAAAAATTAAATAAATCTTTCTGCGATACAATCCTATTAGTTAGGAATATTTGCTTGTTTTACAACAACCGAATAAATTCGCTGCATAATATATAATCGGTATTTTCTACACTCTGCACATTCAAAACGATTGCTCAGCGGTGCGGCACTCGCTCCGTGTCTGTTGGAAAGTTTGAGCGGATCGTAAGATTATGAGTATATCAGCGACATCTAATATACATGCCTACTTGGAAGCAATCATTTTCGTAACTTGCAATTGGAACGTCCGAACTTCGGCTCAGTGGTCTGATACGCTTGACGGTTTAGCCACACTATCGTCTATTCATAATTAAGCCGTTGTACATTATAGGTATGAAGAAAGTTATAAAGAATATTGTTTTGTATAATGAGTCAATAATTTGTGTAAATTAAATAATAATTGTTGTTTAATTTCAAGTCGCTTAAGTGTATGTTTAGCCTTAAAACACTCTCGGGCCGTTCGTCTTTCGCAAGAACGAGCGCCAGTATTGGTATGCGCCTGTCGATAACGTCTCGAACAAGGCCGGCGGAATTCGACTCTACGTGTGAGTCCGCGTGTTAGTGTGTTATATACGTAACATGTTTGTACCAGTGTGAGTGAATGATAGCGAGATAAAGACCGACTAGGGTTGCTAGATGATCCGGCCTTAACTAAAGTATTGATTGAGTGTTGTGTGCCATTTGGTTATAATATTAACTATAACTAAAAGAAGCAAAAATTCCTTCTCGTGATGAAATAAAATTATCATTTATAAATAAAAAATCACCCGCTACTGGGGTGGTCTAGACACTTTAGTAATTTCAAGCCACTTGTCACCAGAGTTTATTTGTGACATGACAGGCGGTGGAGCCTGTTTACGATACAAATATTCATTCACGTAGTTTTGTACGTACTTAATATTTCCTTTGTTCGAACGTAGTATTGAAAGTTTCTACATTAAAGTTCTAAGTAATTTCATTGTTTCACGTTTACTTGATATCATCGAGGTATCTTCGAAATGTCAACGGAATAATTGAGTCCCCGGAGACACACGCCTTGAAGAGATATCTAGAGAACAATGCAATTGTTTTTAACGTTAATCGCACGGTCGTCATATCTGAGGAAGTAATTTTTTGTTGTTGTTTTTCAAAATTTCAGCACAAAATAATAGAGCATAAAGATGGTGTCTTACGGTAAATGATAACAAAACTTTGATAAAGATTTCTTGTATTTACGCAAACACTACACGTGGTCACGGGTAATTAACATTCTTCGATTGAAGTGTTATGCAGATGTCCATGGGCTACAGTGGCCATTTATTATCAGGTGGCCAGTTAGCTAGTTTGTGACGCCTATCCAATAAAAAGAAAAAAAAATATCCATATGAAGAAATCTCAGAAATTTTAGTTACTTCATTCCATTGAATTTCAGTTTATAAAATGAGGATAAGTAGAGAAAAAGGTACAGAGATGGCTCGACAGCAGCAAGTATACTATTTTTCATTTCGCGACACCAGAGTGGATTTTCCGTTAGGTTGCACATTTTTACGATGGTGCGGAGCGAATGGTGGCAATTTAACACAGGCCCGAGCGGCGCGAGGCGGACTCTACGACCGGTCCCCTACGTGATCTCCGGCTACGCGCGCCGACTCGCTAATAGCTTCAATGTAAGGCCACTATACGCTTAGAGTATTGACGACGGAGCCGATGCAACATTCGATGATCTAATGATGTACGTACAAACACGTGACGCTCGTTTGGCTTAGTGGTTAGCGTATCGGACTCCCGAGTTCGAATCCCAGCCAGGGCATTATTTGTGCATTGACGGAATTTAGTGGTTTTCGGCTCGGTTGTGTAATGTTCGTCCCATATTTCTGACAAAGCATCTGACCCTTCCTCAGATTTCACCCGACAAGCGTTAAATCGGATATGGGAAGGTGAAGCCTTTGTGTTAGCACCTACACTTACGGCACTATAATATTTCCTGTTCAGTATATTATTAGCTCCCGATAGTACAGGGAAGTTATGGCCGAGGTTCAAACCGGCCAGGAGTAAAGATACACGTTTAGTTAATCGGGAAAAATTAAATAAATCTTTCTGCGATACAATCCTATTAGTTAGGAATATTTGCTTGTTTTACAACAACCGAATAAATTCGCTGCATAATATATAATCGGTATTTTCTACACTCGGCACATTCAAAACGATTGCTCAGCGGTGCGGCACTCGCTCCGTGTCTGTTGGAAAGTTTGAGCGGATCGTAAGATTATGAAGATAAGATTATGTGTATATCAGCGACATCTAATATACATGCCTACTTGGAAGCAATCATTTTCGTAACTTGCAATTGGAACGTCCGAACTTCGGCTCAGTGGTCTGATACGCTTGACGGTTTAGCCACACTATCGTCTATTCATAATTAAGCCGTTGTACATTATAGGTATGAAGAAAGTTATAAAGAATATTGTTTTGTATAATGAGTCAATAATTTGTGTAAATTAAATAATAATTGTTGTTTAATTTCAAGTCGCTTAAGTGTATGTTTAGCCTTAAAACACTCTCGGGCCGTTCGTCTTTCGCAAGAACGAGCGCCAGTATTGGTATGCGCCTGTCGATAACGTCTCGAACAAGGCCGGCGGAATTCGACTCTACGTGTGAGTCCGCGTGTTAGTGTGTTATATACGTAACATGTTTGTACCAGTGTGAGTGAATGATAGCGAGATAAAGACCGACTAGGGTTGCTAGATGATCCGGCCTTAACTAAAGTATTGATTGAGTGTTGTGTGCCATTTGGTTATAATATTAACTATAACTAAAAGAAGCAAAAATTCCTTCTCGTGATGAAATAAAATTATCATGTATAAATAAAAAATCACCCGCTACTGTGGTGGTCTAGACACTTAGTAATTTCAAGTCACTTGTCACCAGAGTTTATTTGTGACATGACAGGCGGTGGAGCCTGTTTACGATACAAATTGTACATAAGTTTTATGAAGCCATGGATACGAGCCCTGCCCATAAGGGATCGAACCTGGAGTCTCCTGATTCGGAGGCAAATCAAATCATTTCATCATCATGAGAGACATACATTTCAATTTTTTAAACGTAATTTTTTATTATCTACCACCGTGTTCTAATGATGTTTCGGTTTCTAATGACGAATAAAAACAAGCAGAAGAAACGTTGGTATCCTCTTTTTTGTCACTTTTTTGAAATATGATATTACAAGAAAACTAAGAAACGGCTTGGGAGCTGTCAGCTGATTCCCAGGGTTCATTAACATCCATGTATTCCTTTATATATTTCATCCTTTAATCGCTATCGTGGAATTAATATTTAATACTTACAAAAGACTGTGTATTCTTTTCAAACATTCCATTGCTGAATTTAGGTCACAGATAAATTTCCATGAGCTTACACTGACTTTGAGAAAACAAAATATTGTATTATTCATAGATTCAATAATTATAAACAAAATTCTCAATATTATGGGGCTATTCTGCTTACGTAAGGAGTATCGAGAGCTGATTATATTTTACATTTCTTTTCTATTTCATTCATTTGACAACCCTACTGAAATCGTGCGATGTGTATACGTCATTTTACGGATCGTTTGATGAGCGATATGTATCGCGCCTCGACCCTCGACGCGATAGATCCGTCCTATTTGCATGATTTCTCGGTATTCTTCTTAATTTTATGCGGATTTCAGATAGGAAAATGACTGCGTGACTCTTATTTATATGAGTGTCTAATTGTAGCGTGTAGCGAGTATCTTATTTACATCTTTTGAAATATTATTCGACAGTAGGCGATTCGTTCGGTCCATAGAATTGTTTTAAACCACGTCCCTTACATGGGAACAGAAGTTCTGAAATATAATATTATTTGTTTAATGATATCATTTAATATAGACTGAAATTAAATAGTACTTAAACTAAAAAAATCATAATGATCAATGTAAAACATTGAAGTATATTTTTGTTCGCAACGCATGTCTTTTTAAAATACTGCATTACGTGACATTACGATGAAAAATTCTCAATAAATCGAATACACTGCAGGAAACGTTTGTTATATATAGAACGTAAGTACTTACAAAAACACAGACAGACACTTTTGTTAATGTGTACGTTGATAGGACTCAACTTCTTTTTAAAAAATAATTACGTAAAGATAATCCTTCAACATTATCAAAATGATAACATTACATTATTATGCTGGTAAATAACGTAATGCTTATCAAAGAGTTGTTGTTATGAACGAGAACGTGGCCAGCGTCGCTTAACAACTAATTGTTTAAAATGTATCTTGAGGTAATCCAAGGTCAAGTTTTACGTTTATTACTTGTAGTTTTTTTTATTAGCATTTTCCTTTATCGTTCTGACCTCTATATATCATGTAGGAGTGTTTTATAGGGCGAAGCTCGACACGTTCTTACGCATCGATTCACGCTGTCTTGTGTTACCACTTATATAAGTGAGATGCGATAAACAGGAAAATGCTTGAGGCATCGCCGTTGTCCTTTATCTACCTATACGTGCGTGGCAACACATCGTTGTGTATTGCAGGCGAGTATCGACTTTGTGTTTTGCGAATTTGGGTACTGAATCGAATACTATATATGCAAACGTCTCGTGAGGTAAAAGCCGAAGAGATTTAGTACGTGTTCATGGGCTTGGAAAATAAAATCGAAGTCCGCACGTTGGTTGGATTTCTTCTCATATTTCGCCCAATAAAATTTCTGCTAAGTTTTTCTCAGTCGGACATGGGAATAAAATGTGTTTTATAGTGTTTATAATATTTGGGTTATGTAATATTCACCGATTTGCAGCGGGGCCAAATTGGCAAACTGTTTTCCTTATCCGGTAATGGTTGTCATTTTTGCACCAAAAGCTAAATTTTTTAAAGTATTCATGTGTTATACTTTAAGTACTTTAAATGTTTTATTATTTAATGAGTATGTTTGACGTCCCGATGTCAAAGTCCTGACGTCATGATAAGAAAAATAAAACGCGGAAAAATCCGTTACTGGTAATAGTTTCATTTCTAATGTTTAAAAAATGACACAGTTACCTCGTCCACTTTCAAACTTTATTCAATACAGACTCGCCTGTTCATAGTGCATGTTTCGGTATATAGAAGGCGAGGCGAGCGGCTTTCTCCGCACCCTAGTCGGCTTATTTATAGCCGTCTAGTCTAGATACGCGGCGTTAACAACTAACCGACTAGTGCAGTTCAACGATTGTTGTATTTATTGAGCTTTGCTCCATGTTCTGTGTAACGATTGCTCGATTATCGAACGGATTTATCGGCAGCGGTAGTCTCGCTCCACAGTAGATCGTATATCTCCATTAAGTATTTGTTCGGTAGATGTTCATTTTGTAAGGTTTTGATTGTAATCGATTTTATTTTTTTAAGAATGAAAATTTTTCGATATATCGAATAATCGACTGTTGCATTTACATACAATAAAGTCCGGTTCTGACAGCAGCGTAAGATATTATATATAAAGACCTTTATCTTGTGTGGGTGAACTAAGTTTGGATGCGTCTGATTTCGGATAATCATCCCAATTAAAGAAAGGCCAACTACCTAGCAGTGAAATGAGGATAAATGAGGAAAAATTAATCGTATCATGCCTTTTAAAACCATTTGAAGTTCGACATCTGTGGCGAACTTCTAGTAAATGTAAATGCTTTTCTTTTTTAGTATATAGATGTTCATCAGCACCGTGTTTGAACTAAATCTCAATCTAATTACACACCGTCGGGCTTGACGGGCCGTCTGTTCAACGTGTCGTCTGCAATCAAATATACATGAGGCAACGTCAGCGTTGAAGCGGCATATACGTACATACGGCATATACACGTAGCTGTGCTCGCAGGCGGCGAGATGCCGCGCTATTGACAACACGCCTTCACAGTATAAACCGTGAGTTTCCCTGTGCGGATGGAATGGACGCTGCGCGGGGGACACAGCGGTCGGCGCGCTCGAACGGCATATCTAGTCTTAGGTGCGAAGTTCGAATATTTCTCGAGCTGAATTATCTGTCTAAAATTATAGAATATAATCGAATATTTCTCTTAGATTTACGGTAGTGTAACATAATCCTGTTCAGGACACACTTGTGTATTGTTAATTTTTTGCAAGTGATTTAAGGAATTTCTCGTTATAATTGCCTGAAAATTATCATTTATGTGATGGGACACTTGTTTTCAGAGTTTCGCGGTTGAAGTAATGGCATGTTAGGGTGCGTTTCTGATACTAGCTAGCCAGCGTTGTCGGAATACAGAGTTGGACCCTATAACGCCTCTGGGAAACTCAATTCGTTTTCTTCGAGAGTTTACCGAATAATATAACAATAAGATAATAAATATGTAATTCTAATGTAATTTAACGTTAGGCGTCAACTTTCGCAAATTACATAGGCAGTGTTTGAGCTGCTATTTAGCGATGAACTAAATAGCAGTTTGAAGTTGTATTACATTAAATCCTTAACATGAATCTGATGGTCGGGATTTAATGTATATTACGTACTAGCGTATTCGACTCGAGTGATATCTTTAATTTGTTGATAACTTCTCAACTGGCCCGAAATTAGCTACCTTCTCGGTATGCTTTGGAAACGAAATGTATTAAACCTTTATAAACAACTTTGTATTTATAAACAACAAACTACGACTACAGATTAAAAGTTCATGATAAAAAATCCATTTGAGGTTAGATTAAATAAAAACTAGTTTGTTTATCTCGAGGGCTACCTACGCAGTGTAGTATATGTATATTTCATAATAATTGCATTCGGTAGCTTTTAAATAAAATGACCGTGGGCAGACTGTGGAACGATTTTTATATCATCACACAGATTTGTATAGGCTTTTGCGATTAGTGGGTATATTATACAAAAAGAAACAGACAGAGAACGTCTATTACGTTTCTATCGGTTGATTGCTGACTATGTACGTGATTGATTACCAAATATGTGAATTATTGAAAATGACTCAAACGAAAGATTGTAGATAGGTACGATAATAGGGAAGTCCGTGTAAGTACTTATGATTACTAACACATACAGACAAGCCACAATGACGTTAAATTATAACAATGAAGGAAAGAAAGAATGAAAGTTAGATCTAATTTGTTTTGTATTTTTAAATATGGAGATATTTTATCCCTTCGATACTAAGTAGTACTTGATTATTAACTGAATACATTCGTTTTAAAACACTAATTCGGTAAACGGTAGAATGACGGACAGTCGCTTAAATTTAACGTTACAGCTATGTTTACAAACTCAAATAGAAATTTCCAATGCTCAACCACTGGGACGTCACGAGCCAGCCCAGCCGTACGTACGAGCAACAAAAGCGGACGCGCCGCGGCACAATTGCAAACAAAAAAGCACACAGACGATACCCAAACGTAACTGTTTCGTTCGGTGCAGCGAACGGATAGACACGGTCGATGACATCGCGGCGGCACCGGCGCCAAATGGGCACATGCACAGAGTAGGAAAACATTTAACTGGTTCCTTTTGAATTTTGTTTTACCTAGCTAGCTCACTTGTAACATGCCCTCAGTGTCCTGTGTGTGTTTGCAGATTAACTTAAACCTTACCAGCCTGTAATTAGTCCACTGCAGGACATAGGCTTCTCCCATAAGGAGGATTTGCCCTAATCGCCAGACACCTCGCACCATAGACTACCATATTTTGCTTAGGTTTTATTTTCGCGATGGTTGTCCCACCATCTGTCGGTAGCCATTTATATTTGAAAAGCTTCCCTTTTTCTTACGACACCAACGGGAAGAAAGGGGCAGGCAGATTCCTATGATGTATGATAGATATGATTACTCGTACTTATCTTTATATTGATAAATGCAATTTTATTTCTTTTAGTTAGGATGATTTTTTTTAAATACATTTAAAAAAAAATTAAATATTAAAATTACTATCGGGCTAACCGTGGTAAGTGGTTACTTGCAGCGCACGAAAACCTGTAACTAAAAGATACCTTGTCACCCTAGAGGTTTAAGATGGAATACCTCACAGCCTGTAATTATTAGTAATGGGATCCAGGTACCACTCTCTTACCTATTTCTGCAGCCGCTGTTCAGTTTTAGTTTGTAAGATATAGAGTGCCAGTATAATTACAGGCTGTGAGGCATTCCATTTTAATATTCAGGGGTGGCAACGCAACTGCAACCTTCGATTTAAGTTGTTTGCGGGCAGTGGCCCATGGGCTCCGTCGCCTCTTACCATTAGGTGTTGTCGTCCCAATCCAATAAAATTACGTTATAATAGCTTTGGTGTGTTTTTTTATTATGCTTACCTATTGCTATCGGAATAAATACTTTTTACGCTTTACTAATAAATCCCAACGAAATTTATTACTGTTCTCTCAGCAGCGCGCAGATCACGACCTTTGGAAACAATCATGTCGTATTATAATTTATGTACGTTGTGGAAATAAATCAAATCAAAGAAAAAAAACAAATGAACAAATGGCAGTAGAAAGTAAAATAGCAGCCGTAAATGTCCAACGGCTGGGCTTCCACTAACATCTGAGAGGGGTCTGGAGCCAGGAACGGTCCTAGAAATATACACAATTTTCTAAACGATGTCTTATGCACCGCCAGGTCGCTCGCATACTATAAAATTAAAGCGAGCTACCTGAGTTACCACAACTTTTAATGACTGTATATACATAGCAAATGCGCCAGACCTAAATATTCTAAGCGGGCAACGATCTGCAGCAGCGTCTAAACTACTGATCGAATGAACAATAGGATTCCCCTCAATAGGAAATTGCAAAGGAATAAGATATATAAGCAATCTCCGTGACTATAGCAGCTTCAGGAGAAAATGGTAAATAATAACTTTTTTAATTAATAACCTATGAACGTTTTTAGCATAGAATCCTTCTTTTTTCCTCAGTGTTATGAAACCGGAAAGAGTCCGTGCTGCTCCGGTGCGGTCTCCGCCTGACGGCTCGTAATACTTTCATATTTTATTTCCTAGATATGCTCGATTTCCTATGATATATACCTTTACCGACGACCGTTGGGAACAAGAATCAAACGTAGCAACCGGCACCTGGCCACCTTACGCGCTATACCATAAACATATTTCACGAATATACCGTGTGACATGATTCCTTGATATAATTAAACAAAACGGAACCATGCTTTGAATGTGAACAATAACACTTGCACATTAAAAACATGGTTTCATTCATTGGTAACCATGTCTTGAATAAACGAAACGACACAGGAGAAAAATTATATTGTACATAACAGCAGCACTGTGATTTTATCGGGGATGATGTCACTCGGGACTTTTATGAAATATTCTTGTGGAATTGCGCATAAAGCGGCCCCCCAGCTATGAAATTTAGGTTACCCCACACCTACTGTTAAATTTAGGTCGTTTGATACTAAATTAATAATATTTTTAAAGGTGATGGTGCACAATTTAACCTGCAAAACTTAAGTCAATGTTTGAAGAAAAGGAGAGCACCTCCTTGATCACCAAAACCAGCACATACCCTGACACTGCCATACACATCATAACGTCGAAAACGCAACACGTGCTTTCGCCTAAGCAATGAGTGAACTGAAGCGTGTAGACTTACTCGGCGATAACCAATAGCAAAGTGTAGAAACTCTATTACTTAATTTTTGTATGCTAAAAATTTTATTTAATGTTTAAAAAAAGTTTTCCTCTCATTATAGGAATTTGTTTAGACGAAGGTCTGAACACCCAGATCGATATACGAATACTTGTATCGCGAGGAAATCGAAACCGCAGCGCCGTAGCCAAAGGTTTAGCCACTAGCCACCGAGCCGGCATGCGAAATGTCCTCCTTTCTTATCTTTGATATTATTATGAATTTCCACATATTAACACCTGATTCTATTGTCTATATTGAAAAATTTTGGATGTAATAATGATATAAGTGAACTTTGATCCTAAACCCCGGGCGCGCCACTAGTGCTGTACTGCCGCGCGGTACGCAGCTGCGGTCGCTGGCCGGTCGTTAGGTGGCACTTTTCTTGCGAGTGCCGCTCGAGCACGCGTCGACGGATCCGGCGACATGTTGGAAGTGCACGAAGTAATTCAGCGCGACTGTCGCTAGGGCGTTTACCCCGGCCTTAGTGCTCGACCACATTATACAAATTAGTTTTCATTAGACACTGAGTTCGTTCTCGATATAGTATGACTCTGCTTGTGCCTTTATATTCTTCTTATTTAACATGTCAGGTTATAAAAGACTGTGAGGAAAAAAGGGTCTGAGTCTATCTCGAAGCGATTATGTATATAGTGGAAATTATTATTTGTATAATTAGCTATTTTAAAAGGTATAGTTACAAAATATAATAATTTGTCAATTCATTTTATATTTAGTTATTCGTACAGTCGATATTTGTAGTGAGCGAGAGCCCTACCTGATATGTACGCTGATAGAGCACTAGAGCAAGGCTTGAGTGCATGAAACTGTGTATGCGAATTCACTAAGAGTCGTGTGATCCGAAAAATATTATACGGGGCCTTCGAGAAAATGAAGTGAACAAGTTTTCAGTGCCATTGGAATATAGATCGAGTGTTTCAATTCTGTTACTGCGATTTCGACGATTTTCGTACACAAAGGTCGTTGACCCGCTCTCTTACTTGCAATTTTAACATTATATGGGATTGTCGAAAGCATATGCATTTCTAAATTGCCTCGCTCTCGTACCCCACCCTCGCATCGTCAACTCAATTAAGCATTGCCATTTTTGTGTAATATCAATATACTGAATTATCTCTTTCATGGCATTAATAAAGTAGTCATGAAAAAATGTATAAAAACCTACCTAACAACATAAAATTAACATAACTGAAGTGGGTCGTTGCGGTACGCTGAAGAGCGTGTTACGTTCCCTGTCACTTCCTATTAGTATTGCCAGTGTTGGAATATTGAGAGAAAATTGAGTCAATAAATAAATTGCCGAGGTTACGAGGTTAAATATGATAATAAGTGCACTCATATATGCATTATGTATTCGTCTCCTTCAGCACAGTGTAACAATAACTTTGAATTATTAAACAAAATGTGTACGATGTTGAATAAATTTTATGTTCATCTGGGTTATTTCCCAAAATGTTGAGACTATTGAAGATACATTCATACCAAATTTCATCAAAGTCAACCGATTTTATGGCGGTGTGGTCGTGAAAACGTAACAAACAGGCAAACAGAGCTACTTTCGCATTTATAATATTATTAGTATGAATTAGTTTTCCATGTTATTTATCACGTTTATTTATAACAAATTGTTACAAGTTTGTCATTCAGAAAATTATTTATATGATTGATACTATTTAATATAGTAGTACGCAAGTGGGTTATCTCTGACGAGGAACTATGCTTTCCCAGAATGAAAATCAGCGAAACGTAGACTACTAACGCCGCAGCGAGAGTCGGAGACCCCATTATTGACAGCGAAGTATTGCAAGGGTGTCAACTGACAATGCGCCTCAAGTTGTCTTTGATTTTCTACAGACAGGCGGACTGTGCGTGCTCCAGCGTGCCGCTATCGTTGCACGAATGTCCAAAATACATCGTGTCCGAAATCATCGGAGATCTTGGCGAGCCTATTTGAACACCGCGCTGCGAGTGTGTGTCGCGACGCTCGGAAACCGATCCGCTTTCGTTTGCTTTCTCGTATAACCGCGCGGTGTCGGTTGCTGTGCGCGTTGAGAACACGACACCGCGGCATGTGCTCCGGTATTGCCAGGAGCGCTGACATTTACGAGAATAACTAGAGGAAGCGATGAGGCGCGTCAACTGACCATTGACCAAAGTTATTTCGATAAATAACTTTAATGAATGTTAACGAGTTAGTTTTTTATAATTTATTATTAGGGCTCCGATACATTGACGAATGTATCTGAACAGTTAGACTGCATAAGCACTCAACTGTGATAGAAGTTTTTTATTTGATGGTAATAGATTATTACATCTTTTTATGATGGTAACCAATGTCTTTCATTGAATGATTATTTACCCTGTGGTAACAGCGTTAGAATCTGCCACCCCCTTTCTTCCCTTCCGTAATCGGCGACTAAGAGAAAAGTCCTTAATTTGCAATGGCTACCGACAGTAGGCTTAATACTAATACATTTCGTTTCGGGATAACCATCTCGATGAAATACCAGACCAAAATTAAACAGGCCGGTGATGGGCTTCTGCGATCGCCAATCAGCTTACCGAGCGATTACGAAAAATCCTCCTTACGGGAAAGGTCTATGTCCTACTGTGGACTATTTACAGGCTGTCAAGGTAAGAGCTTCACAGTAATAATGCAATAAAATATATTTTCCATAAGTTGTGGCCTTTCTAATGCCAAACTAAATTTGTTTTAATTGCACTTTTAAAAACAGCATAACTTCAGAATAACAAATAGTTGTTATCGGAAATTTCAGATGTAATGTCGTAAGGAAATATGCTAACGTAAAATGACGGATATCCCCAACATACAAAAACACTTATCGCTTGGTAAGGACCAAATGAATCTTGAAAATTAATTTTATGCTATTAGTGGCGATGCAATACATAGCAGCTCCACTATGCCATCCTTGCACGTCGCGACCCGCGCAGCGGCGCGGTGCCTGCGCGACCTGTACGTTGACCCGCACTCTGCGGCCTGGACGCGATCGCTGCACTCGGAACCGTTATTTCGCGTCCGCTTACTTCTGTACTTTGCAACAGTGCAGACTGCATCGTTTCCTCTCGCTGTCGGTGCTTATGACGTCACCATTGTAACGTACTATAGAACATTTTTTTTATGTTCCTTGGTACTTCGGCTGTAGTCTAGTAGTATAGTAGCATTTTGTTGTGTTTATTGCTAATATTCTCGTCTGCAATCCCCCTACGGGGAAGGCCGAGGTCCTCAAACTTCCGATTGGTAAAGGACGTAGGTAGGATCAAGTTGTAAAAGGACATAAATTGAAAAGAGTCAAAATTGTGCTACTGTCAAACGACCGACGACAAATACATTAAAATACGGCAAGTCAGTTGGTTTGAAACAGTTCACAGTCTGCATGCAATAGGCGTTATTGGTATAAAAATAAATAAAAGTAGCTTGTATATGGGCCTACCGTATTTTCACTACAACAATACAGAAATCGCTCCGCCGTTCGAAATTTCTCCAGAGAGCCCCCAACACATGGAATAAATGTTTATTGTGCCGCTCATGCATACCAACGATAAAATTTGCATTTCGGTGGCGCGATGACTCGTAAAATAGATTTAGAACAATCCTCTGAATTCGTAACAAATCATGTTAAGAGGCGTACTTAGGCGCTCACGCCTTGCATATTAAACATAACAAGGCGCAGTGATATAAGCTATTGTAGTTATTCTATATTAAGCTTTTGCGGATTAATCAGCATTAATTTATGGCGCTCGGTAAACGAAGCTGAAACGCGTGATTTATTAACGTTCAGCGAGCGCGCGTGCGATGTCCGTTGCGTTTGCCGGTGTGCGGTTCACACCCGCACACTTTGACGAGATAACTAGAGCAAGTATACTTTGATTTCATCTTTTCACAACGACCGAGCCGTTACAACGTTAGCAAATGAATGTTACAGTGTCTTAATTAAGTACATTGTTTTTATTTATTCTTTGTTTTGCTCACGATTGTTATGTATCAGACTGCAGGTTCGGTTCCAATGCGGGACAAATAATTGTATGGCCTACAAATAATTTTTTAAGCCCAGGGTGTAATTGTTTCAGGGTGTTTCTGTGCAATATAGCCTGTACGTCTACTCGGCTCAACAGAAAATGCTACAGAGGGGTAACTTTAAAAACAAAATAACGTCCAAGTTAGGTTTGCGTCCAAAGGTTCCAAATTATTTTATTCGGAAACTAAAATGGATTTAGGAACTTTTATTATTCTTGTAATACCGTGTATTGTTGCATGTTTTATTTGACTACTTATTTAAGCAAACCATCTACTTTTTATGCTATTTTGTCTTAGTACGATTTTATCTTTATTGGCACACTTTTCATATAAATCATGAAGTCTACAAACTCACCTAAAAGCGAATCTATTTCCGGTTTCTCGTTCGTTCGTTTAATTTTATCAAATTTATTTCTATATTTATTTCGGAAGTATTTCTAGTCGCAGAAAATAATGTATGTAATTGCGCGAAATGTCAAATTAGTATTTCCTTAAAACAAAATCGTCGAACAAACAGACAGACAGGCATAGACAAACACCGTACCGCCATAGGAGAGCATTGAGGCATTGTGCCTTTGAGCTTGTAGGTTCGTAATATTAAAAATAAGACCGTATCTTACTGTGATAGTTAAATATTTGATTTTTGATAAGACGGCCTTTATGATGTCGTTTAATATCTTAAGACTCAGTAGTTTCGAAACTGCTTTTTGATGTAATAATTTGTTAGGATTATATGGAACATAATTGGACTTTTTAAATGACTTTTGATCCGGCCTAAGAAGATTTAATACAATTAGGATTCAAATTTATACGAAGTATTTTATTGAAAATTACGAAAGGTTAGCAAAAAACGCAGCATTACTTTCAATAATATACTCACTACAAATATTCACGCCTCATTCCTCAGGGAGCAGGTAGAGGTGTCACAACTTCAAGCTGTAAAGAAATAACCACGTCTTAATGATATCAGTACCAAGATGAAGGCTGATGACGATGATATCCTCATGGCAGATTTCGACCACAGCGACAACTTCCAAATACTATCAGTAGGCAGTTGTCGACTGCGCAGGATATGTTAGGTTATAGCGTGCAAACATTTTTTTTAAAGCGAAATGTGGCAAACGTCTGTGCGGCTCGCCTGATAGTGAGTGATTACCGACGCCCGCGTACATCTGCAGCATCAGAGGAGCTGTAGGTGTGTTGCCGCCCTTATAGGATATTTAAGTACGGAGGGGGCATCTGGCTACCTCAAGCACCGGTGGTTTCCATATAGTACTGTGTGAAGCCTTTACTTAATTTAAAAAATACATTTTATTAATTGATCTGTACTCAACTCATACGTTGCGGTTATCTTCTTCCGATTTGGTACATAATGATTCTAGTTTTTGTCATTCGGCACACCGTACCCGTTTTGCGACAGTGAAAACAATCTTTCGCATTGCGGAATAATGATTAAGTAGTAGCGTTCATTGGGTGTGGTTTAAAAAATACATTTTATTAATTGATCTGTACTCAACTCATACGTTGCGGTTATCTTCTTCCGATTTGGTACATAATGATTCTAGTTTTTGTCATTCGGCACACCGTACCCGTTTTGCGACAGTGAAAACAATCTTTCGCATTGCGGAATAATGATTAAGTAGTAGCGTTCATTGGGTGTGGTTTAAAAAATAATATAATATTTTCGAGTCGCGCTCATTATAAATACCAATAAGGGTGGTAGGAATTTAAATGGAACTTCGCTCCTTTTATATGATAAAGAAATCGTTAAGTGTATGTCTAAATTTTTTATTTATGTAATTATTCTTCGTTAATTAATTTTACTGATTTACCGATAAAAACGCGTGTAAAAAGACGAACCAAGCTTTAGTGTAAATGTAAATAAAGATTATGTAACTGGCTGTTTGAACTTGAACGGAATATGCAAAGATGTAACTGGCAAACAATACAGTGATAAAGCTACGCTTTTGGTATATCTTTCATTGGTTTATACACATTTCTATGTAATATCAAGTACATTTTTTTAAATAATAATGGGCTTTTTCTTTGACTTGGATACTTCATTATATTTAACTGTGCATTTAGTAAAAGTAAATAATTTTATCATAATTAAGTGTTATCATGTAATACATTTTAAGAGGTCAACCGTCTTGGAAAGAAGAATGTAGGAAGCGAAAACGTCGTAACATAATGCGAATTTTTCACTAATTGATAAAATGCTTGCCTTAGAATTTTCGTTTGTGACCTAAAGCATTATTCATGCGACGCAAAACTGCATACGATGGGGATTCTAAGCAGTAATAATACTGAAAGACACTCGGCGCGCTTCCGCTTAGTTCGCTGAAAAGGAATGCTGACTCGGACGGGAATAAAACCGGCCTCGAGCAACCGATAGGAGGTATTTACACTAGGCGGCCACGACTTGCCAACGATTGCTTATACTTAAATGATTTTGATGGCTTAAAACAACGTTAGCACTTTTTTAATTCAATTTAGGCTTAGCTTATTTAAAGCTCTATGACTGCCAAAATTTGTACAAGTTCCTATAGAAGATCTCTAAGAAAAACAGGTAAGAAATTTTGGGCTCTTTATTTCATTGCCACGTGATAAATGACATTGTATCATTTACAATTTACAATGAAGTCATTTCAGTGTCACATGTTCATATTAATAAATAATAAAATTTTCTCAATGTCATTATATCAGTAGCCAGGAAATCCACATGTCCGGAGTAAGAGCAATTTCTACGCATATTGTTTATAGTATTTTGACAAAGAAATAATTAATATGAAGGTCAGCCATTATGAATGTAATGGCACAAATAGGCACGACTCATCGTAGCCAAACAATCGGTTCCGTTCCCATTATCGCATCTCCGGCTAGCGACCACCCCTATTAATATTAAAATAAATAGCGTTACGTCTTAATACTACGTTGTGGATGGATGTAGGAGTATTTGGGCCATTAGTGTACTTTGAACTTCTTAAAAAAAATGGTATACCTGGAATTCAGATTAAAAACAAGGTATTTGTGACTGATCAATTTAATATTATTTCACTTTCCATTGATTTATAAACATTAACTGCTCGTAGTAGCGCTGTCGTGTCCCTGTCGTATAGTATTAAATATTCATGCTATAACTTTGTTTATGCCGCCCCGCGAGCCCGCCGACCGGACTGAACGATTCTTTTTTTTCTAACGCTAAACTTTTTGAATGCCAATATCGTTGGAACTGCTGCTGTGAGTAGATTTCTTTTCGTTGTTCCAATATTGTTTTATTTGTGTCGGCGTTAGAAGTGATCGTTGTTAAATCAAAGCTTCATGAAACGATCTCTTAAGTTTAGAAATTAACAATGAGATCAGTATATCAAAAGGTAACTTGCCAATTATTGGTTTATTTCATAGAAGTTTCCTTATTTTTACGCGCAAAATGCTTTTAGGTCTCGTATAACTGTTCTCGTTGTCAGAAGAATTTATAACTGTATTTAAACTATAGAGATATTAGATGCAAATATAATAGAGGATTTATATTATTACAATCACATACAATCCGTGCCAGCAACTGTGTTAATGTGCACTTGTTCATGTAAATTCATAGGTACACAGCCAGTGACATGGTATGTTTATTCTTCTCCCGCCTTGTTGAGTCCAGGGGTGAACGTAATGCCTTTTCAAGAAGGCACCAACAAAAATGTTAGTTGGTTTTGCATGTAATTCAGAGGAGGTTGGTTAATGCCAGGTAATGTTCGAGGGATGCTGTTCTGAATTTTTTGTCCGTGCTTCGATATTCGGCACACTAGGCTAGAATACCACATTTCATTCATCTAATTTTACGGACATATTAAAAATTATAAATATACATTTAACATTAAATTGTTTTTATTATCAATTGTCAATTGTTTATTATCAAATCCCAGTCTCTTGCTTGTTCTGTTCTGTCAAGTTTTCTTCTTGTTTTGCGAACCCGTGTAGATTTTGAAGTCCATAAAAGTTTTAAACAAGCATAAATTTAATAAATGAATTTTGATTTTGAAATAGATTTTCCTCCATTAGTCGTTAGCAGAAGGCACCACAGCCTGCAGTAGTGAGTGAGCAGTGAAGTTGCTACATCATCCTTCCTTACTATGTTTAATGGCAAATCAATTTTTATACTCATATAAAGAGGACAACTATTTTAATTTGTGCTTTGATGTATTCATCGTGCTATAGGAGTTAATAATAACCTGAGAAAATATCAAAAGCGTAACTACCAGACGTAGTTGACAATTTTTGTTTTTCTGCATTTGGAAATACCCACGGGTTAGTGGAACTTGCAGATTAGTATGGGTCTAAGTCTATTGTCACACGATAGCCGACAATTGCGTCGTGAATCATTTGCTTGTGAGTTTATTTGTTGCGGACCGCGTTATCCTGTCGCTACATGTGAATGTGAACACCACAGGTCCGCCGTATCAGAATTTACTGTCGTCCTAAAGTTACGTTTAGAAGTATATTGCTTAATTTAATTCGTTAATTGGTAAATGGTAGGCATAAGATTTGGTTTCATTAATGATTATAGATACCCATTGTTACTCTGATAAATAATAAATGATGTAATAGTAGATTACATAATTAACTATTTTCTAGATACAATCTGAGATGAGAGAAATATATTAGATGTATTTATTTTACCTTATTAAAGTGTTTCTTAATGTGTATTGATGCATCGCCATAAAGTTTAGAAAAACTTTTTTGTTTGTTATTTCAAACACCATTTGTTTGTCATCGGTAATTATAAATGATATGAACGCTTGAAGATTAGACCACACTGTTCGCAGACAAAGACCGTCAAGTAAAACAACGTAGTTTTGTTCGGCTCGCTCCGGACGCCGGCCGGCAGCGTAAAGAGTTGTTGTTACGCTGCGTCAGGCCAGTGGGCTGAGGCTCAGGCCGAGCTGCGGGGACGCCGCGGACTAATTCATAACAATAACCGCATTGTTCTGCCTACTGCCTACCTACTGCTCGCTTTTGTAGTTAAACGGTTCGCGATTCGCTTCGTCTCTGATTCTGGATAGTATACGCGGAACTTGCACTCTTGCCGAACCGTCCCAATTAAAAGTTAAATAAATGTCATTGAAATTGAAAAAAAAATAAGGTTGGAAATTAACTGGCCCAGGCGCGTAGTTTTGTTTCCAGTTTCTCGCCGCCGGCGGGCAGAGTGCAGTTTCCCATTGTTAGTTCCGGAAACTTTATAGTTATAAGAGAGATGGGTTAGTAATTCTTAATAATAATTTATTTTTCCTTTTCCTTTTTTTACAAAGATCTTTATTTTCACATTTCCACACTAATCTAAACTAAACAACGCTGATACGACTACGATAAACGATGGCATCATCATCATTATCATTTCAACCGCTCAAGTCCACTGCACTGAACATAGTCCTCCCCTAAATATTGCCATAAAGCAAGGTCCTGAGCTACCTGATATGTAAACAATTCAGCAATGAATCAGTTTCTTTTGTACAACATTATTGCGTTTAATTGTTAAGATGTCGGAAAATTACACTATGGTAGTCGAAACTGCTTATTTCACGTTGTTGTATGTTTCCATTGTACTTAGCACTGTAACTAAATCATCTCCACTAAGCGCGGTGCTCACGTGTACTGCAATGGTTCGCGGAACGGGATCGATGGAGAAAGTTTCAAGACCGCCCCACTGTCTGCGGGAGCATTCAGGACGACACGCTTCCCATACTTCATGACTTTAACTCAACTTTTCAACACTATTTAGTAACAGCCGTTGTTGCGTCCTGAGGCGTCGTTTATTATAATTAAATTATTTTGGAGCAGTGTGTTTGTTCTGTTTTTATTTTCATATTATATCATAAGTAATAGGATGTCCGGAATGTTTTTTCTTTACTACCATGATACCTTCATCATGGTAGTAAAGAAAAAACATTTGGTTATAGGAAATATTGTTTACGACCCTTAACGAATTAAAAGTGCATGGGCGTGGTGCGTCAAACATTTGGTACACGCAAGTACCTTTTGGTACGCCGATTTCAAGCTCACTGACATACAAGTTTTGTTATTACATATTTACAAATTTAATTTATTGTCTTTAAAACAGATTATTATTAATTATTAGTAATTGTATAATATAAAAAAACAACCACCTAACATTCAATCAGCAAATTAGGGAGTTAAGACAGAGGACGAGATGACGTGTGTTGGCCTCGAATAATGAGGTGGATCAAAGTCGTATTTCTATTACACATTTTTTTACTCTTTTGTTATCTTCTGATGACGAAAATAATTAAGGTTTTATCTTGGTTAGAGGATGCTACATTATTTGCTTTTGTTCGATAGATATTTGTAAATAAAACTATTTCAATAAATTTTGACAGTTTATCTTCTTGATGGTTAAATACGATCATTAATGTTACAGATAATAAACGTGAAATATATATATTAAAATATTCACATTCAAATTTCTTACGTAGAAGAGTAAAGAGTTATCATTTAATTTCGACACCGACAAAAGTATGATGTAATCTTGTAAAACAAATAACGGTGAAACGTGTTTTCAATTCGTTCCAAGTCACGCCTCTAGCATCGATCACTAAATCCATTTAAAAACGTGGTATTGATCTGTCGGACGGCACCCGCGGCCATCTTCAGAATGCTTACCACGGTTTTAAATAATGAACGCTTAAAACAATGTGACGACAGCGCCCCCGCGAGTCTTTGTTCGGCGCGCACTGTGGATAATTGCTAGGCCGCGCCGTACCAACTTGAGAAGTGATTGTCGAAGTAGCACACAGTACGCATTCGGTTATAAAACTGCCAATGAAGCACGTGTTCGAAGTAAAGGCCGACAAAGGTTTTCTGCTTCTTGTTACCAAGAGGTATAAGCAGGCCTATAAATACAAAGGTGTAAAATTAAGGTTATAATAATTAGCATATGTCTGTCTATATAGAATTGAACCCGACGGTAAAACTATGGACAATTTTTTTAAAATTAATTTTATATTTTTAAATTTATTTTCGTAAAGCATAAAGCATAATAACTTCAGTGAATCAATTTATTGGTAATTTATTTAAATAGGGTACTTATTTTGAAATAACACTGCTTATTAAATTTCAAACTAAACGATGAAATGACAAATTAATTTCGAAAATTAATTTATTTCAATTTTATTTAAAACATTTAGAACTAACTTTATTCTTCGATTACCTCAAGGTTTTTGTGGATATCGATTATAAAAATATCAGTTTAAGCATTACGTTTTATTTAACTTGTGGACCTGTGTAATCATTCAAGTAATCTATAAATTCTAAATTTTAACTTCATGGTCGCTAACGTTATATTCGAAAATATAATCTGGCAGCCCTATCGCCAGCCAGCCAGCCGGCCGGTCCAAGCCGGCACGGGGTGAATGACCTCAGCGCGTCCCCGCGATCGAACGCTCGCCGCTCGACGCCGCGCTCGCGTCCTGCCCTGCCCCACTTGTAACTGCGAATCGCAGCCCACCATAATAAAATCGAAATAAATCTGAATTTCGCTATTTTTATTGTTCATTAAATCATTAAACATGAAGGACAACATCTATGTGTGGTTAAAGGCGTGTTAAGTCTTATTCTATGACAATAAGGGCTATATTCGTATATTTACGTTTTTGATTTCGAAGCAATTAAACACACCGCACGTAAGAGTTTAATAATAAGATCGATATTCTCTAGTACAATTCTCTTTTGACCGCAATACAAGGCAACACGTGTACAATCAAACTAGACGCATTTAATTCTACACGACGACGATAAGCAATGTTTTGGATTTACGCATTACTTTATGCAACACATCGTCTTTTTTTTAAACGTACACGTATTAGGTCAGTGTGGACACAGGTTGGAGATTTTTGTTATTTGTATGAAAATAAATAAACAGATTTAACCTTTTAATATACTTTCTTAACTCTATTTACTAGTCTTTCGCAATCAGCATTGTTTGTTATCCACGTGCTAGTCTCTTTTCCCATTCACTTATGTACTTGGCCGCTAATCTTGCTTTCTATTTGTCGAGGCGATCTATTATTTAAAAATAATTATGTCGGTTTCAAGAATACGCACGTTACGAATGATGAATAACTTAACAATAGCATGTAACGGTCGCCCGGATTTGAACGCGCGTTCCTACGCAATGTTTACCTGCGTCATGTCGCAACAGTCGCTCGGCATTCGATCGGTGACCGATGATTGTTTGCAGTTGAGTAGCCCCCCTTGTTTGGCTTCTGTTTTTACTCCTACTAATTTATGCTCGCCTGGTATTTTATGCCACCGGGCATCGGAAGTGTCGAAAATGTGATTGTGTGTGCATTGTACATGTTTATCTATAATGTGCATTACTTGTGAAAACTAGTGTGCTCGTTATTCCAGGAGAGTTATGCTATAATTTTATATTCTAATAGCATGTTTTTAGCAGCCTATTAGGCTATTTACTTTTTGTGATCATTGTATGAATTAAAACTTGCAAGAATATTTGTGAAAAAAAAAGGACCTATTGAGTTTCTTTTTACTGTTACAAACGTCTTTCATCACGTCCAAATTGTAGATTGTATAAAAAAGAATTGACGTTACATAAACGTCGAGGAATAAAAAAAAAGTTTAATTAAAACCAGACTGCTTCTAATACTTGATATTTTCAACGTGTAATATTCGGAGTGCAATATTTCGTGTAGGTAAGTGCAATCGAAGAAATTTTTTGCAACGTTCTTCAATTTTTTATTTTTTATATTTAATAAAGACACTGTCAAAGATTATTATTTCAACAAAAAAAAATCTCGTTATATTTTCTAGTGTGAAATATGAGACGTTCAAAATACTCTTTTAATGTATAGTGTGAAATGTTCATTTAGAAAAGAAAAAGTTAAGAAAATGTAAGGTGTTCCATCGGTGTCCTTTATCCTGGTGGTTACTAATAAACGAAACCATGTTGTATTGGAGTGACAAAAAAACACGAGATTTTACGAGGAACGACTTCTCACGGAATTTTGGCAGAGCGTATAAGGCCTCTGAAATTTAACCGTAACGTCTTTGCTTTAAACGTAAATCCTACGACACGTTTTGACATAGCAGCCTTAATAGGGTCAATTCTTGAAACAGAATCATCAATAATTCATTATCAGATCGTCCATTTAATGTGTATTCGTGTTCAAATACTTTGTTTACACGTACGGGCATTAACAGACACGCATATGCGTACCCACTTCGCGCTATGATTGCACAGTGGGGGGTTATCATGTTTTGTATTTCAACTGTATGACGTAAACCATGCTTCAGTTGCCAGCGTACCTGCGTGATGATGGTGACCTATTGATTTTCGGATCAACGACAAGTGTTCATTGGTGCAACTTTACAAAATGTCGGCTTGGTTGACGCAGTAGTTAAGCGATCAGTGAAATTGTTTGTGCCATAGCGAATACAGCCTCTGATGTATACAGTTTTTTTCTTGGGTTTACGGAATTAATGTAATCCAGGGGCGAGTAAGGATGAACATATAGACGTTTTCCAACCTCAACCTCACCAGCTCGTGGCCCGGCCAGCTGACAGACGAGGCCGTGTGCCGACGACTTTCTGACGGTGGAAAAACTATCCGACAATGTCAAACACAAATTCAATTACACAGTAATATCATTTCATTTTGAAATATGTTATTTCGTGTCGGTTGACGCTACTCAAACACATGTCCGTACGTACACGTGTCCCTATTCAGATAATTAAATGTGAACAGCTGTATGTAATAAGGTATAGCTGTGTACCTACTACCTATATAACTGTCGTCAGCATTACTTATTTACACGGGCGAGCCTTGTTGCTACCGCGCTACGCATTTGAGCCGGATTTGAGTGGGTGCTCGTGCTTCGTACTGGGACAATGTATATTTAATTATAGTTAACAATGAAAAAAATCGTAAACTGTTTCTAATGGTAGAATCTGTCTTATTGTTATTAGAAAAGTGTTTTCATATTAAATACGGCTACCATTGTCAATAAACCTTGTTAATGACGTTTTTCATTTCATTGCATTCGATATAGAAAAGATTAAAACAATTATGCGATAACACCTCCAAATACAGGAGTCTTTATACACGAGGAAAACAAAATTATGCTCTTATATTGGTTCATGACAACATATGCTTGGCTCGATTTAGATAGTGATTATATATGTAAATGTATTGCGCGTGTAGGTAAGGTATTTATTTATATACGACGCGGGAGATCATTTGTTTACCAGATCGATTATACGTTGCGAGCTCGTTTGATTTTGCACGGAAACTGACAAAGAATGCAAATACCGGCGTTACTGGGGGTCCACGTGGCTCGGTTTGAATAGTATAACTAGTTCTGTTGCAAATAAAAGAATAGTGATTAAAGTCATTATTTCGTGATCATTAATTAATAAACTAGATTTATAAGCGCAATATTGTGCAAAGATTGGAAATTATAAATCGCTCTACTATAAGTGAATCCGATAGATAGCGGAATGACCATTTGAAATATGCCAGACCTAATAAATAAGCAAGACCGGTGTCGGATCCTATATCCGGAGCTAATATTCACACACAAATTATTGGTTTTCGTGTCTGGCTGTGTTGCGTTTTGTCCCGTTTCGATAACACTGCATACGGGAATGTAAAGACGTTTGTGTTTGCGCATCCACTTGCGTCACTATACAATATCCTGGGCTTGTTGAAAACTGACGATAGTAATCTATCGTTAATCTTTTGACGTTTATACTGTGGACGAAATTTGTCAGAAGGACATCACTATATACATATACGTGTCATGCTTTTATTGGCTTTCATTGAAGGGCCTGACTAACAAGGGACTGATAAGGGCTGATAGGCTGATAAACAACATATTATAATACTATTTTTGTGTTTTATAACAAAGGAAAACTGTAACATAATATCAGCTTTTTCACAGCCCATGAATGTCCGGGGATGCGGGGCTCGGTGCCGGCGGCGCAATGCACAGTGCATTACTTATATATTGTACCGGACACTGAATACGATAGGACCCCTCGTTATACGGCGCCGCGGGCGTGGCCCCGAATGGAAATTGTTTTTATGTAACTTTAGCACCTTTAGTTGCTCTTTCATTATTGCGAGATGTTTTATACGTCAATAGTCAGATTCTATAACGAATCGATTTACAGTACTACCGATGTTGGTATTGTTGAAGTTTACGTTTTGCCATTGATCACCTTGGATATTCTGGGGACACACGTGTCCTAGAGCGTTGTAGAGAGATAATAATACTCTTTCTGGTTATAATGCGCAATGCTAAAATAACATATTTTTTGTTACAAAGTAATTTACCAATTTTTTAAAGTTTATAACATTGGAAAAATAATTTATTATTTTTAAGTAGGAAGGTGAAAGAGCTGTCTTTCAAAATGTCTCCAATTTCCTGTTGTGTAATGGCCGCTTCTTGGAAAAAATACTTACGATTTGATCGGCGTCTTTGTAGCTATTATCGATTGTACCTATATATCTGTTTGTCGATGCCGCGATAAGGTTGGTGTCGACGGATGTAAAGCAATTTAAACGGATAACATATGACAAAACTATGTTTATATGACACAAACATAATATATAAGTTGATGTTATGAAAATTTGATTTTAAATCGTAAACATAGGGCGGCGGCGAAAGGCATTACAGGGTCTTTCACCCTTCGCCATAAAAAGGTGATACACAAGCCGTGTTTAATTAACTATTTAACGAATAACAATTTTATTTGCTGTTATGTGATTGATGTAAGGATAATTTTATTGTGGTTTAAATAAATGCGGTTTATAAATTCAACATCTTGTATCTGAAATTACTTTAGAACGAAAATTGTTGCTTCACACTATCACAATACATCTTATTTTAGTATAAACGACATAATACAATGTGTATTACTACCATAAAATATGAAATAATTGCATGTGCTTTAGGCAATTTTTTTCTTGTCCTTAAATATTCGCGAGGCATATCATATTATTCACATTCCTTTCTCCATTCTTGTTACAAGTTAAATTCGTACATTGCTATACCAAAAAAGGCAGGTAGGTAAGCGGTAAACAGACAGGAGTCAGCAGGGATGCGGAACTTTGTTGCAAAAGATTTAATGGAAGTTACTCTGTCTTTGTCTAAGTTTCGGTACTCCGCTGGCCGCCGCCGCTTCGCTCTCTTTCATAACTTGAAAGTGCTAGGGTTACCGATGAGGAAATTTTATTTTGATTATTGGTTTGTATTTTTGTTTCAAAATTGGGGCAATTGGGATTATGGAGAAATGAAGCTATATACAAATTGCTGAATACAAAGGTTTTATTTTTGAATTTCTAATGTTACCAACCAAAATCAATAATTCGTTATAGTTATTAGATTTAGGAGTTATTGTTTAAGTTATTCTTTAATATTATTTACCAGTATTTCATAATTTTACGGACGCTTTTTGAGCGGAATGTATCATTTTATCTAATAGTTTTTTTTTATTAATTTATTTATTTTGTAACCTATGTATATTTACTTATAGTATGAGGAATCCTTCATAGGTTTGTGTACATACTAGTATTCACTGATATTCGTTCAACCAACGAACGCGGTACCATTGCGTTATTCAATTCAACGAATATTGTAACATAGTTATGGGGGTATACTGCAAAAAAGAAATGAAACTAAAAAAGGTACAGTGCCACAGTGATCTACGATTTGAATACTTATTGTTTAGTACATTATTACGTTTCATAGATCTAAAGGCTGATTGGAGAATTTTAAAATGATTCATCGCGTAATCGGAATGGGACAAAATCGGAAGTACCGCCAATCTCTTTATTTCAAAACGGGTAAAGAATTCGAGGGAAAATTGAGGCTGATTTAAATTATGCAAATGAGTACACGGCTCGCGTGAAATATGTAGTTTGTTTGTGAGATTTTTCGCTATGCAGTTAAAAAAAAAACAAAAACAAAACTCAATGCGAAATTGTTAAAAAGAGTACTACTACAGCACTTGTTCTAGTTGCCGCAGCGCAGCGAACTCGCAACCCTGCCCGCAAATGTATATCTAGGGGGTTAGTCAAAAGGAAAGTTTTATTGCTCGTGAATTTCATTATAACTTTGCGTGGTGCTCTCTCCTTCTATTTAACGTCTTTAAACGAGGATTGTTGTCTAATTTGTATAAATTATGTGGAGTTTTGCGGCAGAGACAAATATAGCGCAACGCGAATGAAGAACAGACTTCATAGATCGGGGTATACTTTGTATCAGTGACGGTGTACTTGGCGATAGTTTAACCTCCTGGTGGATTTAATTTCCACGTAACCACTTTTGGCTAGTCGGATTATTATTACAGTGTCCTAATTAAGAAAAGAAAGTTGCGTTTTCGTGGTAGCGGCATAACACAATCTGACACCTGCTTTCTAGAGGAAAAACATTCAAAACAGACCTTTGACGTGGCGGGTGTTTGATTAAGGTGCGTGGGACGATCGCGAAGAGGGTTTCTTGGTAAATATCGCGATTCTGGAAAAAAAATCCATTGGGAGAGGCAATGTCTAGCAAGTGGACTGTTAACAGATAGAAGAAAAACCGAGAATCCAAGATCAAGTTATATATTTTTTAATGTTATAAGAATATGATTCAATTTTGAGTGAGTTTTGGAGCCGGGAAAAGTTCACCACGCCGCTCGGGCACGAGTTTGTTTATTAAATAGTCATTATGGGTCGTTACATGTTCGCTAAATAATAATTAATTATACATGTTAAAAATACCGTGAAATTCTTTAAAAGGAATTTCAACGTCGCCTGATTGATCGCAATAGATTAAGCTCGCGTTTTTGCTCGCTATGCCGGCCGGCCGAGAGAGCTGCCGTGAAAGATGTTTTAGGCAGACGATTCTTAAATTTTTACTCTTCTTTTCTTTTATGTTTGTAGATGTATCACTGAATATGGTCTGTTTAGTGGCACGCCATCTTGGTGATAGTTGCAGTATGACTAAGACACAAGATAAATGTCAAGCTACTCAACACTATTACAGTAACACTACGTTTCCATTTGGTAAAACGGTAGATTTTATTTTAACGGTTTAATTTGTTGGTTGAACTCGAGCCTATCTGGACGTCAATTCGTCGTGTTATACTGGCAGATTAACAGTAAGTTAAACAAAACTTTCCTTTTTATTTAAGTGGACTATATTACAGTTTTGTTAATTGTCATTTAATTCACTTAATTCGTATTTTTTCAGTTACAGCGTTCAATTGATCCTTTACTATTTTTAAGTAATTTTTAGTGTTTATTACGTTTCTTACTATCAGTTCAAGTTAAAGTTGTCAGTGGAAAATAGTTATTGTGATTGCAATTAGTTAATAATAATTGTAACCATTTGCCTAATTATTAATAGACTATGATGATTTTCGCTATTTTAGCTTACTAAATAGAAACTTTCCTTAAAGTACGTCTTATGGTAAAGACATTGTGCGAAGTTAGTTGCGAGATTATAACACGTAACAAGTTACCCGTCGGTTGGCCCGAGGAGAAAGTTTGTTCGTACGAGTTCGCCTCCCTGCCAACTTGCAGTCGGTTTACAATTTAGCCCTCCCCGCTTTTAGTAAGTAGACTCGGTATGTTATTATGTTACAGGGTTAATCATCTTAATGTGTTCATTTCGCTTTTCTAATACAAATGCGTAACAAATAGATCCTATTTGTTCTAATAGGCAATATGTAACTATAGTATCTTGTACAAACCCGAATTAGTTTCCAATCTTACGACTTATTTGTAACGCTGAAACGTTTCTAATTGTTAGATAATGTCGATTAGTAAGTATAATGACTCAACCTATATACCTCGTACCAGATAGGTGTCATAGAAAATCTTTAATCTCTTTATAATCTTCTGGAATACCAAAGGGCAACTGAATTTTAGCGGTGTTAAAAAATAATAGACAGTTTAAAAAAAAAATATTAGCTCTAAAACTTTGTACTTTTAGATTATTCAGGCGTAGGAAAAAAGTAATACACGATTTCTGTACAGACCCTGTGTGCACAAAACGTTGTTAACTTGAGACCTACAACTGACGAGGCGTGCTTTGATTTATATAGAAACCTATCCGGTCCGGTTTTTAGAAAAGTATAATATAATGTAAAAACTCTGCGATCCTAAATAAATATGTTCTACAAAATCTCTTTTCAGCTCTTTAAAATTTTTAACCGACATCGTCTTTTCCTTGTTTCGTTCAGATCCGATCTCTCTGTTTATCCAAACCATCACAACATGCCCTTCTCTATCCTTGATACTATATCACACGAGAATACTCCCTTATCGCAGGGCTTCTCGCTTTGTCATTTAATATCACATCCCCTTACCTTAAAATAGCCTGTAAATAGTTCAATGCAGGATATAGGCAACTCCCATAATGAGGATTTGCAATAATCACCACGCTCGGCATGCGGACTGGTAGGGTACCAGATACCTCGCATCTTAGACACCGACAACAACCGCCATCTGATTAATTTTGGTCCTGTCTTTTTCAAGATGGTAATCTGAAATTTACCACGGCATCTGTTTTAGCTAGTCATTGCGATCTTCGAGGCTTTGCTCTTTGTAGACACCCACGAGAAAAAAGGGGGCGGCGGATTCAATACACCGATACCACACGGCAATCTTTCTATCACATCACATCATCAGTTAATTCTCTGACAGAGTCAGTTGCGAAATGAATCTGTTTTAATCTCTAAAAGCTGTATTTTTAATTAAGTTAACTTGAAGTTACTAAGTTACTCAAATTCACCCGATCCAAACGTTATATTTAACGTGACATAACAATATGACCTAATGTTAGCTAATTAAACAATCTATCCAATTCTCATTCATTAGGCAATCCTAGAAATAAACTTATTAAACTTGGGAAAGTGGCCGTCTCGCGCTCGCTTCTCGCGAGTTTCGAAACTTCCCAACAGCGAGTCCTTTGGACGTGTTCGACTCAAAGCGGGCCAACTTATCAAACTCGTGTGTGTATGCTGCCGATGAATATGCGAATTGAGTTACACGATGCAATAGTTTAGTTCGACGTAGTGGGCTGCATACAGCAGCTGAAGGATTTGCCTGCTTCTGCGTCACGTTTACTTGAGCTTTGTAAACATTAGCCTTAATTGTATTCAAATTTGTAGTACTGTTTGTTAGTCAATACGATCGCATTATAGAGTAATTATTTTGTGTAGCTACAGATCGCGGGAAAGGAACATCTCAGGGCAAATCTTCATTCAATCCTGTAAATATTTCTTGTTCCCAACTCTTATGTTTTAACCCGCTCGGCCTAAGTTACTTACATGTACTAAATAATGTTCATTTTTGCATTATGATAAATAAATGTTTAATACTTTTCTTACATGTTACATGTTTCTTTGTACAAGAAATAAATATCCAAGTAAAACAGTTCCGTTTGCTTTCTTCATCGTATCGCAGGAAAACCGTATTTGGTGCTCATCGATAACCTGACCGTGGTGCAGTAAGCAACAATGTCCCTCGCGTCAATTCACCGGACGCGGCGCGGCGTTGTAGAATGCAATCGCGGTTCTGATCAGGGCTCGTCTTGTACCATAATCAACCCGCTATCTGTCCACGACCGCACGATTACCCGGACAATCAATATAGACGTGGGATTGCTTGTCATACGAGATTATCGCTCGATCGTGAATCGACGCGTTTGCGTGATATATGCCCTCGGCGGTGGGGACGTACGTACGCAGCGATATGTAGATGTAGTAAATCCCCATTTTTACAGTTAATTACGTTCTGAGTGACAGAGTAGCTTTAGCGCGTGTAATGGAAGTAGTGCTATGTTTAAATTTAGTCAATCGTCACGCTCGGCAGACGGATCTAAGATTAAAAAACACTCTTTGTGGATCTGTCTTAGACATTGAAATCTTTTAGCCGGCCTGTGTATGTTCGAGCATGTTAAGAATGTGTAGTTCGAGATCAGACAGAGGCTACGGAATTGTGTTTGTATGAGAGAATATCTTCTATCGCCAGCAACAAGACGATAAGCAGATAATTTTTTGTTTAAAATTTAAAATAATACATGTTCATCTAAGAGATAGTTTTCAATCTTTTGTTTTGAAAATGTTTTTTTATCTCAACTCTCTGGTTTGCATTCTAATGCTCAGTCTGAATTGTTTGAATAATTCATACACAATGAAAACTGCAATAAACTGGTTGCTGACCTAAACACCACTTAGCACTATACAGTTTGCTGTTAGAGCCAAGCCATTCGATACCATCGATAGAAACGTAGAGCCTTCTGCGGTTCGGCCGAGCGTCATAGCGGCGCCATTGTCTTACCTTGAAAGGACATTAAATGTACCTCTCGTACTAATATTTTCATGTACGTTAATATCGCATCGCGAGATTTTTTATCTAACGACGTACAAAAACAAATAGCAAAATAGAGGATACACGACTAATAATGATTGTTAGCTGTATTGTTTTATTAGTTTTGCTTACCGTGTACATATCTATACGCTTAAAGTATATCATAATGCTTAGCTTGGTTTGTAACAATTTATTACGACAAAATTGCATTATTAATTAATTATTTAAGAGCATAAAATATGTTCAATTTTACAAATTAATTTCGACCTAGTGAAATCTATTTAAGAGAAGACTAAACAACATTCCACAAGGCTGTTACTTTACAAGACACCGAGCGCCGCGAGAGCCCTTCGCCCGCAATCGATAGTTCAACAACCTCGCGGCGGTGTCGAGTGATCGGTCCGACTGACTCGACGGACGGATCTAGTCGGCGGACTGCGATAAGAAAACGTGCGCGCTAATTAACTAGGTTGCGTTGCGTTCATTACACACAGTCCGCGTGTACGTGATTTGATTTTTGGTCAGAACTGTTGTAGACGCGGTCGGAGTCTGAGCAATTTCTCAATTGGCCGCAAATCGATTAATCTCAATCTCGAAATCAATCGAATTTAAAATGCATTCATGAATTCATGCACATGATAATGAATCAACTAACTATTCCTAATTAAGATAAAAGTACAAAATATTTTTTTTAACGAACTGTAGGATTGTTGATTAAACCGTTCATTTACAAATATTACTTATCAGATTTATATTATCATTGTATTAATGAGATAAATATAACTCTCACGAGTGGCGTATGTATACCCAACGCTGAGGCGGTCAGAGGTCGAGATATTTTCCCGTACCACTTTTCACCGTATCTTATTTTGGGACACCGTGACAGGTGGTGAGCCTGTCACTGTTTTAGTGACCAACGATACAAATCGTACATAAGTTTCGATGGGATTCATATTCACTAGATGTGGCACAATTTTTTTTCTATTTATTAATTATGGGGTTGTGTCACGCAGCGACCATATCTCCCCAGTCGTGCAATTTATAATAATCTACTCTTAAAATACTAAGATACTAAACTATTTCATTATCATTTGATTTCATCAAAATGTTGTTATAATTTCTGTTATCAATATTAAAAGTAAAATTTGTTGCTAAATATAATGCACTATAGAAGAGATTTGAAAAAGATTGAAAGGTTTTTCACTGTAAAAGATGAATGAACATCATAGGTTTAATGAATGAACGAAATCAGTGTTTGCACGTGTCCAAATCTTCATTTCTTTAAATTCAAAGAGTTTTAATCCATCCAAGGAGCAAAGCAATCAGCGAGTATAGACTCGTGGTCGGCCTCCTGACTCCCTCGCCGGATGCGATCAATGGCCCTTTCAATTAAAAGTTTCTCCCGGGGCCCCGTTTGCGGACCGCGCCGCGCGGCCATTGTTCCAACAACTTGCTCGTCCCCGCTTCTTTTTTTTTAACCCCGAGTTAATACATTAAAGAGACCGACGTACTTTGTTCCAGATAGGTAAAGAGTTTATGTAGGTTAAAAGTTGTACAATGAAATGTAAATAGTTGAGTGAATGGTTTCAGAGAGGAGAGAGACGTTTACGAAAGAAGAATGAGCGACGATGTTTATTTACAGTTGAAAATTACTTTTTTATAACTAAGCGATAAAACTAAGTTAGATATTTACCCGATTAAGAAGAAACGGGTCTCTGGTAACGGACTGATGGAGTAAAGATAGTTTTTTTTAATGCGATATGGAGATAATGAGCTTACGGCTGGCTCACCTGATAGTCAGGTACCGCTGGAACGTAATCACGGACGTCCCCGTACATCTGCAACACCAGAGGAAATGCTGGTGCACTGGGCTCACCAACTCTCCCAGAAACAATGATTCAAGCAGACGTGATTCTTTTTCACTGGAGTCGATTCGTAGCGTGTAGAACCCACGTTCAATTGAATAATGATATGCATCATAATATATTTGGCAACATTCCGTTCTAAATTTAAACTTTTCTAGAAAACCTGCTTTGCCGTCCCTGCCTTGATATCTGCGACGAATGTCTGACACGGTCACGGTCTATTTGCGCCAATTCCGTTTCTCTCACATTTCGACGCATCACGTCACTAGTTGAATTTAAATTTAACGATGTGTAAAATTTGCTGAAAGTAATTTTTTAATGTCTAAATCTACTAAGACACGTTTATAAACAATATTTTTTGCAAAAACAGAATGAAGTCGACAACCACTTTTGCGATTTATCACTAAAATAGAATTTACTGAGGCTACATAAACAATTTGCAACATAGACTTCTCTTCCCACCTTTTCTTGCGTATAGCATTCAATACATTGTAATCAAAATGTTTGTCAATTTTCTTGTCAAGCGTGAGGATTACAGTAAATCATCACTTTAAGAGTTTCACATGTCCAATAGCTACATCTATTCGCGGTTGTTAAGGGACAAGATATTATAAAATTCCATCACACATTTAAATAGAAACATTAATCTTTAATTGAAAAAAAATAAACTATCTGTGTATTCATTTCATATTTTTAAATAGAATTTAGTGCTCTGAAAAGCAACAATTTTTATTATAAGTAAGCAAAGCAACAATTTTCACTACCTCTTTATTCAATACGTTATTAATCAATAGTTTAACATTTTAGTAAGGCGGGGGTTATAAGTGGAATAAATTACGTTAGCATGTCGGTTGCTATGAGGCGATATAAATAGATTTGCATAAATTATTAAGTTTTTACACGAGCTCACAAGTCTATAGATTTATCCGATGCGCACGATGACGCACGGAATGTTACGTTCTTTTACATTTTATGATATCTCACAGGTATAATCATGTGCTGGATCACTAAGAAATCTAGTAAGTAGTAAGGCTCTGACTGTTAACCGTCACTTCAAAACTACTTCCTTAACTTCCCGGAGCTCTGTGCAGGTCGTCACTCCATATTGTGTATTATTGTTTGACTAATGCTTTAATAAATTTAGATAAAACAATATTCCCATCAGACATTCAAACTGTTTTGAGTGGGAGAGAATAATCTTTCAATTTCAACATTACATAGAGGCTTCTTTGAAGCTTTGCTACATTTTACGTAGACGGTAACAATGCAGGTAAAGCGGCACCGATGTCGATACATTGTCGTGCGAGTCGGACCTACACTTTATGAACCGTAAAATATTACGCCGGGCTCCCGTGCAACCATAACTAAGGTAATAAAAATATTCCGCCGCTGTCAGCCGTTAACGATATACAATGCTTAGGTTGAGACATAAATAATACTTAAATGTTTTGATGACACTAACAGTTTGCGTCTGGATAGCTTGTGTTCTGTAGCTAAAGAATAGTATATAGAACATATAATAAGCTTAATATATAATAAGATTACCAAACTGCCGTAAAATTTTCATGGGTCCTCAACGCAAGTATCCTTGCGGATGGAAAAAGTTCACAAATGTGGGAGTAACAGGTGAACATTCGTTAAAAATACAGTCGTACTGAAATTTGTAAAATTTTCGGCAGATTTCAGTCTAGTACACTTTAATTTAATGGCACTCATTATTGATTATTATATATTAGATTGCGACATATTCAATTCTTATTTTTCTGTCGAAATAATGTGTAGGTACATACGGCTAATTATTTCATTTAAAGGCACACACACGACGTGGGGTTTTAAAAATAAAATGGAGTATTCGAAGTTAAGTTTCACACTCTGTACCTTTGACCATTGGACTTTTGGCATTACAACCATCAATACTACTTAGCTTACATCAATCATATAAAATTGGTAAATGCGTAATGGCATGTGTACACACTCATTTGCATAAAAGCTATTACATCAATATTAAATTGGATTCACCGAATAGATACTGTTAACGTTATTCTGCCACAGAATATATTAGTGCTCGGTTCCATTTAATCAAATATAGCTTTTTTTTACGGAGATATCATTAGGGAGAAATAAGTCTAAACAATAACAAAAAAGATTTATTAATGAAGTTAGTAATTTTCGATAAAAATATCTTAGTGTGATTGAAGAAATAGCAATACACAAATATCGTGAACAATTTATCGATCTCTAACTAACATTGTGCAGTGAAAATTAGTCACGTGAAACTGTGTCAAATTAACCTATTACTTTTAGCCTGTCACTAGTTTCAGTTGTTTTTTTTATCTTTGATAAAAGGACGGGGGTTAATTTACCTAAATATCTATCTCCCTACTTTTAGTTTAATTTGCTAACTGTCATGCTGGCGACCGAGTGATGAGGATAATCCATCCAAAGATGCCAAATCCAAATCACACAACTGGTGGTTTAATGACCATATAATACCAACTTATATTATAAGCTGTTAAACATCCTTTGAGTATTATAATCAATCAACGTTATGAAATTTTAGTCTACAGCTGCGTGCGTTCAGTGAATGATTACCCAGAACTTTTGTATTTCTAATTTATTTAAAATTACCGAAATAATGTAGCAATGATTATCCTAATGAATTTCTTTTGCTTGTTGCAGGTGTTAAGTGCGAACTTGTGCTGAGTGCGTTGGGTGCGGTCGCGTCGCTGCAAGTGGTGTAGGCAGTGAGGTGCATTAGTTGTGTGCAGTGCGGCGACAGTGTGGTGTTTGTGCGCGCGTCCGTGGTGGCGCCGACGCGAGCGTCAAGTCAATGCCGGTGCGCCGATGGAGCGGTGATCGCGGCCTGACTACGTCACAAGAGCAGCGCTGGTGAGTTTCCAACATTTCAATACAATCAGATATTGTTCTCTTCTCTCAATATTTATTTATTATATATACGTTGTTTTGCCGTTAATGTTGCCCAAACACTGATTGATTTATCGTCTCCGTCTTGTCTTCGATATAAAGGCTTCGGAAAGTTCGCTAGAGCCACAACACCATTATAATACATTTAGAAAACCGACGACATTTAGAAACTTGGTATAGGGACAGATTCTAGTCTTAATTCACAATTCTTGATAATTACCTGCGTATTATGCGATGAGCGAGCACGATACATATGAACTGTCTCTGTTTACGTGCATAGGACATGTAATGTCTTAGAGTAAACTTGTATTGTGCAGAAGTAATATAAATTAAACACACTCACATTCCAAAACTCACGCCGTCAACGTCAACCGACTGTTTTATCTAATTTATCTTTCACTATCGATCTAAGTTATTTAAACAGAAACACATTTTCTACGTATATTATGCTAACTGCTGATCTAAGTTATTTAAGCAGAAACACATTTTCTACGTATATTATGCTAACACATATGTGTGTGTAAATATATGTTTTCTGGTAATGTATGCTCGTTATTATGTTATATATAAGTTTAAAAATTTGTTATTACTAGTGCAGTGAGTAAATACTTTTAAAGAAACGTTTTAACATAATTAAAATAATGTAAAAGCGTTTGCCGGAGGTTATCTAAGATAAGCAAATATAGTACACACTGTAGCACCACGGTTCAGATATTACTGAACATATGTCTAGCTTTTTTTTATAAACATTGCCATTGTGTAAGGTATACAAATGTTACGCTATTATTTTGCAGTAAGCCTGCCCCATTATTATTCAACTCTTAGCATCCTTGAACTTTATAAGGCTACATGTAGGGCAGCAAACGATTGGGCGCCTATTCGAGGTCGGTTTATGGCCGCACGGCATAAATATGACCCTGATCCACGAGGTGAGGAAGGTCATGGAGATTTTAGCCATACTTTGTGACGTTTGCTTCTTGACTTCTATTGTCGTAGTTTTTTCATGTTATTTTAAATCCTCCTTTAATATTCGAAAGTAGTGGTGGCTGCGACCATGTTCGCCAGTGGACTTCACGTAAATCAATAACCTTGTGATTCACCACGATAAGTTAAAAATCGATGTATTTTGTAATCTTACTATTTTTACCGGTAGCACATAGTGGAACTTAAATTCTTCAGGAAAAAAAGGTTTCAAAGTGGCAACCTTATACAGGCAGTTGAAGTCTCGGAGGACATCACAAGAGATTGAACGATGGCCGGCCTGCAAGTGGCTCAGGACCGTGCTTTGTGGCCTATTTGTGGCCGGGAAAATTTGCAATGATGATGAACGCTTACATGAAAAGATTCTGTCACGCACGCAGTTAAATACTATTAAGTAATTGAATTTAGTTAAGAAACATATTAATCCAACAGTTCATAAGACAGACAGACAGTTATTATTGTTTTAATGAATGATTGTTAGCAATGGAAAATGTGTCCCACTAAGAATGAATTACAAACGATGATAAGATACTTGTTCCGATGTTTACAATTCCGATTACCGGTTGTATGTTAATGGGCCGCAAGTCTAGCCACAAATGCGTCCATTAGTTAATTTCACAACGTTTTTTTCCATTTTAATTAAACGTCGTTGTCAAGTTCGACGAATGATACAGTCGTTGTCAGACGTCGTATAATGCGGTGGAATCAGTTATCTTTTTGAGAATTTTCCGTTTATTTTTAACAATATAGTGTTTCAGTGTTACAAATTGAGATGAAATGTTATAATTTGGGAGAGCTTCCTGTTTGGTAAGTGGTTTATCCATCTCGACCCTATGTATTACTTCGGATATCGTTAGAGTCGACATAGTTAAATGCATGAAAAATCAATTTCGATTAGTGAACTATGCCACGTTACCCTTACAAAAGTAAGAGATCTGCTCCAACACAGGGACGTGTTACCTATAGACCTGTTACTGCAATCTTTAGGTTTATTTATTGTTTTGAACTTTAGGTCTCTAGATCATTCTAAAAATTTTTAATATTTATTTCTCATATTTATAAGCATTCCCATAAAATACTGCGGTATTATCTATACATATAAATTGACACGTCATAATACTGTACAAAAATTGCAAGTCCTTTGACGCTAGGGAACTAATTGCACAAAAATCTACAAAAGAAGTCTTCCGTGTCTGGCGACAGCCCAAGGTCTCTTCGTTTTTTATCAAAGCTCGACGTACGTTTTTATTCTTACTGTTTTTTCTTTCAAATTCGTCTTTCACTAAGGCATCTAGGTAACCATAAATCATGCCGGTGTAAAAATACCGCTTTTTCTGAAGATTACTAATTTTTCGCTGTGTATTAATTTCCAATACAAATATAAGTATTCATTATTATCCTCTCACGCAGCCATAATTATTTCATCTTGTTGTTAGTCGTTTTCTAGACTTATTTATTACGCGCGTGATATTAAAGAAACTCTTGTTTGAGGTTCATAACAAGATCCCACGACGCTTCCATACTGGGGTGACAGAGTTGACGGAGACAGGCGGTGAGTCTGTCGCCGTTTTAGTGTCCTGCCCACCGACATAAATCGTACATAAAACTTATTGGGTACGCCTTCCAGACTGGGCATCCAACTCGAGTCTTCTGACTCGAAGGCACCTACTCTTATTCTAACCACTCGGCTATTGTTCGAAATATAAAGTGTCTGATGACGTTTTCTATGATATAATCTACGGCCTTGCCAAATTTCATTTAAATCTCTCTTTTAGATACGTGACAGTGTGACAAACATTCAAAAATAGAAACTTTCATATATTAATTGGGTACTACTCCTAGTAGGTAGGAGAATTAACAGTAGAAGGAGAATTTATAAAACAATACGTAGTGTTTTTCGGTTTGACTTTAGATTTAATGATCTCTACAGTCCGATATTGGCGAGTGTCAAGCCAGTTAAGTCAGTTAATAAAGAATAGGAAAGGATAAATTTCATTTTGTATGAGGAATGGCCCCACCACAAAATGGGAGTTATAATCATGAAACGCATGTTGTTTTGTTCCTTATAATCTCTAGATTGCAATAGTAATATTAGGTATACCTCTTCTAATGTTAATACTGAGTACTTAACACTTAAAACATGAATCTCATAATAACCTAAAATCTCACCAAGATGGATTGTCTATTAGGTTTCATCGGCGTTATAAGTTAAAAGTTATTCACTGTTGAATAATAAATTAAACCTAGTCGGTCGGTTACCATTTGTACTATTTCATGGAATGAAAATCCTTTTAGTAGTTCTAGATTAAATAGCGCAGACAGACAGATAAATAGTAAACAAGTACGATGTTTAAATAAATACACAATGTTTAACGTTCTCTTAAATGAAGCACAGATAGACAGGCGACTTTGTTTTTAAATGTACTCGTATTGTTTGAATAACAATACACATTAAAACAAAGGGAAACGAAGGGGAAGAGTGGCCCTCTTCCCCTTCCAGATACCTCACTTTCCGAATGAAACCCAGTAGCACAATATGCGTCTACACCACGCCGGTATTCTGCGAGGTCGTGGGACTACCCCGGTCGAGCCGGCCCAGCAAAAGCCACCGCTTAACTAAGTTTATATTATTTATTACCTGGCCCAGCCAGACGTTGTTCGGCACTTTTAGATAGGTGGCGTGATGAGAATAAAATTAATAGTCGACTAAAGCGCCACCTATCGAGTCTAGATTAGTAATCTTCTTTTTTGGCCGTTAACTAACTTATATTGTGAATACGGAGTCATTTTGGTCAAATTAAACAAAAATATTTGTTAGTAAGTTGAACACAGCGCCATCTATCTGGTCCTAGCATAGCTATGAACCATCGTCTCACTAGTACAAACATATTGTAGGAATATGTCCTGAATCGGTTCATCTGTTCTAATCTGTTGCGCTTACCAATGAGCAGTATTTAATTTTTGTTAATATAGATTAATATTTTTTTTAAATATTAATGGCAACAACACTTATGTTTTTTCACGTTTTTTTATATTACATTGAAGTACATTCCTTATTTATCTGCCCAGTTAATGGAATGTAATTACATCGACCGGATTAGACATATCAAAATAACTTATATTTTTAGATGTCATGATTCCGTTAGATTGTTATATAATCTTTAACTTTTACCATTTCCAGTGGGTCCAAAAAAATTTACTCCTTGTCTTAATGTCGTGTTGTTTAATTTATTGTTTTGTAATAAAAACTCGGTTTTTCCAACCAACGTGCAAAGGTATTATATAACTTCGTTGTTCGTCATCAAACTTTCTAAGAAACTGCTGGTGTTTCTGTAAAATAAGCTGCTAGAATTGGAATACAATTCAAATTCAAACAGTACAAACAAGTGCAGAATTTAATAGTATCGGGAATGTTGGTGTTGCTAACAATCTTGCACTTATTGTAACACATTCCAAACTCACACTGGCTGAGCACTTGAACAGCGTTGTGTAATATAGCATAAGTATCGTATTATAGTACACGCGCGTGAAATATAAATGCACGCGTCAGTGACGTGCGAAAATGCACAAGTCTGCTCGAAGGTCGGGCGACGAACGTCAGTGCAGCGTCGTGATAACGGCACCGCGAAATCCACTGTTTCATTGATTCCACATAGTGTAAGCTCATGCACGCAAACACACGTCGATATTCTCAATAGACGTTATCGTGATGCCGGTAGTCTCACCGTAAGCGCGAACGCACAGCGCTACGCTTTGAGCGAACCCTTACATTGTATTGTAGTGTGGAATCTTTACTTGGATGAGTATCTAAATCTATTCCTTGTGGTCATTGACATAAGACCCTAATCGAGCCAGCACAGAACAGTTCTTAGATGGTAGAGCCAAGCAGCTACTTTTGCTGCTCCTCTTGAAGTTGCTGATGTACGTGGGCGACGGTAATCACTTGCTCGTTTGCCGCCTTTTACATAAAAATATTTAAATACATCTGTTTTGGGTGCGGAGCTGCGGAGGAATAGTTCTGCGATCGCTTTGCTAACCCCGCCCGCCTCCTAGCGTCGGTAGATCCATCAGTTGTGTTGGGTAACCCTGTCGTACAGTCGGGTTTAGTGGTTGAAGAATATCTGCTTTATACTGTATTTCGTAGAAGTGACTAACGCCCAGGATTGGATTTACTTTTTATATCCGCTACATTCTAAGAGCACGTTTATCACCTTTAATAATAAAGCGATGAAATTTAATTGGGAAATTCCCGGCAGGCGAGATTTATAAAGTTAGAAAGAGACCTATCTACCCCTCGCTCTTCTATTCATAAGTACATACATAAATACCGTATATTCTGCAGTAACACAGGAATATTACTTATTTTTAACGAATTAGGAATATTTATTTACGAAGATTGTTTAATTTTCGGATTGTGTGATTTCCGACACACATTTATGAAAACGCTTTCCTGTGTAAAACTTTAATCAACGTTTTTTTTAGTTAACTTAATTAGCTATTTATAATGTTTAGTATGATTACTTAACCGTATCTAGATAGAAAAATATTTTTAATAATACACATGTCGTTAATTAGAAACATTGTATTGACAATAAGAGCGCCGCGAGTATTACACAAGTCAAGCATCGACCGCGATGCCATTATAATTTATAATCGTTACCAACTCACGATAATGGTTCATTCGGCTCGTTTGCGTAACGTACCGATAGTTCCGTGCGACGCGCGCGCGTGGAACTCTCCTGTATTGTAATATAGGAAGCACCGCGGCACACGTATGCAGGCACAATAATCGGTCGCGGTTGCGCCGGACCGAAATAATAGTTTCGCTATTAATAGGTAAAGCAGTGGGCGAAGTTCCATTCGCGTACCGAAGTTATTTTTAAAATATATGATTATCTGCCAAAGTTTACGTGTACAACACACGAGTGGTGCAGTGAGATGTTTTTGTGTGATTCAAAATTAAGAAAGAATATTTGAGATTATTGTATAACATCAAAGTACACAGACGTACCTTACGCCTGTTGTATATCTTATCCCGTCTTTAGTTGACGTCTTTCAATTTGACACCGCTTACAATTGACATACAAACAAACTATTGACCTTCTCATCAAAAATAATACTCATTTGACCAGTTTTGTATTATAACTTTTTCACACCCTACTAATCCTAAAAGTCAGAGATGCGGGGACGGAACACAACGCAGCCAGATCCGAAAACCAATTATTTTTGGATTGCACAAATATTGTTAAATACAATTTTTAGTGCTGTATTTACCACGCGGCTCGGCGTCAAGGAAAACATTCTGTGTCTGAAAAATAATAAAAAAATATTCGAGAACATGCTAAATCTGTCAACTGGGGCAGCTTGGTGGGCTCTCACCGGCTCCAAAGCAGTCTTAAATGTGAGGTGATGATGCCTTTGTCCTGCTGTGGGATATTCGAAGGCTGCTGCTTACTTCACTCTTAGATACTTTTTTTTAAATTGAGACCCCTACATTATGTGACTTAGTGGTTGTCACATTTCCACTTGTATAAATAAAACAATTTAACGAGACAAAGGACGACTTGTGTTTGGCGATATTTCGAAGTTTGCCAACTTTATTTCTTTATTGTTTTGCTTTTCAACTAATATTTCATTCCGCCAAGTTATGTTATCTTGGTATCTCATTGTTTGGTAACCGCTGAGTTTTTCGTTTTAGTGCTCTTGTTAACTACTAGTTAAAATATTACGACAGAGAAGATTTATCACGTTATGTGTTTGACATTCGATTAATTGCAAATTATTTTAGGTATGCTATAATAAATCATACGAAAATCCCGTATGTATATATACTTTATAAGCTGTTTTGTTCTTTCATTTTGTTTGTTTACTATTCGTGTGTAATCATAGAATCTCATCTATTTGTACCATGTGTACAGTACGTAACACATTTAGAACATGTAAAAACGATAGGCAGAAATTACGCGGATGCGGATACGGGATAGGCAGAAATTACGCTTGTCTGTATGGCTCGGCTTTGAATTTATCAATCGGATTTAGAAGAAAATTGTGTGTCGTACAAAGAATGTATGTATAAAATCTACCCCGAAAAATTTGTTTCATATTTTTTATTAAGAGAAATAAATATTTCAATATAGTACAGTTCAACATTTTGTTGATGAAATGTTTCACTCGACGCACAGTAATTGACACATTCCGGTTTGAAAGCCACTTAGCTAGGTTACAATGTAGCAGCGATTGCTATTGATTCCAACGCTGCCGATTTGAAATGACTAGCCTTTTTGATTATTGGAAATTGAATGACACTAAATGACGTAAGTTAAAGCTCGTACTCGTTTTGGATACGCTGTGCCATCCACTATATATATCCAATATATTGTATTGTATCCAATATATTGTATTGTATCAATATATTGTATTGTTTCCAATATATTGTATTAATATAGTTTAACTTTTATTTTGATTTCTTTTTAGTTTTAGCTCTGTACCGATTTTTATAAAGTTAGGTTAGATATATTCCGTGTTTCCGTGCGATACTTTGAACCCTTGGGAAGGACATAGGCTACTTTCTCCCCGGCAAGCCGCGGGAAAATTTACCACGCGCACGAAGTCTCGGCGACAGCTAGAAAGTCTATAATTATTGCTTTGCTGAATGTTTTCATCAAACAATCTCACTCATTTATTTTTCATATGTCGTGTTTGTCGCCAGTGACTTTATTTTAATTTCACCGACACAATTGAGTTTCACTTAAAAATCCCCATAAATAATTCGGCGTGCATGAATTAACCGCACATGCATTAACGTTTCGAAAGTGTTCACACCGATTTATTTAACTGTCATATGGAGTAGCGTTTTATGCCACATTTATTTATGCACACTCAATGCTTTGTCCCGTTTGGAAGGCTTCCAAGCAGCGGCCGTCGTTTCTTACTACTATGCGTCGCCGATAAATTCTGTTACATTGTTATAGGGGGCATCGGTGCATTGTATGTCGTAGCGTAGCGAGCGGTGAATCGTGTTGTGGCTTCGATAACTCGGTGCCATGTTTACATACTGCCATACACATAAAACGGAACATCAACGCTGCAGAAGAGCGCCGAAAAGAGAAGCTCGATGACATAAGAAATGTGTTTAAAAGCTCGACCACCCTACATCATTCACATTCAATCAAAATGATCGGACCATTAGAAAGTTCTGAATTATGCGCATTGTTTATGAACTCTTTCCTATATAGGGCTATGTTAATCATATACTAGCGCACAGTAGCCGGATGTGGGCGGGGGCACCTTGCAGTCGTTGTTACCCTTACCTTAACAGCCTGTAATTAGTCAACTCGACGTTTGCTCGACAAACGGATTGGCGATCGCAGTGCCACAGATGCTGCTGCCCGCCATCGGTCTACTTAATTTTGGTCTGGTATTTTTCATGCTGGTTACCCCGCCATCTGTCGGTAGCCATTGTGATTTTCAAGGCTTAAGTCGCCTCTTACGACACACATGGTATGAAAGGGGATGGTAGAAGTTAAAAAGAATGCAAGCGTGAGTCTCACGCCTATAGTTTCCATGAACTGCATAATCAATTTTAAAAATAATTTAACTTAGTAATGTATTTATTTCGTTTTTAATGAATATAATACTAAAGCGGTGGTCAAAGTTTCAGTGTTTGTAGCGAAACGAAGCATCAACAACCGCTGACGTTAGAAAAACCATGCGAGAACGCCACTCTCAAATCCCGTGCTAGTAAAGTGGTGTAATAAAAATTGTACAATATAGAACGATGATTGTATGACAATGTGTGTAAGAGGAACGGAGCGACCTCGAGTCTATTGACCGGTTAGTGTAACTAAATTGCCGCGTGATGCCGCACGATGCCGCGCGATGCGGCTTGTGCGTGCGCAATCACTATTGCGATGTACGAGCGCCTATTGCGACCCAGTTACAGGAATTCCGTCTTATATGTGCAACGGGCACGACCGTTTCACAATATTATGATTATATTGATGGTGATTTTTTTAGAGAATTGTAATTTTTATTGTTCCGCACATAAATGGTCAAAGAGTAATATCCTGTTCTAATAAAATACTTATTTGATGGAAAGTTATCACTTTTATTGGGAATAAACTTACACATAATAATTGACATATCTTAGTATAGAACATATCCCGATGAGATTTCGCTGTCTGAATGTCTAGTTACCAGTATGGTTGTTATCTCGGACGCACAATATAGTTTATCGGTTTTGTGTCTGACCCCATAAATAGTGTTGCCAAATTTATTTTACTATAAAAAAAATATTAAGTTTCTTCCTCTAGTGGATTAAAAACCCGATTTATTTTTTAATTTTGTCTGTCTATATGTCTGTCCGGGCTAATCATGAAAACGGCGGAACCGATTTTGATATGACTTTCAACTTTTCAACGCGGGGTTTTAGTTTTTGTTTGTGCTATATAAGAGTGACCACATTTACAAGCGAACGCTAAAGTTAACTTATCAAGTCCGGAACATTCTTCTAGAGCCCGGTTTTAGTCTTGCTGGAAAGTCCACGATACATTTTTAAAAAGTGTAGCACGCAAAGGTACGGTAATTATACGATACAAGTAATATCTGGATAAACTTGGGTCGAAATCTTTACTCGTTTTTCACAACAAATAAGCTTTTTGACTTCATGTAAGGACATGTTCCACCAAACTTTGATTTATGCAGGTTGCAGCATTCATTTTGTGTGTATCATAGTAAGGAGTTGTGTTTTAATCGATTCACTCTCTCAAGGTGCAGGGACCAAGAATTAAGGGCAGCGTGTTCTGTTGTTATTTCAAATATTATACTTATTGTAGCTTGTTTTATTTTTGTGCTGGAATAAATGCCAGCTGGGGCAACCCTCGTTACAAGTGTATTAGTACAACTTATGCGACGCTGCGGCCGGAAGAAACCATGCGATCGAATAAACGGATTGAAACGACACTAAATTTTTTTTTAATGTCGTTTAGAAAGATCTGTATCTGAAAACACGCTGATACGCGAATCCAACACAACCTGAATAAAAACAATCAAAAGTAAACAAACTTATTACTGAAACCGTACTTTGTCAGGTTTGCTTCACATTAGCACATTGCTTCATCCATTGCATGTAAACTAGCGATTTAAATTCAATTACGTTAGCGTTAGCCAGCTGTGTAGAAGAGTAGCGTTCACCTTAAATTTCATATAATTTTATTGACCCTGCGATCGAGCTACGATGCCCGGCGTTATTTAAAATTGTTCATTTAAATTTAGTCCTCGGTGAAGACAATAAAAAAATCGTATTTTTTTTTAATTTTATTTAAAATTCGTACTGGACATTGAATGCACCGTTCCTTACTTTTTATCTATATCAAAAAATTTAAAGGTTGAGAGAAGGTTGATGACATGAAAGCAAAGCAAAACTATACAATTAAAACATTGATTTCGAATCAAACTCGGTATAGGTAAATAAATACATATATTGTAAGTTACAGTATTTAGGTTGCAGTAAAAATATTATACAATAATACTTTCGAAGGCATTTTTAATTAAAATCTGTGTTGTACATCATCGTATATATAACGCCTACCTACGCAAATAACTCTGCTATAAATCAGGACAAAGAGAAATGAAATGCAAAGCGAACGCGTATCGCGAATAATAAATATTGGATTGCGGTAAAAAATGTCATTTCCATTTGCACTCGTTTGTTTTTTGTTTTGAACATTCAATCGCGCGACCTGAATAATTCCCCTTGCTTTTAATTTACACGGAGTTCGTTCGGTGTGTAGCGGAAAGAGCACGTAGGACAATTTTTTTCCATATTTGTTTCATACATTTTGTACAATTTTTATAATTTTTGTAATTTTAAATTAAGTTAGAACATAATCACGCAATCACATAACTTTTTCGTCGTACAAAAAATTATAAATTAATGATAATTTCTCTTTGATAGAGAATCCGCTACCCCATCCCATCACATAGTTGTCATAGAAGTCAACCATAGGGGAGACCGGAGAAGGTTGACTATAGGGGCAGGATGAGTAACGGAAAATTATAACTTTAAAAATATTCGTCGTAATACGATATCCCTCTGATTCGCATATCGCTTTAAGGTGATGTAAAGGTAATGCTCAGTCACATGTCTCGGCGAGTCAGTGACATTCGAGGGTTTAGGAGTGGTGGAAGTTTTTCGGACATTCAGGAAACAGTAAATATTTTATCTATGTTTTATTTGGTTTTAATGTCCACCATATTTCTAAACAATTGATATTCGGTTCGGTTTGGTTATCAGACTGTAGATTAAATGTCTTTTTCAGGTTTTACTATTGTTGTGATTTGTATCTACGTTTCGGCTTTAAAAAATTGCCGAACGGGGCAGATATGTTCATATGTGTACCGGGGTTGTTTGGCACATGTGTCAATCAACTCCTTACTATATACATTGCACTTTCGGTCTTTGCATTATTTTTTGTAAAATGTAAAATAATCTGTAACTGGTTGAAATACTTCTAGTTCCAACTGCTGCGACTTACTTACTCGTTACAACTACAAAACAAGCCGCTGCTACAACAACCTAACCCAATGATTTTATTAACAATTTGGTATTGTTGAATTGAATATATAAATATATGAATCTAATCGTGTTTTGTTTCATTTATCAGTGAATCAGTGATACCTAATATAATTTGTATTATATTAGATTTGCCCCATATCGTGATTCAATAAACGGCGCTACCGGCGTTGGTTGACTGAGTAATGCAACATACAATGAAAAAAAAAACGGTAACATTTTGTACTCCCTATTCAGGACGAACGAACGCACACGCACACACTTACAACCAGCAATTACTAGTGAAGCACAATGTTTCTTTACATCAAATTTTGATGTATTTGTGTAATCTGTATTTGACCTTATTTATTGTAAAAAGTGATGTATTCATTATTTTGTTAATCGTAGTAAGATTGCCTACTAAATAAATTAAATAACAAATATATAGTAAGGGAAGTTCACGCCTTAAACATTTTGAGAGCACAGTCAGATAAGGAAACAACCTCGAACGTAGTACTAAATTATCCTCAACGGTGACCTGCGGCGACGTCTATGTTGCGAGTTTGGTACTGCGATCATCGATCCACCAGCCGAGAGTGGCGATTACGCCTAATGCTTATTTAATAAGACGCAATAATGAATAATTTATAATAATCGTATATAATGTCATTATTATGAATTTTTAATTTAATCAGTCATAAAATACTAATAAACATTTATTAACAGTCTTAGTAACATTCCGTTTCTAGTTATGTTAACAAGAATAATACATATTATTATTGTTATAATTATGACAATAACTATCCTGAAACAAAACATAGGGAGGTAAGGGTCACTTACTAAATTACTTATACTCTTAATAGGTAGTTCTCACCCCGTAAGGATCTGTAGTAAAACACTACATATAATATTTAAGGCATTTTTATAGACTGAGCTGTTTGATTCAGCCAATCTATAAATGAATTATTTTATAGATAGCCGAATCAACAATATAATGACTGGTCTGCGAAAGTGTTTGGGTAAAGTAATTTATTTCAACATAGTTAAACTACGTCGTATCTTTAACAAGTTTTATGTTAAGTGGTTTATTGTGACTGTTCTGTTTATTATATTATTATTAATTTATTATTTGTTTAATAATGACTGTCTATACAATACGATCCGTAATCGTGAGTTTATTTGCACGCAAACAAATAATAATTGACAGACTGTTTATGTTTCGAGTTAATTATACAGATAGAGCCGTGGTAGCCTAGTGGTCAGGGCGCTAACTTTAGTTACATAGAGTGCGAGTAACCTGGGATCGATCCAAGGTGCCGGCACCACTAAAATTGTTAATAGCAATTTTAAGTGCTGTATATAACACGTGCTCAGCGGTGAAGGAGAACATCGTGAGGAAACCTGCATGTCTGACAAATAATAATATATTATTTCGAGGATATGTGAAGCCCGCCAACCCGCAGTGCAGCAACGTGGCGGGCTCTTCCCGGCTCCTAAACTTTCTCTGATACTCGTATTTGAGAAGGAGACCTTTGCCCAGCTGTGGGCACTTACAGGCTGCTACTTTACTTTTTTTTTGTATAAAGATAATTATAAAGCGAGATTTTGTGCGTGGCAGAGCCAAGCGGCGGCTTTTGCTGTTGTTGGAGTGGCCCGGCTCAACCGGGTTGATACCACGGCCTCGCTGAATACCGGCGTGAAGTAGAGGCCATCTTGTGCTTCTGCGTTTCGTTCGGTGATTGAGGTAACCGGAGGCCCACTCCTCCCTGAGGGGGGTCCTCACCATCCTCCCTCATATCTCCCAAATAACCTAAAAGGCCGGTAACGAAGCTACAGCACCTCTGGTGTTGCAGATTTACATGGGCGACATTAATCACTTACCATCAGATGAAACGCTTGCTCGTTTGCCGTCATTCCTATAAAAAAAAAGAGCTCAATGTTGTTTAATCAAACGCACATGTTATATCGCCTGTGTTGATACATTACATATACTATTTATTTTTTAACAGAATTTATTAGAGGAAAAATGAAAAAAAACGAAACTTAGGGAATTTTCGCGCTCTAAATGACTAAACAGTTTGGAAAATCAAAAAGTGCACGCCTCTAAACGCTCATGATTAATTATTAATACCTCGTCTCTCCCAATTGCTGTGCCCAACAGGTTTCATAATGATCTCAAATCATTTTACATCTTTTACAATATATCATGTGAATACGTTATGTAATACTATAAAATATGAGTATTAATTAACTAATTTAATTATTATAAATTAATTAAAAGGATAAGAGAAGTGAACTTCAATAGGCTTCTATCTACATGACTATGAAAAAAATTTCGATTCAGTAATTCTTTCTTCCTAATTTTTCCTTCGTTATTCCTTCGGTTTTAGGAATCTAGAAGAAAGCAGCGGGTAATTTTTTTCGTAAGCTGTAGGTGTTAGGTTAGTAAATATTTATGTGTGTGATATTAAGATTGCCTGTTGTTCGTTCCAGGTGACGCGCTGCGGAGTGGTGGTTAAAGCGGCTCTGCCGCTTTAAATGGACAAACGCAAGATGATGCCAAAGAGAGCGCGTATGGATAGCATGCGGGGTCCCATCGCTAATGGACCCTTGCAATCTAGGTGAGTACTTAACTTCTGTGACTGTCATACAAAGAAATAAAAGTTACATTTATATGAAAAGTTATACGTATTAAATTTCAAATTCATAATCAATTAAGAATTTATAAAATTGTTAATTACTAAAAAAATACTAGTTCATTAAGAAAAATATATTGTATTGACTAGTTAACTATCAGTAAATGTTGTTACCTGTACCTGTTTACCAAGTGCTCTGCGGTAACGGACCTAATAATAAAAAAAAACTTTGAAGCTTCCCGTGGCTTTTTAGTTATATTTGTTGCTGTTTCTGTGTAAATACAAAAGTAAGAAATGTTTCATTTCTACTTCCGCTTTATCAGGCGTAGCCCGTTCTTGAGAGTACTTTCGGTATACTTACTAAGCTTGTCAGCTCTTGCCAGTAAGATTGCGATTGTGTCCGTCAAGCAATGAAAATGCCTAATTATTTGTCTTAGTCGACTCAACATCTATGTAATGAGGGCGTGATAGATTTCGTTAAACCGTCATCACTCATATGTATAACGTGACTAACATATTTTTAATATATGAGATTCATCCTAAAATAAAAATAGCTCCTTTCAATCAGCAAGGGTTCCCCCCAAGGGTTTTTGTTTATACGTGGGGAAATGCTTAACATTTCACCCGGCCCTCCGGGAGGGCATGGACTGGTTACGTCGGAAACGCTCGTGCACACCTCCGAAACCCTAACAGTGCGGGCTGTCCTAAGCAGCCCCACTTCGGGAAAGGACACTTCCTCTCCAATTCCTCCGGGCAAGGCCTCCAATCCCATGTGGGTAAAGGTACCTTTGTGCCCGCCAGTCAGAGCTCATGGAGATCAGAAAGTCATCAGTCAAGATCAGTGGTGCAAAGCAACGACGCAACGGGGAAAGTTAGTTAGTTCTACTAAACCGCATCTGAACACACGGCAAGCCTAGTCGGAGCTGCCTCCTGAGTTCTACCGACGAACCCGTTCGGAGAGCAGTAATTGTTCACCTGCTCCAACATTCTTAAAGCATTTTGGACGTATTTACGTAACAGTGTAAAATATTCAGTATCGCTTTCCGCTGTGCCCGTTGCGCGGCGTCTAGTGCACAGATTTATGACCTCGCATTTTCATAAATATCGCGTTCGGTTCCTGCATTGCGGTCCGACCGTAAATTCTTTATGGGATTTTTGCTACGCCATTTCGCTGAATTGACGTTTCTTGTTCATGTCCTGTTTTGTAGAGGGGTGCCTATAAGTTTGAAATATGTGATTGGATTTAAGTTTTATTGAATAGTTTGTCGTGCAGGGAAACCGATGTATTCTCTCTTATCTGTCATAGTTATAGGTGGTAATTTTTGTTCGTGCTCATTATCATATTTTTCATATATCAATACTAGATAATACAAATTCTGTGAACTATTTTAACTTCTTGTTTTCCGACGCTAATCCTATTTGCTTTCTATCAAAACTTAGGAACGGCTTCGGTGCCGTTCCGTCTTCCTCTCGCCCCTTCATTGTTTACCCCTAAAATCCGTTTTCGAAGGCCCCGAGAAAGTTTGTCGGAACTCTGAATATTCCCTTCGCGCCGCGCCGTATTACTTTCTCGTTTCCCAACCGAAAGTTTCTTCGCCAATAATAATAATTTAGCTCTGCTGTGCCGAAAGTTTAAGTTATTAGTTTATTCGCGTACAGGCATTGCTTTAATTATTTAGGGTGGAGAAGGAGCAGGCGCACTATGAACCGAGGCCACAGTTTGTAATTTTATGTTTTTAATTTTTATTGCCAAATTAGTAGTTGTCTTTAGTTCAAATTACTGTTTCGTAATTTATGTGTTTTTCTTCGTAACATGTAGCTTTAAAAAGTTCAGTTGTATATCTGCAATTAAATACAAGTTATTTAAATAATAGGGAGAGCCGTGGTAGCTTGGTGTCAGGGCGCTTACTTTGATTACATAGTACGCGAGTGACCAGTGTTCGAAACCTGGTGCCGGCATCACTAAAATTGGTAATTGCAATTTTATATGGTGAATTTATCACTCCCTCAGCGGAGAGGAAACTTCATGCAGGTTTCCTCTGACAAATAATAAAAATATTATTTCGACGATGTAACTTTGCTTCACGTACGCGCAGTAGTTAGGAAGCTTTTGCCAATAAATCTGCACAGGTTATATATATATATATATATATAACTATGTATGTAACTCTTAAAGTTAACTTAGTCATTGTTCTATCTTCACATACTTTAGAGTTCTTTGGTTAGCTTGATTTGTTTGAAATTAATCGATACCAAACAAGAACTATATTTTATCATAAACATTAAACAAGGGCGTTAGTAATAAAATGTCAATAGCACAAATACTTTCGGTCATTCGTTGTTAAAATATACCGCGGAAATGACGACACTAATTCAAATTGCTAGAGGGGTATATAATTGTTACGAAATGAATGTTTCGGTCCTTTCATTTTGCAGCTCGTAATTATTATGATTAATTAAGCGATTAAATGCCCGAACATCGCGCTCGTTCCGTTTCCATTAACTTAAAAGGTGCCCATTACCTTGCGCCATTTTCCAAATTAATTTATTTCATTTTTAATTATGACGACGTTTGCTTTAATTGTTTGGACGTACTTTTAAGAATTTTTTGCTAGTTTTGCCTTGTCACAATTATTTTAGATTACGATGGCTAGACCCATAGACGTATTATAATTTATAACTGATAGATTGGCAATGCAAAAGAGAAAAACATGGTATATATTAGAGCATACATAAGAGCGCGATAAATATGCAAGACTATTCAATTATTAAACTATCGGCCTGTATCGGCCTAGCGTCACTTGTTCGACGTAACCAATTCCGCTTACTTTAATAAAATCTTTGGTAAGTAATTATGGTCGCATGTGCTGTACATGTGCAGTATCTTGAGGTCGTGCAAATTTATTTTCGGCGCTGAACTTCGACGAAACATAAACATAATATCTTGACGTGGTGCCTCCAAATCCTTATTCCTCCTTCGTACCTATTATAACGCAATTAGTACATTTTTCTAATCATTTTACTGTCGTTTCATCCAGTGTCCTCCAAAATAAATCATATCAATATACCACTAAAACAATTCAATTAGTAAGTTTTCTAATTGCACACTACTTGATTCTCATTAGCTATTGCTCAAATTTAGTTATGAATTTTTATCAGAAGTCACAATAATAAAACTTCACTACGAATTTAGCAAAATATCGTACCCACATAATATGTTGAAATTTACCTGTATTGTATCTACCTAATTGTTCCTGTCATATATATATTTCGAACGAATCACATCGCACGAATTTACTACAAAAGCTATTTAAGGCCCATTTTCTTAAAATACTTGTACAGAAACACGAATAAGTCTTTCACTTTACAATTGTCATACAGTTATTTTACTCGGCCAAATTATGTGTGATATTCTGTTAAGTTGCAAAGTATGTAGCGGTAGGTTTATTTTAAAATAGCATCATTATATATGAAAATTTAGGTGATGAAATTCATATTAATAACTCCTATCGGAGAGCCGCCTTCAAGCTAAACTAATTAACTATATATGTATAAATGTATGTCTGTTTCATTCTTACACATTAAACATGCCTATAAAACATACGTTATCGTTTCTTCTATGCTATCGATAAAATCTTATTCTGTGGCTAGACCCTTTTTTGACTGTTCGCTAACAGATAGACAAACGTACAGACAAGAATTTTTAAAATAGTTGTATTGGCTTTTTCTATCCCTAATATCCCCTAAACCAAAATATCAGAAAACATTCAATGTACAAACTCAATCCCTTTATAATATATATATCTAAATACAAACAATCATTTATTTTGCTGTGACAATAAAACTGGTACACTTGTTTGGTAGATCTTTTTAAGCATTAATCATCTGATTGTCTGTCTTTGATCAGAGTGTCCTAAATTACATCTAGTAGGTGTTTTCGTCTTAGCATGATGTAACATAACTACTGTATACTTAATTTGATCTGTTCGTTACAAAAGGTATGCGTAAATCTGACAAATATGTGTGTGAAGAATTTGTTTCAATATGATTATACGAGAAGAATGTCGCTTTACATTTTAAAAGTACTTATGCTATGATTTCATAAAACGTCCTTACTCTATTGTAAATAGGTACCGTTACACAATACACAATCGGCTTTCGCGAGCTGATGACCTCATTTCCAGGGCTTCGACGACATCTGCTTATGTCGCTTTAATTGACGGTCGTTCGGTTCAGCGGTTACGTATACTGTGTATTGACCGTTTGCTTAGCGGTCAGCAGTACTTTCCCACGACTAGTACTAGGTGCAAATTTCTGTGGAAGTAAATTTTTGGTTGTCTATTTCCGCGTGTGTAACAGAGTTTTGCTTCGAATCGTATTCACAGTCTCTTTTCCATCTGAAAGCTATTCGCGACGGAACTTACGCCGTGTCAGTAATAAATAATTATTTGTTGAATGTGTCACATCTAATTCAAATTTAGTCCCATTCAAAACTCTTGTGACGCAAGTGTGACGAGTAAAAGTGTGATAAGACCGCGCATTCGGTTTACATATATACTTTTATATAACCAGTGTATATTATACATTAAACGTGAAATCTAACTTAATATTTAACTTTTTAATCAAAATGATAAAAAGTTAATAACATATTGGACAGTCACGCACGTCATTCCCTGTGTCTTGGTAACAGTGTATGGTGATAAGATAGATATGTATCTACATAGATAAATAATCACATGCACACATTAACATCCATGTCTGTTAAAACATTTATTGCACAAATACGTCACTCAAAAAACAAACATTGGAAAACATTTAATAAAAGAATTATTTAAACTTAGTGTATTTAGCGTTGCCTCCTCTAGACGCATTGCGTAGCAATGATAGATGGGGCAAACTGACCACACAAGAGCTTAATAGTGCAGTTGAGACTAGACTACAGTGCTGATTTTCAGTGGGCCTTTGTTTACACCCACAGTTGAACACACATTCTTGGAGAGGCCTATATGCTCTCCAAGAAAGCATTTCCTGTCCATACTCTGTGCCGGCACTAGTCATTACTGCTTCCCATCACCAGTCTGTGAGATTTGGGATCGGCAAATTTGGAATGTAGTTTCCCCCATCATTCGGTCGCTAGAGATTCGTTTGTTTAGCTAGGGTCCTTGTCGTGCAGGTGAGTTAAGCATTTCGAGAAAAATAATGGTATATTTTTACCTAACACCACATCTATATTGTATCATTGTCTAATTCTATTAACATCAACATTATTCAATCCGCAGGCCCCTGGTGGCGTTATTAGACGGTCGCGACTGCACCGTCGAAATGCCGATACTGAAGGATGTGGCCACGGTCGCGTTCTGCGACGCCCAGTCCACGTCGGAGATACACGAGAAGGTGCTGAACGAAGCGGTGGGGGCTCTCATGTGGCACACTATCATACTCACCAAGGAGGACCTGGAGAAGTTCAAAGCGCTGAGGATTATTGTGCGCATCGGATCCGGCGTGGACAATATCGATGTCAAAGCGGCCGGCGAATTAGGTGAGTTTTGTTTTTTTTTTAACCATTTACAAGTCGGGAGTTTATTGACCCCTAATCCGTCAAAACTATATCTGATAAACATAACAATTCTGAAATCATTCGATTATCAGAGCAAAACCCTGAATGAGTTATCTCAAGGAAAGGCAAAGCTTTCAAATAAGCATTAGAGATAAATTTATATTGCGCAAAATATTGTCAAAATGTCTCTATATTAATTATTACACAGTTTTAAACTGAATTATGGGCTTCAGTTTTATGCCAAGCTTTACTAGAACATAGGCCTCCTATGAAGTACTCTTCTATCATCTGACAGTAGTATGTGACCACTGCACTGCTTTGGTTTGCAGTATGTGTTTAGTGAACTGGAGGAGTTAACAATTAATAATTAATGCCATTGGGATGAGTGCAGTACATTGTACAGAACTATATATCTCTCATAGGCATGATTTGGCGCAAAACCAGATAACTCTCACATTAAACGATGCTGTCCGTCACCGGTCAGGTATGTTTAAGGTGGTTATTCCGCCATACGTCCATGGCCACGATTTTTCGGACATTTCTCTAAGTTTACCTTTACGACACCCGATTCTCTTAAATCGATTACACGGCTATAACAAAAAAGTTACTCGTAAAAGGTAATATTGAACACTGTAATGTTGACACATAACGAAGCTCCATCCCATCCTCTGCATAACTCTTAGGACCTCACGGGATGGAATGGGGACAATGGTTTCCCTTATGACGCCACCGCGGGGTTACAGATTTACTAAAGTTAATACGTTTATATTTCCAGGCATAGCCGTTTGTAACGTTCCGGGCTACGGCGTGGAGGAAGTCGCCGACACGACTATGTGTCTTATATTGAATTTGTACCGGCGGACATACTGGCTCGCGAACATGGTGCGGGAAGGGAAGAAATTCACAGGTATGGCTTATAGGGGTTCCTATTATATTTTGACAAAGGAATTTAATTGCTTTCCATTTTCAAAACCAATTGATAAATGTTTGCAAGTAGGTACATTTAATTTTAATTTAAACTTTATACAGTTAACTTGTTTATTTCAAAGTCTAAATGTTTTATTAAATTTAAGCGATAGCGTCTATGAACTTCTACTCTACTTTACTTCTACTTCTACGACGGTTCGAAAGGGAGGATTCAGACAAGTTTTTTATTTTCCTATGCTACATTACAACAGTCAGTCATTTACAACTCTTGATTTAATTATAATATTTTAATACGTATGTTCAATAATTCATCTTTGATGGTAAAAAACAAAAAAATAAATAAATTAAACAACAAATCGCAATCAGCGTTTTGTTACTTCTAAACTTGGGTAAGTAAGGTTTTCTTTAGTGGCAACATCATATAACCAAACGCACTGTAAGACGGAGCAGAGCGTATGGCACAGAAAATGGAAATAAAGTATTAAAATTGTATATGACCAAGTAAAAAATAGTATAAAACAAACAATAGCAATCTGCTTTTGTCTGAGTATTAGTACTTCTAATATTCTATTTGGATTTTGGAATAATTTGGAATATTTTAAAATGATGGTTTCTATGTATAACACATTGACATTTAGTTTAATTATTTAGATCTGTCCATGCAAAGCCAGCGCAGTTCGCTAGTATTTCTTAATTATAATTTATGTAGATGCATTATGCGTGTAGATATAATCCAATTCAACAAACATAATACACATCAATGTTCTACTTCTAAAGAAAATTTTGCTGTCTTTTATACATTCTGTTGATGCATTTCATATCTTAGTATTCCATTTCAACTCACAATTTCTGTTACGACTGGAACACATAGAACAGATATTTTATGTAAATTTATCTGAATAGTCTTTGTTCCCTTCCATTTGTTGTTCACATTCTACCTGCTTTTAATAGTTCCTGCCCTGAGAAAACATTGAAGTACTTCTGTAATCAGTGTTTTACTATTTCCTCTTTCAATTGTCTTAAAATTTCATACCGTGGTGAATATTTTATTTTGTAATTCTGCTGTATGTTTTATAAGTGATTAGATAAGATCCAAATACGTGATTTTTTGTCACTTTTATTAAAATTAGGTTTGTTTACTTGAAAACAATGTTTACGAGAGATGGAGATACGAATACGAAGATGAAGAGGAAGGTACGAAAGTAAAATTGAAAGGAGAGTGATGGCAGGTAATATGGTGAATGGGGCATTGCATACATTTATGAACAGCCAGACGATATCTCACAAAGCTCGTTTGGCTGTGCATAGAAGGGTATTGGTACCGACACTAACATATGGTAGCAAAAGCTGGCTATGGCAGAAGAGGCATGAAAGCAGGATAAATGCAGTAGAAATGAGAGCGTTAAGAAGTATGATTGATGTGAACATAACTGATAGGGTTCGAAATAATATGATCAGAGAGCGTTGTGGCGTGAAAGATGATGCAGTGACACGAATTGAGAAAGGAATGCTGAGCTGGTTTGGACATGTGGAGAGGATGAATGAAAGTATGTTGACGAAACAATTATAGGAGGCGAGTGTAAATGGTAGAGTAAGGAGAGGAAGTCCTAGGCGAACATTTCACGATCAAATCGGAGGCGTTCTGAAAATAGGCCAGGTCAGGAGTACTCTAAACCAACGAGCATGCATGAGAAGATTGATAAAAGTGGGAGAAGCGAAAGATGTATGTCAGGACCGTAGCAAGTGGAAGAAGATTGTCTCTGCTTACCCCGTTGGGAACAAGGCTTGAATATATACATACATACATACTTAATAAATATGATACCTTATTTTAAACGTTAGCTACCTTCTCTCTTTAAAATAAGCTTCATTGAAGCTTGTGGTAGTGAGTTTTAGGACAGTCGAATGGCATGCCTGAACAGGTTACAGTTACGTTTGCGCCCTAAACTTAATTTAGGTTATTAGCTAAAAATACTATTAAAGTGATTTGGCTGAATTGAAAAAGTTATGTCTATAAGATATACACTTGTATCTCCACTTCTTTTACTTAATCAGCATGAACCAATAGACCTTTAGATGAAAATATACAACCAGTGCCCGTCGCCAATGTTAACTTACGCAATAGAGACATTGTCTTTCCACTGCAGGTCAAATATTGAAGCGCTTTGATTTGAAGAGTTGTTTAGCAGGCTATGGAAAAGGATACGTTTAGTGTTTTTATGCTTTATAATTCTGCATGAATATACAGTGATGAAATTCGCCGCAGAACTACTTTTTCTTCGCCGTCTCCTCATGACTTAGGGTAAATGGTTCTGTTGTAAAACTAGGATAACCGAAATAGCCTTAAGGAACAGCAAGCCGGACTGACGAACGTTGGGGAAGAAAGGGTCTCGAGTGACAAAGTTGTAATAACCAAACCCTCTGTAAGACGACACCGAGTGTATGGCACAGAAAATGTTAGGGACAATGGAAATAAATCATCAAAATTCACCTAGGCCAATATTGTAAAGAAGCACGATTATATTTGATCTTATGTAATATAGATACATTTTCAGTTTGAGTATGTCATTTACATTTACACAAAAAATAAATAAACGATGTTGTTACCCAGATTTTAAAAATTAGGTTTTTTTTTTGCAAATTTTAGGTATTAATAATACATCACATTAGGTTGTTTATATATAAAAATTGCAAACAGGCAAACAACCAGACCTGGAACAAATATTTTTAGTCTATACAAATGTTGGTCCCATGCAGCAAATCCCCAAACCACAGCACCGCAGCTTAACACTTCTGAATCATCAGCGCTAGCACTGTTCTGTTCCAGTTTGAAGGATGCTGTGAACTATACGTATAATTACAGGCAGTAATGCACTTCTTTAAATTGAAATTGTTTGTATGCGTTCATGGGTTGTTTACTGTTAGCACACATGTCACTTCAATTCAATAAAAAAAATTGGTAATAAAAAAAGACAATAAGAAAATCTCAATGCGAAAGTCGATTAAGGGTAATGAAAATGTCGTCTCAAATATGCTATGTACATGATGCAAGCAATGCAACTAACCTTCTTTCTTGTGATAGTTAAGTGGCTCATCATCATCATCGCAGTATGTCTTAAAGCATGCTTCTCAACCATCGACTTCCCGCAACACTGTCACTTCATTTCGTTATGCTTGCCTTAAATTACATGGACATAATCTTCTTCAAGAAACCGTCAGCCAAAGCCAGGGTGAATTTTATGAAAGGTTTGCCCATGGTGGGTATGGTAATGTGCATAGTGCCAGTACCCTCGTGCTAGAGATGCTACTCCCAATCTCGGAATCGTATACGGCAATTCCGGACGAAGTTCGAAGTTTCGGTTGCCAGAGGTTTCATTTGTTAGCTACCAGTGCAGCTGAGACACTTGAAGAAAAATAAGGAATGTTCCACTGGGCTCATCGTGAAGATGAAGTAACCACGGCACTGTTTGTGCTCGGCAGGGCCGGAGCAGGTGCGCGAGGCCGCGACGGGCTGCGCGCGCATCCGCGGCGACACGCTGGGCATCGTGGGGCTCGGCCGCATCGGCTCGGCAGTCGCGCTACGCGCCAAGGCCTTTGGCTTCAACGTCATCTTCTACGACCCCTACCTGCCCGACGGCATCGAGAAGTCGCTCGGCCTCACCAGGGTCTACACGCTGCAGGTACTGTTGATCTGACTTCTAAGTCTAAGTCTTAAGTAACCGAATCTAGTTAGTTTGTCAGATCACTGACAAACTAACTTTAAATTTTCAAAGGACTGTATTTCATATTATAAACTCTCACAGCTCTATAAATATTTTTTATTATTATATTTCACCTCACTTTTCACCAGAGCGATTTATTTGGCATAACATGGCAGGTAGTTTTAGTGTTGAGTTCAACAATATAAATTATACAAACATTTAAAAAAAACTCTTCATGTTTACACAAGCCTGCAAATCCAGAAACTATACAATTTCTATTGTTTCAATATATCAAGAAATAATAAATAACTTACGGTATTATTTCTTTTGCTATTTTACTATGAAGAATGCCACTCTTATGAAACATATTTTTCAAAAGGTTATAAGAGCTCTTTATAACCGAAGTACATAGAGGATCTCTTGTAGATAGAGAAATAAATAATAAAATACTCTATATCTATGGATAGTAAAAAATGATAATTTTTAAAAAAATGTTAAGTCATTAATATATAAGGCCTAATAAGGCTAGGGTCAAACTCAAGTTTGTTATACTACCATTACAAGCTTGTTTGACCTTAGTATTACTGAATTCCAAAGAGTTTGTAATCCGAAACTCTGAGAAATTTTATGAATGGGGTTATGATTATACTGTCATCTACTACTAATGATAATCCCTAACAATAAGTTGATCTTCAACAACCTTATTCTTAAATTTTTTGAAATAAAACGAAAAAGGGATCACCTGCAAATTCTCTGTCAGAAGGACTAGACTGCATTACCAACATGTTTTTTTTATGTTGAAGAATAAAACCCTTATTTAATTTAATCCAGGTTGCTGTGACCACTCACTTGATGTGATGATTTACAAACCCTAGTTTCTTTCGGGATCTTAGAGGCAGATTTTGAGTTATATGAGTAAAGAAGCATTTGCATTAATAAATTCTTCATCAGCCTATATAAGTCCTGAGGTGAGAAGAGAGGAGGAAGAGGTGGGACCTGTTCCACCCCTTACATCATTAATGCATTTCGTGTGACATATTGTATTATATATAAATTAATTGCGTTGCAGGACCTCCTATTCCAGAGTGATTGTGTGTCATTGCACTGCAGCCTAAATGAGCACAATCACCACCTCATCAATGAGTTCACTATCAAACAGATGCGCCCAGGTAATGTGGTGGAGATTTACATATTTTTTTATCGAATTTTGATGTGTAGTCATCGTGTTGATGGCAATTTTCTATATGATGTTATTATTTTATATTATTTTCATATTTATTATGTATTCGATAAAGTTATTGCTGTTAGGCGTTTTGGCTTTTACAGCTTCGTAGGTTTGCGCCTGCGTCCTTGAGGCCGCAGGCGTAATCTTACATATCGTTTCTGAAATGTACTATTTGTGTAATTGTATACACATTGGTTAAGGATATTTGGTAAATCGTTTATCATATTTTGATGTTTATAATGTGTCCTTGTTTATTGCAAAACATGATTTAAATTTATATCACTCTCTGGATGGATAATAAAGATTCTGATTCTGATTATCAACACCTTATTAGGAAAAGAAACAGGGATGTTAAGTGTGTCTGGGTACTTAAGGAGTTCAGGTTTCTTTGTTAATTTGTTTATGCGGTAGAGCCAAGTGGTTGCTTTTACTATTACTCGAATGGGCCGGTTCGACCGGGGCGGGTACCACGTCCTCGCAGAATATTAGCGTGAAAAGTAGATTTATAGAGATTAAATAATTGCATGCTTCGTAAATTGGAACATTTTTCTAATGGCATGGGACAATTTGTATAAAGAAAAAGAGAAAACAAACAGAGTGCCGGTGTTAAGTCCACCAGTATGGTTTTGTACAAATATTGGAAGTTCTTAAATATTAATTCACTTGTACTCATTTGCAGGTGCGTTCCTGGTGAACACTGCCCGCGGCGGCTTAGTGGACGACGAAGGCCTGGCCGCCGCGTTAAAACAAGGTCGAATCCGCGCCGCCGCACTCGACGTGCACGAAAACGAACCTTTCAACGTTTTCCAGGTACTTGGGCAAATAGCGCACAGAATTTTTAATGAACTTTGTTATTATTTTTCAATTGTTATTCATCAGTACTACACGGGCCTAATTTCATATTTTGTTTATAGTAAAGCTGATTTGTATAGCCGATATAGAAAATAATGAAATAAAAATTGGTGTAAAACACTTAAAAAACAAAACAGGAAATAAAATAAATGTGTGAAGATAAATCTCAGCTTATTCCTGCAAAATACTTTTCTTATTAATTTGATTGCATGCATGTGATTTGGGTATCTATTGGACCACTTGTTGGCTGGTGAAGGAAAACATTGTTAGAAAGACAGGTGTCTGTGATAAAAAATAATAATTGAAAGACTTTGTCAAATGCATGTCTATACTATCTCTCAATCTGGAAGATCTTAAATGTGCAAGGATTATACATGAACATATGGTAGGGTAGGTTAGTAACCTCTGCAAATGAGGTGATCTTTACCACGCTGTTTCCAGAAGTTGTATTGTGCTCACCAGCCTGATAATCCACTGCAGGACATAGGCCTGTCCCATAAGGAGGATTTACCATAATCGTCACCCTCGGCAAGCGGATTGCAGTGCCAGACACCTTGCACCTTAGACGCTGCTACCCGTCATCGGTTTGCTTGATTTTGGTTTGGTTTTATTCGAAATCCGGCAGTCTGTCGGTAGCCATGGCGACTTTCACGGCTTTTTCCTTAGTCACCACTTACGACACCCATGGGAAGAACGCGGGTTGTACACGCAAATCTTTATTGTAATATTGTAAAATTATTAAAAAAATTAATATGGCAAGTGAAAATCATGTTCCCATATCGAACAAAAAAAAATATCAAATAAAAATTTCGAAATGACAATATTGAGTGCAGATCTTTGCTTAGCAGCGGGATATTTACAGGCTTCCCTTTTAACGCTCGTTCGTCACTAGCGGTGTTGGCTATGTTTACAGTATAATTTTACATAACGCAGGGCCCGCTGAAGGAGGCGCCGAATGTGCTGTGCACGCCTCACGCCGCCTTCTACTCGGACGCGTCGGCGCAGGAGCTGCGCGAGATGGCCGCCTCCGAGATCCGGCGTGCCATCGTGGGCCGCATCCCCGAGTGCCTGCGCAACTGCGTCAACAAGGACTACTTCCTGGCGGGCGCCGCGCCGCCGCCCGTGCTGAGCGCGCCCGCGCCGCCGCCGCAGCCGCCGCAGCCGCCGCAGCCGCCGCAGCCGCCGCAGCCGCCGCAGCCGCCGCAGCCGCCGCAGCCGCCGCAGCCGCCGCAGCCGCCGCAGCCGCCGCAGCCGCCGCAGCCCGCGCCGCCGCACTCGACGTGCACGAAAACGAACCTTTCAACGTTTTCCAGGTACTTGGGCAAATAGCGCACAGAATTTTTAATGAACTTTGTTATTATTTTTCAATTGTTATTCATCAGTACTACACGGGCCTATTTTCATATTTTGTTTAGAGTAAAGCTGATTTGTATAGCCGATATAGAAAATAATGAAATAAAAATTGGTGTAAAACACTTAAAAAACAAAACAGGAAATAAAATAAATGTGTGAAGATAAATCTCAGCTTATTCCTGCAAAATACTTTTCTTATTAATTTGATTGCATGCATGTGATTTGGGTATCTATTGGACCACTTGTTGGCTGGTGAAGGAAAACATTGTTAGAAAGACAGGTGTCTGTGATAAAAAATAATAATTGAAAGACTTTGTCAAATGCATGTCTATACTATCTCTCAATCTGGAAGATCTTAAATGTGCAAGGATTATACATGAACATATGGTAGGGTAGGTTAGGTTAGGTTAGGTTAGTAACCTCTGCAAATGAGGTGATCTTTACCACGCTGTTTCCAGAAGTTGTATTGTGCTCACCAGCCTGATAATCCACTGCAGGACATAGGCCTGTCCCATAAGGAGGATTTACCATAGTCGTCACCCTCGGCAAGCGGATTGCAGTGCCAGACACCTTGCACCTTAGACGCTGCTACCCGTCATCGGTTTGCTTGATTTTGGTTTGGTTTTATTCGAAATCCGGCAGTCTGTCGGTAGCCATGGCGACTTTCACGGCTTTTTCCTTAGTCACCACTTACGACACCCGAAGAACGCGGGTTGTACACGCAAATCTTTATTGTAATATTGTAAAATTATTAAAAAAATTAATATGGCAAGTGAAAATCATGTTCCCATATCGAACAAAAAAAAATATCAAATAAAAATTTCGAAATGACAATATTGAGTGCAGATCTTTGCTTAGCAGCGGGATATTTACAGGCTTCCCTTTTAACGCTCGTTCGTCACTAGCGGTGTTGGCTATGTTTACAGTATAATTTTACATAACGCAGGGCCCGCTGAAGGAGGCGCCGAATGTGCTGTGCACGCCTCACGCCGCCTTCTACTCGGACGCGTCGGCGCAGGAGCTGCGCGAGATGGCCGCCTCCGAGATCCGGCGTGCCATCGTGGGCCGCATCCCCGAGTGCCTGCGCAACTGCGTCAACAAGGACTACTTCCTGGCGGGCGCCGCGCCGCCGCCCGTGCTGAGCGCGCCCGCGCCGCCGCTGGCCGCGCCCGCCTCCTACGCAGAGGGCGTCAACGGCGGATACTACGGCGGCGCGCAGGCCGCGCACTCCACCACCGTGCACGAGCCGCCCGCGCTGCCGCCGCAGCCCGCGCCGCCGCCGCAGCCGCCGCAGCCGCCCATCTCGCTCGTGAGTACATCTACTTACTGTCTACCGCACGGCCTGACGCCGCAGCCGTCGATGGCAGCAGCGAGTAGCGCTCGCCGCCGCATTGCATTCCGTCCCGTTACTTGCACTGCTGATTAGCAGTACAAATAGCAAGGAGCCACTCTCTTACCTATCTAAGCAGCATCATCAAAAAAGTAGCCGACTTAGCATTTATACTAACTATACTATGCCGTGGCAGCCTCGTGGTCAGGGCGCTCACTTTAGTATGATAGAGCGCAAGTGACCTGGGTTTGATCACCGGTGCCGGCACCACTAAAATTGTTAATACCAATTTTAAGTGTTGTATTTATCACATGCTCGGCGGTGAAGGAAAACATCGCGAGGAAACCTGCATATCTTAGACATAATAAAAAAAAATATATATTATTTCGTGGATATGTGAAGCCCGCCAACCTGCAATGGAGCAGCATTCCCGGCTCCTACACCCTCTCAAATATATATTAGAATTTACTTGAATGTAGTAGTTATGGACTTGTTACAGTATACCTTATTATCCATAATTCCATAATAATTGGTAGCCTACTGGTCAGGGCAATCACTATAATTTTATAGAGCAATAGTGACCTGGGTTCGATCCTCGGTGCAGGCATCATTAGACTTGTTAATAGCAATTTTAAGTGCTGTATTTATAACATGCTTGGTAGTGAAGGAACACATTGTAAGGAAACCTATGTCTTAGAAATAATTAAACAAAAATTATTTCGAGGATATGTGAAGCCCGCTAACCCGCACTGAAGGAGCGAGGCCCTTCCCAGCTCCGAAACTCTCTCAGATATTTGAAAAGGAGGTATTTGCCCAGCATTGGGCACTTACAGGCTGCTACTGTACAACTTCTACCTTAAGGATTAATAATTAAGGAGTTTTTTTTTAAATATTAGTATTTATCCCAATATTTATTTTTTCAGCCTATTAACACTTCGGACCCGGCCAACCACCAGATGACCAAGCAGGAGAGCTCCGACGTCCACTAGGCGACGACATTACGCTACGTTGCAGTACCGTACGAGCGCCGAGCGACAGACAAATATACAAACAAACAATAGTTTTATTGATTCCATCGCAACTATGTCATAAGTACCTATGTCGTAAGCCAACGAGTGATATAATGTGGGGCGACGTTTGCATTGGAGCACAGCTTCCTATAGCTGGAGACAGCATGTAGAGAAGCAAGAAGACGTCTATCCAATCGAAAGAAACAATTGGGTAGACGGCATTCCACAGTTAAAAAGGATATTAGTTGGCTGCAGTTCCTGAGGAGTTCTCTAAATATTTTTGCAACATCATTTTGCTACCGAAGCGGATCCTATAGACGATAAACGCTAAAAACAACGCCTGACAGTGCACTAACTCTTGTGTGTTTTCGTTGTTATGTGAAGAACCTGTAATATTTCCCAAAACCCGCTGAAAAATGTGACAGTGCAAACGTCGCGGTATAAAACAATTGAGCGAATAGTTGATTCTGTGTTTGTATTTGGTAAGTTGGGACAGCTATATATATAACTGTTATGTAAAATGCGTGTGACATAGCGGGCCGATTTGTGTGTGGATGGGTTGATTGAGGGCGGGCGGTGTTTCGACGCGTTGGTCACGGGTGTGTGGCTAGGACATTTGGAAGTTTTCCAAGATTTTAACTGTCACTTAATTTTTTTTTTTTTTTGGGAACAAACTACAAACTAATCAGCCAGTTCTCTTATTTCTCAATTTATTTGGGTGATTTTAAAAAAAACTCCCTCACCCCTAGCTATACTTGTTATGTAATACTAATGAGACTAGACCGAGTGATAATGGACATTATTGATTATCCATTTGACATTATGTTAGCACGTTGCTATGAGTTTTTTTTATATTCATTAATTTAGTAGTTCTTTAAAGATGCGCGCTTACGTAGTTGCCATGCAATAAATAACTGTGGACTTGTGTAGAGTGGATATTATATAAGTGTGAGAGTTCTCACATTAAAAAAAATCTTGAAGGTGTAATTGGTAATTTATAGCTCATTTGGCGGGGAGAACTAAAAACATCCAATATACTGTCTGGGCTCATTTTCAAGTATTACATTATGTAAAAAAGATGGTTACATAGTAACTGAAAATATAACAATTGAGTAACTTGAAAGGAATTAATGATTGATATAATATGTATTTGAATATGGAGATTTTGTTTAAAAAATATACCTATGATTTAGATTAGATAAATAGACAATTAGATATTTGGTTATATAAGCTTGAAACTTTGATGGAATGTCACTCGGTCAAGCCCCTATAATTATAATGTGAAAACTGTAGAGAAGTTTAGTAAAAGGTTCAGACGAGTGAAGCATTTGAACGCATTTGTACAGAGCACCGAAACCCAGGTCCAGACTCCAAACGCATGCATTCGAACTGTTATTTTTAAGTAATCAACAAGAGGACTGTAGAATTCTATCATCACACTTTATTAATGAAAACAGAAGGTCGTTTTTTTAATTTTGAAATGTACAAAATCACGCTTTCGTTTGATTACTTTTCTTTTTTTTTTAAATAGAGTTAAGCAATGGATTTGTACATGCGCGAACACCAATAAGTGGTTAAAATTTTTAGAACTGAAATGCAATAGCGGGCGAGCCCCGGCATCCACCTGTTTGGAAAATCGTGAGAATTGGTATTTAAAATTAGTATTTACTTACAGTTTAGTTTAATGACAAAACAATGTGTATATTTTATGAGAAAGTGAAAAGTTCTTAAATAAAACTATTGTTTTCGGATTAATTATTTGTGTGTTTTATTTCAATTCAACATTTAAGTTTTACCCCCAGGGTTATGAATAAAATTTATTTACGTTTATTTGTTTATATATGAGACAGAAAAGATTCTATAGAAATAAAAGTTAAATATATTTTTTGTTAATGTTTTTTTACGACAGCTTATTTATGTATGTTAATATATTTTATATGTGAGAGCACTGGTAATGCACTTGTCTACCAGTCAAACCTATCTACCAATGTGCTGGCTTATTATATCATGGTGCTTTTGTAGGCGTTTTTATGGAACTATGACCTTTAATGGGGTGAATATTTAAGCACTACTTAAGCTTAATGCTCTTGACCCACAGGGATAGGTTGACTACGAATTTTTATTTAGCGTAGTCAAAGCGAATGACTGTTCTTACGCTGCTATTGCATGGAAAACATAGCTGCAGAGTTCATATATACAGAATGGATGCAACGTTACAACATCAAATTTAGTGTTATATTATACAAGATATTTCTTACATTAATTAGATAAGTTACAGTAGTTAAGACGCAGGATTATATTTTGGTATTTTGCATTGAGACCTATTTGCGCTACTAGCCAAGGCCAACGACACTCGGGTCATAGATCTTATCACAAAATATGTTAAATAATTCCAATAATTTGCAACCAAATGATGAAATGCAAATGATCTTTGAAATATAAGTACTTTGTTCATTGATTATTTGAATTTAATAGTTTTTGTGTGTAACCATTTTATTATATATTGGTGAAATAATATTTATAAGCAGGTTTAACAAATAAATAAATAAAATTACTAAGAAAATCTTGAATGAGAAATAATAAAAATACTTTCATAATTTTTATCATATTTACGACAGTTTTTATTTACGCTGTATTTTACAGTAGTCTCAAACAATTCTAATTAGATAAAAGATATAAAAGAGAATTTTTTCGAGTTATTAGGTACTTTCAATATTTCAACAAATTTTGGTTAAAAATATTTGATTTCATAGTTTTAAGCAATAAAAGCGTATTATAAATAGACCTATTTAGTGCAGTAATGATTTTTAAAATAACAAATTTTACATTGAAGACACGTTTCATTAGCACAGATTATATTAAATAATAGTTATGATAACTTAATAAAAAAATAAAATAAAAATTATGTAGGTTTTGCATAGAGTAAATAGATTAAAGTCAGTAAAGGGCTTAACTCCTTAAATTATTCTTTTGCCAAGATCATCTTGAATTGTTACCTTGCAATACTCAATAAATAATCTCTTTCACTTCTTGATGTATCGCAATAATAGAAATTCCATTGACACGCGAATGTTTACACTTGCTAAAAGAATACCTGATTTAGAGCTATGGGAACATTTATGTAAGAGAAGTTAAAAGTGTAGAAGTTGTGGTACGGAGGAGCAGTATGACAGGTTTGTTTTACTTTAACAGTGACACAAAATGTTACGGTCTATAGATTTATTTCTAAAATGCAAATGTAAACTTTGATTGTGTGTATCGATGATCGCGAATCAACAAGGTTTTTTTTTAAGGGAAGGGAGTCAAACGAACAAGAGGCTCACCCGATGGCAAGTGATCACAACTCCCACGTACATCTGCAACATCAGGGCAGCTGCTGGTGCGTTGCCGGCCTTTAATGATATTTTGGGAGGGGGAGAAGAAGAGGGAAGAGGGTCTAGAGCAGCAAAAGTCGCCGCTTGGCTCTACCACGTACAAAACATTAAAGAAACTATTGTTTCCATCCTATTTTTTTCAGTAACTAGAAAACTACTACGTCATGATAATTGACAGTAGTTTAGAAGTCATTAGCCTGCATCTGTTTGCGGTGAAAGAATTTTAGATTTTCAATATCTGTATTAAAATAAAGTATAAAAATTGAGAATTTAATTTTTGATTTGCAAGCTAAAATATCTGATATATTTTATACATCTTTAGACAATAAGTTGTCCACTGCATACGGGGTCCTCTCCCGTACGGAGGATTTGCTGAAATCGCCACGTTTGGCAGGTGGGTTGGCGATCGCAGCTTAGACTTAGATGCTGCTGTCGACATTACGTTGTCGTATGCTTTTGAGTTTTTTGTGACATTTCCTGAAGTTGTACTTAATGACGCCCAAGGGATGAGATGATGTCATCGCAGATTCTCTTACGATGCCACCACACGGAAAATAGATTATGCTACAAGATGTATAAAATATCGTTTCCAAACAAAATTATAGATAACCCTCGAAAAGTACGTGTTTTTTTTTAAATATTGAAAACAAGGATCGATGTTAATATAATATTCAAACATTTAGTTATTAACTGTTTTCTAAATTAATGTTCTTGAAGTTAAAATACAATAGTTATTTAGAAAGTCTAGTATTAGCTGGGTGTTTCCTGGGATTGCGCAGTGGTGAGGAGGGAGGGGAGGGGCGTGGGCACTCGGAGTCTCCGTGCCTCGTCAGCGTCCAAAGCGCGCTTCATCTCGAAGTAACGCTGTTTGAACGAGTTCAAGTCTCCGTTCGCACGCTCTAGCTCCCGGCGCAGGTCGGTCACTTGGCTTTCGCGCATACCCAACTCTGAAATTAATGGCTCCGATATAAATATAGTTGTTATAAATCACGAAAAGGTAACGGTTGTAGACCGGTTACGTTTTTCTATTATGACGTTCGCGTGATTCAGTGGTATTTTACACGTGTGTGTGCATAAGTTTTGGTTTTCCGGTTTGGTTGTGTTGCTTTTCGCTCCCGTGTCACTCACATCATCGGCTATGGGAACGTAAAGACGAGAGTTCGTGCGTACACTTGCGGCACTATAATATCTCCTGCAGCAGTTGACTGCCGATTGTAATCGGAAGATGTCGCCGTGGTCGAATTTGGCCAGGCGGACATCATCATAGCCCACCTCCACGTGGTAAACCCTGCTGGCTAACAATAGAGATTCTGGTGACGGCATGAGTTCAGAAAATCCATCCGAGTGTGCCAAACCTGAATCCAACAGACCAGTGATGGGGAGCAGTGTCTCTAGTGCGTGGGTCACTGCGCCCATAACTTGATCTGCCCAGCGTGGTGAATATTGGACAAATCTCCCATGCATGGTATGCCAGTTTCCGTTGGTGTTTTCATGGAAAGGAATTTTTTTTTCAAGACACGTTTTCTCTTAGTGACATTGATATCATAAGTCATTGCAGTTACTAATAATATTATTCAGACACACAGCAGTAGCAGTGACTATAGTACCAGTAGCTAATAACTTAGCCCTGGCATACTCCAGTATTAAGAGTTATTTTGCCATTTTTTTCTGGACTCGTACTTCAGTTCGTCGAATCAGATGCGGTGGCAGATTCTACTTAGCTGTCACCACACGGATTATTCATAATATTCATACATAGAATGTTTCGTTAGCGTCGGACAAATATTTGATTACATACACAATGAAAACATGTGCGTCACCTATCGCCATCTGTCACGACCGTAGAGGTCATGGTAATTTTTTGGTAGGTACTAGTTTAGTTTTACAAACATGGTGGGTGTCGTAAAAGATCATAAAGCCGGCTGTGTTCGTGGGGGGTGGAGTTGGCCGCCACACGGTATCCGCCACCATACATATTTTAAAACCCTTTTGTAAATGAGATAAATGTAATTTAATTAGAAGAAAATTATATATTTCAATGGGATTCCATTTTTGAAAACTCACCAGCAATCAGGCATTTCATTTTCGTGGTCCTTTGCGCCAGCGCTCGTTGCGTTTGAGTTAGGGTTTGCTGAAAATTATCTTTTAATTATAATTTCATAAACCATAATTCTATTTCATCAACATTTTTGAGAGATTAAAAAGACTACTTTTTTGTTTGCAGTAAATGTTACAATTATATACAGCGGAGATGACGCCGTCTTCATTTTCTTTCTCAGTCTGTACGTAATGTTGGACATGGGCTTTCCAAGAAAGCGCTGACATAAGTTTGCTATTGTTACAACAAAAACAAAAAATCGAGTGTTTAATTTATATTATGATCTCCTTTGGAGACCTTTACCTGTATCTCAGGGCTGGGCTGTAATGCGAGCATGTCTTTGACTGCACCGTAAAGATTCTTCGTCTCTTTGAGCTCGCGATCCTTCAAAACCAGCATTTCGCTCTGAGCCAGCACTTTCCTAAGAAAATATTACATATGAGGTAAATACTATCAGTTTTTGTCCCGGCTTTGATATAGACGCGAATGGAAAAAAACTATATCAGGTGGACGATGTGTTCATCTTTACATACCATAAAACAAAGTCGTGATCCGCGTACATTCGCTTATAACTTTTAAACATTTAAGTTAATCGCAATGCAGTTTTCACCGTCAATAAGAGTATAACTCGTTCACATGGTAGAGCCAAGCGGCGGCTTTAACTGCTGCCCGAATGGGCCGGCTCGACCGGATTGATACCACGGCCTCGCAGAATACCGGCGTGAAGTAGAGGCATCTTGTGCTTCTGCGTTTCGTTCGGTGAGTGAGGTAACCGGAGGCCCACTCCCCCTCCCTATTCCCCTCCTCTTCCCTACCATCTCCCAAATATCCTTAAAGACCGGAAACACACCTGCATCATGTATGGTGTTGCAGATGTATGTGGGCGACGGTAATCACTTACCGTCAGGTGAACCGCTTGCTCGTTTGCCGTCTTTTCCATAAAAAAAAATTATTCGGTTTATATAGTCCATGTGAAGCCGGCGCGTGTCGCATGTATTGTAGAAAACTTATTATAATTTAAAAAAAGGACGCGACGCGCGTTAAAAAGGGAAAACTTCAACGTCAGGGGAATGGGGAAGTTGTATAGTAAACGAATAATTTAACCAATGTCTATTGGTATAGGCGTCACGAAAAATAAAACCCTATAGCGTCGCTTCACTGACTCTTGGTTGAGACAGGCAACAGGTAACATGAGAAGTGGAGCATCCGGTAAACCCTACTCCCATGCTCGTGACCTTTGGTCGAAGGGGAATGTCTTTTCTCTTCAATTCGTTTCACTCTACTCGATTCTTCTACTACTTTTAGTGGTTTCACTTCGAAAGAAGAGCTGTGAGTTAATAAATACTGTTATTTAATAAATTCAACGTCGTTTAGCAGCAGGAGGGATGTAAGCATGCCAGCCGTCATTTTCTTACAAAGTACGGCAATCAACAATTCATAGAAATTTAGTCTGCCGTCGTCTCGCAGTTGTTGTAATGTAGACTATTAGTGCATTAATTATCGGATTGCTAATTTATTAATCGGAATTCAAATCTGATGTAACGTAATCGACACGCTATATCGATTAAGGAATCTAGGATTGTTGAACTCGCTCTCGGATATTTAGAATGCAATGGATCTATATACCTGCACCGCACCGGTATAACTGGTACCTATACGTCTCTGTACAACTGCAGTTTCGAGTACGAATATTCGGTAATGTTTTTTTACCTTTTAAAAATCATAGGGATCGAGAAAGAGGCTGAAAGTTCCGAGCAATCAACAAAAAGGATCATCGTTACATAATTTCTGCCTGCTACAAGTCCACTGCTGGACACCGAGTTGATCCAAAGATTGCCACAAAGCACGGTCCTAAGCGACTTGCGTCCATTGACTTTCTGCAAGACCGTGCAACAATCTTGGTGGTGGAATCTTGGGACGTCCTACTCTACGTTTGCCTGTAGAAATTTTTCGATTTTTTTATTATTTTTTTAATGTCCGCCATAGTAAAGTAGCAGCCTCTAAGTGGCCAATGCTGGCCAAAGGCCTCCTCAAATACGAGTATCAGAGAGGGCTTAGGAGCCGAGAGGGGCCCGTCACGCTGCTCCAGTGCGTGTTGGTGGGCTTCACATATCCTCGAAATAATGTTTTTATTATTTCTCAGACATGCAGGTTTCCTCACGATGTTTTACTTGACCGCTGAGAACGTGGTAAATACAGCACTAAAAATTGCTATTAACAATTTTAGTGGTGACGGCACCGGGGATCGAACCCGACACTCGTGCTCTATGAAACTAAAGTCAGCGCCCTGACCACTAGGCTATCACGGCTCACACATTTTCTGTGATAATTTCAACCGTCTATTTATTACGGTTCAAAAGATTTTGTAGCTAGTACCGACCATTTGTCTAACAAACGGATGGACGGACCGAGGGCGACGGCTTATTATCATGGCTCTGTACGGAACCCTAAAATTGTCTTAATATCTTGTAGATAGGTAAATACTCGTTATGTCCTGCAGTGACCGCTGTATTGACAACCCGGTAAGATAAGGTTAGGTTAGGCTTGTAGATACTTTTGCGTGAGGCGCAGCTTGTGCGTGAGGCGCACGCTCTCGGGGTCGGTGCCCTGCAGCTTGCGCCAGCGGTGCACGTTAAGCGGCGTCTCCAGCGCCTCCTCCAGCGCGCGCACGCGAAGACGCGACCGGCCCAGCTCGCGCTCCAGGTTGAACACCTACAACGAAACATCTACTCAAACCGTTTTGTTTTCTTTAGCCACTTTTTTTTTTAAATACTTTATTGCTTACACCCCAATTCGAGGTTACAAAGGGCGGACTTAATGCCTATATTACTATAAACAAATATAAATAGATATAAAATATGATATAATATACACAATAATATAATATTACATATGTAGAAAGATAAATAAATATAAATAAGAAACACAATAATAACTAAATAAGTCCATTTAAATTTAAATAATGTTCTTTAACTAATCTTTTAAAAGAGTTCCTGCTTGCCGATTTCTTAACTTCGTCGGGCAGGGAGTTCCAGAGCAGTATAGCCTGAACCTTAAAAGAGTTGCCGACAAAACCGAATAAAATCTTAAGATTAGATGAAGATCGCAGATTTCTGTCGTGCGTCAAGAAAAGGTAACAAAATTTTTCTTGAAGATACCCCGGGGAATTTACATCATTAAGGATGGTTTACGTCATTAATCACTTTGTACGTGGTGTGTATGGACTCAATTTGTACGTGGTAGAGCCAAGCGGCGGCTTTTGCTGCTGCTCAAATGGGCTGGTTCGACCGGAGTAGTACGCACGGCCTCGCAGGCATATTGTGCTTCTGTGTTTCGATCTGAGAATTTGGTCACCAGACGCCTATTACCTCTTTCCTCGACCACGTACAACTACTGTTGCATTCACTGGCCACGAACATTCCCTCTTACACCAGTTTGGTTTACAGACCTCTAATCTCAAATCGGTCATGTTCTCGATGCCCTTGGATAAGAGATTCTTCTCCTTGCGCAGTCGGATGATCTCCAGGCGCAGCAGGCGGATGTCCTCCACCCGCTGCTCGTACTGACGCTCCCCTGGAACCACGCGCACAGGTCAAGAGCGGAATAATCATATCACGTAATACGGTTTATGATTCTTTTCAGACAATTTTATTTTTTCTTTGATATATTCTATTTTCCATCTGAACTAGATACAAATGTAATAACACGCTAAACGTTTTACAAATTGGAAGCAATTATTAGTATAATTTAACTAGTTTATATAACTATTACCACCAAAGACGACCCTTGAAGAAATGGTTTTAGCAGAGCGTGTTATTATTATTATTGTAGAAGAAATAAAAAACTCTTCAGGTTGTGTAAATAACATTTTATATGATTGCTTGGGGATAAAATAACAATGCGCGCGTTGGGTACCCAGAATGCTTACCGACGCGCAGAAGCAAACCGGACTGAATATACGAATATCACGAGGAATTTTTACGATCCCGATCGTTTTTTCGCTCGATTTGTAACAATGGACGAAACGTGGCATCACTATTACCTTCCCGCAACAAAATTGCATTCTATGGCATGTATCGCACCATCATCTCCAATCCCTAAGAAATTCAAGGCGAGTCCTTTCGCCGGTAAGAACACGAACTCTCTGGTAATCATTAGATTGAGTACCTCGATTATGTAGTTACTGTCAAGGTCACATTGTATACAGAAGTGCAACGAGATCCGCCATCCGCGAGAAACGGCGACGCAAACTGGACAAGGATTGTTTTGTTTCATCAAGATAACGCCCGGACAGGCGTTGCAATGGCTGCAATACCAGATGCTGGCTTTGAAATATTTGATCATCATCCATATTGACCAGACCTAACACCTAATGACTTCTATGCAGCAGTTGCTGGAGTACAAAATTTTTAGTACTCAGGATTAAGAGTTCTTTAGGAACAACATTTTAAGATTAGATAAAAGTCATTTCAAGTGTATTACTTTAAAAGGTGCGTATGTTGAAAATAAAATAACATTTAATAAAAGTAACATACTCATTCCCATGCCCATAGGGGTGGGCAGAGATTACAGATTCCCATTTGACACAACTCAGCGTTGTCAATAGGACTTGCGCGATCTACTTTTCGCTTGTCCGAGAGATAGTGCGCGGCGGGGCCGGTGACGGGTGGTTAGCCACGTCGTCGGGTATACCATTCGGTTTTAAAGGCTTTTCCCTTCGTCGCCTCTTATGAGACCAAAGAGCAGAAAGGGGGCGGGCAGAGCTGATAGATTCTTAGGACCCTATCACACGGCTAACTATTTTATTTAGATACTTTAATTAATAAAGGTGGGAACGCCGAATAAATATAAAGGCTTGAACATATCGATTTCTTTTCTTACAATGCTTTTTGTACGTGACAATTATTATACGATATGTATTGTATTTGCAAATATTTGGTACAAAGGCGATGGGAAAACCTGCATTAACGACTCTTTCCGGCTTCAAAATCCTTTAAAAAATTGTGGAGGCCTATGCCCAGCTGTGGGATATAAAGTATACTGTTACTTAACACAGGCAATGACGAGGTACCTCTGTGCAACGTGACCTCCAGTATCCGTATCTTCTCATACAGCAATGATATCTCGTCGTTCCTCCTCACAAGTTGAGCGCCCACTACGTCGCGCTCGTTCATCAGACCTTCCAGCTCCTTCATCAGTTTCGCACGCGCTGTATCACTTTCCTGTAACAAAGAGCTCCATTTGCAATAAAATCAAATTTTTTTTTTCATCTTAACAAATTTTTACTTCTTACGTTTAACGTTTCTTATTATGTTTCCTGTGTCGGAGAAGAAACTGATTAAAGCAGGAAATCCTCTTCCGCGTATTTTTTTGAATATATTTTAGACGTACAATATACAAAAAAAAAAAAAAAAAAAGAATAGTCCCTCAGGCGACTGAATAATAACAAAAATACTACATCTATGTATAATAAATATCATAAAATAAAGTTCATACAAGTGCAATGCAGCCCCTGACAAGTACTGCTACTTGTTCATTCATCGCCTTCGTCAAACTATTTCAAAGGGAAGACGATTATTGAATAAAAAGACAATATGTGATTCGGGCAGGTGAAGTTGCAAAGGAAAGGGTGCGTTATCTGGGTAAGAATGTAGTAGCTTTTGTAGTGCCATGATGAATGTATGCGCAGGATGTATATGTGAATAGCTCCATCTTGAGAATTCATTTCCTGAATGAATGTCTGCAATTTGTGAACTTCTCGTGAGGTGATGTAGATGTCGCGACATGATTACCTGAATGATTCTGTTAAGGCGCGCCTCCTCCTGCTTCAGCGCAGTGATGTCTGCCTTCGCTTCGGACAGCTTCACTAAGTTGGCTTGGACTTCGGAGCGAAGTTGCTCGTTCTTCTTGTTGCACTTCATGAGCGATCCCTCGCACGTTTTCAAACCACTCTCCTTGCCGCTAATGTCCTCTTTTAATTGTTCTATCTGGTATGCTAGCATCTGCGATAAGGAAAAAAATTTATGGACCAAATAAATAATACGTAGTAAACATGAGCCGTAATATAAATACAGATATTTTTTTTCTAGCACAAAAGAAAAAAATCAGTACCATAAATAACAGTTTATAGTGTATTGTAATAGACAACGCAATGAACTTTAATTACTTTCGAAATGAGTGAACAAAATAGTAATATCGCAAGAAGTTTTGGGTAGGTTATAGATCTTTGTGCTATTGGTAAAGATATTTTCTTATCTGTTGAGAATAACGAAACCGATATTCGTATTTATCTACCATCTTTTATACATATACACCTTGCTGCATGACTTATCGCGGAAAATGATAGACTGGTGATGGGGACGAGCACATTCCTAGTGGCCGCCGTACAGCGCTCATCGACCAGTCTGCCCTGTATGGTGTGTATGAGTAAATCTTCGATGCATGGCATCCATCTTTTGTTAGCGCTTTCATGGAAAGGTTTATTCATTTCCCGGACAGGTAAAGTCCGCCAGGCCGCACTGGAGCAGCGTGGCGGACCCTTCCCGCCTCCAAAACACTCTTAAATTAACGAGGAGGCCTTTGCTTAGCAGTGGTATATTTACAGGCTAGTTTACTCTGCTTTATGTAAAATTTTATACCTTCAGTTTCTGCTTCAGATCCTGTATTTCATCCATGGCTTCCGTGTAATTCTTATGGAGCATGTTCCTCTCAGCTCTTGTCGCGTCCAGTGAGACTGATAGCTTACGTGACTTGATACCTTCGTCTCGCAGCGCCTTCTTCAAGTCCAAGATATCGGCAGTACGGAGCCGAACCTCCTCTGCAATCGGTTAAACTCTTAACATAGATCAGGTCTCTTATTAATATAATCCTACAATGTAAACATCATAAATATGGTTGAAAGGATTCTTCTTTGTCTTCTTTATCAGCTCATTTGAGTCCACAGCTGAACATAGGCCTCCCCAAGAAAGCATCAGCAAAAGCTAGGTTAATTTTATTGAAAGTTTTGCCCATACTCATCACGCTGGGCAAGTGGGCAGGTGAGCGCAGTGTCGGTACCCTCGCACTTGTCAATTTTTTTTGTCAATTGTCAACCTGCATCGCATTAGGAGGGACTTATGTTCGACAGTGGACTGTATAAAGAATTAATATATTGGTTTACAGTAGTATGTAGACGACGAGGCCGTCGCTACCCGTCCCGTTCAAGTTCCCGGAGCGGCAACAAGTAGTTGCGGAAGTGCGGTTGGTTACGTTGAGTCTCAAGTGAAAATCCGTGACCATTAACGTGTTGCTACAATAGAAATGTTATTATTATGACACGTGAATCTAAATAGCAGGAAGTACTCGTCTGAACCTCCTTCGCAACTGTCCCTTACCTTATCAAGATATACATGGCGTAACAAACTTAACTGATTCTGTTATTTTATCAACACGAATATATTTTTATCATACTTATGTTGTGATTAAATCATAATAATGAACATCGCTAATCTACTTGGAATAAAACAACTACAATAGATTTCAATCCATACCTGTGATTTCGTCAATCTTCTCATTGAGAGCGATCGTTTCTTCTAACATTCTGCGAACAACATAATATCTTTTAACGTTTGCCCTCCATTCGTTCAGTTCTCCGTAATTAAATACCAATTTAAGTTTACAGACGCAATCTTAAATGAATTTAATTTGGATTAAATACAATAATATAATAAAGATTTGTGTATAAATATATATGTAATAATGAGCTCTCACCGCTGTTACCCAATAGGGTTGCTACCCAGGGATTACCTACGGATTTCCATTTGGCACGACTTTCGCGACCAAATTTACGTCTCTCCCGCGAGGACGAGCGGTTCGCTTCCAGAGGTCACCATGATTAATTCATGCCATATGTACCCGAATCTGTATCATTATCTTAAAGAAACTAAGGACAAAGTACGCACATTTTTGCCATGTGCATCGCTTAGCGGCGTATTATTATACAGACTTGAGCTGCTGCTCGAATGGGCTAACTCGTACGGATTGGTACCACGAATTAGCAGAATACCAGCGTGAAGTAGAGGCATCTTGTGGTTCTGCGTTTCGGTTCGGTGAGTGAGGTAACCGGAGACCCACTCCCCCTCCCCATTCCAAAGGCCGCCAACGCACCTGTAGCTCCTCTGGTGTTGCGGATGCATGTGGGCGACGGAAATCACTTACCATCGGGTGAACCGCTCGCTCGTTTGCCGCCTCTCCCATTACAAAAAAAAACTTCATCCACGTTGTGTTAAGTTGTAATTGCTGCAATGCTAGTACTCTGAATCACATAAATAAGAGAATTTGCCGCTTTTCCCATAAAAAAAAAAGTATTAATCTGCCACTAAGAATTCTTTTTCTCACAGGATTGAGTAGTAAGAGGTGACCAAGGCCTATGGCGGAGAGACTTTCGTCACGTCCTAGTTACAACAGAGGCGTCAAGTGCTTTGCGAGGGTCTGTTTTGCTAAGATGATCGTGGCAAATGTGCATGTGAACAAAAAAATTGTTACCTATCTTTGTCCTTCTCTTGCTGTCGAATGGTGAGCCGCTGCTTGTTGAGCTGTGCGCCGCTCACTTCCAGCTCGTGCTCAAGCTGCTTTTGCTTCTGTTCCTGCAGGTTCAGCATTTGCAGGTTTTCCAGAGCTTCATCTGTCAAAAGGGTTTATTCACTACTGTTATCTTGTGACAACAACCAAATGAGATAGAGACTTGAAATTAGACACGTGCACTTCTGAACCCATCCGAGTATTTTTTGGTAAACTGATATTACCATTGGTATCTACTAAGAAATAAGTAAAGCCGGACGGAAAGATCTTGACATAACTGGCATATTTCGGATCCGTTGGAAATGTGGCGGAGCGATTGACAACAACACCACGGGTCGCGGGTTCGGTTCACGCACGAAACAAATATTTGTACGCGTATATATAATTGTTTTGCGTTAGGGTGTATGAAAGGCTTTAACAAAAAAACAAAAACAAACAAAGGACCAACATTTTTAATAAAAAAAGACTACGACCTGGTCGCCATGCTAACCTTTACTAAATCTTAGTATTGTTATTGTTGTTTCTGTAAAAGTTCTTCCTCAATGGGATCCATTTTATTGCGTCCGGGTAATACAGAGACGCCCACTCTTCCTCACCTTATACGTTTAATAAAACGAACGCCCGAAACGATTAAGGCATCAACCGTTGACAGACAGACATTTAGCAATCCAAGTAAACAACGAAACTTATCTGCACTAATATAATAAAGAGAAAGTTTGCTTGTTTGTTTGTATACAGAATGTTATCACAAAAACTACTGGATTACACATAGATTCTTCTTGTGAAATCAATTTTTCTATGAATTATGTTCTGTTGATGAAAACCTGTGACTGCTTTCGTCACGTGGATGTCGGAAGTTTTCGACTAACGAAAAAGCTTTTATTTTTGATGACCGTGTGCTACTAAGCCAGAATGCTGGGACATGGGACTTGGGTTCGCATCTCGACCGAACAAATGATTGGTAGTTAGTTTGTGGAGATCCATTATTTTAAAGATGTTAGAAAAACATATTTGCATATAATAAGTATGGGGACAAGATACATATAATAAATGCCATTTTATTGTCCTTGCAAAATAAACTTTTTTTTTTATTTTGCACAGTTTCGCTTCTTCGCTTTTTTTCACTGCTTCCTGATTTCATAGAAAATCATTAAACCTTGGTAGATACTCCAGAGGATGGTAGTGCCCTCTGGTATCGTTACTATTGTCACAATCATCATTACCGTTAGTCCACCCACAGTTAGTTGGTTGGTCAAAAATATTACGTGCGTCGTTTTGTTTTCGAGCGTCTTATTTACACCTATACGTACTCTGTATCTTCTGTACGTTTTTGTTCAATATGTCTTTCTCCCTGTTGAGATTTTCTATTTCCCTTCTCTCCGCTTCCGCGTGTTTGTTGCTTAGCATGATCTCCCTCTCCATCACGCTCACTTGCTGGCGTAGTCGTTCCCTGTTCAACATTGTTCTTGATTACATTGCTATCTGACGACTGCGTGGAGAGTTGGAATCGTAACCGAGGCTCAAATTCGTGCTAAACAACGTAAAAGTAGCAGCCAGTAAGTGACCACTGCTGGGCAAAGGCCTCCTTCACAAATACGAGTAGTATCTTAGAGGGTTTTAGAGCCGGGAGAGGTCCCGCCACGTTGCTCGATTGCGAGTCGGTGGGCTTATATCCTCGAAAGAATTTTTTTTGAATTTTTTAGACATGCAAGTTTCGTCACGATGTTTTCCTTCACCGCCGAGCACGTGGTAAATACAGCACTCAAAATTGCTATTCATAATTTTAGTGGTGCCGGCACCGGGGATCGAACCCGGATCACTCGCGCTATTTGAAACTAAAGTGAGCGCCTTGACCACTAGGCTAACACGGTTCTCGAATATAACCCGAAATACGTTGTATAGACAAACGTATTTCGGGTCTATTTAATAATTGTCTTATGTTAGGTCGACCAACGATTGCCAGAGTAAAATAGCGGCTCTTTGTTGGTCTAGGCTAGGTTGGCTTTAGGTTTCGTGTGGTGAGGGTGAAGGAAACCAGATACCCAGTTACGATGGCTACGATGCATTCCATCTTAATCCTGAAGGTTAATGGCGCCTATATTTTATTTCTTCATCGAAGTTTTATGAGGTGGTCCCAAGTTGCGTTCCGAGAAATCCCTCCGCCTCTCTATTATCTCACGCGCTGTCCAATAACTTCCAAACGACCACGGCGAACCTGCTCCTCGGCTACACAGAATTATTTAGGAATCCACTGAATGACCTGTTCACTCACCTCAAACTACTTTGTGACACCAGCCGGCATTTAAAAAGCAAAACTACCGCAAGTACTACTATTATTATTATTACAAAACAAATTAACGCAGTGGCTACGTTGAGGTTCGATGGACATATTTACATAACGTTGGTTTCATTACGTACTTTAACAACTAAACAATTTAAAATGTCGACTATCAATTACATTTCTGCAATATTACTAAGGATAACCTAACGCAAGTGCCTTGGCCAAATCGTTAAACTAAGGAAATTGTGGTAAAAGACCTTAACCATCAAGATAAAATCTAGGAAGTATTCAAAGTATCCGCCTAGACAAACTGATGGATTAGCTAGATTACGTGTAGTATTAAAAAAATCACCTTTCGGCTTCAACACTGGCCTTGCTCTGTTCCAATAATTGATACTTCTTCATCTGCTGCGCATTGTACTTGCTAAGTTTCGTTATCTCGTTGCGTAGTTTGATGCCGTCGTCGGACATATTCTAGAATGTACTATGCATATCAGTCTGCGGCTGGATAGAGACCTTTATTCGAAAGTGAGCTAGAAGGAGTGGGAGTAATTGCCACGTTCAGTAGACGGGATTGCGATTACATTGCGACAGCTTGGACAACTTCCGTGACGAGATATGATCTGACGAAAGTTACGTTAGTTTATCTGGTGTATCCCTAAGTCCATTTTTACTACACCCGCGAGATGAGAAGGAGTGGCAAGCCCAGAAGAACACCGCTAATAGATTATAGCATACTAAATATTGAACAGATGATGAATAAATTAACGTTTTCATACACGGCTGGCTCTTTTCATACATGACCTGGTTATGTACATCACGAAAGGGGACGTTTCCGTATTGAGTAATCTTCGCCAAGTCGAAGTTGACTTCGACGGTGACGTTTGACGGTGGTATGAGGGTGACAGAACGAGAATCATGAAGCTCCTTTGTCTTAACTATATACACAAAAAGTCTCATTCAGTTATTAAATGTATTTTCATCTGGATCACTGTTCACGAAATTCTATATGCCATGTGTTCAATATTAATTATTTTTCGGGGAGATGCCTAACACGGGTATGTGTTAGATCCACACGGGAAACCAAATCAAATCATTTAATCTTTGACAGAAGAAAGATAAATTTGAAGTGTGAAACGAACTTATAAATCGGCGACAAAAACTCCGTAGGTTTTTTTAATTTTGTGTGGTGAAAAGACTATTAACTCGAAGCTTTGATCAGATGACGGAGAATCATTGTACTCGTACATGCCTAAAAGTTTTGTTCCACCGCACACTTACATCATAGTTCATATCTTGTTGTATTTGAATGAAGCTGGTCGATAACATCAAAATATAATTAAGCGTCGTTACTAATTATAATTTATATTTTTAAAGGCCAGAAGACACGTTGGCGACTAGTATACTAGTATATTCGACTTCAGAAGATTGACTACGATTCTGATTTCTATAGATAAACTACAGATAGACTACAGAAAAGAGAAATATTAAAGTTTGGAGAGATAAGCAAATAAAATATATAGAACCGACAAAAAGTTCTTGAGGTGATATCGAAAGAGTTTGTCATGTATGTAATTCGAAAAAAAAATATATTAAAAGGTCGTTTCATTAACCTTTAACTGTTTAGAAGTACTCAGAAGCTTCTGTTTAGTGGCGTCGAATTCGGCGTTGGTTGCGTCTAATTGTTCTTTCAACGAGGCAGCTTTAGCGGAAGCCGCTTCTTGCTCTTGCACCGCCGTCTCGAGTTTCTGGCCCATATCCTTAAGTTGCTTGTCGCGTCGCTCGACACTTTTTTCTGCCTTACTCAACTGCAAAAGAAATAATTTTTTGAATAATACTAATTTACATAAATAAATTTAGTTATTTAAATATTTCGAGCAATAATCCTAAAAGATAAAACGAATTGCAAACACAAAAAAATTATTTACCTTATCGTTAAGATTACCAATGGTGAGTCCTCTATGTTCGATTTCCGATTTCAAGGAGGTGGACTCGTCATTCAGGTGGTCCACCAGTCGATTCTGTCGCACTGCGTTGTTTTCTGCTTCCTGAGTACATCAATGTTATTAGCTTTTACAATAAAAGTATTTATAAAATTAGTTGATTTCATAACCTCGTTTAGTGGATGATGATACTCTTCAGAGTGGGTAGTGGAGTGGTCTGATTTACCTCAAGCTGCTCATCCAGCTTAGCAATAGTCTCATCTGCTGCCGTGTTCTTCTGTTCCAAATCCTCTATGTAGCTCAGTGCGTTGTTCAATCTCAGCTTCACACTGTCCAGCTCACCCTGGAGTCGAGCTTTCTCCTTTTCGAACTTCTCCTTCTCTTTTACTGCTGATGTCGCTCCTCTAAGACATAATTATCATTAGATTCCATACCATTGTTTATTCCATGCATTGAATAACGAATGGCTAACTAGTCTGCATGGTTGCCCGCTGAGTTGTCCTGGTTTCGAATCCCAGCAGGAGATAATATTTACAATGTTTATACTGCACCCTATGGTGGATATCTTCATGTCTTTATGCCTTATTTCGGCGATGTTCCGTCTGGTAACGATATCCTGTAACCGTTCAGATGCTAATACCCCTATTAGTCTCCCCCTTTCTTTATAATACACTCTATCCATTATTCTTCATTCTTATTTATCAGTAAAAATTCTCTGTTAGACATAGGCTTTTCCATAAAAGCTTTTAATAAGACGGTACATGCATGGAAGATTTGCCCATACTCACCACGCTTGCCGGGCGGTGGACACTCGATAAGTGGTGGGTGTTGGATATGTTATACTTAGCTGGAACACTTAGACCACCTTCGATTCATTAAGTTGTTTCGAAGACGTTCTGGTGAGAGTTGAAAAATGTCTAGCCTGACCCGGTATGTGTATGATCGGATCGGTGGTATAGTCGCTAACCGTTTAGCTGCGGCGCTGTGGATCGCGGGTTCGATTCCCTCACGGGGCTAGTTTTTGTATGGACTACAAATAATTCTTAAATCCTAAGTAGTTCCGGGTCTGGGTGTTTGTCCATGTGCAATTTATGTATGTAAACTGCCTCCTACAGTGGAAGGTGACGTAAAAAAAACAGAAAACAGAAATATGACTCACATTCTTAGATAATTACAGATATTAACACGCTATCACTTCAACTTGTGCGTTGCTTAAATATTGTTATCAGCTGGTATTTGAACCTAGGACACATGGCTGCATGCGTATAGTACTTACCACTAATCACATTTATGATAGTACTCGAATGGAGCCTTGTCCGCTATGCCATAAACATTACACAAATTCCGTATGACGTCATTTTCTGCTAAAATCATACCGCGTTATTTTTCACACACAAGACATGACATTCGTTGTCGATGGCGATGTTCCGTTTGAAATGAAACTATAGAATGACGTTTCGGGTGCTTTACATCACCTATGGTCACAGGGGCACTGATGTTTGACATCCTGATGTGCAGACTGTGATCCTATTCTTGATAGCCCGAACCATTACACAAAATTTTAAAGACCACATATTACAAAAGAAGGAATCGGTGTTCCTGCCAAGGATGATTCGCGAGGCTATTGATATTAAAAAAAATTAGAATAGAGAAGGTGACTGGGTGCTACCATTTTCTTGGGATCCGGTAATTAATAAAATCAAATCCAAACCAAGCGCATACCAGTGCACGACCTCAGAATACCGTGAGCTCATTCTGCGTAGAGCGGACCAAACATTTTTAATCATAAAGCTGTCGGTAGCTGGGTTAATTATGACATCATTATGATTATTTTAATCGCGCTATAAAGCACCCGTAACGTTGGGATTGTAAAAATCCGTAAATAAAAGTTTAATTTCAAGTATGTAGTAGTATTCGCGTAAATTTAAGAAATCATTATACACAGCATGTTGAACAATAACGGCGTGACTTTATCAGGGAATGAGCGTCATACGTAATTGTTGTGACACAGTGGACCTTAAGAGAGCCTTTGACCTTAGGCTATAATATTTATCTTTGGGAATTTCTTTACGACAAATAGTGTGTAATCTGTAGTAATTCCCAAAGAGTTCATCGATTGAAAATACATATAATGAAATGAAACGACATAATCTACTGCTGGACATAGGTCTCTCCCGGAGAGGATTTGCCAAAAATAGATACGCTTGGCAGGATCTGAGTGCCATGCACCACGCACCTTATACGTTGCAGCCCGTCATCGAGCTAGCTGTGTATTTTGAGCTACTCACAATCAAAAAGCGTGTGTCGTAGGCCATCTGACAGAAGCATAATAATATATAAAATCCTACTGTTCATTAATATAATTTAATTTCGATATGACAGTAAATTGTTTATAAGAGCGTATGTGGAATAGTATCCCTGTCCCGGTTTAGGGTGTTAAACGTGGTAGAGCCAAGCGGCGGTTTTTGTTGCTGTTCGAATGGGCCGGGTCGACCGGGTTGGTACCACTGTCTCGCAGAATACCGGCGTGAAGTAGATGCGTCTTGAGCTTCTGCGTTTCGTATATACATACCCTTAAAGGCCGGCAAAGCACCTGCAGCACCTCTGGTGTTGCAGATGTAAGTGGGCGACGGTAATCACTTACCATCAGATGAACCACTTGCACGTGTGCCGCCTTTTCCATAAAAAAAGGCAGTGTGCAGTGCTTCGCAGTTTCCTTCTATTGTACTCGGTCCCACTCACGCACTGTCCAGACAATGAGGAGTGTTGCAAATTGCATTGGTGACCTTACTCACGTACGTTAAGAAGCATCGCTTTAAAAATATTGGCAAATTAAACTTTAGAACCGGGGTGTTTAATATCTTGAATATTAATCTCTTTGCTTCAGTACGTACATTACATGAAAATACATCGGAGTAATTTAGTGAGATGATATTATAATCTTATGAAAAGTAAATTACGTAAATCGTAACGGACGATATGAAATAATTTAAATAATTAGTTAAAATGTCACCCGATGGCAAATCATAGTTTTTTATAATAACGTAAAAATGTTGTTGCTTGAAGAAATTAATAAACGAACAGTTCTAAGCTAAATTACGTTCGGCGCCAACAGTACGCTGGGCGGATGGGTTAGTGAACACTTGTGATACATTTATGATATTAATGACTGGGTAACAGACATTTATGTGCGTTGTATATATGTTTGCCCCGGGTGGGATTCAAACCCGCAACTCTCTGCTTCGAAGGTAGGGAACCAACTAGGCTAGACTAGGGTTTGAGTTCAAATTCAGATGATTTTCCACCATCAGTATCGCCATAGCACGGTATTCTGTTCTATCTACTCCACAAAGATTAACAAAAGTTGTATTGCGTGCATTATTACAAACAAACTTACGCATCGTCATCGCCGGCACGTTTCCTCGCATCCAGCTCCTTCTCCAGCCTGTTCACAGTTTTCTTCATGGTCTCCAGGCTTTCGACGCTCGCTAGTTCGCGCGCGTGCATCGCGTCGGCCAGCGCCCTTGCTTCGTCTGTAGAAGAATCAGTGTGTGTATGAGGAGATGTTCCCGGCCGGCCGATTTCGATCACGGCGTTCACCTTTCCGTATACTTACGGCACGTTTGTCAACTGAGCTGTAGATCTTACAGTGCCGTAACTGCGCGCGAAAACACACAAGCACTCGCTCGTCTTTAGATTCCCATATCCGTAGTAAAGCAGGACCTGCTCAGCAGTCTGTTTTTTTTTTGATGGATAGAATATAGCTTTACGCATTCCCCGTTGCTGGCCGGGAGGTTCAGTAGTCAGGTTCGCGAACCAGTAACCCCGGCGGAGGTCACAGGCATGCAATAGAGCTCATAGAGTATACAATAGAATCGAACTCATACAATCTTTAACTAGAGTGGCAGCAAAGTGATCCCTATGCGTTTAATTAAAAAAAAACTAAAACTAAGCGGTGTCATTGACGTTGATCCTGTCACATAAGTTTATTTTACATGATTCCGTTGTATAATGTCTTATAGTATTTTGCTATAAGGAAAACAGAATAGAACCATATAAAGTAGAAGCCTGTAAGTGCCCACAGCTGGGCAAAGGCTTCCTTCTCAAATATCTCCAGTGCGTGTTGGGGACCTTCACATATCCACGAAATTATATTTTTTATGTTTTCGCAGACATGTAGGTTTCCTCACGATGTTTTCCTTCACCGCAGAGCACGTAGTAATTACAGCTCTTAAAATTGGTATTAACAATTTTAGTGGTGCCGGCACCGGGGATCGAACTCAGGTCACGGTCACTCGCGTTCCTTTATACTGCAGTGTGCGCCGTGACCACCAGGCCCCTTCACAAAAGTATCAATCAAATCACAATATACTTTATGACTTCTACGAGCTCTAGAATGTCTCTTATAAGTAACTTTAAAGGAAATAAACAAGTTCACTTTGGCCTCTAAGTTTTATTTTATAGTATGTACAATATATATATTGAAATAAAATATGTCAAATATTATATCATATATTATATTTTATTTCATAAATAAGTAGTTCTTCCTTATTGATGTTTAGATATAATTCAATATTTATAAAATTACCTATATCTTCTCCATGACTTCTCTGTTCAGCCTAAAGGCAGACTGGTAGAAAATGCCTCATGACCTTTTGTACCCTCATGTGCAAATTAAGTTTAAATAAATAAATATTTACCAATTTCAGACCTCAGCCGCTCGATAGTTTTCTGTGCCTCCGACAGCTCACTGATATAGTCTGATACGGTGTCGTCGAAACGGCCCAGCCTTGTCTATGAACACCGTAAAACACACTGAGTAACTTTAACATATACGAGTATATATCAACGATGGAATGGAGCAGCGTATCATGTCAATGTATTTGAGAAGGAGGTCTTTGCCCAGCTGTGGGCACTTACAGGCTGCTACTTTACTTTTTTTATTGACAACCCGGCGTGGTGAGTATGAGGAAATCTTTCATGAAATGAGTACTGGCTTAAGCTAGCGCTTTCATGGAGAGGCTTATGTTCAGCATCGGACAAAAATAGGATCGTGTTTGTAGTAGCACTGCAAAATCAATTTCCAAAAGCGGAACCAGTTCAAAGAGAGATGGACAACCCGCCGTAAGCAGCAAGCGCGATATAAAAGTATGCCTATCACCCACAGGGGTAGACAGAGACTAAGGAATTTTATTGGACATGACAAAGCACAGCCTGAGATTTTCAAAGCTTTAAAAATTTTTTCCCTTAGCTTTACTCTTACAAAAGGAGTGCCCGATTCTTACGTCACTATTGCTTGACCAAGATCGATTAGTGTAAATTTGCACAACTGCCTAATTATATCATGTTATCGCACGACAAGCTGCACGCAGTGGTGGTTATTCTGAACTCACCTTAAGATTATTGATTTGTTCTTTTTGAGTAACATTCTCTTCTTTGAGTTTATAGTAGGTGTCGTAAAGCTTTGTGTACACGTCGGCGTAGAGTTTCAGGCCCTCCGCTTCCCTGAGCTGTTCCAGCACCTATAATGATCAAGGATTTGTAATAAACCTTTTGTTGCGTTCAAGATAAAAAAATGTGCTAAATTGTTAGCTTAATTAATAATTGGTATGGTATTTGCATTATATATACTGCACGTATTGTACAAAATATGCAATCAACTAGTACCCAAATGTAAGTTAAAAATCAGTCGGACAGAGTACCAAATCCGTGCCTTAGAGTCTAAAGGCCATAACGCATCATGCAATGGACCCTAAACAATGGTACGAGTTTCGAGGTTGCGGTGGTAAGCATCTCCGGGAGGAGACTGCCTAAGGTTTGCTCGGAAAGTTGTTGTCTTACCACGGCATTATCCTATTAAATGAACCAACCAGGCCGTTTTTCCATCTAGGCGGCAAATGGTCGTAGAACCCCACATTAACCTAAACGTTTTACACCACTTAGCTGTTCTAGAGTAATACCAAACAAACAAATAGTACCTAAAATACCTTTTGTATCTAAAATTTAGGATGGAATATCGTAGAACCTAATAACATTAGATTAGATAAAATAGCTAGAGATAGAACAGCTCTGTTCGATTTGGACGATAACTTGCTTTCTGGTACAATATTTATAAATTAGGTATAACTTATAAAGAGGTTGGAATTTCTTTTGTAACTAGATCCAGAAAAGGTTGAGAACCACCAGGAGAATCCCGGTTTTTTGTTTTTAATATTTGTCTGTTCGGGTAAATCTTGTAAAGGGCAGAACCGATTTTGAAAGATTTCATTTTATGGGAAGCTACTTGACTTTGTAGGCAGTGATTTAGGTAAATTATTACTCTGACAATATTTTGGTAAGAAGCAACATCCTGGCCCGCCCACCTTCAGTGTGGCCCGATGACCAAAATTTTGGAGACCCCTGCGTTTCCTTATTCAGGAGCTCTCTATTACAGTTTTACTCGAATAATATGACAACGCTCTTATCTAATCTTAATATGAACGAGATATTTCCGGAAACTATAGCTTTTTTATGTACTCGGCGTAAATAAAATAAGCTATAGTTAAACAACCAGATAAATAACTTATCGATGCTGAAGCTGAATTTTAATTTTTTATTTTGTTTTATATTTATATAGGAAGACCTTCTGCCATGATGTTCTCCTACCTGATATCGACCACGGCGACAACTTTCGAATACTAACGGCAGTTGTCAACTGTGCAGGAAATGTTATAGTGCCGTAAATGTACGTGCAAACACAAGTGCACTCACTCTGCTCTAACTTCCAATATCCCTTGTTACGTATATGCGATATCGGAGAAATGGTCAGATCAACTGTTAGAGACAGGGGACGTAACATAGAACGACTAGACACGAAAACTAATTATATGTGTGATGTGGTGTATAAATACCAGTGACCAAGATCTCAGCAGTCAAATATATTAACTAGTAAACCTCAATGACTGACGAGGATGCAAACTGTTTGAGAGTGTGCGCCTTTATCAATCTTACTTATTCCCATTCTGTAGCGTAATTCTAGTTTTACATAGGTGCATACAAGAATATTAAAAAAAAAAAAGATACTAGCAATGTTATTTATTAAGTAACATTACTAATATACCTTAACCCTCCAACTAAGCATTAGAGCTTGTATTTGGAGTGGTTCAAGACCATAGTCGAATGGCGGGAACGAACGTACGACGTCCTCGTAATTATTTAATTTAACAGTTTATGTACACACACATACAATTTGCAACTAAAGAACGAGCATGACGTTTTTTTAAAAAAGCACAGCTTAAATAATTTTTAATCTCTAATAGTTGGATAGCCTAAAAACAGAAAAATATTTAGTGTGCATTGCACATTATTTTAGACTTCCCGTGGTATGTAACTCAATGGGTGCGATTTAATTACATATAGCGTTCTCGTGCCGGCACCATTAAATCGTTTTCAAGTTCAGTATTTATCGCGTAAAGCAGTGAAAGAAACTATAATGACGAAATCTGCCCTGAAACAGCATTCCGGAATTTCGGACTTCAAAAACCATCTCAATAATGAGAGGCTTTTGTACAGATATCATCAACAACTTTATACGCCACTGCAGCTTTGTCTGTTGCTGGAAAAAAAAAAACATTGTGCTGGTACAAACAAACCACCTTTTCGAACTCTTTTTCGGCTTCTGTCGTTTCCGAGCCGATAGCGATGGGTGTTCCGAAGTTATCATCCTCGTCAACAGGTTCCATATTCAATTAAAAACTAAATAATTAACAATAACACATAAAACTTTGATAATGATTATAAAAGCAAAACAAAAGTCGCGTCTAAAAATACTCAGAACGAATGTTTAACGTTGCCATGGTAACAGCGTCCCTTCCACAGGTACAATATTTTTCAGAGAAATGTGCTAATAAAATAATTTACCATAGAATAAGAACGTAGTGTTCTGTTTTAGTTTTTTATTCTATGACTATAACGTTTTTTTTACATTGTAAATAAAGGTTCGTGGCGTTCCTTAATTCCGAAGATGCCATCTTCGATGGATATTATACAACTATTTCTAAGTAATTAGAATTTATCTGTACTAATATAAAACCTTTGTATGTGTGTACGTATGTTTGAACAGATAGAATTGAACAGCAATTTCATGGATTTTAATCCAACTTTTGCAAATGCTACCTATGGTTAAAAAGTGCAAAAGGCAAAAAAAGCTATACGAGTATGTATTATTATTTCATAGAACATGAGCTACCGAGTTTCGCTCGTTGTCTTTCAATTTTGCCGTGGGAATGTGATAACTCTCCGCAGGATGAAATGGTAGTAACGAAATTTGGAAGAGATGGTGAAAATGGCATAGGATACACTTTGATTTCATCGCGTTTAAATTTAGTTTTTTAAGTTCCCATCGTTTCGAGTGCTTTACAACATCATTGTATAAAAAAATACCCATGTAGACAGATACTTCAAGGGTGAATCACACCACCATCTCAGTTGGCTACTGTTAGAAAATCTTTGTTTCAGAGAGCACACGGGATCTGTGACAGTAAGCCAAGTGGGTCACCGAGCTCCGGCATGTGAAGCAAGTGCTGCAGGACTACAAGCTTCGGGTTCCGCGCCTACGTCACAAGGACCGCGTGAAGCCAGCCACAATCGAGCGAGTGCCTGCTGTATTACTGTGTGCCAGAGGCGTTACGGTCATGACTGTAAAGATCTGTGCGGAAAACCGATTCCTGGTAAGGATTATTTGCAAGACTATAGAAATCAAAAACATCCTAATGTTAATAGAGAAGAACGACCTCATGATACTATGAACGCCTTCTGCGTACATCGGACCAAATTTAGTAATTAAAAGCTGAAGCCAGCCCGAGCAACACCTCAGTCCCTCTGTCGCCAAGTGAGTTGTAAAGAACGCGAAACTTCGGAAATATTAATAAGTAAAATGAAACGTGATAAAATCCGTGAGTAATAGTTTAATTTACTTTTACGTACAATTGATATTTGGTGGTCTAGAAACGGTGGAATATTTACAGGCTGCTACTTAATTTTATTATTTACTCAAGTCCAGTAGTAAGCCGAGATAGGAGATGGTTTAGATAGTCCAAATCCTGAATCTAATATAATTTATTATTAATGTAACGTATTAATATAATAAAACCTTTGTGGAAAGGTACCATTAAACAACCATGCGTGACAATAACGGCATACCCATCCGATGGGAGAGATCTGTATGCAGTAAGGGTCTTTTGTTCTTCCTCGGCAGGGATGAAGTAGTAAGTATTTATGTAATAAAATATTAACTTATACAGGACATCTGACAATGGATGCATTAAAAATGTTCACGACCATATATAACCATCAATACCGGTTTCTCGCGATACCTCTTAAGCAAGAAAGCAGGAAGTGAAGTGGTCCTTACTCTTTGGTAGTGATTACATTTATAAAGTATAATTATTAATCAGGAACTGATTTAATTGGCATGTCTTCACTAATACCTATTGTTTAAAATAGTGATAATGGGAACGTGACACACACTTTGAGATTTTTATGTGTATGCACACTTAGCTCTATGTGGTTTACTTACAACTTGTAACACTCCTAAATCCCTCTCAAGTATTGAGAGGAGACCTTTGCCTATCACACGCTGCTACTTTACCTTTTAAAATTATAAGTGCTTTAGGCGCAACATCCTGCATCAAAATCAGTGAACGACACTGAGCCATCACGCTCGTGTCTGTGACGCTGAATCGGGTAAACTCGGCTCCAGTCGACTTTTCTGTCACGCACAGGCATTTTTTTTACCTTATTATATTTTGCAGTGGACTGTTGATATGCTGAAGAAGAATTAGAAGAAGTACGTCAACCACAAGTGATATACCAGAGCTGAAGAATGTGTGTGTTGACACGTTGTTGTGTGTTGAAACGAGGGTTGAAATTTTCACAAATATGTGTTATTATGACGGATGTCCTGACAAATAAAAATAATTATAATTAAGGAGTCCCCATACAATAAACTTGTTTTTTTTGTTTTTGCTCTATCGTAAAAATGAGACTGGTAAATTAAAGCATAACAACTACTAACAAAAACCGAACTTGCCGGTTTTTCCGCATCACTAATGTGAGAGGAAACATAATATTTTCCTAGAACTTGGCATGGGAAAAGTTGAGTCGACAATATCGAGTGTCGCTTGCCTTAACTTAGCACAAATTCCATTCCTTTCCGAGTTTTCCTTGTCGCGTTAAGTAATTAATGTACGACTAGTCATTAAGTCATTAAGTCATTACTAAGTTAAAAAAATCATTGTTGCAATCCTGTGTGATAGTATGATATCGATAATCTTATTTCGATCGCAGTTCCTTAGCGGTTAAAGCCTTGCTAATGGAGTTTCATGTTCGATCCATTGGAGTAAAAACTTGTAGCTCACATTTAATTGGTTTACGTGTATTTTTATAAATTATTGTATTGATAAAATCATCGACAACAACAACAATGACGGTGAGAAGAACACCGTGGGGTTTCAGGCATAACCGGTTCGTTGCCCACGCGACGAAAAAAAAAGGTTATAGAGTACCTGTATATTTACAGGCTGTGAAACATTGCATCTTAGTCCTTAAACGCACGCATCTGAAGTCAGCGGGGAAGTGTTGTTATGGTTGCTTTACACTGCTCTCCAGCCGAGGTGGTGACGCGGGGGTAGTCGATGTTGCTATACGCCATTCTCCCTATCCTCATTCTAGTGGAAAATACCCGTTTGGTTTATATACGAAGAAACTAATGCTAGACCTTCGCAACTATATGGTCACGTACCATTAAAATCATCTGTATATACCGTCATCAAAATCTCAACGCATCGACAGTAATTGTAAAAGTACCCGCTTCCTCATTACACCACAATTAGAGAGGTCAGGGGTCCGCCAATTACTGCGTACTCCTCGACCCACCTGACTTCCGACTACTCGCCTCTCCCTCATTGAGCCGCTGACAATTCTATATTTCTTTCTTTCACGTACTCCGTAACCATTTGTTTCTCTCTCTAACATCCACATTCGTCTCCACGTTCTCTAACGTCCCGCAAGAGACTACGTAGAAAATTAGGTAAGAACGACGCTGCGGGATGGAACGACATTTGCTTCGGCCATCCTCGAGTCTCATTGGCTCTTTCCACCACGACTCTATGGCCTGCCTGTATCTTCTCTATAATTCTTATGTTCCGTAATCCTTCCATATATATTACTTATGGACGTATTTTTATCGTATGACGTAAATATGGAAAGAAATATTTAGATGTTTGTGACTAAAATAATCATATAACTTTTTGGATAATCCCGAACACAATTTTTTTAGTAAATACGTAACACAGATATGTTTTGTGGCTGTTCGGATTCCTCGGTTCGCGAATCCGGCTCGCACTTGGCCGATCTTTCATTAAATTAATCGACACGCTGTGATTACTTTTTTTATGAATGAAAATTCTAGAATCATTTGGCACAAAGCGGTCGACACAATCGGAGCGAACAAAAAACTAATTCATTCAAAGGTCATTTAAAGTGTTTATATTAAAGGTTAGTTAGAGCAGTCTAAATCGGTTATCAAAAGCAAGGTTTTATATCACTAAAAGCTAAAAGTTAATTATAAATGTATTTATAAACATTTTACCTTAAATTATATTTCGTTCTGTTTATTATTTACATGCGGCGTTTACCCATAATTGGTTGTGCTCTAAGTTATATTTGTTTATTCCTATTTTCCGAAAATTTTATATCAGTGTAACAACTGTTGGTAAACCTAAAATAAATAAATAAATAAAAATCATTGTCTGTTCCTTGCGGATGCAAATTACATTTACCAAGAGGAGACATACATACATACATAGATATATTCACGCCTTGTTCCCAACGGTGTAGTCAGAGACAATCTTCTTCCACTTGCTACGGTCCTGACATACGTTTTTCGCTTCTCTCATTTTCATCAATCTTCGCATGCATGCTCGTTGGTTTAGAGTACTCTTGACCTGGCGTTTTTCCAGAACGTCTCTGATTTGTTCGTGAAATGTTCGCCTAGGTCTTCCTCTCCCAACTCTACCATTTACACTCGCCTCATATATTTGTTTCGTCAACCTGCTTTCATTCATCCTCTCCATATGTCCAAACCAGCTCAGCATCCCTTTCTCAATTCATGTCACTACATCGTCTTTCACGCCACAACGCTCTCTGATCACATTATTTCGAACCCTGTCAGTTATCTTCACACCAATCATACTTGTTAACGCTCTCATTTCTACTGCATTTTTCCTGCTTTCATGCCTCTTCTGCCATAGCCAGCTTTCGCTACCATATGTTAGTGTTGGTACCAATACCCCTCTATGCACAGCCAAATGAGCTTTGTGAGATATCGCCTGGCTGTTCATAAATGTATGCAATGCCCCATTCACCATATTACTTGCCATCGCGCTACTTTCAATGTCACATTCGTACCTTCCATCTTTCGTAATCATTGTTCCCAAGTAAACAAACTCATTTACTTGCTCTCAACTATCTTCCCTAATCTTGATACATACTTCCGTCATCCTCTCCGCTCTTTCAAACACTTCTCCTTTGTTTACTTTACTTTAATTTACTTTCATTCCCTTTCTTTCAAGTGCCCCATTCATTATTGTCATCATTGCCTGCACTTCCTCAGCCAAAGACGCAAGTGAGACTTGATCGTCGGTGTAGAGCAAACATTTAACAAGCAACTTATTCATTCTTAGTCCACAATCACTCTCCTTCAAATCCAACCAAATATCCATGACTATATTGAATAACCATGGGGATGCTACACAGCCCTGTCTAACACCTTTATGGATATCAAACCATACTGACTCTCCATAAGGAGATATCTCCATAAGTCCTTAGAACAGACACGCACTCGTAACCTTCTTTGTTTGGAATTGGTTGGTTGCTTAGTTTGTTTGTTTGTTTAAACTGATGGTAGACTCCTCCCCTGCCTAGAAGTGGAATGTACAGGTACCACACTCTTAGCCTTTTCCACCGTCCAACAGCAGTGCAGTTACTGATATGTTTGAAAGGCACAGGAGAGCCAGTATAATTACGAGCTGCAAGGCGTTCCATCTTATTCCTCAGGGTTGACAACGCATCTGTAACATTCTTCAATTAAAATTGTGTGCAGGTGTCCATGGGCTGCGGTATCCTCAACTACTGCTGTATTATCTACTGCAGTAGCCACGGAGAATCAGGTTGATTTTTGGCTCGTTTTTCACTCCGATCCAATTAAAAAAAAAGGTGTACATGGGCCGGAGTAACCGCTTACCATCAGGTGAGCTAGTTTACAAGCCAGCTGCTGGTTATTTCTAATATTTAAAAAAAATATATTTAAAAAAAAAAAAAAATTTTACCTTTCTGGCACTTGTTTTATTAGACAACACTATCGACTTAAATTTATAAAGCATTCTGAAGTAACGTATTCTCTAAACATAGGTGTACGGTCATAAATCATTAAAACATTTATTATGAATTCATAGTTCCAACTTCCTAAGGTCATTGCTAAAGTAACAAGATGCGGGAAACCGAAGATCGGGTTCAAAGCCGTGCCTTGACACAAGTCTATTTGCATCCACGCCTCGTTGACCAAACCTTTGATGCGTTTCTGCAAAGAATTAACCCCTTGGAGGTCAAGGAATACGTATAATTTTAAAACTAAATAAAACCACATAAATTATGGAAAATTTGGCTTATTCTTTGTGTCTTAAGTCATGTGCTTAAAGTAATAAACATACAAACAGACACAGGCATTCAAGTTAAAAATGGTTCTTAAAGTTCTGCCCTAACATTATATTTGAAAAAACCTGTAATGAATATATAAAAGCCAGTACCTGTGATTTTATTTATATCATTAGTCTCTTTGTTATGGATGAGAACCTGGCTGATGTGGTTCCTCGTTCAAAAGTTCCCGTGTCTCTGACACCGCATCCGACCCCTCCTTCGATAACATCGCGCATCATTTTGTATTCCGTGAAGTTAGTGCTGTTAGCCGTTTTTAGCTTTTACAGCTTCACCGGATGTTGCGCATGCGTCCTTGAGGCCGCAGGCGTTTTTTGATTAGCTGTACTAACGTACCTCTACTGTTTATCTTTATTCGTTAAGTGACCTACAGACCGTCCAAGAGATGTTCGGACCTCGTCTAGGACGGTCGAATGTTATCGATCTTTCAGGGCGGTGTGAATTGTTTACACCTAAACTGTGTTATGTGGTGTTCGCGTCTCATTGTATTGTAGTCGCGCCTACCACTGTAAACGTTTTTAACGTGGTAGAGCCAAGCAGCGGCTTTTGCTGCTACTCGAATGGGCCGTCTCGACCGGATTGGTACCACGGCTTCGCAGAATACCGGCGTGAGGTAGGGGCATCTTGTGCTTCTGCGTTTCGTTCGGTGAGTGAGGTAACCGGAGGCAGGGGGAGTCCCTCCCAATACCCCTTCTCATCCTCCCTTCTATCTCCCAAATACCCTTAAAGACCGGCAACGCTACTGCAGTACCTCTGGTGTTGCAGATGTACGTGGGCGACGGTAATCAGTTACCATCAGGTGAACCGTTTGCTCGTTTGCCGCCTTTCCCATAAAAAAAAAGAGGTCGCTACTCTTCAGCAATTCGTATTAAATAAGATTATTCCGCTACATGACAGAAATCACTAATTCACACACAAAAAAACATATTTTTCGGCGATATCCATTAAATGAATGAACGAAACCTACGGGATCAAATAAGGTGCCAGATTCACTAATGCAACCACTTCAAAAAAATACTTAGTGGTACATTATCAGTACACAGTACACTTTAAACAAGAAGTGATAAAGAATAGAATCACTCATTCATTAGATGAAACGAAAAATAATATTTACCAAATGTTCTTTTGTTGAGAATCCTGTTACATTTTTATGATTAAAAAATTACTTTAATTTTTATCAGGAAGCTCAAAATAGTAAAAACGAGTTAAGAGTTTTTTTATTAAAACAATCTGAATCTGAATTAAATTCAAATAAATCACTTATTGAATACTTGAATTATTATCGATAAGTTACGACAGAAAATAATACCTGAGAAAGATAATATCACCTATTTAGTATAGTAGGTTATAGAACATCAAAGTGACCCCTGAGGACTTAGGCATACCCTTGCAGCTCGTAATTATATTTGTTCTGTACCTTTTAAACCGGAACGCAACAGTAATTGCACTTCAGTTTGGTGACAGAAGTGGTAAGAGTGTGGTACCTACCCACGCGACTCCTAGGCAGAGTAGGACTCTACCGCCTGTTAAACGGTGCACACATCGTATTTCAGCTGCTAGGACTGGGCCATTGCGATCCACCCTAAGCACATAGGTCCTTATATTATGCCGTTGCTTAATCAAGCGATAATCACGCGGAATGGAGGCCAATTGTGGGCTCAAGGGCTATTTTGGGATTTGCAAAACAACAAATGTAAGGTTGTAGTGCCTAGCTAGCGAGTAGTTTTTTTTTGTATCTTTTTTTTCTGCGGGGGAAAGGCGCTAACACCTGCCAGTCGCCGAAGGCGATGACTAGTTATGACAGGATCAACATTGAAGTTGCCGGACCTACTGAAACCCCCGCGGTAGATACGCTGTAGGTCCGCTGGCAATATTCTTTATTATTTCTCAGATACGCAGGTTTCCTCATTTAAAATTGCTATTAGCAAGCCGAGTGGTGCCGGCACCGGGGATCTAACCCAGGTCACTCGCGCTCTATAAAGCTAAAGTGAGCGCCCTGACCAATAGGCTACCAACTTTATGGAATTATGGATAATAATATATAATATAACAACTTCCTTACATTCTTCCTACATTTAAGTAAATTCTAATAGAAAATAAATTCACACTCAGTGTCCTGCTCCTGTATCTTATGGTTATTATTCTTCGTTCTTCTTATGTGTTATTATCTTTTAACTCTTTAATGTATCTACACATGCAGCCGAATCCGAATATGTAACAAAATACCAAATGACATCAAGACACGTGATAATAGTTTATTCCAAAAAATTATAATTAAAATTTTTAATAAAATTAATTTTTATAACATCAATGATTTTATTGATATGAAAATGTAATTGTACTATTATTACGTGTTTAAATTTAATGTTAATATTACTGTATTGACCATGTTCATTAATTTTAATATTAGTTAATTTAAACATACACTTGACATTTTAATATAATCAAAATTCGCATGCTATTTATAAATATATAGCAAAACAAGTCAGCAACATTCTCATATGAATGAAGATTTATCTTATCTTGAACGTAACGAATATGGTCGGTAAGTGTCTGGAAACCCCAAAGATATTTGTTATACACAATTCAAACCTATAGTTATTTTCAAATATGGCTTAGAAGTTTGATTGTATTCGGTGAAATGGGAGCGAAAGCATTCAAAAATATAGCATTAAGAACTTGTTCCAACAAATATTTACATCGAGATAATATATGTATTAAGACACGTTTCGAAGTAATTATGACTTGTTAATATGTGCGCCGTTTTGCGGGTGGCGATGAAGTATTGATTAATTCCGACTCAATCTGCGGTTAAATGCGTGGACAATAATTTAGATTTGTGAGCTTGTACCTACGACTAAAACGATTCAATCCAAAATAAGATTGAAAATATTGTCTGACGTGCATTTTCATCGCGGTGACAAATTTCAGAAGGAACATCTGGCGCTTAGTGTATCTCCTGTCATGGATGGGTTGTCTATCTTATATCCGTTAGAACACTTGAGTGTACACATCGAGGAATGTAATGCAATGCTTTTCTAATTACACCTAATGCACTAGGCTGAAGTTTACAGTTGTTTTCCAAGATAATTGTGAAAAAGATCCAGCAGTGAATTTTGAAATTGAAATCACAGTAGAGTTTCCACCAAACTAGAGTTTTAACTGTTTACACTATTAACGGATATTCAAATAATAGATGCGAAATTTAAATAAAGAATACACATGGTCAAATCGTTTAAGCAAACATTGGCCAAACCGTGCTTGTTCCTAGTATTGTTTTAATGTCGTCAAATGGTGCCGTTTACTTAGGTCCTTTTCACACACACACTGTTTTCGTATAAACGGCGACCGTTCACACGGGCGTAGACGCGCACGGTTTCTTGTGCCTGTGCCGTCCGTGAATTTATTACTTACAAGAAAATCTTAATTTTATTGTTTTTATGCCGACGCTATTTGCGACATGACAGCAGAATAAAAAAAAGGAAGGTGTTGGATTAATCCCTTCCATGCAAAAAGGAAGCGTTTAGGTGATTTTTATGCTGAATACTACGATCTCCGAGAACACCAAGAAGAGTCACGATGGTGTGCACACAGGCGCACTGTGTCCGCATTAGACCACTACACACGCGACTGCCGTGGAAATGCACGGCAAAATCGCAACTACGGCACGTTCGCGGTATCGTGTGATGAATGCTCGTATGGTGATGTACCGTTTATACGGAAACCGTGTGTGTGAAGAGGACGCTTTACGTATAGAGTGTGTTTATTTAAAATAATGTTCACTGGAATCGAGCATCGGAAGTTAGAGGGAAAACCATCCATATTAATTTGAAGTAAATAAACTACTTATTGTTCCATGGTACATACAGATGTGTTATATTTTGAATAACCATTCCTACTTTTCACATCAGCGATTGTGGGTGGAGTGGATACACTACGCCGGACAAATTTTTCCACGTAGACAAAAAAAAATTGACTGCAAGTTTTTTTTTTAAAGAAAAGGAGGCTAACGACTGATTAATACCGCTGATCTACAATACGAGAGGATTTGCAGGCGCGTTTAATAAGCCTAATATCTATGAGGTAAAATAAAAAAAAAGGAAGTAAGGATAGGTACGAAATATTATTTCCAAGACGTGTGAAGTCCGCCACTGGAGCAGCGCAGCGGACCCTTTCTGGCTTCAAAAACTCTGCGACACTTAAGAAGGAGGCTCTATGTCCAGCTGTGAGCTTTACTTTTTACTTTTTATTCGGGTACGTTCATGTTAGACTTAAAGATCTCACTCGTGGAACCATAGACTTTTTATATTCAAATACAAATTCAACTTTATGGACAGGCATAAAATTATATAGACAACAAACTGATCTCTTAAGGTTTTTCTTTTAGACCTTGAAGACGAGGTGCGTTGAGACATAAAACTCAGTTTCAGTTTTAGAACGCAATCATAAAACCATGAGACCTTGTTTAAAAGTTGATTCATCTAATCAGGTCATAACATAAAGAAAATGACCAGAAAAGATGAAACTCAACATGTATAACATACAAAATATATGACTTATAAGGACGTGTTTTACAATTTTTTTTTGCATATTCAAATGCTCATAATTTTTATTATCGGTGAGTTTTCATAAATCATTGAACAAGGAAGTACTTGTATTGTACAAGACGGAAGTTCCAAATCACCAATAATTTGCTCTTCATTGTATCAGCATTATCATTTAAGCTAATATTAAAACCATTCAAACTTGTGATATTTGTCTTGTCAACTTATTGTAATTCTAAGATCGATTGCAAAATAATATTAATAATTTTAGATTCGTAATTTTCTATGTTAAGATTGAAATGGTTTTCATAACATTAATAATGTGTGGCTTAGTGGTTAGCGTATCTGACTCATGAGTCATGGGTTCTAGTCTAGGTTCAAATCTGGACCGAAGTCAAAATTTTGCATTGCATCTGACCAATCCACTGATCTTATCACATTGGTTCCAAAGCTTAGCGATTTTAGAAAGTCCTCCTCTTAGAACCTATGTCCTTATGAAATCTGTGGCCAACAGTGGTTTATCAACAGGTCGATGAAGACGAAGCGTCCGCTACGCTGCTCAGGTGCGCTATTACACAGACATGCATGTTTCCATCAATCCTCATTTACCGCCGAATCTTTGGTAACTTCAGCACTTAAAATTGCTATTAGCACAATTCTAGTGGTGCCGGTATTTAAGAACGAATCCTGGTCGTACAAAACGACCCTTAGACAAATACATAAATTTCCTAACAATCCATTTACAAATTACGAAGTTATCGAACATCATATTAATTGGTGGGGTCGGTTCGACCGGGGAAGTACCACGATCTCCATCGACCTGTCTTTACTCTGCAATATTGGTATAAGGTATAAGGGTACTGAGTTATGAGAGTCTAGATAAGTAAATATTTAATAAACATAGTGTATGGTTAGTCATCAATTACGAACGAGGAATTCTTACCTCTGCAAAACTGTACTGTACTATTTGCTCATGTGCTACTTTATATAGACGTCACTCAAGCGTGAGTAGGAATCTCGCCGTGAGGGTTCCGGACCACTACAATACTATAATATCATTCGACTTGCTGAATATAACCCTAGTGTTAGTAAATCTTAATAACAGAGTTGTTTGTATCCGTATTAAGAGGTCGTGACCAAAACAAAGTGAAGTTCCATAACGGTTCTGTTAATACCGCAGTACTCCAATACCCTAAAAAGAAAACGAAGCTAATAAAATTAGTTAAAAAAAGACTCGGCAGTAGGAAAGGCTAGTAAAGTTAAATATTACGTCTGAAGGTCTGAAGCAATTGTCAGGGAATGGTGCGCGCTCTTTGTTCTTACAACTAATTGCCAAGGATGCAGGCAGAGATGGATTAGAGTGGCTAATTTATAAGCGAATTTAATGTAGATAAGCGTAAAGTGACTTTGTCCGCATTGGTTTATGATTTAAAATGCGATGGATTGATACTTTTAAAATAGTATCACCGTATAAATATCCCATAAAAATTCTGATGTAGGGAAGATTACGCCACGGTGTTCCGACGTGGCGACGAAATAGATTTTTTTATTTCTCTGACATGAAGGTTTCCGCGCGATGTTTTTCCTTCATCGTCGAATACGTGTTTTATGCTTTTATGGTCGAAGGCACGAGCTGCCTTTGATAAGCTTAATTTGAAGAAAAGTAATCTGTAACGAGCAACATGGCTGTCCGATAGCGTAGATGGCAGTGACCTTGCCTTCGAAGTTGAGTTGGCTCAATATCAATCCCACTAGGGGCACACATTCGTACGTTGAATATAAAAGTTAGCATCCGAGTCATATATAATCCGTGTGCCGTCGAAAGTAAAGAATAGCGGCAACCATGTCTTACCATGAGTGTCGTGTCGTAAATGGCGAATAATGGTCAAAAAGTCCATGCATCATCTGTACGGTATTACCGTGTGATGGGGGTATAAGAGAATCTGCCATCCCGTCTCGCCCCGAGGATGTCGTAAAAGTAAACAGAGGGAAATGTTTTATATTAGGAGGTGAGCAGCGGCATATTCCTGCATTATAACATAAAATAAAAAATAACTAAGGTTGCCAAAAAGATAAAAAAATATAATTTGTTTCAAGGGTTACCGAAGAAAATGTTACACGTGTTCGGCACATACATACGGATATCATAGAAACATAATTGTCAAAATAACGTAGTTTCAATTTTCTTTTAAAATTATTCACGACAGCGGTACAGCACGGGTCCTTGACATCAAGTACGTGTCGAGCTTCCGTTTCACACTTAAATTACACTAAAATCTCACTTAAATTACAGGGTATTATTGAAAAAGATTTATTATTGCAGGGGAATGGGGACACGTCATCTTCACTCGACACATGTCATCCCCGACTACTGGGCCACTTAAAATTATTTAAAAGAAATTTCAATTACACACAGCTGGCACTGGTGTATTTGCATTACCAGACGCTACACGCACCATTTTTTAAGGTTCCGTACGGAGTTTTAGTGGAAATGATGATGATGCATTAGATTATGGCGGATATCCACACTAATTATAAAAAAACATTAATTAATAATTATTGTTTTTTGGTATTTTATATTCACGTACGCACTGTACTACACACTCTAATCCCACGAGGATTGCCAGGGTTCGCCATCCGCAAGGCATTGGAGTAAGGCAGACAAGCACTCAGAAGCACCAGCACCAGCCCTACCAGCCCTTAACGAAGGATCTAGATCTAGAGGGTAGGAAGAGCTGCTTTTTGTTGTACCAACACTTTTCTCACCCAGCGGTGATTGTCTCCGCCAGAGTCGCTTTCAGGGAATGGAAAACCAAAATAAACACAGGTTGATGGTACTTAAGTTCACACAACCGAAAAGTCTCGGTATCGGTATATCGGTATTTTTAGCTCATTATGCTTCTGATCGACCGGGGAAACCCCGACCATGACTGTTGCTCTGTCACTACCCCACAAAAACTTCATTTATTCCACTCAAATGCAATTAAAAATAGTTTACAGTTGAAGAATTTATACAGTGTTACCATGCCCTTTTGCATAAGTGTGTTCCAAACAAAAGAAATATATAAAAAAAAATTGTGATACATTTTTTTTTTGCAAGCAAGCGGTTCTCCTGAACGACCGAAAAAGACCTCATTTAACGTTGACTGCAAATAAATCTTGCAAAAAGTAGACATTTAAAACTAGATATCGCGTTCTGTGAGGCAATTTCTTAGACTCCTAACCTATTCACCTTCAATTTATATTCTTCTCAACATTTTTTTACATTTTTTATATCGGAGTGGAGGCAAACGAGCAAGTTCACCGAATGGTAAGTGATTACCGTCGCCCACGAACATCTGCAACACCAGAGGTGCGATGCCGGCTTTTAAGGATATTTGGGAGATGGGAGGGAGGATGAGGAGAGGGATAGGGAGGGGAGTGGGCCTCCGGTTACCTCACTCACCGAACGAAACGCAGGATCAAGAGATGCCTCTACTTCACCCCGGTATTACCTATGTATTTTTGAATGCATTTAACTTTCACGAATTTTGATAAAACTGTTTAGGCTTCCGTACTTTCCGAAACTTTTTATTGAGTCTACGCTGTCTGTCCGTCCGTTTGTCCTACCATTAAAGAGCTGTATATTTTGAACCGTATTTTGAAGCCGTGGTAACCTAGTGGTCAGGGCGCTCACTTTAATGTCATAGAGTGTGAGTGACCTGGGTTCGATCACTGGTGCCGGCACCACTAAAATTGTTAAAACAATTTTAAGTGCTGTATTTACCACATGCTCAATGGTGAAGGAAAACATCGTGAGGAAACCTGTATGTCTGAGAAATAATAATTATTATTTCGAGGATATGTGAAGCCCGCCAACCCGCACTGAAGCAACGTGGCGGGCCCTTCCCGGCTCCTAAACCTTCTCTGATACTCGTATTTGAGAAGGAGACCTTTGCCCAGCTGTGGGCACTTACAGGCTGTTACTTTACTTTTTTTTTATATTTTGAACCATAATCGATAGCTGGTTAATGTTTTCATAGATAATATTTTTAAGGTGGGTATCTAACCTACATTACATTACCATCATTATCATCATCATCATCATCATCATCATAACATTTTGTATGATTGGATGTTTGTAGTTCATTCACGTTATTGTAGGTACAAATTGGGAACAGAGGTAAATATTGCCATAGACTAAGGAAATCGTTCTGCTTCGATCACGGGTTCTGTAGAGACATTTAAGAACACACGAACCAAACTTAACAACATGGCGCACATACTAGTGTGAAACGCTGAACATTAAAGCTAACCCTTCAAGTTTTTCTGCGCGATCTTCGCCGCATTTTCTGTCATGGCCCAAGACGTTCACGCGGCGGACTGCATTTGGGAAATCCCTGTCTACATTTAACGACATGTTTTTCTCGTGGAGGTGATCGGGAAGTGTCGCAGAGATTAGTCACCAGATGAGACAAAAGAGTTCACTGTAAAAAGGTCAAGAGACCTTTCACGCATAAAAAATGCGTCACTTTATTGTGTATTTTATTTGTGTTTCAACTCAGTATCGTTCAATTTTATTAATGAAAACATCGTGTGAAATATTCATTCGGCATTATAGTAATTATCTATAGGAAAGACTATTTAATGAATGCTCAATTACTTACATTTGTGAAGGAGGCCTATGCCCAACAGTGGGCACAGGATGTTACTTTACTTTATGTAATTGTATTTTTTATTTAATTTTCGAATATATTCGAATCCTCTTATTCCCGATTCCGATGCAATTTTTTAACTGCTTTCTCTTCTGAAACTCATTATCCTATTTTGATGTAACTCAGCACAGATAGTCTACATAGTGTGAACAGAGCGTATATTAATTTTCATGCCTCCATCTATAATATTTAAATAAATGTTTATATGTCCACGTGGACACTAATTAGCTAACCCACTGCGTGACTTAGTGTTTGGCATACTTAACTACTGGGATATGGGTGCTGGATTCGAACTCAAAGTCAAACTTTGTGCCAAACCACAAGTTAATGGTTTTTTGGTCGTGTTGTGTTGTCTCGTGTCTCCGACACAGCATCTTATTCATGCAGATTGAAGCATTTGTCGCATATGCGTTACATTAGATACGGGAAGGTAAAGGCGAGTGAGTGCAACGGGTTGACAATAAATACAGAATGGGTGTTGTGTTATTGACATTTATTGGTTACTAATAGTGTGTGTGTGAGAGAGAGAGAGGGAGAGAGTATACATTGTATTATACATCAAAAATATACATAAGTAAATGATTTCATTAATGGTAGTACAATAACTTTTTTTCATTAAGGCCGCCCGCCTTATCGCTTAAAACGATTTCTTCCATGCAATCTTTGGATGGACAGGATTGACCTCACTCACCACTCTGGGCAAGCGGGTTGGTGAGTGAAATGACGGCGCCATTACCAATCTGCGGAATTTGGGTTAGGCAAAATCAGATGGATATTCACGGTCGCCTTTGCGCTGTTTGTTGGCTAGCAGAGTAAGGTCATCATTTGGAGAAAGTGAAGTCGCATTTCCCCTTACACCCCACCTCACAGTATTATATAAATAAATATAAATTTTAGTAATTGACAAAAAAATTAATAAATAAAAGCTTAACTACACCCGCACAGATCTGCAGCTGGAATATAGACAAAAACTAAGTGAAACAGAGATAATGCACCATTGGACACATAGTAATTTTTTACAGCATTTTTAAAAGTGGGTATTAGCTGAGCTCGTCTTGCTGTCAAGGCCAACTCATTCCATACTCGGACTGCTTATATAAGAAGTTGTGAAGACAAAATGTAATGCTGTGGATGTGCTGCATTACATTTTGGCTACACAGATTGTGATGTGATATGCTGTGGCGTCATTAAGGTGTTCAAAACGTTGTTTGAGATAAGAAGGATTCAACAGCACCAATTAAAAAACAGTGAAACAAAAAAATCTCTTTTCATACAACTTAAATAGCTCAAAAACTCAATTGAACCGCAAGCACCACACGTCATAAATAATAGTTCATTAACCCCGGCGAAAGCGGCGATCTCTCAGGAACTCTTTGACGCAGAGTCGACAACTTGAAAGGCGGGTAGCGCACGGTGTTGCGAACGGTCGACAAGGTCTTTGACTTAGGTCTCGTTGTCGTAGACCATATAAACATAATGACTTAGGAGTAAGTCATTATGTTGCTAAATTCACCTAATATTAGTCTCTCAACGTCGAATTTGATATAACTACGGTTATAAATAATATAATATTTAATTCCACGTATGTAGATAGATAGATAGAGAAGTAGTAGAACACAGTACACAATATTGCACGTCTCATGGCGTGAAGCGGCGTGTGATAGTGCTTTGTACCCGACATGTCAAGGTCAAGCGGTTGAGCGGTCTTCAAATGCCTCTGTCACAATTATGTTGCACATATATGCTAATTTAAATAGACTTATATCAAGAAAACACTTTAATTAATTAATTAAAATTATTTTGGAAAATCATCTACTATTGCTATATTGAAAAAAAACTGTTTAAAATAAAATTTGACGTGGACGTCCGGATTTTTTTTAGCGATATGGGCACGATAGCACCCGAAGAAAATGACGTATCGAGATCGGGTTTTTTTATCGTGTCCCGAATCTTACCTACTGGTTTCCTATTTCATACTAAAAGTCTAGTTCACTTGTAGTAATTTTTTTTTCTTACTCTTTTCATCTGAAATGGAAATGACTCAAAATATTTGTTTGAAACACAATACGTTTTTTTTTTACCTAAGAGTTAAATGAGCGTCATGTGACATGCATTTTTGGATTTTCAAATTTTTGAACAATATGCTTCGCAATTTTGTTAAAACATATGAAGAAAGAGAATAAATCTTTAAAGTAAAAACTAAGTAAAATATGCTTGTGAGGTTTAAAATAAAATTGAGCCTTGAGCATAATCGTATGAGGGGCGCTGCTACCGCGAACGAAACGAACGGGACCTAGCTCAGCATTAGGAGCCAAACCACAGCGCTGTTAATTTTTGTAGGTCCGAGTTAACTTCAGGAGCGCAACTCGGGCCATGTACTGTATTTTTTTAGAGAAGAAGGGGGCAAATGAGCATGCGGCTCACCTGAGGAGCTCCAGATGCGCTGCCGCCCTTTTTACTGTCTATGACAAGTTAATGTAATTTGCGACGTGAGAATGCGGCGGTATAAAACTCATGTGGTGAAGAAGTTTGCATCGGGATCGGGTTATATCTATTCTCCCCTCGTTATAGACGTCCGAAACATATCATTACCGACAGATATGACATGATAACTAAAATTAATAGTTCATTCGAGGCCACGCCCCCCCGACACACACTCACACAAACTACTCTACACAATCGCGTAATGTCCCCCTTACCGAGGTCCCTCAGATTCACGGCCTACATGAGCTATACTCGTGTACAAAGTCGTTTTTAAAATTCGACACATTCCCATCCCGAGCGTAGATCTCAGCCTTGGTTTCCTGAGAGCATTTTTTTACATAATGTGTGTTTTAATAAATATATGTATATTAATGCATTGTTTTTTGGAGTCCACCTATTATAGTTTTTTATTCTTTATTTTGCACCTGCCGAATAACTTATCACCATGACAGGATTGCCGGTCAACCAGAGATTGAGAATTTATCTTGACATTAAGTCCGCCCTTTGTTACCTTTAGGTAAAGGAGAACAATAAAGAATAAATAAATAAATAAAAATAAAATTAAAACTATCAGCGCAAATACGTAAATATCCTGCGACTAAACTAGTCTTATTGATATTTAGCGTGTGACTTAGAAATGGCCTCCTAAATACTACTTTGAGGTAAAATTTAATCTCGCAACGTCCACTCGACCTGTGTGTTATGTCGTACTTTTATAGCACCATAAATGATATGATAATAATCCTTTATTCATTGAGCAATTATTATTACAATTTATCCTCAATAATTTACATTTTTCCTGCTCTTGTACCACGTGGAGGAAAAGAGCATTATTGATTGGCGCGATTTGCTAATAAATAATTATCATGTTTACAGTAATTTTTGGCCGTTTGGTACGTAATTTAATTGACGAGTGAATTTTTTCTCGTACCTAGTAACTTTTTATTGAAGTGATCGGAAAAAAGCTGTGGAAAAAAGTGATATTTTTGTGAGCAGTATATATATATATGTATATATTCACGCCTTGCTCCCAACGGGGTAGTCAGAGACAATCTTCTTCCACTTGCTACGGTCCTGACATACGTCTTTCGCTTCTCCCACTTTCATCAATCTTCGCATGCATACTCGTTGGTTTAGAGTACTTTTGACATGGCCTTTTTTCAGAACGTCTCCGATTTGATCGTGAAATGTTCGCCTATCCCGACTCTACCATTTACACTCGCCTCATATATTTGTTTCGTCAACCTACTTTCATTCATCCTCTCCACATGTCCAAACCAGCTCAGCATCCCTTTCATCTTTGTGTGCAGAGCACTAGGTATTAAGACTTCGTATGAAGGGAAGTGCATGTGGAAAGGTAGACCGACCAGGCTTCGTGGTTAGCGTACCTTACCACTTACTTACTACAGAACCTTGGGGTCTGTATTCGAATCCCAGCCAGTCAATATTTGTGCAATTTTTTTCGTTTTTAAATTAGATAAATAATTATTTAACAAATGAATTAATGACCTTTGACTAGGTGCGGTGTCGACGGCAATACCTCTTTAGTCACTAAGCCTGGGTATACCAGCGATAGTACTTCCCAACAGTTGATTGGTCAATAATTAATGCATGAGTATTAAGGAAATTCATAAGCTCAACAAGGACAGTTTCCAATACTGAAGTGACTAATCACTGACCAGGGAAGTCACAGAGCGAACCTTGAACACAATTAGTAACTCCCGGAGCGGAAATGACTGGACATCTCCCACTACGCTGATTATGTTGTGTAGGGTCGAAGGGATTCAAATATATGTAACCTGTTAGTTTTATGCATGTGCATGTTATGTATATTTATTTTTTTAAATTTTCATGCTCAAAGTGTGCAAAACAACACATCATCATCATCATCATCATCATTTCAGCCTATCACAAATCCACTGCTGAACATAGGCCTCCTCCAACAACACATGGCGGACTTAATTATCTCCCAGTTAACCATTAGGGTAAGCAGAGATAAACATATTATAGTTGCGGTGCAGCTGAACGATATCAAATAGATAGATATTGTTATCAAAATATATACTTATACAAATGAGTGTATATATTGAAACATATAATTATATATTTTAATATTACATGTATTATACGTTAGCTCAGGATCGTACTTTGCGGTAATCTTATGGGAGAGATAACCTATTAAATAACCAACTTATGATAAAAATTCTTTATTTTCAGACACATGGTTAAGAGGGATTTTTTTTTTTTTTAAGGTTTCGACTCGTGACTGGCTTTGATGTTAATGACGATTACTTTTACAGCAACCTTAAATAATTTTCTACTTATTATGGCTATGTTCTGTTACATATTAAAATGCGTTGGTCTGTTTGTTAAGAAAACTGACATAAAAATTTATTGTTTATTTACCGAAGTCTACGCGATTAATATTTTTTTTTATTTAATGCGGCACACGTGCAAGCGGCTCACCTGATGGTTAATGATTACCGTCGCAACAGCAGAGGAGCTTCAGATGCGTTGCCGGCCTTTAAGGATGTTTTGGGGAAGGGGGAAGAGGAGGGGAGATGGGAGTGGGACTCCGGTTACCTCACTCGCCGAACGAATGTAGAAGCACAAGATGACATTAATTTACGAGGTTGCACTTTCATTTCAATTTCTGCGATTCTTTTGGCTCTACCACGTAATTTTTTTAAAATGTTTGTTGTTTTTAAATAATAAACATTTTTTTTTATAATATTGCTTCTCTTTAACTTTACATTACTAAGAAAGGATCTGGGCACAGCATTAACAGACATTATTCAGAGTTGTCTTATTTCATTACTATTGATATTATTTTTTACTTGAGCAAATGGTTTGGAGATCCGGAGAGAGAGAGAGAGAGAGAGAGAACTCTTCTTTCGACAGGATATCATCGCTACGTTATCATTGCCAATCAAAGTCAGACCTAAAATACCTAGGCTAAACCCACTTCTAATAGAGCAAATTCATTACTATTTAAAACGTTTATATTATATATCAGAGACGTATCTGTTACTTAATAACGAGTGTTAGTAGAATTGTATACTGAGCACATATTTCCTCACGTAAGTCAAACACCGAATAAATAACCGTCAAATGCCAAGTACTATTGACCAAATGGCAATGGCGACGTCGCTACTCGGTTGCCAAACGGTACTCAGTGTGTACCCAGAGTTCATAACTCCGAAAATATTTTTTTTCTTACAATAAAGACAACTACTTTTAATTTTCCCCTAATTTCAGTAAAACGTATTCTTTTAATTAGTCTACTGATTACGCACTGAATATACGTAAGTGTGTAACTATTGCAGATGTGAAGCGCCGGTTTTAAGATATTACTGAATCCTTTAGATCTTTCTTTACGGTTTAAAAAAACTTTGTCTCCACTGTAGGAAATTCTCCAGTGTTGTAAAAGCAGTGCCAGACCCTAAACAATCATTAGAAGGCCATACAAGTACTTGTTCGGTGCTGGAATGAATACCGCGACCCCAACGCTACGACCGAACAAAGCGAATTGGTTATGCGTGATGCTCGTAGAAATCAACAGCCAGACAAACATATTTATTAAATTGTTGATTTGGTGTTTAATTATTTATGTTATGAACAGAGGCGGATCTGTAAGTTTTATTATAATTTTTACGAAGAAAGAAGGACACCAATGCTCAGTGGCTCCATCTACGTATTTTTGACGTAGATTTTCTATTTCCCCACAATTAAAAGTAGTTCATCTCCGTACCCCTAACTATCTCTCTGCAAATTCAGAACGATCCCTAGCTTCGTTGAGGTCAAACAAACTAATACACTTCCGCATTTATAATATTAATTGGGTTCTACGTTACGCTATGTTTTACGATATGATCTAATTAAAATGTCAGTCGTTTAAATGGTGCTATAAAAACTATCAATAACAGTAAAAATGGTACATAACTACAGATAGTTTACGTTAGGAAACTGGGTCATCAGAATATTTTGCGCATTTACTCAGAATTTAAAATATTAAGAAAGCCTACCTGCTACTTTTCATAAAAATCCGTTCAGGCGCTGTCACAAAAATTTACAAACGTCACAAAATGGCGGAGTGACGTCATAGCTAGATAAAATCGTACTGTGTTATTTTTCGAATCCAAGTCATGGTTTCGTTCATTTGTAACCATGTCTTGAACGAAACCATGTTAAAATATAACACGTTACGATTCTACCGGGAAAGGACGACGCACGGAACATTTGTATGTTACGCTGTACTAGTCGTTGTGATTGGGCAACAAACTATTGGGCTTAAAGGGTAGTGACGTATGTCACATACGGATAAAATAGTAGTGGCCGATGTCGCGCGCACAGCTGGTTCATTTTTTTTTCTTTACTTCTTATACATTTAACATTGGAGGCGCAGGGAATAATAATGATATATAGAACTCCTCACTCAAATTATAGTTAGTTTTCTACGTTTTTTTTTGTATCACGTGGGGGAAACGTGTTCACCACCTACCCGCCACCGAAGGCATTGACTGGTGTCGGGATCAGCATTGACTGACGAACCGACTGAGACCCTCACGGGAATGAGAGACACGCTGCTGGCCCGGCGGGCTTTACAGCTTCGGCGGAAGAGCGTGAAGGAGGCTCACAAGTAAAGTTCGAAGTTCCATCGATACCACCTAGATGGTTGGCATTCCACCACAGTGCGTTTTAATCGAAGCTTTCTGCCACGCACTTCGACTGTGGAATCAGCTGTCGCCAGCAGTATTTCCCGAACAGATACGACTTAGGAAACTTCAAGAAAAGAGCCTATTCCTTCCTTAAAGGCCGGCAGCGCATCTGTAGCTCCTCTGGTGTTGTTAATATTCGTGGGCGTCGGTGATCACTTACCATCAGGTGAGCCGCACGCTCGTTTGCCCCATTCTTTTATAAAAAAAAAGTATTAATGAACTACGACGCTGCAGTGTTGGCGTCGCGATGCTGGCTGCTGCAGTGTTACGCTCTAAACCCTGTTAACGATGGATTTCTGGCAACTAGAGGCGGACTCGCGGCAACCCGAAGGCCTGCAAGGTGTTTGACTTCTGTCACCCATGGGACGGGTCTGCCGAAAAGCGTAATTTGGGTGAATTTATTCGTGGTGATACGACAACCCAAGGGAGGTGGGACAACCCATAAGGAGGTGGGAGACCTCTGCTTAGGTTGCCATCCATAAGGGCGGAGTGGGTCGAATTTTAGAAACGACCTTCGATATAAGTAAATCTCAAGTAGGTCGTGAACCTGGGCCGACAACCGAGGTAAGGTACAGCAGTCCGCGAAACGCGGTTTGTTTGTGTGTGTTGTGAGTGAATGTGTACTGGGGGCGTGGCCTCGTACACATTGTTAACACTATTTATTATGTCAACATCTTCAATAATGACGATTACACCACTAACGGGTTATAGTGATTTTTAAATCTCTCGAAATAACTTGTCACCTTGAATAGGGCTGCCATGGAAGGCAAGCTGTTGTCGGGGCGTAAATCTACATTCCGCATCTAAGGAGCAGCTCCGGGGTGGCCCTGCGTATGAAGCGATTTTGTATACTTCGAGTGATCTTAATCTTGCTTTTGAGAGGTGCACGGATATTACGCTTGCATATGACATGACAGGGCGTATCCAAGTGCGTTTTATGTCTTAATACAATGTTACTAAGACTATTTGTAAGGCATATATATACGTGGTAAGCCAATTGGCGGATTTTGGTACTGCTCGAATGGGCCGGGTCGATCAGTTTGATTCCAACGCCGTGCAGAATACCGACGTGACGAACCAGAGGCCCACTGCCCCTCCCCATCACCCTCCTCATCCTCCCTCCCATCTACCAAATACCTTTAAAGACCGGCAACGCACTTGTAGCACCTCTGGTGTTGCAGATGTACGTGGGAGACGGTAATCACTTACCATCAGGAGAGCCGCTTGCTCGTTTGACCCTTTTTTTGTATCACATTGGCCTTTTCTTGTATCACGTGGGGGAAAGGTGTCACCGAGGCGGGTGACTGATTATCGCGGGATGTTTGAAGATGTTTAGATAAATACACGCTGTTGGCCCGGTGGCCTTTACAGCTTCGGCGGTAAGACTCGCCAGCAGGAGGCTCGTAAATGAACGAATTTTTTTTTCACCTGATGGTCAGTTGCGGAGGCGTGTTACATCAGCCAGATAATATAAATCGTAGATTTTTTTAAATAACGTAACAAACAACAGATACTAACTGTTCGTATAAAGACTGGACAACTGTTAACATTATGACAGCCGTCATACAAAAATGGCTTCTGGTCAGACAGATAGACGGACAACTTTTCTAAAAGTAGTGGTTTTCGCTTCTGTATCGACAGCATCACACTGTCCAATTAAAATATTGGAAATATATTCAATGTACGGAATTAGTTTCGCTTGAGTTTTTGAGGAGACGATGTAAATTATAAGACAATGAATGCTAGTAGCTGGTTCAATTATATGGTATTAGCAATAAAAATACAGAACTGGAAGTTAATTACATTTTATCTTAACGATTTATTTAAAACCAGCGACAGCCCGCGACTTCGTCCGCGTTGCTGCAGATCTGTTTTCAAGTGAACTCTCAATTTCCTTTTACATGGCATAATCTAATTAAGCATATAACTGGCTCTGAGCGTAAACTCGTATCGCACTGTAGCGCAGAAAAAAAAATATTCTAAAATCTTGATGTAAATGTAATAACTTGTAAACTAACTGTGGTGTAATGAATAAAGTTTCTTTCATTTTTTCTTTCAATAAGTACTTAGAGTGAGGACAAATAAATAAATAATCTACGTCACTGCCAAATATATAATATAAAGTAACGTTTATACAGTCTGTATCCCTCCTGGGATTGTGAGGGTTTAAAAAAGTTTTCTCAAAATAAGACCTTTTATATAATAAAAATAAAAAAAAATATTTGTTGTAACATGCATACATAAAATACATAATGTTATATATTCTAATAAATACACGAGAGGCGTTAAAATAAAAGTGAGAAAGCGGTACGAACTCTTTTTCTTATGGGAAAGGCGGCCCACGGACATCTGCAACACCAGAGGATGCGTTGCCGGCCTTTAAGGATATTTGGGAAATGGAAGGGAGGATGAGGAGGGGGTAGGGAGTAGGGCTCCGGATACCTCACTCACAGAAAGAAAAGCAAAAGCATAAGATGGCTCTACTTTACGCCGGTATACTGCAAGCCCGTGGTACCAACTCGGTCAAGCCGGCCCATTCGAGCAGCAGCAAAAGCCGCCGCTTAGCTCTACCTCATTTGAATATGAAGAAAACTCTTTGGAATTCTTTCGTTTTTTATATTTCTTGAAGTCTAATTTACGGTCTAGGGCAACTGCAAAGTGTTTGACTTCTATGACTCATGGGACGGGTCTACCGAAAAGTGTGATTTGGGTGAATTCATTTTGGGTGTCCTATTCTTGCGAACAAGGCCGCCTTACTCTTTTCAGGATTTACATAGATTCTCCATGTCCGAAGCCAATCGCCTAATGCGTTGGCTGCGGTTTGTAGGCGAATGTAAAACCTCGATACGTACTAGACTTTATTATTATTGCTTTTAAGAATACCGCTCGTGAACAGCGTGTATTTTGCTCGAAAGCCAAACTGCTCGTTTGAAAGGAACTTTAGGGACTCATTTCGTCGGATGAGTGTAAGTATAACACGTTCGTAAATATTCTCCTAGGAGTTGAGGAGACGGATGGGTAAACTTACGACCTGAGTTTTCGGCTTTCCCGTTTTTGAAATGCCTGTTACGTGTGCCTCCTTCCAGAAGTCTAGAAGAGATCAGCTGGAAAGGAGGGCATAGAATGTGGCTTCTAATAAGCATAGTAGTGGACTGGGGAGAGATTTATTCATGTCGACTCATGGAGCCTTACGGGTTTTAAGGTTTATAATAATAATCTTTATATGCAAATAGTTATATATAGCACTCAACCAGACGAGAATATATGTAAATAATCCGAAATATTAATGATATCTAAATATTTACAAAAATTATAATCATTGTCATTATTTATTCTCGTGTATATGACACAAGTACTAGACGGCAATGTCTATGAACTCATTAGGGTCATAAAACATTTACCTTACGAATTATAAAGTTTTTAATGATGTCTTACAACCACCGCTGATATAAAAAATATCAAGAAATGAGGTAGTGGAAGTCTGAGGTTCGTAGTTTCGTAGTAGATATTTCTCGAGCTTTCGTTAGTCCAGCGGTGACCAACCTTTTTCAAAGCAAGTGAGCAATGAATAATTTTTACAGCATGTTTGGTTTGGTATTGGTTTTTTTTAGGTGGATGGGAGAGAGAATAAAAAATAAACATATATTAGCGTTACAATAATATAATAAAATTATTATTATACATGGTAAATGTTAATAATAATAATGGAATGAAACGGAGCAGACGAGGAGCTTGTAAGAGGGGGTGATTCTGGCCAGGTAGATGTCTGGGTGAAATGGGCGAAACGCCGCTCGAGTGACGACCACGACTCCCCCGCATACCCTTAAGCATGGGGGATCGGGCGGTCAGTATTTCGGAAATCTTGCAGCGGGCGCATTAAAGATCAAACGTGTGCGCACTTGCGCCCGCGGGCGCGAGGTTGGCCTCCTCTGTGCTAGTCCGTCATGGTTCTGGTCAGAGTGACCGCTGCCTGGGGACTGTCCCAGAAGTCCGATGAGGACCGGGCGATGGTTTGAATTTAATTCGTGATGCACTCCTATCGAGTATCGTTTCCTTGTGTGGGCACCCTAGTAGGTTCTAGGGGGCCTATGATGTCAATATTAATATTTGAGCATTGTTCTTTTTTAAGAAATTAGGGACAAACGAGCAGGCAGCTCATCTGATGGCAAGTGAATACAGTCGCTCTTGTAGATCTGCAACACCAAAGGAGCTGCATATTTGGGGGACGGGAGAGGGGGGATGGGGAAAGGGGAAGTGGGCCATCGTTTTTCTCTACCACGTAGAGTAAGGAGGGATTAAATCTCCTGCTATTATCACTGAGTCGCTTAAATTTTGCATTGTCAGTAGAATTATAGGTTCTGAGGCAATCCGTATTAGCACCCATGGATGATAACGCACTTGTAGCCAATTTGACTGTTACATCACCCAGATAAAGTAAATTGTAGAAATTTTTAGATAACGTAACAAACAAAAGATACTAACTATTCGTAGACTATTCGTCATAGTGTTAACAGTTGTCTAGTCTTTAACTGGACAACTGTTAACACTATGACAGTGGTCCTACAAAAATCGCTGCTGGTCAAACAGATAGACGGACGACTTTTCTAAAAGTTGTGGTTTCCGCTTCTGTATCGATAGCATAACACTGTCCAATTAAAATTTTGGAAATATATTCAATGTACGGAATTAGTTTCGCTTGAGTTTTTGAGGAGACGAAGTAAATTATTAGACAATGAATGCTAGTAGCTGGTTCAATTATATGGTATTAGCAATAAAAATACAGAACTGGAAGTTAATTACATTTTATCTTAACGATTTATTTAAAACTAGCGACTGCTCGCGGCTTCGCCCGCGTAGCTGTAGATCTGTTTTCAAGTGAACTCTCAATTGAGGATAAAAGTGTTCCTATATCCTATTACATGGCATAATCTAATTAAGCATACAACTATAATTACGTAGAGAGAAGATTAGGTTCGCGTTGCTTACAAATAAATAAATAATCTACGTCACTGCCAAATTCGTTCATATTCATTTAGTTGAACTTTCATCATGATGAACGACCAACGTATACATTTTCATATTGTTAATATTAAGTACAATTATACAGTCTGTATCTCTCCAGGAATTATGAGGTTTTAAAACATTTCATTAAAATAAGAGCTTTAAGATAAGTGAAATAAAATAAAATATTTTATCAAACATGCGTACATACACACATACTTAGAATACTTATTGTGATATATTCTAATGAACATATGAGAGGCGTTAAAATAAAAGTGCGAATGCGGTACGAACTCTTTGGAATTAAAAAATGTAAATACTGTAAAAATGTAAAATAGAAGTCATTTGTTTGCGGTTTGTTATAGCGTTTTAGCGAAAATAGAAAATAGTTATTCAAAAGTTGAAAAATTTCGCTACGGAACATGTCAATTACGGAAAAAGATTCACGGGAAACTTTAGGGGTAAATGCTCCGCCCTATTTTACAGTTGCACGGTGGTACGCTATGTTTAAACATCCATGGAAGATTACCCTCGCTCGGGACGACCTACGAAAACGGCAACCGAAAAATAGTTTTAGCAGAGCGTCGAGTCACAGTACATTTTATTGTTGAAACAACAAATATTTCCGAAGACTTGGTGTGCACACCATTTTACATCAACGCTTGGGGATGAAACAAGTATACATGTTGGATGGAATGTTTACCGATGCGCAGAAAGAAACCAGACGGAATTCCGAGACTTTTTGGAACTGTTGCTTCAAGATTCTGATCGTCTCTTGGCTCGATTTATAACTATGTACGCAACGTGGCTTCACCATTACGATCCCGAAACCAAAATACAGTGTATGACTTGGACAAGACCAACATCTTCAACTCCTAAGAAATTCAATGCTAGTCATTACGCCGGTAAGATATATAAAGCTCTCTTTTCTGGGACAATCACGGGGCGGTAATGATCGAAAATCTCGATTATGAAGCTACGTACTAAGTGTTATTGACACTTGTATTCGGAATAAATAAACAAATTATGCAGCGAAATCCGCGAGAAACGGCAAGCTCGCAAAGATTGTTTCGTTTCTCCAAGATAACAGTATCTCTCTTCTACACCCATGATAGGGTCCATCGTTCCTCTGCTAATCATATGATAAGTATCCCGCAACATTTTACCCATTTTGTTGGTGGTTCCTTCACCGTTAAGGCTACACTTCTCTGGACCTCCTTGCCCGAAGACATTAGAAAAGCCCCATATAAAATTTCTTTCAAATGATCGGTACGCGAACACGTTTTAAAACCATCGGATACTTGTTAGTATTTATTCTGATTTATTATGTATGTATGTGTTTGTGTAAATATTGTACTTATACATTTAATTACAATTTCTCGATTAGTCTTTTTGCTATTTACATTATTTTAAGTTTTATGCACCTATCACCACATTTCTTCACGCCCTGGGTTGACTGTTAGAGAATGCCAAAAGGCATTATGTCCGCCTTTTGTAATCCTTTTTTGTACACAATAAAGTATTACTAAATAAATAAATAAATAACACAAGTCCGCCGTTGCGATGGCTGCAACTCGCGCTAGTTTTGAAATACTTGAGCATTCTCCATATTCACTAGACCTTGCAACATGTGATTTCTATCTATTTCCGAGATGAAGCAGTAGTCGTTGGAGTACAGGAATTTTGCAATGCTCTGAATGAAGAGTTCATTAGAAAGGGAAAAAAGACATTCCAAGTGTCTTCAAGTTCCTCAAAGGTGATGATTATGAAAAATAAAGTTACAGGTTTTAATTAACGCCTCTTGTAAAATAATTTGATTTTTGATTAGACTTTTCATTTACTAAATTTGTCCTATTATTTTTTTCATGAAAGGCTTGCTCACCACGCTGGACTGGCGGATTGGTGAGCGCAGTGATGCTGCTTCCTATCACTAATCTGCGGGACGGGACTCCAGTCTACTCACACCAGTGATGCCACTCTAGCTAGTGGGCTGAACAACGTGCAGGTGAGGTTGGCTTTTGTAGAAAAATATGGTATATTCACTATTACATCCCTAGCGTTTTTGTTAATTGAAATTATACTTCATATAACACAGACTTAGTGTTAAATGGCGGCGACTAGGGGGAAAGTCTTGAATATCTCGAGGCAACCTCCAGGAGCAAACCGGCGACGAGGCTCGCCATCCGTCAAGAAGCCCGTTTAACTACGCTCAGTTTTTAGGGTTGTCAACATTTTCGGCTGCTTATAGTATCTTTCTAAACATGTTATTAACAACGTAGTCCTAATATTTATAAAAATATATCAATGTAAGTAAATTGAGAGACCTGATTACATGACTTTGGTCTCTTGGGCGAGAGGCAAAGCCCTTGTGTGGGACGCAACTTGCGTAAATACATTGTCGGCCTCTCATATCGAGTATACATCGACCAGGGCTGGTGCGGCATCGGAGGCAGCTGAATTAGTTAAGTGGTGCAAGCATGAGTCTATAAGGGAAGACCATGTATTCGTGCCATTTGCCGTAGAGACGATTGGTCCGTGGGGTTCACGCGCGGTGCGACTTCTGTAGGCATTATACCCGTGACTAGTAGCCGCCGGTGACAAGAGGGCTGGTTCTTTTCTCACTCGAAGGTAAATGGAACCATTCAGCGTGTAAATGCAGCCAGAGTAGGCAGGCAGACGTTGTTTGGCCCTTTCCAGTAGATCACGCGATGGGTATGGGAAATTAAATTAATAATTAAATGCACAGCGCCACCTGTCGGGCCCTGATTTTGTAATTTTCTTTGTTGGCTCTAAACCAACATATATTGTGAATATGCTTCAATTTGGTCCAAAAATATAAAATGCGTTAATAACTCACCACTCGCCAACTATCGGGTCCTAGCATGGCTATGAACCGTCGTGTCGGCAGTACAAATATATTGTTGGAATATGACCTCAATCGGACACAAAGTTACACGATCACAAACATACGGAAGCTGAATATTTTTATATATTTAGATATTATCAATGATAAGGAGTAACACTAAATCAACCTTTGGAGTTTTTGGTTGTGCTATTTGCCCATTTCTTTTTGTGATGAAATAATGTTTAAAATTACAAATAACCTAAAATAAGTATATACTAGTAACAGCCTAAAATAATATTGTATTTTATGGAAACAGTAAAAAAAGATGAAGTTTAGTTTTAAGTGTTTACGAAGTGAAAGATTTGTTTCCTATTACTTTCTATATTGCAAAAAAATATTGAAACATCCAAATGAAATCTGTATATATTTCTTCAACGGCATTCAGTACGCAGACCCGGAATACAGTACAATACTATATATTATAGTATGGTATAATACGGAAGAGCCGTGGGGTAGCCTAGTGGTCAGGGCGCTCTCTTTAGTTTCAAAGAGCGCGAGTGATCCGGTTTTGAACCCCGGTGCCAGCACCACTGAAATTGTTAATAGCAATTTTAAGTGCTAAATTTATCCCGTGCTCCGCTGTAAAGAAAAACAACGTGAGGAAAACAAACCTGAAATATTAGAGAAGGAGGCCTTTGCTCTATCAGTAGTGCCAAATGGAAAGCCGTGATCTCTGTCGACCTCCATGGGTGACAGGAATGAATACTTACGCTATGCTGTTAATACTTATATTGAGAAAGTCTAGAGATCTAGAGATGGGAACATTTGTCCCTTAGCGTGTAATATTGTTGAAACACGACAGTTATAGAATGCTAGGAGAGGAGAGGAAAGGCTTCTCATATCATCAGCGCTGCAATCTCTGCAGCGTTACGCCGAGTTGGAGACCTATTTGGTACCCAGTTTTACTGACTATTTTTTGGTCATTATTTTTTTTTCATATTTTAATCTATGTGTTTTGTATTCGTAATATTTTAAATATGTGTACCAAATAAATCATTCTTTCGTTCTTTCTATCAAACCCCCTTATTTCCGATAATTTTAAAGTCAAGATCTAGTGCCATACGAAGAGAAAGACTATACCAGCTTTAATTTTACTGAAATACCGTTTAAATTAATGATTTCTTATATAGACACGAACGTATAGTTCATATTCAAATTAAACTGATACTGACGGATTTGTCTGCGTTACCCCACATTTAGAGTGCTTTAGAGCACCCGTGGTCACGTGGGGACTAAGATGTTTAACGCCGTGATGTCACAGTTAACCCGGGCTACCGTCAGTATTTTAACCATTACATAGTATAAAACAATCTCATCACTCCTCCGCCCTGGTTTCCCCCCCAAAGATTGGAAGTTTTCTTTCGTTCTAGGGGATGCAGCGCTTCACAGCAGCAGTCATCATCGACCTTCGTTAAACTTGCGGGCCTCCGTCCCCGCAAGTCTCTTTAGACGAAGCTGTAAAGGCCTCCGGGCCAACAGCAATGTGGATGGGTTTTTAGTCGGTATGTTTCTCCTTCCGAGATCCGAGTCCGACATAACCCGTTGGAAGGCCACCCGGCCAACAACAGGTATGATTAATTCATTTACCCTCCACCGGAAAAAAAAAAAAAAATCCGCCCTGTCTGTACACGATTTTATCTGAAACTAAACAGATTTTATTAAGATTTTCACTAATGAACAGTGTTACAAGAGAGAGGTTTAAGTTTTTGTGGACATTTTTCGCGTAGATTTGTGGATTATGTGTGCATTTGTGATATGTATAATTATCATGAAGTCGACAAAAGCATATCACCGAGATGACTGTCTTTATATCGTAACTATGGGGCGATAGGTTTAGATGTTACAAGGGCCGACACGAAACGCAGTACGCGACACCTATTATGGCGAACAATGGCTCGCGTTCATTTCTTCTCTGCCGCCGTAGCTGTTAAGGCCGGGTCAACGGAGTATCTCTTATACGTGGGGTTTTACCCAGGAGCGCACAAAATTTATTTCTATTTTTGACGGGTTGTCGCATGAGTATACATGAAGTAGGAGACTAGATTTCGATCCCCTATGTGGTGGGCTCGTACCTGTAAGTTATTCGAAAGTTCGGTACGATAACGCCTGGAAACCAAGATGGCGGCCACCTGTCTTATATCATTGAATTGAATAAGTACATATATTGCCTTTTTAAATTTTAGAATAGACTATAGATAATTTTTCTAAAAAAAAACAGTGTGCTTTAAGATACGGGTCAGTGACTATTTCTTTTTCATTGCGCCACGAGTCTTAATACAATTAGGCAGTACCCTGCTGGTGCTCACTATCACCACTTTAAAAATTATCAACCCATACATCGTGAATTTGCGATTAATAATTATACTAAAAGTTAATAGAAAAAAGAATCCTAAGGCCAGGCCAGGAGCGTAAATCTGAATGGCACGTGCGTTTCGACGACAGAGCGGAGCGATTACCCAACGCCTATATAAATTGCTAGTATTGGAACGTACAGACAGTGCGCACTGCCCCGACCTTTGTGCATAGACTTGCGGCGGGACCGAGAGAACGCGCGGGAACTGTGACAGTGGCTATCTGAAAATTTGTGTTGTGACTTTTTTTTGTGTTTTTCAACGTTCAAAAACTGTGAGTAATGATTTTGATTTTAACTGAAACTGTAAAATTTTTATTATAAAAATATGTACAACTTTTTCCCACTAATTGGGATAATATTAATTATCACCATAAAATAATTTAAACATACTTAATAGTCCTAAATGAATTTTTTAACGTACATATTTTCATTATTTTAAATGAAACTCCTATTTTAATTTTTAAATATCTGAACGAATGCAAATTTTTATAGTATTTGAATATCCTTGATTATATTTTAACCGTAACTTTTGAAAAATGCGTTATCATATCACTATTGGAATTAAAATGCACTTCAAGGTTTATTTAAGTAGTTATTGTGAAATTTATCTACATAAATAAAATTCATTGCAAGTTTACAAATTGACTTGAAAGTGATGCTACGTTGAATACCTTAACCAAACAACAAATATTTTTTATTTTTTTGTACTCTTATTTGTTTACCCGGCATTGTTGAATTTCGCGCGCAATTTTTGTTTGTAACTATAAAATTACACGTACTAAACTAGACGGTATTTAGTATTGCGAAAACTTAAGGTATAACTTGATTGGATATTTTTTTAATGATCTTAAGTTCCATTGTACGAAAACAGCGCTTCAGATCTTTTAATTTATTGAAAACGCATTTATGCAGTCAAAGCGCACAAACTATTTATAATAAGGAAATAAAGATGGATTATAAACTGTTGTATACCTTAACGTCATATTCATAGTGTATTATACTCATAGATTTATTCTATACTAATGCAATTATACGCAAGTGCATGCGCGTGAATGTGTATTTAAATTCTTAATACTATGGGGTACCCTGACAAAGAGCGAAGGTGGCCAATTTCATCAGTAAAGGAGAACTATAAGTTTACTTACTGTCTATATTTTATTAAGTTTTCGTAATGGCCGATTACGTAATTAACCTGGAATTTATATAAACTTTGAGTTTTCTTCGTTTTCTTTTTAACTGGAGGCCTTTTAGCCAATGCCAAGATAAATTGTAAATGTAAAAAATAACTACATTAAGTTGCAATTTATTAAGTTTCTTTCATTATCTGGCAGTGAATGTCTAGAGGCTACTGAAGAGGTTTCTAGTATAAAGGCCTGGAATATACGAGCAATGCACAAAATTATTAATATATAATCAATTTTTACATGCATAAACATTATAAGCAGTTTCTGAACGCCTTGTCTTTGAGATATGTAATAACTTAAAACTGATGACAAGATTTGCAATGTTAATTTATTTGAGTTGCATTTAATTCTTAGCTTTTCTGTATGTTTGAAATATATTTGTCGATTATAAAGGACACAATCGAATGTTCTGTCAATAAATTATGGCTAAGTAAACTAGTTCATTGACAATGATTTTAAACCTTTTATAGAGACTATCGTTATTAGTACGTGTTTTGGCTAATACATTGACATAATAATATTCTGCCGATAGACGACAACGTTCATAGAAACAATTTGTTCCGAATGCCTGCTCACTATCGCCATCTATTATTTTTGCCTTTTAGTTTTTTTTACTTATTTGTCAAAGGGAGTAAACTAGCATCCAGCTCACCTGATGGTAAGTGATTAACGATGTCCACATATATCTGCAACACCAAAGGAGCTGCCTGCTGATGCCAGACTTTAAGGATACTTGGGAAGGGAGTAAAAGAGGGGGAAGGATAGAAAAGAGAAGTGTGCCTCCGGTTACCTCACTCAATAACCGAACGACTCGCAAAAGCACAAGATGGCACTACTTGGCGACGGCCGTGGCAGTACTCCGGTCGAGCCGGCCCATCCGAGCAGCAGCAAAAGCTGCCGCTTGGCTCCAACGCATAAAAAAATAGAAGTAGTAGATTAGAACTGAAACAATTTGGTCATGTCGCGTGGCCACATTCTGTGATGATGGGGTTGACGAATTTTACGAAAAATTTTGGTTAATTTTTTTTTTAAAACGATATTAGGTTACAACGTATTATTCTTCATGATTTAGCATACTAGTATAGTTGTAAACAACTTTTAGTCAAATTAGTTTGTGAAAAACAGTGAAATTCCAGAACCGCAACCCTGAGTCACGTGTGGCTTGTACTGGCCATCTAGTCTAGTACCTAAGTATATATGCCTAGACCGTCCACGTCAAACACCTATAGGGTGAGGTGACATTGGCTAACTGAGCTTGAACGTTGCCCACGCGACTGAAATAATTTTCTTTCCAGTAGCCAGTAGAGAATATCATGCTTACGAGTATGTTAACCGGTTCAAATTAGAACTGTGGTTGACATTGAACTATTTAATCTGCCAAATATAAGGGGACCGTATTGAAAAAACAAAAGACCGTGGGAAGCTTTCTTTGTCTAGCGTGTTTCGTTCGACAATGAGTCGGGAGAGAACAATACCAACTGAAAATATAAGAGATTGTTTTATTTTTGTGTCGTATAAATATACGATCGTAGTTTGTATATTTTCGGCTAGACTCGGGCATATTTTGCGATCGTGGCGGAAGCCACAAATAAGAGTTATGGTAGTAAACTACAAGTAGGCAATGATTTTACCACGTTCGTGGCGGCAAAGGATTATAACCCGAAGAAATGCGCTTCTCTGCGAAATGAAGTATTAGTGAAATAAAAAATCTTTATTTGTCGAAAGAAATTCATATTTCGTTTGTCAGTTGCCATTTTTTTTCAACCACCGTTTCGAAATGAGGTTCCTCTAGGAATTCTGTTCAAACTCTATGTTGTATTAATTTTTGAGAACACCAGATAAAAAGAGCAAGATTCCTTTAGAGGTTCTTGTCTTAGGCAGATTCGGTCTAAAAATAGTTAAAGGCTATGATTTTATCATATTATAAAGGCAAAGGAAATCGAACAAAAGAGCTGACTGCACTTTTTACGTCTTTTTTTAAATGAGTACATATCTACATAGGATTTAAACACATTTGGTTATTTACTAATATTGGGCAAAATTGCATGAATTAATATTATTAAACTTGGGAAATATAACATTTGAATATATTAAAATTGTAAACTAATAAATTTACAATCTTACAAATTAATTTAGTGCGTGCCAGACAGTTACCTACACATACCTAACTTTATCGACTAACAGAGACTTGACATTTTATGAAATGTTAAATCGTGACTGATATAGCTTTACTTTAAGCTAAGTAAAGATTAACGTCAAACATTGGTGGCTTGGTAAATACAGTACGCCCATATTGTTATTGTATATTAACTAATAACTATACTGGACCGTGTGGCCGCGGGGTAAGAATCTAGCTCTCTCTTTCTTCCCGGTAACAGGCGACGACTAAGGGCAGGGAAACCCTTGAAAATAGCAATGACCGACAGAAATAAGCAAACCGACAGCGGCGTCTAAGGTCTAAGGTGTGATATGATAAAAGAAATTATGAGTGTATGTTGCCGTTAAGGCAGGTAAAATGAAATTAACATAAAAACATACATTTTTCATACAAAACGCTTTAACCTATTAAATGAAAGCTTCTGATTATTTTTAATACTTTACAATCGCATTTATTCGAATTTCGACCACAAGCAACAAGCAATCTTTAATGTGTCAGAACTAAATTATCTAGAGTCTAGACCTCGGGCTCGGGCCGTACTTTGTGGCAATCTTTGAAGGAGGTCTGTGTTCAGCAGTGGACTTGTGACATGATGTAAGTGATGAAGATTCGTACAACACAAGCCATTGGACGGTGTCGGGTGTATGTGTGTGTTGCTCATATGAATGGATAAGCCTTCAGCAAAAATCTGCGATATGATCGTCATATCAACTGATAAAAAAAATAGTAAAGCATATTCATTATGCCTGACCAGCGAGGTCGGCACTCCCACTCTCACATAAATTGTATGCATATTTTATAAAACAAACTAGAATTTTGCGGGAAAATTATAACTAAATTCTTAGATAAATATGGAAAAAAACATTTTCAGAGTCGTCCTGGCAGTTCTCGAGCACGCCGAATATCGTTGTCAACTGCGCAGGAGATATTATAGTGTTTTTATATTGTTTACCGATTTCATTAGATTGGGAGGACTGGACCCGAAAATAAGTTGTGTTTGGCTGGGATTGGAACCCAGGACCGGCATCAGCAATCGGGTATGATAACCACTAAGTCACGCGGTCGTCGTTTACTTAATAATAACATATGGGACGCTCCCAGAAGTCACCCAGTCTGAACAACATTTCTTTGTTTCAAATGGATTTACATTAGAAGATGATCGCCTGCTGATCCAATGGTCCTGCTAAGCACGAATGATTGATTTTCGGGCACGTATTGCGCACTGTACACTGTATCTCTTACACCGAATCGAACTGTTACTCTGATTTTATCATATATGCTCTATATTAGGCACAGGAAGGTCGAGTCGCGTAAGTGTCTGTCTGCGTTAGCCCGCACACATGCGCAATCGGCAACATGACCTGCAGCAGTTGGCAGGTTGCGATGGTAATCGCTAGTTGACGCCGCGATCGATATCGGCCAGGGAGACTCGTGTGTAAAACTAGCTTATAAATTTATAAGAAATTTCCTTTCCTCTTCTTCATTCGAAACTTCCTCATAAGAGAACCTCATCAACGTAATCACTCCGTCGTTTCGTGAGTTTCCCGTCGCGTTTCTCACTTATTACATCGGACATTAATTTAAGGACCTATAGATAGCAGCGTTTAAGGTAGATATGCCTGGTAATGAGATCCCCAACCAGCTCTGTCACTGCTTAAATATGTCTACAGAAGTAAAGAAGATATTAAAGAGAAAAACTTTGATCTGTACAATCACACCGAGTTCGGTCTCTCAATATACCTACGTATAATTTAAAGCCTTGTAACGTACCATGGAACCGTTTCCAGTGGCTGGCGGAAGTAAAAAATTGCATCAGGTGGATCATAGGTCATAGATGGCACAGAATGTCAAATATGCTTAACGTATTTGTATGCTGTCAGCCTTTCCGTTGTCACACCACCGCGGCAACTTGAAAGTAGTCAAATGGGCTATTTTTACTTTACTTAGTTGCAATAAAATTATCCAATGGTATACCTATAATAACTTAAAAGCAATTTCACAGTGAAATTTTCATAAAATGTTCCTTGTGATTCCAGAAGTTCTAGACTTCTTTATTGTATGAAAGCTTGTTTGCAAATCGTCCAATCATGATTAAAGGAATGAACGAAATTTGGCACTGGTGTAGTTTACCAATTTCTAATAACGCGGGCGAAGCCGCGGGCTGCCGCAAGTATTTGTCACAGGCTATTATTCATAATATAATTGAATACCCAGGAGATGCCGTAAGGCAAAACCGGTCAGTTCTTTAGATAAATAAATAAAGTGTATTGAGAAACCAGTACAAGAGTTTATAATAATTGGCAGTATGATGAAGATTCACCAAGTGACAATAACCGACAATTATAGATTAATATATATTAATAGAATAGAATAAACTTTGTTTAACAACACACACAAACTTTACCGAAAGATAATAAAACCAAGGACACACAGCAAAGCATATAACACTTTTCAATCAATAAACAAAACATTTAATTTACAATAATATGTATTACAATCAATTTACAAAATAAATCATAAAACATATTATGTTATGTTACAACTTGAGGTTTACGGACGGAACATACATACATAATGTAAGTATCAAAGAATTTAATACGTTAGAATGGATGATGCTGTGTGCCTTCATCTACGAGTTTTTACTTGTAATGCACAAATAACAAAAGCAAACTTTTTGCAGCTGCAATTTCCTGGTCATCAACGAGAGCTTTATAATTTCCTGGTTATTTCATCATCACATATTTTTAGCCCACCGCTAACTTTACGCTTCGTTAAATTGGATATTAAATGCGTGTCCTTAGAACCGGGATGGGGGGAAAACCCCTTAGTTGTCAATTTATCAATTGACGGTGTATTTCGCTAACGGGTTATATCAACATTGTTGTAACTCAACAGTTGTGACGAGCGCCGGCGACTCAAACGCTAGGCGTCGCTAGCCCAGTGTGACGATTTAGGGAAAATCCTGAGAATGCTATCAGCAAAAGCGCTTCATGGGAAAGGCCTATGTTCTTCAGTGGATTTTCATAGTCTGAAGATATATTATATAGCTTTTATTTATTTGATTGGGTGTGACAAACTAACTAAGAGCCTATCTGTCGGGAAGTGGCTACTGAATACCGTGGGCAAACAACTACAATCGAACGAGGCTACAGCTGTGTTGTCATCTCCGAGGACTGGTAATGAAATTATTCAGTGGTTATGCTTTCATCATTGGTAATGTTATCGACATTTATATCTTCCTGGTTTTGTTTTTACATTCTGTTAAAGAACTAGCTGACTGGGCAGACGTTGTTCTGCTCTTTCCGGTGGCGCGATGTGTTTGATTTCTAAATTACTTAATAATAGCAGGAACATCGTCTCCGAAATAACAGATTTGTTAATTTTCTTTTTTGGCGCTAAAGCAACATGTATTGTGATAACTTGACTACAGCGTCACCTATCCGATCCTGGTATAGCTATGTTCTATCGTGACAACAAAATAATGTTGTGTAAATAAGACTTTAATCGGTCAAGTCGTTCAGAAGTTAAATTATCAATCACAGATTCGAGCACCAACGATTATGTAAGATAATCATATGTTTTATTATGAGAGAATTCCATAAGAATTAAAAAAAATTGGTCAGATAATTATTAAAATGTATTTTGGATGTCGACAACGGCGCCACCAACCGAGTTCAACTATAGCTAAGAAGCATCCAGGTGAACCCACTAGTACAAGTTACAAAATATATATAAAGATATTACAATGCAATATCAATAAAGAAAGAAGAAAGAAAGAAAGAAAGTACTTCATTCATTGCCACAACTCAAGTAACACATAAGTAAACTTAATGTAAAAAAAAAATTTCGCGAGCATGAATATATAAATAACAACAAAAGACGTAATAATTATAATAATAATAAATATAGAAATACCCCATACAATAATAATGATAATAATATAATTCCGCAACGAGGACTAACAAATTTTAACCACTATTAACCTAATTGCCATGTAAAAGAAGTGACCTATACCTAATTTTGAAACTAGCCTTAGATTGGTACCCACGAAAAGACATTTCCACATGCATCGCTTAACACGGATTGACGTCAATTCAAAGCTTTATCCATATATAGGTCCATGTCTCCGCAGTGTCCGTACAGGACGATGTTGCAAGCCTACTCCAATCGAATATAGGTCCATGTCTCCGCAGTGTCCGTACAGGACGATGTTGCAAGCCTACTCCAATCGAATATAGGTCCATGTCTCGCAGTGTCCGTACAGGACGATGTTGCAAGCCTACTCAATCGAATATGGGTCCATGTCTCCGCAGTGTCCGTACAGGACGATGTTGCAAGCCTACTCCAATCGAATATAGGTCCATGTCTCCGCAGTGTCCGTACAGGACGATGTTGCAAGCCTACTCCAATCGAATATAGGTCCATGTCTCCGCAGTGTCCGTACAGGACGATGTTGCAAGCCTACTCCAATCGAATATAGGTCCATGTCTCCGCAGTGTCCGTACAGGACGATGTTGCAAGCCTACTCCAATCGAATATAGGTCCATGTCTCCGCAGTGTCCGTACAGGACGATGTTGCAAGCCTACTCCAATCGAATATAGGTCCATGTCTCCGCAGTGTCCGTACAGGACGATGTTGCAAGCCTACTCCAATCGAATATATCAGTATCGTGTTATTTTAAATACAAAGTGACCGTTTAGCTGGGGGCTCTCTCCAAGTTATTAACGCGAAATAAATTTTCCAGGTCTGGGTGTTTGTCCGTGTGTTTAAATGCCTCCACAACACAGGTGAAATTTTCCTAGTGTGGGGAAAAAAGTTTTTTTTTTTAAATCAAACTGTTTTAGAGTAAGCCTCCGTTTGATCAGAACTACTTATTGTTAAGCACCGTATAACACATCGACTGAATGTCTTATAATTTTTTAGATTTTGTTAGTCATATGTCAAATCTAATTTTTACTTTTTTATAATCTACCTTTCGTAATGAGAACCCTTTGACAGAGAGAGGCGAAAAAACAGGCGAAAGTAATAAGTATCATAAAACGATAGGTATGGTCCACATTCACAATATTAAAGCACAAGTGCACTGCATGTAAATAAAGAAATACAAATATGCTCTCACGACTGTATACTCAATAACAGGGTCTCCCGATTCGGAGGTAGATCCCCAAACCTATCGTGGTTCATTTCTCTTCTGGACTTAACTTTCTAATAAGAAGGATTTTCCATAATCGCCATGTGGCCAAGCGTATTGGCTATCGCGGTATATAGCTGCTGTCCATTTTTGGTCTGTGTAGTTTTGACCTAATATATTTTTGAGATGAGTATACCACCATCCGAAGGAGGTCACGAGGTTTTTCAGACATTTCCCTAGGTCATCATTGGTAACTATGTCTTAGATAAACAAACTAAGTTAAAAATAACACTTTAACATACTAACAACACTATAGTAAAACGCCTCCACAACACAGTGGCAGAGCCAAATGGTGGCGTTTGCTGTTGCTCGAATAGGCCGGCTCGAACAACTTGGTAGCGCGGCGTCACAGAATACCGGCGGGAAGTAGAGCCATCTTGTGCTTCTGCGTTTCGTTCCGGCAGTAAGGTAACCGGGAGGCCCACTACCCCTTTCCATGCACCTCCTCGTCCTCCCTCCCATCTCCCAAATACCCTTAGGCGACGGTAATCACTTACCATCAAGTGAACCGCTTGCTCACTTTCCGCCTTTCGCATTAAAAAAAAAAACAGGAAAAACCATTATATTCTATTTAAAGAATATTTTAATAAATTTAATATTACTACAAACAAAATGAATTAAATTGTAAATGAGATATTAATAAAATAATTAACCATATAAATTAATTAACAGGGGTTTTTAGTACATAACGCGAAAACTTTGATTACTTAAACAATAAAACTGAGTAATTATTGCGCTTTGTGATGATTTAGGCCAATGTCGGCTAACTTATAAAATTAAAGATCTAGCCTTCAGCCTGACTATAAATAAGATAGTGCCTCATACTGAACAGATTAGACTGAAGCTATTCTAGTTTTTAATTTTAACATTGACAACAATGCAACATAGAGTTTGGGCGTAATATGCACTTAATTGTTATTTATGTAAATTAGTGCATATTTTTTTTGTAATTCGACACTAATCCATATATATCTAAGAATATATCTGTACTTAGTTTTTACTCCTAGACATTAACGGAACGACTAACAACCCCTTCTGAATTAGATATGCGCTGTTGGCCCCGTGGCTTTGACAGCTTCAGCGGTAGACTCGCGAGCAGAAGGCCCGCAAGTAAAAGATTAAAACTCACAGCTCTGGCTCCATACATTCATCCTTCCCTATTCAATCTATTCTTCTGTGGAACGCACTCGCTCTGAAAATCAAAACGGTTAAGCATTTTATTTCAAACACCCCAATCGATGACAATTGGCGGTAAATACCAACCGTAACTAATATCATTACACTACCAAAAAAAATATGTAGGAACACAAACCAATATTAACACATGATATTACATACATAATGAATATTAAAGATCTATTATAAGTAATGTATGTCAGGAGTTATACTGGCTGCTTTTCTGATGCTATGCTTTTCGAAAACTGGCACTGAGTTCCAAATAAATACAGCCTGAACAGTTCAGGAGCCACTAATGAACATAGTAAAGAGCGTCGGTGATAACTAGTTGTAAGACCTTTACGTGTCCTAACAGTAGAATTTATATTGTACCGACACACCAAGAAATAAGAGTAGTTTCTGCGATGGAATAAGCTCCTTCAGATCGCTTACGTCATGAGAGAGTCAAGTGAAATTAAACTCATTACCTATTAGTTATTCTGTGTTATGCGGGCTACAGACCTTCAGTTAAATCTGTGCGATTTAACTACACAGATGGACTGTTCTGCTAAATCTTTGAGTCTGTAGAACAAATAGTCGAACTGTACAGTTGATCTGACAGCTGATGTAAACATCATTAGATAAAACTGTACAATTAAAGCCGAGAGTGTCTAGCAGAAAAACTGTGAAGCAACGTACATTTTGCACATGTGTTTGTTATCTGTAGAGCTTCGATCAAGGCGACTAATCAGTGAGACTGGCTGGAAGCGTTTATGTAAATGTACTAATTCGTGACTTCGTTGCGGAAAGTCAAAAGTAAGGACTATCAAATTCGCCACGAATAATATTCTGCTTCTGAGAAGCTCATGTTAAAATTATGCCAATTAGATTTTCAAAGCCAAAATGGTCATTTTGTTTATTATATTTTTGTGGGTCATCTACACCTGCTGAAGCATCGTCCATGCGTTACATGAGAAAGAAAACTGACAGATTGCACAGTTTTAACTCTGAGAGTGTGTAGGTTGTTGTGCTAACGAATGATAAAACTGACAAGGCCACCTGTACAGTAAAAATCGCATAGATTTAACGGAAGGTGTGCAGACGCATTAAGCTATGAGGTTACGGTTAATGAATTCGCCGGGCGCGATCTACTCAGTTCAACCCACGGCCACGATAAAAATACTAATTTAAATTTAAAGGGGTTCGTTAGTACTGAAGTGTGAGAAGAAGAGAAGAAACTGTGAAGTCTATTGATGCGGACTGGAGCAGCGTATTGATTGGTTTCCGAAACCCATGAGGCCAGAAATCTGGCGTCTCTATGCTTTTGCTTTTCTTTGTTTTTAGTCTAAACAAAACAAGTAGGAGGCATTGTAGACTAGTATGACGCCCGCTCAAAAACCATATTTACTTAAAATTAATGCATGCCAGTAGAAGGTATTTATTTAATATTCTCGCGTAAATAATGATTTGACAATGATCGTTGGATGTGTGTCAAGGAAATTGTTAAAATTACAGTAATTTGAATTTTATGTTTAAGAAATTACAACATTTAACGTACTCACATTTTATTTTTATTTGCAACATATAGGTACTTATGTTTGAAGATTATTATGTAAGATTATATGTCTACTCTTATTTTAGTGAAATATATAGAGTCGTATAGTTTTTAAACGTTATTATTTTACTATGAAAGAGAAATATTCGGCCTGTTTTTGAAATGCTTTGAAAGCTGTAATAGGATTTATTACTTATATATGTTTATTACTTTAAAATCAAAATAAGTTACATAAATAATATACATGCAAATATGTTTAGACAATTGTATCTGGTATTTACTGTATCTAAAGGTCTAAAGGATTCCGCGTCCCCGTTTCTTTCCGGGGGTGGGGTTAAAGTATCGGAAGAATTCCGTGACTTGCAATAAAATCATCAAGTTGTAGGCGAGATGATAGTCATGCGGAAAATGATTTCATGCTATTTTTGTTGGATTTTTATGAAGCATATTGTAAATAATGAGCAATTTGTACACATGGAAATCGTTACTGCAAAAAATCTTCGACCCTAGTGAAAATATTTACAATAAGTAATATATGTACCTCACATATTTTACGTCTGTAAAGCTGATAGAGCATAGAAGCTATATTCTATATTCGATTTATTACTGTTTAAAAATATATGTACTAAGTTAGGTTGGTACATTGGTCGGGGTGTAAAGGGGATTATACCATCTTTTTCTCCAAATGGCAACTTCGCCTGCACTTGGTGCACCCTATTACCTGACAAACCAGGCTCTGGCGACCGAATGATTGCGAACAATTCATCCAAATTTGCCCACCATTTACCCAAATCTCACAGTGTAGTGACGGAGAGCAGGATATCTAGTGCGAGGGTGCCGGCACTGCGCTCACCGACCCACTTGTCCAGTATGGTGTGTAAGTAAGCCATACTTCGAAAGATCTATGATCATATAGGATCGATCAGAGGAACCTCACTACTAAAAATCTATCACATTTTAAATAAAAAAATAATAATAGTTTTAATGATTGAGATTTCATTTGATATGTTCTGCAATAGGTTTAAATAAGCTGATGATGAAGAAGGTAAGAATAAATTATTAAACCTGAGCGGTGTATACGGTGCTGAGTTACGTAACCGAGATGTGGTCGGGCTTGATAAGCTAAATTGGCGAACAAAGATTCTGGAATGGCAACCCTCGTACCGTTAAGCATAGTGTAAAACGACCCCCAACCCTAATAACCTCTAAATAGATGCGGCTCAGTCATTAGCCTTGTGGTAATCTATGGACCGATTACCACAAGAACAGGTGCAAGGTTTGTGCAGCTTACAAATAACTGTTTTTGTTCAATACATAGTTTTGAAACGCCTTCACGATTACTTACTTTTGTCTATGTAATCTGTAGCGATACAGTGGAAAAGCATGCAGGCAAGCACAAAAAATATATATCATTTAGAGATAACTTCCATATCATTTTGCCGTGACAAAAATTATGTACTAGCTCCTGGTCACGGATTCGGAGTACCGTAGAGAAATTTCCTGGGATTTTCCTGCTACCAAATGTGTTCAGGGGTTTATGAAAGACAAACATCCTAACCAACATACTTTCACATTTATACTATTATTAGTAGGATGTAAATAATGTCGTAGGTCAGAATTGTTTATAAAAAATTGGTAAAAAGGTGACATCATTACTTGAAAATAAAAAAAAACAGTGAATTCTATAATTCTATAATTCTTTAAACGTAACCATCCGAATTTAAATTGTAACGACAATCGGTTTAACTATGTGACATCATTGACACTGTTTAGTCCATAAGTGGTTTTTGTGATCAATGAGTATTCGGAAGCTCATGTACCTTACAATTGTATTGTTGACCTGAACATTAAGATAGCGACAGGCTCACCACCTGTCATGTCCTTGCAATTAAGCTCTGGATGAAAAGTGGAATTAAAACTACTAAAATTAATGTAGACATTCTCTCTACACTCTGACCAGCCTCAGCGTGGGTTGTGAGAGTCCATTTACGTCGTAGTTTTTCTATGTAATTAACGTTGAAAGGTGTTGTTTATGATATTGAAAATATTGTATATGGGGCTGTTAGTTTAGATTTATTATACCTATTTCCTATGTCTCATTTATCATGCAGATTTAGAAATAACTATAATATGCATTTCGTGAGGGAAGAAAAAGAGTAAGTTTCTCCCCGATCTGTAACCCCGCACCCCAGACCACCCCACAGTTCACGCTTTTTGTCACCCATAGTAGGGTACGTACCTTCAACGCAATCAACCGCCTATTTTATATTTTTGAATTATTTTCTTAAGCCAGCATATGGAGAACTCGTTATTTTAGACGGCCCGTTATCCTAGTTGGCCTAAGGTCTCTTTGAAGCTGAGGGTTGCGGGTTCGATCCCACAGGGGGCAAACATCAGTCGACCTCACATTGACAACCTAATCCAAAAGTGGTAAAAAGTAATAAAAACACAAGTAGTAAAAGTCCAGTCCCATATCATTAAATAAAATGGCGTTTCTTTTCTGTCGTATGAATTAATCTTACTTATATTGATATGACCTGAATTCATTATTCGCTGAGTATTCCTTCGTTTTATTATTCGTTTTGGTGAGTCTCATTTCATTTACCTTCGATATCTTCTTACCAACCGTAGGTCCACTGTAGGACATTGGCCTCTCCCATAAGAAAGATTTTCCATAATCGCCCAGGAAGCGGGTTGGCGATTGTAGGAGTAGATTTAAATTAAGGTATTTTCGAGATGGTTATCCCGCCATCTGGCGGTAACCACTGTCAAGGTGTTTCCCGTTAGTCGCCTCTTATGACACCCACGGGAAGAAAGGTGATGGCAGGTTCTTGAGCCGATAACACATCGGCATCGTATCCAAACTTCGGTATCTATATGTTTTTAAAACTGAAAAACAAACATTCCCTTGTGGTGGCAGCGTAAACATTTGGTACCACATCTCATCACATCGGGGTGTACCCTTTCACTAGAGATGCTGCACACTATTTCGGTTAATTTCGATGGATATTCCGTTATCGTTACATCGCTAGCCTCGTTTATTTACTAACTGAAGGCACCCCCTGCAGAGTGGTATCCATTTTGAGAAAGGGAATGATATATTCTCCCGGCGTTAGGGCATATCATTTAGAGTAAGATTTACATTAAATCATTTGGTTAATCAATACATAAACACCAAATACTGTTGAATGCATATGTTGAGTATTAATAAATTTAATGTAAGCATACATACATGTCGCTCACTCAACCAAATTGTGGTAGGTAATAAAAAAGTTGTCTATGTTTTTGACTTTCAAATAAAATTTGCAAAACCTATTAAGTAACCACTTATTGGTTCGGTGGTGTCACGTGGCATCTTCATCCACATTTTGTTATTGCATTTAGGCGATAAACGAACAACAATAACACTAACAGTCCACCTGATTGCTAAGTGGCTACCGACGCCCGTGGACACCTGCAAACTTGGTTACGAGGCTGCAGATGCGTTGTCGCCCAGTCTGTAATTATAATAAAGTAATAAGTATACACTTCAATCCGGAACTCAACAGTGTGCGATCGCGGTTGAACGATGAACAAACCTCTTTAGATTATTCATTCTGATATTAACATAGGTATTTTTCATTAAAAAATGAAAGTCAAAAAATATCAATTTAATCAATCGGTTCAGACACGGTCACGCGATGCAAACATCGATGTAATTGTAAATTATCTTTTCCTGGCTGTACAAGGTTCATGAATTGACATCTCCTTTTCCGACATTCTGACAATGTGACCAACCTTCGAAAATGTAACGCTCGTGACGCACGCTTGTCTAATTAGAACTATGAAAAAATAAATTTTAATTCTTTGCTATGATATTAATTTTGACTGTCGTTTATAAAAGGTTCACCAAAGACTATAAAAATGGCTAATTAAAAACATGTAAAGAAACAAAATATGCGAGAGAGAATAAGTCTCATAAGCAAATTATCATATTGCCTGGTAGATAGCTTTAATTTGTAAAATACTCGAGTCTCCTGGGTTTCAATCCCGATGCCAGCACTATGGAAAATTGTTTTTTTTTTACATTATGGAAATTTAATTTACAGTGTTGAATTTACCAAGTGCTGGACGGAAAACATCGTGAGGATACCTGTATGTCGGAGTAATTATAAAATATATTATTTCGCGAACATGTGAAGCCCGCCAACCCGCACTGGAGTAAGGTGGTGGACACATCCCGGTCCGGAGACCCTCTCGAATACCAAATACCATACCCGATATTGTAAGGAGGCTTTTACCTAGCCGTTACCTACCGTAGACATTTACAGGCTGATATTTTACGTTGGTTACCAGACACTAAATACAATCCATTGCAGTACACCCAAAACAGATAACAGGCAAAGACACCACCATGGGTACTTTCCTCTGAAGCACCAGCTCCTTCCTATCCTGTAGGTGACGGAAAATTCGAGTCACGGAAATGCCTAGAAAATCACATGGCTACCGAGACGTAGCGGGATAAGCATCGCAAAGAATACCACACCACAGGTGAATTTATTATTTAATATATATTATTAAGTAGAATGATAATCTAATAAAGAAATAATCTTTGTCCAAAGTGAGGCTTTAAAGCAATGTCCACCATATTGCCCAGTGAGCGGGGCGCTCGCTTTAGTTTCATAGAGCGCGAGTGAAATGGGTTCGATCCACGATGCCGGCACTACTATAATTGTTAATAGCAATTTTAAGTGCTCGTGCTCTGAGAAATAATGTGAAATGTGAAGTCTGCCTGTAATGTTATTCATTAATATCTAAATTGAGTCTATTTTATTTTATATATTTCAATATTTTTTCTAATTTGTCATGGACACAGAATATCATACGAACAGAATGATGACAATATAAAGTGATAGACAGAAAACAAGGAAGGAAAAGGAACGAGATAAATTACATTACACGCCAACTCGCTCTCGAGCAGCGTAGCCCTTTCCGGCTCCTAAACAATCTTAAATATTCGAGCAATAAGCGGTCTACAATTAATGAATTAAACAATAGCGGAGCTACAAACAAAAAAGGTGTTACTTAGACGAAACAAGTAGTGATTCGATTATTGAAAAATAAACTTCAGGTTAAAAAATTTATATATTCCTCTTCCATTTTTTATTCGCCAATCGCTATATTTAAATATTATACCCCATGTCACTGCCGCAATGAAGACGAATCTACCGACAACTCAAATGTTGAAATCCATCAAGCCGTTTAAGCTACAAAGCGTGCCAAAAAAATAGACATCCATTACTACTTATACGCGAGAAACGTAACCCTCCATCTGGGGCAGTCGGGTAAAAAAAACCAGATACATGAGAATATCGCAAGTATGGGTAAACCTTCCAAGAAGTGAATGACGGTTCAGCAGTGGAGTGAAACAGGGCGATGGAATAGTTGTAGTAGATTTTCAGACTGGATACGTAGACGACGGAAAATCGATCGCCAGAACCACTTCCTCGTAAACGGGCAAGCGAGGTAGACTATTGAAAAAAAGGATCCACCCTTACACCCTTTGATTAACTTTACATAATTGAAATTAATCTATTTACATGTTATGAATTGATCACAGCAGCTGAAAGCGTATACCATTAATTAACATCAAATCGAACGTTTTGTACGCTTTGTAATTAAGATCATAAGACGGTATGTAAAAGGTGCCAATGAGTTTTTTAATTCAGCTTTTTTTAACTCGATTTTGGCCAATAGTGGATTTCAAAATGTTTGTGTAAGTGTGTGTGTTTGGAAGTTACACATAAATAGCTGGAAAAGGTACTCTGTAATACTTATCATTATTAAACTGAAATTAATTCAAAGCGACGGGATAGATTATTAAATAGATATTTTGATTTTGCGTCATATAAACCTATACCATCTTAAAAATGTCTACTTAAGCCAGCGTTAATTGCATTATAACATACAATGGAAACAATAACATTTTACTGCAAGTTTGTAGAGAGCCTTAAATTACTTGTGCGTGCGATCTTTATCATGCACACATCACGCTCAGTTAAACCCCATTTGGATTGACAGTCGGAAATAAACCTAAACGTTTCCGCGCAAAGCACACATTCGAACGTTGCATTTCTATTGAAGATCTCCTGACCAGCTTCAACTAATTTTTGCTTCACCCAACACATCGCAATGGAAGATGCGCAAATGCAACACTAGTGTAAATTGCATTTTATGCATTCAGATTTAGCGTTGAAATTAGCGTGCGTTGGTAATGTTTGACCCAAATGTAATACCGCCAAAACCTTGCAAGATCCGTTCACTTCGGAAGTAGACTCGACTCAAGGCAAAGCGTAAGTCTAAGATTTGCTGTCAAATATTGTATGTGTATTTCACAATTCCTTTGAGTCTGTTTCACAATGACTTGTGTGACTAAGTAAACGAGACAAAAAATAACAAATGTAATAAAAAAAAAATATTTATGTTCCAGTAATTATTTCCCTATACGAAGTTAATGCACGCTTCTCCTGCTAGGCCTGACGTCATTGACATTAATTCAACTCATCGCAATGACAGTGACTGATAAAGTTTATTGTATTATCGTGGAAAAACATAAAGTAGTCAAGTGTGAGTCGGACTACAGCAAAACCTTAAGATACTGTGAGCTCCTTCCGCGTAGAACGGACTAAAAATTAATATACAATTTACAAAATTAATCCTGGTTCCCCGTTACCCCACTACACATTACTCTCTGACTCGCTAGAAAGAACAAATCAGCACCTGTTTAATTTAAACTCATTCATACCCTTGGTGTACTAAGTTTTCGGTATCAACACACCGAAAACATAGATTTTCTTACCGTGCCAACGCAGTAAGAAAATCTGCCTTCTTCCCGTGGGAGACCCACGAGTCTAAATATACTATACGGCAAGAGTCGATTAAGAGAAAAGACTTCGGGAAAATCAAAGTTAAATGAATTTTTTTTTATTTAGTGTTCTCTCTCTTTTAAAAAACGTAGTAAGCACGTTTTATGTAGGGTGCATATCCTATTGACGACTAGATAATATAATTGAAATAAAATAATGGATTATTTATTTGTTTGTGATTATCTTCTCCTTTTTTTACTCTTTGAAATCAACCAATTATAATAATGACGCGTCCACTTCTTTATAATACATATATATTATTTTACAATATATAACATCTTCAAAATAATATTTTACAAATCGCTAAATAATTTACGAATCTTTTTGGTACCTTTATTTAACTGTGAGTTATATTTTCAATGTTTCATTGAAGTTATTTTTAGTTATTACGAAAAGGTCTCTTTAAGATGCTTTAGTTAACTAAGAGACCTTTTCGTTCCTTTCGGAATTTATACGTAATTCATTTCCAAATATTTAAAAAATATACCAAATAATAACGCGTCCAACGTCGAAAAACTGCCATTTTCCATTGATATATACGAACACCTTTCATTCTAAGAAAAAATATATTTATTTATTCGAAGTATATTACTCTCATTATTTATATATTATATTTCTGTAAAATAGTTTTAATTCACGAATTTGGGACCAAGCAGGGTTAATTTTAATTCAAAGAGGCAACATTATTTAATCCCTATTATTTTCAGAAAAACGCCCCGCATGCTAATCAAGGCTAAAACCCCTCAAATAAGAGGTATAAATTACCAATCTGTACAGTGTTGCAGGAAGTCAATTTACTGTGGCAACCATTGGAGGAGGCCTATATTAAGCGCTGGATTGGTGACATAAGTGTGACGATGTGGCTCTAATGATGATGATGCTAATGCCATCACCATTCTCCCTTCATTCATTCACTCTTAATAATACCATATTATAAATAACCTTTGCCTATTGAAAAGAAAAAATAGTTTCTTAAACTTCGAAGAGCAAATTCGAAGAGCTCGCTTGCAACTATGTTGTGATGCTGTAATTAAATGACAGGAAAGAAAGGAACCCTTCAACTTTATCTGAGATCTCATTGTAATGAAGTGCCGCATAGACGGGCTGAAGTAGCTTATGTAGTATTTTGCTAATCAATGACGTAGGTCCACAAACACGGTTCTGTTGTCGGCTCAGTAGCTTGTTGACGAATTGGTTTGCTGAGGCACGGATCCTCGGTTCGATTCACGATGGTTGATTTACCATCGTGCTCGGCGGTAAAGGAGAACATCGTGAGAAAGGGAAATCTGTATATCTGAGAAATAATCAAATAAGTTATTACGACTTTAGAACTACTAATTTAACTTGTCAAAAGAAATTTTACAATCTTCCATCGTTTCCTAATAAATAATATTTTGTGTTGGAGGATATGCGTAGTCCCATACCCAAGGATTTCTTTAGTTAACCAAATGCCACTTACTGATTTATCACTAAATCTTTTAATTTTTTCTTAACATGGCATTACTGAATAACGCATACGCTGTAGATATGGTAAAACAAGTCTTTGGAATTTTATTCTCGCTATTACATATTATGTAAGGCTTGAAATTATAACTAAATGATTCATTATTTATTTGCAGCCAAATCGAGATAATTAACTGTTTAAAGGCAATCTTTGTTATTAAATAGATAGTGGTGTTGCAAGTCGCACATGTTAATATTCATACGGTAGGTTTATTTTTATCACTGTTAAAAAGATATTGGAAAAGGTATTAATGCGAAACTGTATTATTCCTGGCTTAGAAGCCGCTGAAGGTCACGTCACCGGTCTGAATAATTTAATTCAGCTTCGCCATATATGTTCTAATCCAAGTGGGTGAGTGGCCTGGGTCCGATTCCCGGTAATGCTATAATTGTTTATGGGGCTAGTCAAGGTTTTGCTCCGTGCTTAGCGGTGAAGTAAACATCGCGTGGCAACCGGTATGCACAGGCACTCCGGCACCCTTGCACCAAAACCCTCTCGTAAAATGAGAGGATCTCCCCGATCATCTTAACTTTTCACTTAGCCTTATCAAATTTATCTAGTTTCCTTTCACAACATGTCCTCTAGTCGGATCCTAAAGTCAAAATGCAAATTAAACAGCATGAATCTGCGGTTAACGTTTCAGCTGAATAAGCCGCTGATCATGGATCTTAATTCCAGACCATGCAAATTTTTATGGAACAAAGTGGAGATTGGTAAGAATGTAGCGAAGTCATGAGTACTTTCTAAGTAAATTCGATATTTGTTCAAATATCTGTTCCTCGAACAAATATCGAACTTTCTAGACTCCTCTTTTGAGGTATCAATATAGTAATGCAGCTTTCAATCACTGGAAGAGTTTATGTTTTTGTATAATTTCAATCGGTCCAGCAGTTTCAGAGACTACTCCCCGCACGTTTATAGAAACACACTCTTTATAATATTATAATATTGATGTGGATAAGTAAACTACTACTCTCACCAGTCACCGTATTACGTAGGCAGATATTACTGATTTACATTTAGCACGACTCTAATTATTCTCTAGCCAGGAGATGAAACGTGACTCGTGGCGAAGAGAACATTTACGCTATAAAATACGAGTAATATAGTTGTCATAAAAAAATCAATTAAATTCGTGTTATATGACATCTATAATGTATACTGGACGCGTTCTATACAAACCACGACTCCACAGGATCAATCTAGATGTAGGAAATAGCAAATTACTTCATGATGCATTCAACAGCGACGCACTGTGCCGGCCGACGCTCAATATAACGCGTTGGGTGGTATGTTTTATACAAATCTTTGGTACATTTTATAAATCTTTGTTTACTTTTACTTTATATTTTGATTTATAACATTGTAGTAATTCTTTAAATTATATTAAAGAATTACTATGTATTTAACCGTGTGATGGCCGGTGAAAATATATGTGCAAGGGTAGGTGCTACTAGCTACATCCTGCTCTAATAGCCCAACAATGGCGCAGCTAAAATGTCACAGGCCGAGGGAAACCTATCAAGAAATGCATGCCGGATTTGCTGACGCTTTCTTGGGGAGGTCTACTTTCAGCAGTGGATTTAAATGGGCGAAATACTGTGGGTTTTTAAATCGGTGTAAGCCCGACACAACCCGTTCTTGCCCCCGGAGGGCGAAACCAAATGCGATGTTTCCCCAAGAATGGAAAAAGGTCTGACATGTCTGAGATTGCCTCTGAAACATGTCATCTCATGCCTGATTAATCTAATATATTATATCTCTTGCGGACATTTGAAATATGTTTTCACACGTTCATTTTGATTAAAACAGGCCCCTTTTACTTATTAAACTAAACTTATTAGCATATGCAACTTCATTAATCTAAATATCTTCCGCCTTTTTTTTATAAGATCTATCGACCTCAGATGTATTTTAACTTTGCATTTGTATATGTAATTAGTTCTCTCATCGCTATGGCTATCGCGCGCCAATCATAGGCTAAATCAGAAATAAGTGCAATCGGGTAATTTCGAGGTATCGAGACAATTTTATCATATTGTCTTTGATCGCTACCTATGCTAATACAAATAGATAGAAATGCATTTAGGATTTATATCGGTACCGATGCATTACATTTTTATGGGCAGAATATAAACAGTTTTTATACACTTATTTACGATAGGTGACGCTGTGGTCGAATTATTAAGTAATTGAGAAATTAAAGTCATCACACTTCCTACTGGAAAGGGCCGAACAACGTCTGCCGGGCCAGCAAGTTATTAATAAACATATGAATAAACTCTCACGACCGAATGTGTGTACATGTTCAGTCGTTTTAACACATAAGACCTAATTTGGGACTTGATAGGTGGGGAGCCCGTCGCCGTCTTAATGTCTAAGCCAACGATGTAAATTGTATACACGCTTCGAAAAACTCATTCATACGAGCCCTTTGCATAGGGGATCGAACTTGAGTCTCCAGATTCGGAGGCAGAGGCCCCCTACCCACTCGGCAATCGAGGCCTCTATATAATTTTTAGTTATGTAATAATAGTTTTGATCGCAAGCCTAGTTGCTATTTAACAATGCATCACCGCCTGAAAAGGTCAATATCCCATCGATTTGGGAATATTGACACCAACACCTCTGCCAATATCTTCTTCTTCGTCAGCCTAAGTCCACAGCTGAACATAGACCTCTTCAAGAAAGCGCTACCAAAAGCCAACCTGCCAAGTCCAATCCTTCGTTATACATATTTAGCCAAATAGAAATTCTTTGTGCAAATCTTTTCTTTGTCATACGGCAGATGACGCAGCTATGAAGTTATTGAATTTAAATTTGGAATATTTAAGAGAATGTTCCGTCATCAGTCGGTTGGCATCGCGTTGTTTATTAAAAAGAAACAAAGAAACTTTATCTGTTGCACCATAGCAGGCAAAATTAAATTAAAGATAATTATAATATGTAAATACTATCAAGTAAAATATGTTTTTTTATTCACATGGCTACATTGCCGGAGCTGTAGTGTGTGAAGTGGAATGCAACACACTGATTTTCAGAGCAGCACATTTTGTTATATCTTAGGCTAAAGTCTAGGTGAAAGCCCAGTAGTCAGGGCGCACGCTTTAGTTTCATACAACGCGTGTGACCAGGGTTCGATTCTATGTGCCGGCACCATCAAAATTGTTAGCAGCAATTTTAAACGCTGTATTTACCACGTGCTCGGTTGTGAAGGAAAACATCGTGAGGAAACCTGCATGTCGGAGAAATAATAAAGAATATTATTTCGAGATGTGAAGCTCGCCAACCCTCACTGAAGCAGCGTGGCGGGCCCTTCCCGGCTTCAAAAACCCTCTCAAGTATGTGAGGAGGCCTTTGCCCAGCCGTGGGCACTTACAGGCTGCTACTTTACTTTTATGTGTAAAATAAGTTAAACTTTACAGTGCGCACATGAGGCTTCAACCGGATTTAAAGTTAACGTTAAGTTAGTTTAAAAACATTCTTAAGACTGATTATTTCTGTATCCTTGCAATAGTAGGTTAAAAAATGGTGTAAAAAAAATAGAGACGCGGGCAAACACGTAGTCGAAGGCTAGTCAACAAATAGTTGCGTAGATATCACGGATTTCGTAACTACTTGTTCAAGGTGACCAATTAAACAAGTAAAATGATTCTTTTTTGCCTTCGCTGCAAGTGTCTATTGTCATGAATTTAAATAAGAGCGAAGGTTCGACGTCCATTGAAAATGCACTTTAATGGCTTTCATTTGTGGCTCTGTGCGACTGCTTGCTCTAACCGTCAACAACACAGGTGAGCTAGACACAGATAACCTGTTGCTACAAAAAACGGTGGAATGGCCTAAATGTGGACTAATGTGTTTCTTATTAGAGTTCCGTATGGAGCCATATTACTATACCTACGCCGTCCACCTGTCCGTCCGTCAGTCTGTACTCATAGAATATGTGGTATTATAACGGATATATCCTAACAAATAATAAAAGACAAAAGTTAAAATTAGTGTACATACGAGAAACCAGTTTTTTTTTATTTATGTTCTTTAGTAAAAGCGATAATGAACTGTGAACCAGGTTCGCGCTAAGATTACCGAACAAAAAAAAATGAAATATTTCTTTTGGTAAATATCACAGGGTCATAGCACAGATATATTCTGTGGTTGTACGGCACTCTCGGTGGTTTTTTTTAATGTTTGCTTCTAAGGTTTGCTCATACTCACGACGGTGGGCAAGCGGATTGGGGAGCGCAGTGCTGGCACCCCAGCACTTGTGCTGATGCTTGATGCCCCCATGTAAACTGAGAAGTGGGCGAACATACTTCATGTTATTGGGAACGGCTCATGTCAGTGTTTGAACTGTAAAGATCACTTTGCTCTGTGTTTAAGAGTCTGCTGATTTATTACGATTACTTCTAGTAACGTAGTAATTTAACAAGATATAACTTTGATCGCAATAATGATGCGATTCAGGCCGGTATCGACGAAGGCTATATCTTCTTCTTTACTTCTCCTCGGGCCAACTCCGCCAATCTCCTCCCGTGGGCAGTGCTGAGCTAGTTTCATTTTAATTTCATCAACAAATACTACATTAATTGAATCAAATGTATATATAAAATTTTAAAATAAACTATTACTTACATATTTTTTTCCCGTTGTTTTTATATTTCCGACGTTTCCGAGTGCTTTACACCAGCCGTGGTCACGGGGCGACAGAGGTGTTAGACGTCCAGATGTCATAGTCAACTCGGGGTACCTTCAGCCTTTAATTGTTAATTTTGGTCCGATCTACGCATAAGAGCAGTCTACAAAAAGGATCATCGTTTCTAAATTTCTGCTTGTTACAAATCCACTGCTGAACATAAGCCTTTCTCAAAGACTGCGGAACTGCGGTCATCGACTACCCGCACCACTGTACGGGTCGTCACTCCACCTTGTTGGGGTTCGTCCTACGCCACATTTTCACATACAAGATCGCCACTCGAGAACCTTTCTTCCCCAACGGGTGTCCGATCTGCGAGCTATGTGACCGGGCCATCGCCACTTCAGCCAGCTGATCCTTAGTGCTAGGTCTCTTGCCTCACTTCTGCTATATTCTATAATATTTTTAATGGTAATTTTAATGGTTCCAAAAATCTTGTCTTTTGCTTAAATTAGCTTGTACAACATTCAAATTCTTTAGCCACCTTGTACGGACAACCAGGGTCGTCTTTAAAAAGCAAGCACGCTATAAATCAAGTATTTTTAATTTTTTTTTGCTATTTATGAGTTTATCAAACTGGCTATATGTCAACTTCCGACATACCTACCAAAAATAAATCGCAGTCAAATATTTCATGGTGCATTTCAGGAATTACTTCCTTGTATTGACGATCACACGCCCTTTAAAGTTGCACTTCCGTATTTATTATTTCTTATTGCAATCGGACGGACGCTGAAAAGTCGATATACTTAATGGTATTACATCTATCTGAAAAGTGAAACGGTCGGTCTTTCGGTCTTCATAACTTTATGGTTCTCCAAATATCCCCGGGGCTGACCGGGGGATATTCTTAAGGCGTTACCCCACAACCCACCTCAAATACTGTGTGATGGCTGCGTGACTTTCACATGAAATATATTTTTAGAATTTGAAACTAATCTGTCAAGTCTCTTACTTAGGGTAAGCGAAAAGATCAACCAACACCCGCGTCAAGAAACATATAGACGCTCTAGAAAGTCTGCATTCTGTGATCATATTCTAGATCACCCCAACCATTATACTAGATTTAACTTGATTTGTCAAATTTCGCAAAGTAAACACTGATTCCCGCCAAGGATGATTCGCGAGGCTATTGAAATTTAAAAACATACTTTTTGGCTGGTTACTACCTTCTGCTTAAATAAATAAAATTAAATCCCGGACCAAGCACGCCACTGAACGCCCTCAAGTTACTGTGAGGTCATTCAGCTTAGATCGGAGCAAAAATTTTTGTGTTACGGTGTTCGCAATAAAATCCATGAATAATACAAGAAATCATTGTCTTACAAAATATGAGACTGAATAAACACAGAACAGTGCTGGGCAGAAGCGAGCCGAGGCGAAGGCACGAGCGGTCCGATGCGGCTATCGCCAATCCTATATCATCACCCTATGATCGCCATGTGACACCACATTCGTCCCTTCTTCCGATCTTATCGCCTAAGCGTTACATATGGATATGGGAAGGTAAAGATGTGCCGGTGTCACTGTATTTGCGCGTATTTTTACGGCACTATAATATCTCCACCCCAGTTGACAATCGTGTAGCATTCGGAAGTTGTCGGCGTGGTCGTAAACGGCCAGGTGGACATCATCAGCAGCATATAGGCGATGTTCTTTCACTGATATGTCAAATATTTTGCTCCTTTTGCTCGAATAAAATAAACAAGCATCATGCATGCTTTATGTACAAAGATTATTGCTTTATATTTAAGAAATTTTATAGACAAAGCCTTGCCTACGTAAATAAGTGCAAATTACATGCAACAAGTCTGCTGTATGAGCAAAGGAATCATATATTATTAAACGTGATTAATTCGCGGTGTTAACTAGGAAGCAGACAATTTTTTTTACTCTGTACTGAAATATAATAAGTCAAAGCTTAAATCTGGTTTATAAGTGAAAATATTAAAGCATACCAAATATCTAAAGAAGGAAGCTTTGTTTTAATAACCAGGTATGCCCGCTTTGCCGACGACTGCGTGATTTAATGGTTAACGTACTTGGATTGAATCCCAACCGTAGTTTACTGACAAATTATTAGTTCTCGGCACATATCGTGTGGTGTAGTGTCCCTCCCGTGTCCTCCTCCTCCTCCGATCTTATCACATAATATGTAACATCGCATACAGGAAGGTTATGACGAGTGAGTGTCTATGTGTTTGTACTGTTATATCTATACAACACGGCACCACAACCTATAATCTATATTGCTAGGCTACTGGGTATGCACTAACAAAACTGTCTGTCTAGCTTGGCGAGTATATGCATAGTAAAAATAGAATAGTATGTCGTCTACATAGAAAAATATCGAGAGTGGGTAATATGTGTGCGTTTCTGTACGCACGAACCACAGTACAAACACAATAGCAATATCTCAGCATGCCAGAAAGGCGCCAGTCAGGGTCGCGCCGCAGTCGCGTTAAGTTAAATCTTACGTTATCAAGACGCCGCTCCGCATCGAAAAACAATGCTTATACTTCCAGTTTGTCGACTCATAACTCTAGATAAATAAGAGATTATACCGTGTTATTATTCATTATAGTTTTTTGATGTTGGTTGTATTGTATTGGAAAGCTTTTTAACATGTTTTTAATGAGAATTACACTGTTAAAGCGTCGTAGTTACGCATTCGCAGACCCATGTTTTTTTAATAAAAAACATATAATAATCATGACAAATACGATTTACGATATTATGTATAAAACTGAAATAGAATTACGTAGCTCTAAAAGAAAGAGATAGGGACAACCCTGCATCAGTGGGCATTTGCATCTCGCACGGGGCATGACTAGTAAGTGTTGTAAGGGTTAATCTTTTATATTTCACGATTTGGATATTCAAGCATTTACCATAAATATCTTTCGAGCTACAAACAACTGCATGTACTGTTTGTACTAGCAGACTAACATATGCATTCCAGAAAATAACTATCATATTTTCGTGTAGATTATTGTTATTATTATTGGCGCAGCACCAGACACCTCGCACCTCATCGGTCTGCTTAGTTTTGATCTGATATATTTCGTGATTATTTTCTGATATAGTCTTACACCGATACCACATAGCACCCCACACCACAGGCTTAGCGCACTGTTTCGCTTGGAATTCTTAGTTATTCATTTTACCCTTTACAGTTTTACAACAGTATACATTATTTGGTAATTGTCGCCACGGACAAAATCGGTATTAATAATGAATTTATCATTGCGTTTAATCGTATGCAATATGTATTAGTTACATTTTTATAACGTATGTATAATCGTTTCCGCGTCTAAATAAAAAAATAATTGCATGTGCCTTTCTAGAACGTTTGAGTTGATTTACGAACTGCAACCAATAGTCGTGCAAAATTAAGGATGTTATATTCTAAATCGCAGACATTTTATTCTATGAATGTAATTACATACAAATTGTATATATGAATTATAATACGAATCGTACGTAAGTTTCGAAAAAACCCATTGATACGAGTGCTTCACAGAGGAGATCGATCTCGATTGCCTTGATTTAGAGACAGATCCTCTGTAAGAACACGTCTACCGTGACTGTTGACAAATAATATTTTTGTCCCTTGTTAGTAGGCAGGCTGTGACGTATCCCTCGAGGGATCATAGGCGTGAGTGAGTGTTGTAAAACAAAGCAATATAATCATAGATGATTACAATACGAGAATGCACCGCCGATTGCCCGAAACGTTAAGCAACAGCCTCAAGGCTGTCCGTGCCCCGCTTAATAAACTTGGTTCATTACGAAATCGGCGTCCTTACCGCGCGGTCTCCGAGTGCACTCCTCTACAGCAGCTCCGCTTAGGTACCTAGTTTATCTAGTTGCAGGGCTGCCACTGGCGTTTAACCGTCACATATACAGTCGGACAGCAGGGTCCCAGAAATATGCAAAAACCAGATAAAACCACCTAGAGTCTCGTAACTATTGAAAGTTTTCTCGTATTCTATAACGTAATAAAAAGAAACTGAAAAATAAAGTTACATCAGTTGTGGAAGCTATGTAAGACTTGTCCACGGGCAGTTGCCATTAGAATAATTCCACTATGCCATTATGGGAAATCTTTCGAAATGGAGATGCATATGTTCAGTCGTGGGAAAACCTGTTAAACGGGGTAAAAAGAAAAAAAAATTGTTTTATGGCATGTGGTACAGCGAAGTTGCTGGAATGGGCCGGCTCGTCTGGGCTAGTAACACGGCCTCGCAGAATACCGGCGTCAAGAAGAGGCATCTCACGCTTCTGCGGTAGCCGGAGGCCCGCCCCTTCCCCAACCCATCTCCCCGTCATACCTCCTGTCTCTCAAATATCTTTAAATGCCGGCAACGCACCTGCAGCTCCTCTGGTGTTGAATGAATGAAAGAATGTAATATATTGTATTGTACACTATTACACTTAACAAAGATTATTTAAATAAACAAAAATAAAATTACAATAGGCGGTGTTGCAGACGATATAATAATTCGTCTTTATTTGTTTTCTCACAGAACAATACATATTGCAATTTCGTAACCATTGAAAATGTAAGCTATAACTATTTTAATTATGTGAGAAGCTGGTGCTACATGCTACTCCTTCTTTATTTTTTTTTGCTCTCTTATCCCCGACTCCCATCCAAATGTTTATTGCTATCTCCTTCGAAACTAATTATCCGAGTTCTATGAAACTTTGCACAGACAATATACGTAGTGTGAACAATGTATAGATTAATATTCTTGCCTCTATCTATTTTCATTCATATAGAAATCCAGATTTTCATATACACACAAATATACTCCAACCAACTTAACGTCTAAAATGAGGCAACCCTATTTTTTTATATCGATAATAAATTTGCCGTTAGTTTACTCCGTAATCTCGTTGCCTTAAAATGCATTCTGCACAACGTTTGAACATACTTATAAAGCTACTACTTTTTTCTTTTTCTAGGCCCTGAATTAATAATACACACAACAATATGAAGTGGTATTTAACTTCAAGAATATTATGCGGCGTGTCCGTATGGTAACGGCGTAACAAATTGTAATCCGTTATCCCTGCCTACCCTTATTGGAGATAGGCGTGCGTTCTTGTTTGTGCGTGTGTAACTCTAAGACATAAGCACGTTAAACTACTATATTCATCACAAATCACCTTCTTTTTCAGTCTATCATTAGACTGAATCCTTATTTTACTAAATTCAAAACAAATCATGCCCATTACAAAATATGATATGTATACTCTTGTTTGAGGAGAAGGGCCACCAACACATTTCTATGCGGTAGCACTCTTTTTCTTGCCTAGACGCCGTATTGATAGGCCACTGCTGTGTTCCAGTTCGAAGAAATAGCGAGGTAGTATAACCACAGGCATACTAACATCGATAGTCCTCAGAGGTGACACGCACCTGCAGCCTTCTTTGTTTGAAGTTGATTGCAGGTGTTATTTGGCTGGAGTAATCACTTGCCACCGTGATTTATTACACGAATAATAAAAAAAAAACGAGCATCAACATCACTTCAGTCACCGCCACAACGTCATAACGGTCAAACGCTACATGTCAAATAATCACCAGTTACAAATTAAACGTATTGGTTATGCCTTTATTATACGCTTTGCCTACAAAGAGACCAAGTCTGTTTACACTTGTTATTACCACACGTAAAACCGATAATTGGCTATTAAATTATATTTTAAGGTCGAAACAAGCGCTAAAAAAATATAAATTTAAATTAAATTACTATTTGTCACATTCTATGGTTATGTAGGGCTTCATTTTTAATTCCTCTGATAATTACCGCAATGATTTCAGCTCATTAAAATTTATGCTCAAAATATTTAAATAAAATAGATTAAAAGTAAATTTTATGTTAAGACATGTCCAAAGATGGTTTAATTAATAAAATACTATTTTCGTATTTCCACTGCACTGAACGTGAATAACATCGGAAATAAACTTGTTGTATTCTACCTTCCTGATGGCGTAGTTATACCCAAATATAATGAGGGAATTTTATGTTCCATAAATATCGTACAGTCAAGGCTATTTAAAAATACTTCCACCCTTGTAGGTTAATTAAATATGTACAAGTATCAGTATAAGTAACATTGTATTATTCATAATCATAGCAGTGTGCAACACACTGCTCTGTACGATTACACTGCTCACCTGATGGTACTTCTTATACATCAACATATTTAAGTCTACTGCTAAACATAGGCCTCTACAAAATAGCGCCAGCATAAGTCGGCCCATACGCTCCCCAGCAGTCCCCATCAGCAGTCTGTGTGATTTGTGTTCGGCAAATTCAGATGGTAATTCCGCCATCATTCGATCGCCGGGCTCTTGTCTGTTGGCTAGCGGTGTGTGCACCTGTTGCAGGTGAGGTTGGCGATTGGGTTTGTATTCCTCCATACATCCTTTGTGGCCTAACCTACTTGGTGGTAAGTGGTTATTGACTCTTGATAACATTTACATGATTTTTAAGATTTTTTCCTATAAAATTATATTAAATTAAAATTATATTTAAGCGCCAATAGCCCAATGGGTTAGGGTGCGGACTGCGAAACATGACGTCGCAGGTTCGAGCCCACCATTCGACTATTGTCGTGAACCACTCCAAATACAAGCTCTAATGCTTAGTTGGGGGGATAACAGCAATATTAATAATGTTAGTTTAAATAGCATTGCTAGTATTATTTAAAAAAAAATTGTTTATTTAAAAGAAGTTTTTTGTGTTTTTTTTGTTTCTAGAAAAGAATGGAATAGCTTTATTTGCTTTAAATAAATGTATGAGAATAATAAGCTGATAGATATACAATGTAGAAAGACCACTGTATTCAACCGATTGGCAGCATGCATACGGCTTGCTTTGTGGGCATTTATTTTTACAATAATTAGATATCGGTTGTTATGTATGTATTATATGGTAATATGCAGTTTTACATTAACTTTAATACAGCCCACAGCAGCTATATCATATTTTCTTAAATTGTTTTAAGTCTTCAAAAATTATAAAAGCTTTATGTTTTCATGAGGGTAACGTAATTTATAACAAAATCGTTTCAACCTTCATTTAAACCATTTCTCAGTCCGAAGTCCCGCGCTACCAGGGGGTCCGAGACGAGGTCCGAAGCACTCTATAGACAGGAATGCTACCGCAACATTGAAAAGCGGATCATCATCACGAATGCATTTGCAACAACAGATGAAGCTGTAAAAGTCAAAAACGGCTAACAGCATTAACTTCGCCGTATACATATTGTAGCGAATTCTAAGTGCCGTCCGGCACTTTTGCACGATTGCAGCGGCGGCTTGCTTTTTACGTCAACTCCCAGTGAAGGTCAAATTTTGGAATCGAAATGTGATTGCGATACCGCGAAAATACTGATATTATTAAAAAAAACAGTGTGACGTCATTTCGCAATTAAAAACTACCTTATTTCTACTACTATCTTATTTACCGGTTATTCAGTCCCTGATTTTCATTACCATGGAGCGGCATCGCAGTGCGTGTTTATTACGCACATCGTTTGTTTGATACGCTTCTAGTACAATTTACCAGTGACTTGGGTTCGATCCCCGATGACCTCACTATTGAAATTGTTAACTTTACTAGCTGAATTTACCAAGTGCTTGGCGGTGAATGAAAACAACGCGAGGAAACCGACATGCCTGAGAAATAATAGAAGTAATACGTGTGACTCCCTCGCGTTAGAAGGGAAACTCTGGTCTCGATCAGACCAAGTCATGCTACTGCGGCTAAAGGAAATACCACCTATGTACACAATACGCACTGCGCATGTGTGTAGAGTAAGTAGGAACGATTCTCCCCACTGACCTCTACTACTATACTAGAAATAATAGAGGTCATTGGTTCTTCCCCTGCTATCGGTTGAAGTCGGAGAAGGTGAATCGTTTCACTTTGCTGATCCAGGCCAATTTTCTCTTAAGAAGATTAACTTCAAAAATATTTCGAGGACATGCGAAATACGCGATCCCGCGCTGAAGCTGAGTGGCGGACTCTTACCGGCTCCCTAAGCTCTCTCAAATATTTTAGAGGAGACCTTAGCCTAGCGTGGGCATTTACTATATTTTTCATCCCCAAAATATGAAATATTTCTTGAAATAGTTGTCCAAAAATGTATTGTTCTTCTTTTCTTTATTATTATTAAAGAATAATTCAACAGTTTGAACCGTAATTTGAAAATCCGTTTCATGCAATTAACTTAATGTGGCCAGACGAGATATCCTTTTAGATATTACCATAAATAAACATTGTTTAAAATTACAGTTAGCGGCTTAAGTTATGACTCAAAAGTCAAAACATATATAATGTGATGTTGGAAACAGACAATCGTGTATAAATCACGTATAACCCATGCGAATCAAAGAATTTCTTTTTTATATAAAAGGCCAGTAGGTGAACTATAAGAATAACTCCTATCGCACTCGGCGCATTTCACATCTCCTATCCAACTGGATGAGCCACAAGCGCTTAGTAAGCGTATTAGCGATCGCAGCAGTAGACGTCTGGCGACTTAGACGCCGCCGCCCATTAACGATTTGTGTGTTTTCAATCTGACAGATTTTGAGATAATTATCTGCTACCTGTTGCACACTATGAAGTTATAAAGTAATAGCGATCGGTTTCAATTGAAAGTTATGTCAAACTCCAAAGTTTGACCTTCACTGGGAGTTGTCGTAAAAAGACAGATGGCGTCGCAGGGACTTCTCTAGTTTACTAGGGTCTAATATTTGATTAAACTAGACTTCTCTTCGGCTCTACTTTAAATTAAACTAAAAATTACGATTTCCAACAGAATTAAGCAGTAAACCTCAGCTAACCACAGGTAAAAAGCTATTAGTAGAGAGCCGTGTTGGTAAATGCTTACACTAAAAGGATTGGAAGATGTATCACTTTCTTACTCTGAGGTTAACCGAGTGAGGCCTGTGCGATTAATATCCGTCAGATATCGCGAAAATAACGCACAATTATTATGTACGTGTGCCGTAGTGCTCTCGGTCGCGGTTACTGACCCACGACAAAACGAACACTGCTTCTGTGGAGTCGAATTTGTTTTAATTTTTTACTATACATGAAAATTAGATATCATAATACGGTTCTTTACTTCATCTACTCTTCATCTTGAACAGCTAGTATATACACCGCTGGATATAAATCTCTCCCTCGTATCGATTTTCCGTAATCGGTACGCTTGGAAGGCAGATTGGATATTTTTATCGCTTATTAAAACTTAACTTGGGAAGATTTTTACGAATACAAAAGTTAGTGGTACAAAAGTAATACAAACACTGTGCATGCCATTATTAAGCGAGTAGAAGCCGAAGATGAAGGATACTTTGTGTCACATAGGTGACGTCTTTCTAAAATCCATGGTTGCTACGTAAGAATCCAACTCTCCGTTTTTTCCCGTGGGTGTAATAAGAGGCGTTTAATGAAAAAGTCCCGTAACCCCCATGGCGATCTCCAACAGCACACGGTTAAGAGGTAATAGTGGGTTGCCGAAGTCTGTCTACCTCTATGAATGACAGTCGTGTGCGCTTATTAGCTTATAAGACTTTAAGTCTTACAAGGCTTTCTAGTAAATTAAATACTTATTCACTTAATTATTTATTAACTAGTAGCTACTGTGACATTCATATTATGGTTATTAATAATAAAATATACACGAGTCAACAGCCATCTCTGTTCCAATTAGATAATGGTCAATTCACCTTCTCAAATGTGTATTTTTTTTTTTTTTCGTTTCCATTCGTTCTGTGTCGTTAGCTAAGCGGGTCAGGTTCGCGCGACGCCCGTGCATTTTTTATTTTTCTATTTTTGTAGGCGAAGGTCCGTAACACTAAATACTTTTTGTTAGTGACTCACTAATAAACACTATTGTCTTTTATGTAATTGTTATTATACGGTCTCAAATTAAAATAAATTCGCTATTGTGTCTTATATCCCTTTTTTTATTGGTGAAAAACGAGTCGTCATGATGGCAAGTTGCTACTGCAGCACATGTGCACCTGCAAACAATTTAATTCAAAGAAGGTTACAGATACGTTGTCACCCTCGTGCACCAAGATGTAAATCCACACATCATTCTACTGGCCCTATACCATTAATAACCGGAACACAACGTCAATTACACTGCTGATTGGCAGAACCTACCCAGGCGTCTCATTGGCAGAGAAGGAGTCCACCACCTAGGAAGTGGTTATATAGTTAAAAAATACGCGTGTCATTCTGTAGACGCAACATTTTTAAAGTAAAGTCTAACCACTGTTTTTTATTTTTTACTAACTTACAGAAAAACAACTTGACTCCAATCTCAAATTATTAAAATGTTAAATATTACTTTTATATTAAATACCATTATTGAATTAAGGGTAATAAACTATTTAATTTCGATATTCGGTGACAGGATGGAACCTTGAGCTGCCAATGTTCAATACAGGCACATATTTTTATAAAAGTTTTAATTATTAATAATGAAAGTTTACACATATGAAGATAATTAACTCACTTAGTATCGATAATAAATCGTGAGTGAGCGTGTATTAAAATTAACGTTTAAAATACTTGTATTTGCTCACTGCGTCATTTAGTAATTAGTAATTACGCACTAGGTCAGCGCCCGCTGTAACGGTTACGTCTCCCCGAACAAAAACACAAAATGCCATGTTCAAACACAATTTGAACCAGCGCTTTGCACACCTGCTAAAGCTATTCTGTTTAGGAAAAGTCTTCATGCTCAAACGGGTCAAATCAGCGACCTTTACAAATTCTGCGTTGATTTTTCAATAATAGTGTTTAGACGGTGTAATTCAATAGCAGGTAAACATCGGGAATATAAAAACAAAAATTAAACGCGATAAAATCGGTAGATAATAGTTTAACTTTAATAGCAGTATTCATTTTAAGCGTTTAGACATAAACAATATAAACACGTTATGCACAAACAAATTTATCTGTGAAATTTTCTATTAATTTGATATTTACAGATCTTTATTTTTCTCACAATAACAGCCAAAATGGCGTCCCTAACTTTACGGGGTTACCCGCCCTTGGAGCGGGCACTGACTACGTTTGTGTGTGTAAGACGTCACAAATAAATTAATGATAATGATGAATGAAGTACGTAAGGGGAACAATGTGTTGCCATTTTTCTCTTTATTTCAACTAGACCTGCGCGCAGTGCATCTGTTTTTTTTATTCCAATAAGGAAAACAAACAATCGAACAAACACTGTCCACCCAAAATAGACATTTGACATTTGTAAATTATGACAGCATATATAATTATGTACAGTATTATAAAGTACAGTAAAATCTGTTTTAAGAATAACGACAGACCATTCGAAAAATATTATTATAATTAAACTGTCGCATTACCAGCCAAAGATCTGCCGCCATCTCTTATCCCGCCAATGGTCACGATTGCCAGTAAGAATTGTCCAGTTTACACGAATGTGCTGGAACCAAACACCACGGTCGGGGAACAGGGAGAGTAAATATCATCAATAATATGAAAGAAAAATATAACAATGCGCTCAACTACCCGTTGTTTTTAATATTGATTTAATTAAGACACTAGGTGCCAACGTGCGTGTGTCCGAGTGTCCCTTTTCTTTATACTTTATTTGCATACATGCAAATGTGGTAGAGCCAAGCCACGGACTCGCAGGATACCGGCGGGAAGTAGAGGCATCTTATGCTTCTGAGTTTCGTTCGGTGAGTGAGGTATCCGGACGCCTACTCTCACTCCCCCTCCTCATCCTCCCTTCCATCTTCCAAATACCCTTAAAGGCCGGCCACGCACCCGCTGCACCTCTGGTGTTGCAGATGTACGTGGGCGACGGTAATCACTTACCATCAGATGAACCGCTGGCTCGTTTGCTGCCTTCCCCATAAAAAAATACGTTAAAAACGTAATAAAAAGGGGGGACTTAATGCCTTTTTGCTATCTCTGCCAGTCACCCCGAGGCGTGGAGAAATATTATTTAGGTGTTTTTACGACTTTCCTATTTTGATAGGTAAGTAGTGAATAACTTTTTTTTACGAGAAAAGGGACAAAACAGCATGCGGCTCTCACTTAATGATAAGTGATCGAAGAAGCACAGGATGCCTCTACTTTACACCGGCATTTTTTGTGGTAGTACCCCTTGTAGACTTAGTACCCCGGTAGAGACGGCTTATTAAGGTAAGCCGAGTAGCTTCGTTTGGAAAGCAGTAAAAGCCACCGCTTGACTCTACCACCTCCTAAGCTGTATTTACAAACGAGGGGGCTTTGCAGTCACTTTCGCGGAATGGCCTATGTTCATCAGCCAGTTTACTGATGATGATGAACTGTCTTAACAGTCAACTACTAATTATAGATCACTCCCTGGTTGAAGATTGATGCTGCAATCGATTAATGAGCGCTTGACTTGTGTAGGTACAACAAAACGAAGAAAGATACATTTATTTACATAACGAAAATAAATTAAATATGTTCTTAGAAATTCAGCAAATACATGCCAAAATAAGGTGGATTGTTTGTTTTGAATATGTGGTCGAATTCTCGCGATAACAAGATATTTAATTCCATTTTATGATCTCTATAATCCCTCAATCTTAACAATGTCTTTCCAATTATTTTTCAGTCGCTACATTGCATGTTATAACTTAATTATTGTTTCTTCTCGTTATGGTAATATTCTCAATAATATCGCTAACGGCTCACGCGTATAATTAGTCACCTTTTTATTTGGTGTCATTGTAATTGGATATGTATATCAAAAATCTGAATAATTCAATCAGCAACTATTAAATAATGATACTATACATTTTTCGATATTAATATTATAGTTACAGCTTTAACGATCAGTACTTGAAAATTTTTTTTGTCACTTTTATTATTTGTAATGATATTAGAAGTGTTTATTGAAGGACTACCGCTGTGGCCCTGACCGGGCCCGCTTTCCAGGAGTTTCGGCGAAGGAATACAGTCAGTGGCAACACGCTTTACCATCAAGTCTTGGTTGATGGTGAAAGGTTACGCATAGCCGTATCGTGAGACCGAGGAGGCCCCACAGACTTTCTTGGCAAGAAAGTGTCGGCAGACTGCTTCGTCACTGCTCATTAAATGACGTAATCCAAAGGATCCCAATTTTTAGGGAGGACGGCGTGACTTTGATCCCTTGGGAGAGAGGATGACTTGATACATGGGCGGCCTCTAGTATCAGGAGTACATAGACCATAGCCGTGCAAGTACCGCAAATATGAGCCTCTTAGGGTACTACTACTATACCATGTATTTGTGCCATTTACCGTGGAGGCAATCGGTCCACGTGCGGTGCAATTCTAAAGAAATTATACCGCTGGTGACTACAGTGCATTCAGTGTTCTTGGTACCACTTGGTACTATGCCACTGGGTATGGGACTTTCAATTTATTTTTATTCAAGTTATTTTAAATATAATTGTTATATCGATTCTGTAAAAAAATTTAAAATTTAATTAAAAAGTCTTTCTTATATTATAAAATTATAATACATTCTCTCTCACGGGCATAGGGGTAGACAGAGGTTACGGATTTTTATTTGGCATGATTTAGCGTAGTCAAACGGGCTTCGGTAATCCACGTTTCGCCTCTCCGGGAAATTGAACTTAATCTATAAACGTTAACTTTTCGGATGAGTTGACAGAATGATTAGTGCTTAAGATTACAAATCGTATTGTTTAACATTGACATCTGTTTTTTTATGTTCATAATAACATTTTAAATAATTCAAAGACATAACAATTACACAATCGACTTCAGATTGAATTTAAAGACAAACGAATAAAATAAGATGATAACAAGACAAGATTTAGATCCGGAAAAGTCCGTCATTCTACTCCAATATCCTACTCAAGACGGACTTCACAGCCAAAATTTCCCCTAATCATGGTGAAGGTGAAGGAATCGCGAGGAAACTTGCAAGTCTGAGAAATATACTATTTATTCCTCCACACGCACTGGAGCATGAGAAGATGCCTTTATCGGTGGGACCTTTACAGACTGAAGGCTGCTGCTACTAAATTATATTTTTTTTAGTTAAGGGGACACGAGCAAACGGCTCACCGGATGGGAAGTGATTACCTACGCCCACGTACATCTGCAACACAAGAGGAGCTGCAGGATCGTTGCCGGCCTTTAACAATATTAGGACGATGAGGCGCGGGGTTGGTGAGGAAGGGTGGGACTCCGGTTATCGCACTCGCTGAACTAAACGCAGAAGCACAAGATGCCTCTACTTCACGCCGATATTCTGCGAGGTCGCGGTACTACTCCGGCCGTGCTGGCCCATTCGAGCGGCAGCAGCAAAAGCCACCGCTTGGCTCTACCACGTCTACATGCTTGAAGTATCAGGCACAACTTCAATTTGATAATTAATGTGGCGCCTGCATTTTATACTTTAAGTCAAATTGTTAAAGTCGTCTATGATATTAACTTTACAGATTTAATTAAAACGTGAAAAGTTATGGTTACTATTCTAATTTAGGTAAATTTGAAATGGTTTAATTTATCTTTATTTCATTCTTTGAAGTCAATTTTATTTAGCCTCTGACTAATAGAGACTTACTTTCAATTAAGAACACGATGCAAAAACATTATTTACATTAAAATGGATCGTTAACAGGCGACACGGCACGGCATTTGACATTCGTTTTTAGCATAGAATAAGATCATATCTAATTAGTCTATGTTTTCTAGTGATGTGACGTCATTATTTTAATCTTTTCGTTAGTTCTTCGTAGCGTCTGTCATGTGCTTTGTGGGTAATATTAGCATTAACTATTAAATTAACTTTAAAATTAGATTTATCATACTGTTAATGCTAGATTGCGCATAAACCTTTCATCGTTGTCTTTATAAAATTATAAAAGTTCATTGCATAACATATACTAACCACCTCTAAAGATTTATCATCACTTTTTAAAAAAAATATCTATAATGTCTACCTTTATGTAACTCATTCACAAGTTTATGTTATATAAAAGCCTACATCAAAAAATAAAAAAGTCTACAACTTCTAGGTGCTTTGGAAACTTTAAAGCGATTTGACATGCGATGGATTACACGGCATGTCTATAAACAACAACAATGACCTGTGTACCTGTGACCGTTAAAGACGTAATTGTTCGACAAGAAATTATCACAAATAATTGCTAATTTATATAATCGAAATGTATAATTACATAGACCGCCATGAAAGGCTGTGTCAAAGTTTGCAGTAATTGTTTACTTATAGCCTTATTCTCAGAATTATGACGGTAATAGACGTAGAAGTTTGCATGTTCGAGGTCAATGACTTCTAATGGACTCTCGCATTATAACAACTATACTGTAATTATACTCCCACTGTGAACAGTGAAATGTTTACCGCGCGGTAGCTGCGTAGCAAATTCCGCCAACCCATCAAGTCCCGTGAGTCAGCGCGGTCCTGGAAATATCTCCGGACCGCCGACTGACGGTAGAATATCCTATTTATTTTTCTTTCCTTATTAGTATGTATCAGTCCACTGCTGTTCATAAGCTCTTCCGTGAAGGCACCGACAGGAGCTAGCCATGCCATGAACGGAAGATTTGGCACCCTACCGAATATCCATATCCTTAACAGCATGTAAATAGTCCCTAGACAAGACATAGGCCTATCCATAAGAGAGATTTCTTTTCCATCAGAGGGAGAATCATTCATTTAATTTAATTTCAAAACGATGATTTGATATAAGCTCGTTCGGCAAGCGAATCTGCGATCGCAGTAACAAACACCTCGCAGCTTAGACTCTGGTTAGACAGTAGGTACAGAAGCTAAAGTATTCGTGTTAAAAAACGTAGTTAACTTATCTTCAGAAATTAGCTAAAGACACCACTACCTTTTCTCCTATAGTCTTCCTGAAGTATCCAACAAATTTAGATGGGAAGAAGTCAGATACAGGATCACAGATAATCTATGCTTCTCACAAAATATTAACCCCGACTGGGATTCGAAACCTGACCCTTGTCTTAAAGCAGAACTACGTGATGCCTTGTACTCGTAGTACAAACCATTTCCTTTACGGGACAACATATTACACCACGATATTGATAGACAATGACAAAGCAACATTGTTGCATTATATAAATAAGTAGATAATTAAGCAATTATTTACAACTTGTTCTTCATAGATTGTTATCATAATCTTCAAGTGAGTCAATCAATACATGGATGTTGTTTCTTAGACGCAAACATATCAGAGCTGTTATAGTAGTTCGGTGTGAACTAATTAAATACTCTGTATTGATTTAATATAGACCAAGGTCATGCTTCCTTTATGATTCTAGATTACTGCGAAACTTTTTGCATCCTTATTATTGTTGTGCCTAACTTAATAAGGAAAAAAACCGCCATTTGTTCCACAGCTGGGTAAAGGCCTCAGCTCGTATATGAAAGGGGTTTGGAGTCTACAAGACTGCCGCTCTTGCGGGACTAAACATACCGTCGAAATAGTTTTTTGTTATTTCTCAAACATGCGGATTTATCACGATGTAAAACATCGTTCCCCACCGAACTCACATAAGCACTCAAAATTGCTATTAACTTGGGATTCGAACCTCCTCTGCTTCTTTGCAGCCTGTGAGAAGTTGAATGATGGAAAACAATAAGCTCTCACGAGCGTGTACCTAATACTGTGGGTCGCACCCATCACTTTTCTCCAGACCTTTATTGGGACAACGTAACAAGTGGTGGCCTGTCGCCGTCTTAGTGTACGAAGCAACGTAAGAAATCGTTACGTAAATTCAAAATTTCATCATTATTAATCATTATTATAAATTACAAAAAAGTCATCGGTACGAGCCCCTCCACGTAGGAGATCTGGCCCAAAGCGAATACCTAGATCCGTGCTTATGTTGGATACTATGCCCCTTGCCCTCTTGTGTGTCTGCTCATGTATTCTGGCTTTCTTGAATAGCCACAGTGGTCTGGATAGTTGGCAACCACTTACAAAAGTATATAAACGTACTGAAGAATACCTCTAAACTTTTTACTTCTTTTGTTTAATTATTTAAATAGAAGCAACATTCCACATTAACGTACAGAAAAAATGCGTATTACGTGTTAGTCTATTCAAACAATGCAATGATCCATCAAACTAGTATGTTGCATCAGCGTGTTTCTTTATCGAACGAGCATACATTACTAATATTTTATCATTATAATGATAAAATATGTTGGAACCACTGAGACGCTGATGTATACATCAGCCTCTCAGTGGTTCCATGGCTTTTGAATAAAGGCTATTTCTGAGACGGTATAGACAATTTTTCTAATCTAAACACGAAATTCAAAAATTCGTGAGCATTAATATCAGTATCCTGTTCGTAGTAGGCATGGCAAATTTTGTGAGTATAATAAAAAAAAAGTAAGATAATTAACTATTTTTGGCTAATTTTTTTTGTATTTTTGGCGAAAGTACACAATTTTTGGTTGTCTTCGAAAGTCTAGTATTACAAACTTAACATAGATACCTACATACATATATTCACGCCTTGTTCCTAATGGGGTAGGCAGCGACAACCTTCTTCCACTTGCTACGGTCCTAACATACGTCTTTCGCTTCTTCCACTTTCATCAATCTTCGCATGTATGCTCGTTGGTTAAGAGTACTCCTGACCTGGCCTATTTTCAAAACGCCTACGATTTGACCTTGAAATGTTCGCCTAGGTCTTCCTCTCCCGACTCTACCATTTACACTCGCCTCATTGTCTAGACAAATTTAAGTTTAAATATATTTATTAACAACTCATCATCTAGCATTTGTACTCGACCTTGCTCGTTAAAAGAAAATAATTAGAGCAGTTTTAGAAAGTAATAACAAAATTTAGTATTATTTCTAATTATGTCCTTCGCAACATCATTAGAAACTAATTTGTGAACATTGAAAGTGATTGTTGTCAGTTGGTAAAACTTCATCATACTGTCAATTATTATAACAACTCTTGCACGAGTTATTTATATAATAGGTAGATGTCGTTGTAACGAAGATGTCGTAAGGCGAAACAGGGCGATATACATATTTTTTTTTATTTATAACATTTTATTTATTTATACTTCATATAAATTTCATTTACAAATGTATGTAATGTATTCATACAATAAATAAAACATTTTATTTACAAATAAATAAAAATGTAATAATCTAAGACGCAAGGTGTTCAGAGCTGAGGTCTTCAGAACTTGAAAGATGCATATATCTAATTGTTATTAACTATTAAGCAATGAGGATAATTATTATTGTTGACAAAGTGATTACGGTTATAAAAGAAATAATTATAATAAATATTGACCTAAGCAAAACATATCAGTTAGGACTGACGCGTTATGTAACTAGTTACTTTGCGGAAATAATATTAATAATGGCCATTTAATTATCATTTCATACAATTATGAAGCGACCGACGGATATTATGTAATTATTATGATTGCATTGTTTATACATATGTCTAAAGATAATTAGTATTCGTGTTTGTCCCAGAATGATTTAATTTAAAAAAAAACTTTTAATTTCATTAAACACCTCAGCCGTCGTTTAACATTAAATTAAACCAAATATTAAATTCCTTAAAAATATATAATTGATCTTTATGTAATAATAATTTCGTGAGTTGCCTATCGCAAGGGTTGCCAACAATTTTTCGGCTGATTACAATATTTTTCAGAATAAGCTTTAAAAATTATAGTACTGTTGTTAAATCCTAAATAATAATGACAAAAATATGCTTGTTATTTATTTAAATGTTTACAAAATGAGGGATTTGTTTCGGTGCTCTTCAAAAAGATTGAGCCATCCAAATGAAATATAGTGTTTTTGGGTACAATATATTTCTTCAAAAGTACATACATACTCAGTATGCAGACCCGGAATACAGTACAAGACTACATATTATTATAGTACGGTTGGCAACCCTACTCACTGCTCTGACATCTCATAGGACAATTTCTTAGAAGCCTCATAGCACTCTATTGTCTAGACTTACAAGATTATACAAAGATAATGATGCGAATTATTTTTAATTAATGTGACGCATTTTTAGGCTGCGATAGCGCGGATCGCGAGTTCGATGCCCGCACTATACAATTATTACTATGACCCAGTTGTAAATAATAGTTGCAAGTAACATGGGATACTTAACATACATACAAAGATTACATACCATTTCACTGGATATGAATATTAAGATGTACTTTTTTTTTCAGATACAATGGGATCATTGCCTCGAGCATCGATCGCGACTGGCGCCAGGGTCCCGGTGCCCGCTGCGCCTCTCGCAGACCATTTAAAAAGTTTGACAGGACGAGAGACTACCGCATTAGTGTTTTCAGGTGAGTGTTATTGAATGAAGGCTGAAGACAACGTCACCGTCACAGTCACGAAGGCCCTTCAAATGATAGTGCCTTAAATAAATAAAAAGCAAAAATTTGCTTGAAGCTATAATTTAAAGTTTATTTTAGGGAACGGTTATTTCAGTAAGAAGGTGTAAAGGTAATATTCCGAGTATTAAGGGTAGTTATGTTTATAAGTTCCATTAATAAATGAATCAAAAATTTATGTAATTTACACGTATAGTTCCGCATTATTACATTTTTAATATACGTCTGGTTGTAAAGACATTTTAAAAACGTTTAATTTTGCTCGTTAAAAGATGCATCAAATTGCTGTCATTGGAGTAGCACAAGATTTTTTCGTTTCGTAATAAGTAGCTGATTTTTAAACTATTTTATAGTGTGCAACTATTTTGTGCTTCACACACTTTTATTATTCCGTGGTTAAGTTTAGGTACAAATAAGTTAATTAAAATATGAAAAATAAAGTCTTATTTAGGCATTCATATCATACTAAAAATATATTTTTGAAGTTTAATATGCGATATTATAGAGACAAAACATTTATTTTAAACAGCATATATATATACTTATTACGAAAATAATGGTAAAATACTCCTTGGATTTCGTGATGCTTACAAATAAATTACAACGAACGTCCTAGTTCTTGTACTAAAAACGAGGAGAAGGAAACGTGAGGTGTTCCATCTTAGTCCTCAGTTCTAAAAGTAGGACGACGCATCAATCAACCTCCTTTGACTGAAATTATTTTGCAACCCCTGGATGTTTCAGTAACGGCTCAATCAAGACTGTTAGTTCGTTCTAGTGTTGTATAAAAACAATATTACAAAATTCTAACACAAAACCTAAATTTGCTTAATTGTGTTGCTCGGTCGGTTTGAATCGTCCTCAACAAATAATTATGAAAAACTGTTTATCAGATGAATCTGGCTGCGTCCGCGTGAGCTATGCAGAACTACAGGCCCGCACCAACGCCCTGGGCAGGGCCATTGCCGCGCACGCGAGGCCGATCGGACCGAATCGTGATGGAGACTTCGTGATCGCTGTGTGCATGGAACCCACACATAAGTAAGATTTACAAATAGCCGAAGCAAAATCACGGATGCAGGAAGCCTTTGTTACACACACATACAACTCAAACTTGTAAATCCCTGCCGGCTGTCGTGGATCGATCGTGTCAATCCTTCCTGTTCATCTGTAACCGAAGAGAGTTATTATTCCCTGATACTAGAAGTACGCAATCTTGAAAAATTGTTGGCAGTATCTGACTTGGTTATCAGTTTATCAGCCGTTAAAATTCTGTAATACCTTCCCTTAATTTAGCCTTCTTTGTAAGGCAACAGGCTGCACCATCTCACCAGCACGAGTTGGCATTTAGGGAAAAGGGTGGTACAATTCCTTCTCCCAATAACAGGCAAACGCAGTACGGGACGACCCCCACAAGATGGAGCGACGACCTGCTCAGTGTTGCGGGAAGTCGTTAGATGCAGGTGACGCAGAACCGAGCTTTGTGTCATCCTTGGGAGAGCTCTATGTTCAGCTGTGGACCTGTGAAAGGCTGAAATGATAATGATGATGATGATATATTTTTAGATTTCGGTTTAACGTAAATGCTTTTATTGATTACAAAAAAATTACATAAAGATCTAAATAACATTAAAAAACTAGCGATTGATACTTAGCTTTTGGTTCAAGATATTAGCTTATTAACGTCTGACCAGGGGTTTTTTTTATGGGAAAGGCGGCAAATGAGCTAGCGGTTCACTTGATGGTAAGTGATTACCGTCCCCCGCGTACATCTGCAATACCAGAGGAGCTGGAGGTGCGTTGCCGACCTTTAAAGATATTTGGAAGACGAAAGGGAAGATAAGTAGCAAGGTTGGGGAAGGGGAGTAGGACTCCGGGTATCTCACTCACCGAACTAAACGAAGAAGCATAAGATACCTTTATTTCACCCCGGTATTCTGCGAGGTACCCCGGTACCACACCGGGGTACCTCGGTCATATGACCTTTTGACATACGTTGTATGTGTACATTGTAATAATGTTCGAATTTTTTCGTGATTGTACAAAGTAGGATAGGAGACTATAGACTCGTCTAAAATAATTTTCTATTACAGCACAATAATGGCCTTGTTAGCCACTTGGAAGGCTGGTGCTGCTTACGTGCCCATGGATCCCAGTTTCCCTCAAGCGAGAATCGCGCACATCCTAAAAGACGCTGAGCCATCTCTCATAATTTATGATGGTAGTGGTGAGTTGTACTATAAACTTTAAAGTTACCTTTTACGTTTATTATTAATAATAGTAATAATAAATAAATAAAACCCTACCAGACGGAAGCTCTATAACAATAACATATTTATTCGCTAACGATGTAGATGGTAACATTCTTAATTCTCTCTAGTTCACCCATGTTTGGCAGATGAGGCATGTGAACATTAAAAAAATCAAATTACAATTATTACAAACGTTTATCATTATTAAAATATGCTGAAATTTTGGAAACACATTATTAAAATTTGGGCATTTACAAAAACAAAATGAATTTGTATATAAAAAAACATTTGCAAAATAAAAAAAATATTTAAGAAGTATAAAATGTCAATGTTAATTGGGAATATCATAAATAATACTTATCCCGTAAACTTTAAAAAAAGTATAAGGTATCGCAAAACAATGCAATGTTATTTTGCTTGAACATAAGAACTTCTTGATTGTTTGTTTTTTGAAAGCTATATTCGTAGTGGTAGTCGGTATTGTTAATTCACTAACTTGTAGAAGCAGGACTGGTATTTATATGTTCCCTATAGACACCAAATAATTAAAAACAATTATGTTAATATCTAAAAGAAACTTAAATAAATATTTAAAAAAAGGTTCGGGTTGTTGCTCTGACCTGCAGGTTTCCTTACCATGTTTTTTATTTTGTTTTACCGCTGATCACGTGTCAAATTTATAGTTAAATATTGCAATTAACAACTTCAGCGGTGCCGGCAACGGGCTTCAGATCTAGGTCACTTTAGGTAATGAAAGTATGCGCCCCATGAGCTAGCACGAATCAAACGCACAGCAAAAAACAACCAAACCTATATTGTTTCAGCAAATCCCGCAATGTTCGCCGGCAGCGGCATTCCAGCGATATCATTTGAAGAGTTGTCTTCAGAAGCCAGCGGCTTACCGGGAGACAAGCCCAGTGACCTGGAGATGCTGCTACAACCTGGTGCTAACAGCGTCGCCATTGTTCTTTACACTTCTGGAAGCACGGGCATACCAAAAGGTTGGTTTTTATTTTACCAAAATCTTAAGGTTGTCTGGAAGAGATCGCTCTTTAGCAATAAGACCGCCTTATTGTACCTACTTATTAAGTTTATTTTTTTGTGATTTGTTTATTTTGTGTTTTTGTGGCGTACAAATACAATCAATCAAACAATACTGGGCATATTTAATCCTTTTATACACTTTTCACCTGAGATTATTCGGAACAAAGTGACAGGTGGTGAGTCTGTCCAGGTGGGAAAAAGAACTAAATTCACAAGTTAATACTGTATTTCTTATGCCTATTAATAAATCGTTTAGTTTCATTTCAAAACTATGATTCTTTATTTGTTGAAGTTGATGACTTTCGCTATGGATAATATACAGAGAATATCAGTATCTTTATTACATATCGAATCATATCCCACTCTAAAGTAATTTTTTTGTAAACATATTATTAAATTATAGTTTTATGAACAATTCTGATTTCCTACGCACTCGATTGTCCTTGGTTATAAAGTAAAAGAGAATTACTCTTAGCATTAACAAGCTCCGTTAGGGATTACATTGAAAAGGTTTTTTTTTGTTCTTTATCCAAGTTGCATGAAGTTAACTCATTGAACGGTTTAAAAGGTTGACCATGAGCACTCATTACACCTCACCATTAAATACTAAATTGATTTATTCTTGCACTGGAATTTCATTTAATGGTTTCAAATTATAGTGCAGTTTACGGTTGGAGGAATAACAAAAGATTGGCTTTTTGTGTTAAATAATTTTATCGACATTAACATAATTTGTATATGTATGTGTTTGTGTAGATATGTATGCTTATACATTTATATATGTTTTAATTATGTAGTATATTTCTCAATAAGCCTTTTCATATTTGTATTATTTTAAATTCGATGCACCTATCACCACATTTCTACACGCCCTGGGTTGACTGTTAGAGAATGCCAAAAGGCATTAAGTCTTACTTTTGTAATCCTTTTGGCGTACACAATAAAGTATAAATTAATAAATAAAAATAAATAATGAATCAATACGTACACGTCGACGTTTAAACCCTAAAATATTAGTTATAGCTGTTTACAGTAGTTACAGTCCTAAATTAATTCTTAAGGAAAAAAAAAGGTTTTATCAGTCATGAATGAATTATTTATTTACACAATATATGTGATACGTAGATCCAACAAGCAAAGTTAAATTAAAATTGGATGAAAACTAGACCATATAAGTACTGGCAAACCAATCCACAGCGTTATTTTACGTTATTTTAAGATGGATTACATTTAGGCTACTCAAATGATTGGCCACCTTAAGTCGTGTGGAACAGGCGTAAGAATCTTTACCGTGGGTATTACACCCAAAAAAAAAGAGAAAAAAGAGACGACTAAGGGAAACGCTATGGTAACGTAATCGTAATCCGGGAGCAGACGCGATTTTTGGAACAACAATCTGAACGATATTCTTTTCCAGGTGTTCGTCTGTCATACTCTGCGATCTGCAACCGGCTCTGGTGGCAGTTCCGCACATTCCCATATTCCGACACCGAGAGCACTTGCGTATGGAAGACTGCACTCACTTTTGTAGACTCTGTGTGCGAAATATGGGGCCCACTGCTGCATGGACGAACTCTCTTGATCCTCTCGAGGGAGACTACCATAGACCCGCAGAAATTGGTTCGGGTCTTAGCTGAAAATGAGGTTGGTAAATTATATTAAGAGTAAAACCGAAAAAAAAAATTAAAAAGATTTTTAGATATGATCACTTAGTTTTCAGTCCGACAAAAATCCCGGTTAAAATTCGTATTAAGTTGTTAAACGCCTTCTTTTATAAGCTGCCGTGTGGCAGCGACGTCACCCCCCTTTTTCTAGAGGATGCCGTAAGAGTCAACTAAGGGAAAATGTCTAAAAATCCCATGGTAATCACCGCGAGCCAACAACGAGGTTCGCCAGTTTGCCCCTCGCCACGTTCTGTCTTTACGGGTGGGCGAAAAGTGACGCTGTCAAATGTAATTGTCAATATATTGATGTCGATTATGCATGGCCTATGTATTACTATACATAGTCCCCTCCCATATGCACCAATAATGTGGACTGATTACAGGATGGTAATGAAAATCCGAATACTTACGATAAGGAATCTAAGGGAAATTTAACAAAAGAGCTTATTCTTTTCTCAAAGGCCGGCAAAGCATCTCCAGCTTCTCTGGTGAGAAGGATGTTCGTGATCGTCAGTGATTACTTACCATCAGATGAGGCGCTTGCTCGTTTGCCCCTTCCTCCGTATAAAAAAAAATAGATCTAAATATCAGCCCAGACCTTAAACGACTGTCTTATTTTTAAACGCTCGTCACTTTTTTGAGTGATATTTAAATCTAAAATTACCTATGACCAATGCCAGAAAATGTATACTGGCTCTTCCGCTCTATGGTCCAATGACGCTGCTGTCACTGTTTAAAATAATCTACATTTGTTTTAATTTCAGGTACAGCGTCTGGTGCTTGTACCCACATTACTTCGCTCCATTCTAATGTCTCTCTCATTAAACCGCTCCGAGAAACCCCTGCAATTGCTCAAGGTCTGGATCTGCTCGGGGGAGACGCTGAGCAAGGAGCTCGCAGCACAGTTCTTCCAGTACTTCGGCGACAACGACGGCTACAAATTAGCTAACTTCTATGGAAGCACGGAGGTCATGGGCGATGTGACGTTCTTTGTTCTAGAAAGAACGGAACAGTTGGATTGTCAACATACAATTCCGATAGGTAAATTATCTTACTGTATTACATTTGCTATTTAATTGTATAACATATTAATATTAATTTGCTATAAATTTAGACATAATTACAATGTAAATTTTTCACATTATAATTAGGTGAAATCTGCCATTCTTGGAACGGTCCCATGTCCAACAGTTGAAGTACCAACAGTGTAAGGTATTTGTAAATTTTCAGGGAAGCCCGTGGACAATTGCGCAATTTATCTCCTGGACGAGGAAATGAATCCAGTCCGCGAAGCAGAATCAGGCGAAGTGTGGGTTGCGGGAAGAAATCTCGCCTTGGGCTACGTCGGAGGTCAGGCGCCAGAGAAGTTTTGCGATAACCCTCACGCTACGCATCCCGGTAACTGTCCGATAATTTTATACCATAACCCTTCTAGTGCCATTAGTCCTGATATACTATACCAAATACCATTTAACATATAGGAATTGTCAAACTTTTTAACAACGCATGTTTCACCAAAGGCAAATGAGTACAAGCGGTACACCTGATGGTAATTGATTACTGTCCCCCATGTATATCTGCAACACCAGAGGTGCTGCAGGTGCGTTGCCGGCCTTTAAGGGTATTTGGGAAATGGGAGGGAGGATGTGGAGGGGGATGGTGAGGGGGTGTGGGTCTCCGGTTACCTCACTCACCGAACGAAACGCAAAAGCACAAAATGCCTCTACTTCGTGCTGGTATTCTGCGAGGCCGTGGTACCGACCCGGTCGACCCGGCCCCTTCGAACAGCAGGAAATGCCGCCGCTTGGCTCTACCACGTGTAAAAACGCTCCACCTCGTGTACAGTTAGAGAATCACTAAGCGGGATCCCCATTTCAATAAACTGCTACCTAAGTACTAAAGTGCTGAAGCACTTATTTACAAACAGATCCTGATGCTATAAATGCTGTAACCTCATAAATCTTAGTGTTAGTACGCAAATCATAATAAAAACGTAACCATACAAAACACTGCAGTGATATGCTACTGTTTAAAGCTGGTATTCTGCGAGCGTATATTCTATAGTCTATAATACAGATCCAGCGTATAGATAGGTATATAAAATGTACGACCGAACTTCTCCACTTGCAGCTTTCTTGGCGGATATAAAATTTATAACATTTGTGTGAACCCAACAGATTTCGGTCGGCTGTACCGCACGGGAGATTACGGCATATTGCAGAAAGGAGTGATCTTGTACGCGGGTAGAACTGACTCGCAGATTAAAATCAGGGGCCACAGAGTGGATTTGCTGGAAGTGGAGAGAGCTGTTTCCGCTGTGGAGGGAGTTGAAAAAGGTAATTAACAATAAGCTATTTCGACTGTATTGTATCTGTAATTCGGTGTGTATTATTTATTTTAGTTATTTCAAATAACTTTTCTTTTGAGTTTATTTGGAACGACGTTACAAATTGTACATTAGTTTCGAAATACTCACGTACACTATTAATTACGTACGTATGATTAGAAATTCATCTTTTTATATCTATATTTATCTTAACACTACCCAGTATACTATCTAGTGTTGGGAATCCTAGCTTGGAACTGGATGACGTAGGAGTGTCCAGTATATATTTAATCATAATTTCATAGGTCAAAGTGAATCATGCGATAGTTGACTTTTCAAATCAATTGCTCTTTTTAATTAACTAACAACTGTTCATGCAGGCGTAGTCCTCTGTTACGGGCTGGATCATGGCAACCCAGAGATCCTGGCCTTCGTTACTATACGGCCCGAGGCAAGGCTGGCGGCACAACATATAGAGGCCGATTTGAAGAACTCCCTAACGCATTACATGTTGCCACAGGTAAATACCACACGTTTTATGTATAACAAGCCTTTCATCAGTCCCATAAAGGTAGACAGAAATCACGGATTTCCATCTGACTTTTCATCGCTTCGGGTGACGGAACGTGATTGGTGACGAGCTTTTTAACCATCAGATGCAGTATTTAATTTTCAATTATTTTTAGCCAGTCACAATCCCCACTGCTGAACATAGACATCGCCCAAAGATTACCACAAAGCACGTCCCGAGCCTCATGGATGAACATCTCGCAATACTGCGCTGGTCGTCACTCCATCTTGTGCGAGGTCAAGTCAACCCCAACGGTTATCAAATTTGCGTGCTATGTGATCGGTCAATGTACAGTACCTATATGGAACAACAAAGTGGGTTCGAACCCCGGTGCCGGTTACTAGTACTCTAAAACTTTCAATTGTAATTATTCGTGCATACAAAATGTTTTGACAAACAAGACTTTACTAACAATTTAAGGGTCTGGGTGCCATTGCTAACTGTTATTGAGTTACGGACAGCGGGAATGTGCTTTTAATGTTCTTCTTTTATTTCAAGGTACGTTCTTTGTACTTTGCAGGTGATCGTTGTTGAGAGCATTCCGTTGCTAGTGAACGGTAAAGTGGATAGGCAGGCGCTGCTAAAAACGTATGAGAACACCAACAACAACGGTATGACATCGCTGATCCTAGAATACACACTTATGGAATTAAAATAACCTAATTTTTTGTAGAATCTGACGATGACGACGCTTTTGCTATAAATAAAAAGTTCGCATTATAATCGCAGAATACCGGCGTGAAGTAGAGGCATCTTGTGCTTCTGCGTTTCGTTCGGTGAGTGAGGTACCGGAGGCCCCAACCCCTCCTTTCCCCCAAAATTCTTTAAAGGCCGGCAATGGATCTGCAGCTCCTTGGCGTTCCAGATGTTCGTGGGCGACGGTGATCACTTACCATCAGATGAGCCGCTTGCTCGTTTGCTAATGTGCTTTCTCCTAATATGAACTTTATCTGCACGTGGTGTACTAGCGTTAGCCAAGAAAACAGGCTCTGGCCACCAACCAACGGAATATCCATCCGAATTTGCCGAACCCAAATCCCACAGTCTGGTGAGGAGGGCATAGTGATGCCTACGAGGATAACGGCACCTCGCTCGCCGACACGTTTGCCCGCCATGGGAAGTTTCCGCAATCCTTCCGAGATATATGCTGACGCTTTCTTGGAGAGGCCCACTTTCGGCTGTGGACTAAAAAGCTGATGTAGTAGTAGTGATTGATTACCTGCATGTTGAAGTGACGCTAATAGATATACAGATTGGATGCGACGTTACGTCATTCAATTTAAACTCATCTTCTATAGGCCATTTCTAAATCATACACCAAATATCAATTATATAAGTACAGTATTTCAGTCATATGAAATATTTGTACTTTTTGTTCTTTTGCTTCAACATGTATTTACGCTACTAGTTAACTAGGCCAACGACATCCTGGTCAACGACCTTATCGTCCGCCGGCGTCCACTACCCGCGTTTGATGACGTCGACGCGCCGACAAAGAAATCCTGCGAGGTCATCGCTCTTGTCGCGATCGTTAAACTATTACATGATGGATAGCGCTTGCGTTTTATTTGGATTATGAGGCTATTTAATTTGTTTGATATGAGGATTTTTTTTTAAATTGTTTTTCCATTATTTCTAAAGCCTGAACATAATATATCTATAAACATTGTTAGGAATAATGCATTTCTAAAATATATTTCTTTCTCGCAGATGATACCGAGATATCACTGGACATTGACTACACGGGAGTGGAAGCAGAGTACAAAGAAGCGGCTGAAGTCCTCTTCGAAACAGTCGGTGAAGTCCTGGGGAGGGCCGCGAGAGGAACTCTGTCAGTGAGAGCCGGATTCTACGAGCTGGGAGGAAACTCACTTAACTCTATTTACACTATCACGCGGCTGAGGGACAAAGGATATTTTATTGGTAAACATTTACTACGTGATGATCTATTTAGATGATGATTCTTAATTTGATCAATATTTCCTGTTGTTCTCTAGAAAGAAAAATATTATATTTTATTTTCTACATAAGTAATTAAAGTCAGTAAAGATCTAATACATAAGCACTCAGAGCTGTCATCCATGGGGGTAGTTAGTGATTTCGGATTTCCTCACGGCACGACTCAGCATACTCACTTTTCGTCTCTCCGAGAGATAGCAATTTTCTTAATCGCATACTACGACATGCTTGAGAAAAAGAAGTTGGCAGGGAAAATAAAAGCTTATTTTTATTATTATTTTATTTCCTGTCGTACTAAAATTCAATTATTTTGACGTTTCAACAGATATCAGCGACTTCCTCGGTGCGGCGAACCTGGGCGACGTCTTGTCGCACTTGAGCACCGGCTCGGACAGCGTCTCCGAGAGCCGGGAGAACGAGTTTGTTGCTGTGCCCATGAGGGAAGACCACGAGCACCAAGTTATCGAGTAAGGGATCGTTTTTAGTTTGATAGAGTCTTAAGCCGCGTCTACTGCGCCGGTATCTGTCCATCGAACTGAAAAGAGGGCGTGGCTTAGTATAGTTATGCGTCGAACTGTCGAACATTATTTTCCATAGCGGAAGGAAAACGTGTCTTTTTTGCCTGCGGAGGGCGAGGTCCTCATTTCTCGCACGTCCTCCTTGTTGCGCGTAATTTTCATACATGCTCTTTCGGTGTTAAACTTAAAATTGCTCTGAACAATTGCTACGTACTATATTAAACTACTCACACATTCAACTTTTAACATTTTATCTATACACATAATGTTTATAATTTTGTTTATGTTCATGTCGGCTGCACTATTGGCGATTGACAATTGTTGGTCATAATCAATCAATCGCCATCAGTCTGTCGACGTATAAATATCTAAATATCAAAATTATCTTTCACGTGTTACCTGATATGGCGCATAATAATAGAATTTTCAATTGTTTCAAAGTTGACTCGAGAAGAGTTAGTTACAATATTAACAATTAGTTCTTACGACCGTATAGCCCAATAATACATTTAACTAAATTTGGGTAGCTTCAGACATTTATTTGTTTATATTCACTTTTAATTCACTTTTTACCAGAGCTAATAAGGGAAAACGTTATGAATCTATTTATGACGGTGTCCGTCTTAGTGTGCAGGTAAACGATACAAATCGTACATAAGTTTAGAAAAACTGATTGGTACGATTTCGAAAAAGACATGCGACATGCGGCTATCGAGGCCATTCTAAATAATAGAAATTACAACAATTCGTTGCCGTGTGATCATGGCGTAAGAATGCCTTGAAAGTCGCAATAGCTACCGACCGATGGCGGGATAATCTCCATCTCGATACCAGACCAAAATTGAGCAGACCGATGACGCTCAGCTGCGTCCAAGACGTGCGGTGTCTGGTACCACGATCGCCAATCCGCTTCCCGTGAGTGGCGATTATGACAAAACATCCAGCTTAAGGGAGAGGTGTACGTCCTGCAATTGACTATTCGCAGGCCGCTAAGGATAACAATTCATTGTCTATTTGCAGCATGATAGTGTCATCGTTCTATGAGAAAGCCGAGCTGGAGCAGTTCCTGAAGCACGAGATCGCGACCGAGGACTACGCGCATTGCGTGCGCGCCTGCTGGCCGGCGCTGCAGCGCGCGCGGCTCAGCGTCGTTCTAGAAGATCGTAAGTGTGCTCAACAACGTACGTCCATTTGCGTTCCAAATTATTTTACAGGTAGTCGATTCCTTTTCTGCCCAAGAGTCGGCTGGGTTGGTACCACACTCTAACCCATTTCTGTAAACACGCCAAACAATACAAAAACAGCAGTACGATTATTGTACATGTAAATCTGGCGGACTAAAAGGAGTACAGAGCCAATATAATTACGGGCAGGAAAGGCATTCCATCTTAGTCCTCAGGGGGTGAGAACGCATCTATACCAACCATGCCTACGGGCTACAGTAACCACTTACCGTCAGGTGGATTGTTGGGTCGTTCGTCACCCCAATCCATGAGAGAACATAACATGGTGCTTTCTGTTAACGGACTTACCCTCTGCTGTGATGGTTTCAGAGACTGTCGAAATTAAGGAATTCTAACCTCTCTATCTGGACATCCAGGGTTATTTTGCAAAACATATCCAAAATTTCATGGCATAGTCAGAATGAATATACCCTATATTTAGTGGAGCGTTGTCCTAACCTGGGGGTAGTAAAGCATGTTCTACGTTTCCAGACTCTGGTGCACCAGCGGCGGTGGCTTTAAACTTCGACGCGCGGGATGAACCGGAGATCGAGCTGAACGGAGGACTCGCTAAGATCATGACCTTCCTCGAGTTCGTCGAGGGCTCCGTAAGGGACACCATGTTACCCGAGGGGAAAGGTGAGACGTCGTGGACCACCACATTCACACTTAGATTAAACAATTGTTATTGATTAGAAACTTAAAACCGTTGGGGACGAAAGGTTCACAAGCGGTACTCTCGTACCGGCAAGCGCGGTGTAGGACGACCCGACAGCTCTTGACTCTCTGATCCTCCAAATCAACACTATAACGGAACTTCTAGAAACATTCAAATGAATCTATTACAGTACCAATCTTCTATAAAATGATTTATAAAAGTCTAGGTCAGGGTCAGGATTCAGAAAAAGGGAAAACTGATTTTGGGGGTCGACAAGGTCTAAAAATCGACCCCTATTATGTTATGTTATATTATGACGGGCTGGTATCTGCAAATCCACGACTGTCCGCGTATTTTGCCTGTGGGCAGGAATATGAAATATTCGAGCCAACCGAGCTCCTCAAGGAAACTCAGTAAACCCTTAAAGTTATCGGTGACCTCGGGGAGCGACCTCGGTGTGGGGAGGTACTTAGCCCCGTATTCCGCGACCGTCGGACACTGCAACAGGACGTGGGCCGTCGTTTCTTCCTCCTTCATACCTCCACTCGGCACAGAGGGCTGTCTCTAACACCTATAGTAAACAGATGTTTGTTAAAATATCCATGTCCAGTTATGGTGCTAGTTACAATCCGGATTTGGGGCTTATTCAGGCGTAGTAGCATCTCGCTAATGCGACCCCTATTAATTAACACAAGTTCTTATTTGAACCTTTCAAGATACTGTATAAGTTGTGGTACGTGTACCTACTTGTTATAAGAATGACTAATATTTTAGTAGGAAGTGTAATTGTTGCACTTTTAAGAAAAAATTACGCAATTTGTATTAATAATTATTAATTACACATGATATTTTCAGAATTTCATGTCTATTTTATTTGGTTGATTTTGAAGAGAAAATGATGTCAAGTTTACTCACTTAACCGACCGCAATGTTTTTAAATTGGTCAGTTTTTGGTATCAATAGGATAAAAAACTACACATAGGGTTTTTATAGTAATTCGGCTATGGCGGTCTGAGGTATTAGTTCATTTTGGAGAAGGGATACCTTGTCCAAAATAGTCTGGGAATCCCTAGTCTAGGTCGTTCGACTCGAATGGTTCTCATTAATATATTTTTTTAACGCTGTAGGTACGATCCTGCATTCATTTATGATGGCGACCGCGGCGTCGCTGAGCCCGCGGGACAACGTGGCGGCCATACGGGCGCTGGAGCACGCGACCATGAGGATCGCGCGCGACCGGAGCTTCCGCGGAGTTTTCACAACAAACACAAGTCCGCTTACACAGGTAGCCGTCTTATATTTTTAGATATATATATATAGATAATTTAAATTAATTATGCTTCTTGTTTGAAACTTGTTGTATAAAAATATACACTAAATTTATTTTATTATTTACATACTTTGTACAAGGGTACCAGCTTTTTTCTTTAAACGGATAGCTCTTTATAAATTAGAAGTCAAAATCAATAGAAATTCATCATCATCATTCATCATCATTTCAGCCTATCAGAAGTCCACTGCTGAACATAGGCCTCCCTCAAAGATTAATTATGAGAAATATCAATAGAAATTATTTATTAAAAACTACTGAATTTTTTATATTGTGATCCTATTACAATACAAGAGCCGTGGTAGTCCTTAGTGTATTAATCTTGTATAACTAACTTAACTCGGGGCACTTCCGCTCTATACAACTATAAGCGAGCGCCCTGACCAGTTCGATCCACGGTGCCGGCACCACTAAATTTGTTAATAGAAATTTTCAATGCTGAATTTACCACGTGCTCGGTGAGGAAAACCTCGAGGGGAAACCTGCATGCCCGAGAAATGTTACTTCGTACACATGTGAAGTCCGACAAGCCGCACTGGAGCTGTGTAGCGGACACTTCCCGGCTCAAAAACCCTCATATCTAAGATAATTGAAGAGGCTTTTGCCCAGCAGTGGACAGTTACAGGCTGTACCTTTTAGGATATCACAAAAATATTTTTAAATTTAAACTTATTAGGCTTATATAGCTGTACGACCATTGTTGTGTTGCGGCTTGAAGGGAATAGAGCCAGTATAGCTACACGCTAGGAAGCATTCCATTTTAGTTTTCAGAGGGTAGGTACATCTATAACATCCTGCCCGGTGCCGTGCGGCTCTTGAACATGCTGCGGTGGGCACTGACCATCAAGCGGACTGTTAGCACGTTTGTCTCTTGAACTTATATCAAAAAACCTTGATACATTTCGTTAATCTGAATGTTTCGTCCACAGCAACTAGGCACCGATGTCCTCGGCTTCCAAACTCTACTAGACTATCAAATAAACGAGTACGTCGACCCCAACGGCGACAGGATCTTCGGCGAAGCCCCCGACCACATGAGAGCTGTTGTGTGTTGGAAACCCGTCGAATAATAAGATAGTAGTGCATAATTATCCTTAGGTACTCTATGGTATTAGTAACTATGTTATTAGAAGTAATATATGGTGATAAATCGAAACTTCCTAATAGATTAAAAAAGACATCCAAAGTGTGATTCCAGTGTTAAAAAAAAAAGATTCATAGGCTAAGTTTTTTTTTTAATCTATTACTGAGAACTAATTCTCTGGCCAGTCTTTTGAAAGATAAAGATAGGGATAAGCTGTGTCAATGAAGGTGTACACAGACAGAAAGTACTACACAAATTTATTTATTTTCAATGTTGAAATAATAGTTTCAATTTCTAATCGGAGTCTTTAGTTTTAAATATCGTTTTCAGTTCTTAAACTATCATTTTATTACTAAGTTTTACTTAGACATGTTTTATGTTTCGTGTTGTTTCCAATTACATATTTGTTATCGATTAATGAAATTCTATTAGCTTAAATTTTTATATATAATGAAATAGGTTAAGTTTAGTTTGTGTGAAGGTCGTTAAATGTTTAGGCGTAGAAAACTCACCAGTGCTTTGCTCTAGTTTATTTTGTATACGCCTAAGGTCAGAGTCAGTACCAATCAACATAGGTTTTTATTAAAAAAAAACAATTAAAGTTCACCTCTTGGTCAATAGACGACCCTTTATACCACATTTCAGCTATCTAGGAATTTTAGAACTGATGAGTTAGCTAGTGGTATTTCGCTTTCATGTAATTTAAAGGTCAATTAGTTTTGTGTTTGAATCGCGACATCTTTCAATAAGGTACGAATTTAGAAAATAAGTTTAGAATATTTCATATTATAGATATTGGCGAATTTCAGTATTTTTTAAAATGTATTTTAACGGAGAAATTGTTTGAAGCTTAATGACGAATCTATTGTTTAATTATTGCTATAAGCAGTGCCGTTCGCTAACAATCTCTCATACATTAGATTTGTTGGTAAATCACCACGTTGTGCAAGCCTGACGCTGCACCTCCGGTTTGTTGATTGTTTGATTAGGTTACCTTCGAAACAGGAGAATCGAGTTCGATCCCCAATGTAGCAATGTAGCAGGTTCACCGCCTGTCACATTGCCCCAAATAAGCTCTGGTGAAATGTGGGTAAAAAGGTAAACATGTCTATACCTCTGACCCTCTTGGTTTATTTAAAACCTAAGTTTTGCCAAAATTACTTCGTGTTACTTGTAAGCCCACGAAGTTTACAATAATGTGAAGAAAAGTACAAAAATATGTCATAAGACAGTGTTTACGATGTCATTTAAATATTTAGTTATACAAAAATCTTACCAGTGTTAATATATTACTGACAGGAGACTAGACTAGACAAGATCGTAGACATATTTGTTTTTACAAACATTGTATAAATTTTCTTTTTCTTATGGGCAATGTAGAGTTAGTTTTGCTTCGTCTTACTAAGTTACTTTTTATTTAAAATGTATTTTAACGGAGAAATTGTTTGAAGCTTAATGACGAATCTATTGTTTAATTATTGCTATAAGCAGTGCCGTTCGCTAACAATCTCTCATACATTAGATTTGTTGGTAAATCACCACGTTGTGCAAGCCTGACGCTGCACCTCCGGTTTGTTGATTGTTTGATTAGGTTACCTTCGAAACAGGAGAATCGAGTTCGATCCCCAATGTAGCAATGTAGCAGGTTCACCGCCTGTCACATTGCCCCAAATAAGCTCTGGTGAAATGTGGGTAAAAAGGTATACATGTCTATACCTCTGACCCTCTTGGTTTATTTAAAACCTAAGTTTTGCCAAAATTACTTCGTGTTACTTGTAAGCCCACGAAGTTTACAATAATGTGAAGAAAAGTACAAAAATATGTCATAAGACAGTGTTTACGATGTCATTTAAATATTTAGTTATACAAAAATCTTACCAGTGTTAATATATTACTGACAGGAGACTAGACTAGACAAAATCGTAGACATATTTGTTTTTACAAACATTGTATAAATTTTCTTTTTCTTATGGGCAATGTAGAGTTAGTTTTGCTTCGTCTTACTAAGTTACTTTTTATTTAAAATGTATCAGTATAAAAATAAAATAACAATCGGGGCTACCTTCAGCTGAAGGTAGCCCGAGTTAACGATTACATCAGGACGTCTCACACCTACTGTATCTTCTGCCCTTGATCGGCAGGTTGCGGGCCTCGAGGTAATCCTCTTTGCCCGGGCGTCATCTCGGGGGGCTACGGCTCCCCCGGTCCTGGGTCCACTATGTCGTGGGTATAGATGGTGTCTTCCTTATCCTTCATCCTCACGCCTAGGCGTGGTCGGGCTAACGCTCGTCCCTGGCCCCCCTTCGGCCAGGCGGCGTTGATGGTGGCAGGATTTCGCGTGGGAGTGGCCGCCCTTCAGGAGGGCGCGCGTGGAGGGGTGCCAGATTATGCAGATGTTCGTGTGGCCCGTTGTCTGCTCGATCGAACAGTCGTCGCGACAAACGGACCACAAAGTCTTCTAAGGACTCCACGCGGAGCCCTCTGGATATGACGTCATTCCTGACGTATCGGCCAGCTCCCACGATCATCCTGAGAGCCAGACTCTGCTGCGACTGCAACCGTTTCCGCTGCGTCGCCGAAGTAAGCGCGTACCACGCCGGCGCCGCATATGTGAGGCGCGAGCGAATATAGGTTTTATATATACCTATCTTGGTGCGCGTTGTTAATTTAGATGTTAAAATTGGGTATAGTTTGGCTCTCGCAGCCCTTGCATGCCTTACGACGTTGTCGATCTGGGGCGACATGCGAAGGGCGCGGTCTATCTTGCAACCAAGATAGGTAATGGTATTGCTCCACGCCACCTCTTCTCCTCTTAGTTGGAGGGGGGGTGGCACGCGTACTCGGCGATTGATGGCTATGGCGGTCGTCTTCCCGACATTGACCGCCATCTTCCATTTATCAAGCCATTCCGGAAGCAGGTCGAGCAGTCGCTGCATTCTCCTTGCAGCGATCTCAACCCGACGTGAGGATGTGAAGTAAGCGCTGTCATCAGCGTACAGTGCGAGCATTACGTCGTCCTCCCACTCCTGGACGCGACCTTCCAGTGTGGGGATATCGTTCGTGAATACCGCGTACAGATGGGGTGAGAGGCAGCTACCCTGCGGGACACCTGCTTCTATGGATCGTGTTGCCGACTCAGCTCCCTCGACCGATACATAGAACCTTCTGTCCTTCAGGAACGACGCTACCAACCGTACCAGCGACGGCGGCAGGGTGGTGTGTTCGATCAACTTATAGATCAGACCCGTGTGCCAAACCCTGTCGAAGGCCTTCTCCATATCCAGAAGGACTCCGACACATACGCGACCGCGATGTGATTCGGTCGCGAGGTAATGTAGCACACGGGCCAGCTGCGATGTTGTCGAGTGCCCGCTGCGGAAACCAAACTGCTCCTCTCTCAGTTCGATGCAGGGCTTGATCCTCCGCAGCAGGAGCCTTTCAAATAGTTTTGCTAGGTACGGCAGCAGCGTTATCGGCCGATAGCTGGATGGGCGTTTCCTGTCTTTCCCAGCCTTCGGCAACACGATAATTTTCCCCCGCTTCCACTCCTGGGGGAAGTGTCCCGTCCTGATCACCGCGTTGTAAAGACGGGTGATCGCTACTACTCCTTTCCTGGGTAGCTGCCTTATGGCCATGGTGGTGATACCCTCATGACCCGGCGCTTTCCTCAGCGGAAGGTGTGCGGCTGCTTTTCTGGTTTCTGCTGGGGAGATGAAGTCCTCCCCTCGCAGTGCTGTTGCCGGCGTCATGAGGTATTCCTGTACGCGGCGCTCGACTGTTGCATAATGATCAGCGAGGGTGTGTTCGGCAACGTTCGCTTGGAATTGCCCTCAGGTGCTCGGCGAGCATCTCTGCCCGGTCCTTTGCTCCGTAGTGTCTGCGCCCCTCGTTGTCCACAAGTGGGCATACCGGAGTTGGTGTCCTGTTGAGCTGTCGGCAGAGGAGATGGAGTGAGGCCGGCTTTTCCGACGCTTCTTCCACCCTTCGGTCCCACTCCTCCCCCCTGTGGGCTTTTACTTCCTCCGACAGCTCCTCCGTGAGCTGATTGAGTTTCCTTTTGATTGTGGGACAACGAGTGCGAGCCCAGAGTTTCCTCAGCGCCCGCTTCCTCTTAAGCTTGTTTGTTATCCCAACTGGGAGCTCTTCCCTACGGCGTGTCCTACCGATCTCCACAGTGGCCGCGCTATACGCATTTTGTATCACTGATGTTAGATACTGCGCGGCCTCCTCTACGTCGTTACTTGTGGAGATCGGTGCGCCGTAGTCCATATTCTTTAGTGCCCTCTGATAGGCCTCCCAGTTGGTTCTTCTGCTGGGCCCTCTGGGCACTACGGAGTCAACCGAGGTGTTCGTGGTTACTAGTATGGGGAGGTGCTGAGTATCCACATCGTTCAGCACCTCCACCTGAACCGGGCTCGATATGCCTTTGCATATCACTATGTCCAGTACATCCGGACGGCAGTGCGATTGAACGGGGGTATGTGTCGGCTCGTCTGGCCCTAACACCTCATATCCCCCGCTCTCCGCATCTTCGTACAGCTGCCTGCCTGGGGGGGTTATGGTCTTCGACCCCATGCGGGATGTTTCGCGTTCAAGTCTCCCGCAATAATGGCTGGGCAGCTCCTTCCAGTACCGTTCGGATGTCCGGGGGCAAAGGGGTACCGGGGGACGGTACGCAGCGTATATACGCAACTCCTCCCGGCCGTTCTCAAGCGAACTCCGATGGTCCGGGTTGTCTGGTACTCGGCCAGCTCAACCTCCTCGTGGATCAGATCCCTCCTTACTAACACCGCGACGCCTCTGTACGCTATGTTTTCAGGAGAGATCTCATCGCGTCGATACACGAAGAAGTTGGGGATCTTGAATGGCTGCTCGGGCCTGAGCTTCGTCTCACCCAGCAGCACGACCTGGACATCATGCTGCTGGATGAGTGTCCTTAAGCTGGCGGCTTGGTTCCTGATGCCGCCAGCATTCCAATAGATGGCCCGTAGTTCAGCCATTCCTGGCGAGTGTCAGTCGGGCCAACGCCGTCAAGATGGCAGATAGGGGGTCAGCTCCCGTGGTCATCGCCGCTAAGACGTCGCCAAGGATCTTCATCACGACGGTGACCAGTTGCGCAAGTGCAGCCTCGATGGTCGTCGGCATGTGGGTAGGTTGTGGAGGGGAGGTCTCGGTCCTCCCCTTCGAGGGTTGTGCGCTCTTCGCGTTGGTATGCACCTGCGCATGCTGAGGTACATTCCTGGATGTTGTGGCCACTGCTACAGGCCCTTGTTGCCGCTTCTGCTGCATGGTGGCAACGTAGGGGGGAATGGGGGTTGAGGTGCCTCTAGCCTCGGACGCGGCCGGCTCCTTCCTCCTCTTCTTCCTCTTCCCTCTTCTTTTTCTGGGGGGGGCAGCAGGTGCGCCCCTCTCCGTGGGGTCATTGGCCGTGTGCGCCTTCGCGCAGTTGGCGCACTTCGGTTGCCCATCCCTGGGCTTAGGGCAGTCCGCTGCCGGGTGTTCCCCTGCACAGCGTACGCATTTGTAAGGCCTGTGGCAGTTGGCCGAGGAGTGTCCGAACCCCTGGCACCTGTGGCACTGCGCTGGGCCTTCCTGCCCTGCCAGGCTTCGATGGTGACGCCTGGCATGTAGAGGAGCTCATTAATGCTATAGAGCTTCTTGAGCTCCTCTGGGCTAATTCTGTTCATTTTACATGAAATAGGCACCCCGGCCTTCCTCTCCTTGGCGGGATGCCTCTGACGTATGTCACAGGAAGCCCATCGCCTTCAGGGCCTCCTCTATGTCGCTTGCTTTCGTGTCCGCTGGCAACCCGCGTAGTCCCACTTTAGTGGGCAACTCTGCCACCGGCGCGTAGCAGTACCATGCGAGGGTGGAGTCTGTCTTGCTCCTCTCGACAAGGTACCGCTGAATGACGCGGTATTCCCTCTCCCTTGGGGCGGAATCGAACCCCTTCCCAAAGGGTCTAGCGTTCGGTGCGTGTCCGAGCAACGCATTCAGTTTCCTGAAGTGCGTTGCCCAGTCTGGCATGCACTCGACCACGATGGGCGGGTATTTCGCGTCACTCTTCGCCGGTGGGCCCTCTTGCATGGGCGCCGGCGGGCTCCGCGGACGTTGCGGGGTCGCCGCCATATTCGCATACGACGTCGCCGTATGCTCAGTAGATGTCGACGTCCCCGGTCGGGCCCTCGCCCCGGCCTGTGCGTCGTACGCTTCCGCTAGGGGCGGGGGAGGTGTGGGGGGGCTTCCTGCCCCGGCTCGGGTTCGCGGTGCGGGGGTGGGGTGGGGGTGTCTACCTCCTTTCCCTTCCCCTTGCCCTTTCCCTTTCCGGCGGATATTGACCCGCTGTCGACCGGGCCGAGTGACGCGTATTGCGTCGACTCCACCCGCCTCGACGTTCTCCTCGGCGGGGGTGCTGGCTATCGGCGACGTCGTCATGTCACCCCTATCTTCTTGCTCCTCCTTCCTTTCCGGTGACGGTGACTCCGGCGGCTGCGAGTACGCCCTCAAAAGAGGGCGTTTCTCCTCCTGGGGCTCTTCTATAGTAGGGGGGGTGCGCCTTCGCGCCGCGCGCCTCGCTTCCTCGCTCCCCGGTTCGCCCTGCTCTTGGCCCTCAGAGCCAGGCATTGCGAGCTCGGGGACTTCGGTTGGCGTGCTCCGTGGCGTTGGGCGCGGTATTCCCGTCCTGGTGCGCGCGCTCCTTTGCTCCCTTGGTGGGAGGATGCGCGATTTCTCCGGTTCAAAGAGGTTTCTCTCCATGAGAGTACGGTCTATGGCCGCTATACGTCGGCCTGGCGGAGGAGGTTTGCTTCCTGAAGTGGTGGGGGGGGGGTTCCCCCTTGTCCGGCATCTTGTCGGTGCTTGTCTCACTGGTGCAGGTGTTGGGGTGCGCACGTAGGCGTGAAACCCAGCGGTGTGCTTGACGGCACCCCGCTGAGCAGGACGACCTGTGCCCTTTCCTACGAAAGGGATAGGGTGTCCAACGCGACCGCTTGTTTACCACCCGAAACTTTGACACAGTTGTGTCGGTGGAAAACAACCAGTACCCCACGTATGTGGCCGGCCAAAAGTCCTCGATGCGTCAAGGGAGCGAACTCAACCTATCCGCAGAGATTCTTTTGCCGACGGGTGCCTTGGAAACTAGTACTAACCGAAGCGTTCCGTAGTTCTCCTTTACACCGCTACACACACGTAGGATCTCTCACACCTGTCCCCTGTCCGCCCATGACCACAGGTAGCGCGACCCTGCGGAGCGCACGAAACGTCGAGAACCTAAAAACTAAAATTACGCGCTATGAAATCCATAAATAAGTTTCATTTCAAATATGTTGTGTTCGCGTAAACACACAAATCATTGATCAGTATATTTTGAAAAGCATCGCATGTATTTGTTTAATGAACTACACGCATATTAAAAAGCTATTGGTCCAAGATTCATTTGCAACAGTTTTTCCATTTTAACCTCAATCTTTTTTTTTTTTCTATCACTTGTTAATATTTCTTGCCGTCACCACTTTGTTCTCGATTGTTATATTTTTTCAGATTACTGACAGATCTCTTCTTCGTGATGTTTGTGACACGTGTATATTATGTTAATTGTTACGAATTATATAGCGATGATTATAAATAAATCATTAAAAATATGTGTGTGGTTTTCTTTGTCAATTTCAAATTCAATCTGTGCTTTTTATTCAGAACATGCGCTCGGGCTCTTAGCATGGCCATTAAATTCATGGGAATAATAATTAAAAATATATAAACATGTGATGTTACTTTAGTTATTATAATGAAAGTTGACTTCAAACGTATTCCTATAAATATATGGTAAAGATGGCGCCGTGGTAGTGGGTCAGTGGTCAGTGTCTTCGATTTCATATTTATAATATGCGAGCGACCTTGGCTCAAATCTCTGCCCCACTAAAATTGTAAGCTGCATTTTTACACGCAGATTTTACCTCGTGCTCGGCTGTAAAAGAAATCCCTACAAATATTTATTAAACAGCCGTATTTTTATTTTGATCTTCAAAGTAAGTTATTGATAAAGCGGCGGCTTTGCTGCTGTTCGAATGGCTCGACCGGGGTTGTACCACGGCCTCGCAAAATACCGGCATAAAGCAAAGGCGTATTGTGGTTCTGCGTTTCGTTCGGAGAGCGAGGTAACCGGAGGCCCAATTCCTTTCTCCTCGCTCCTTCCTTCTCCTCTATCGTCCTCCTCATCCCAAATATCCCTAAAGGCCGGCAAAGCACCTGCAGCTCCTCTGGTGTTACAGAGGTACGTTGGCGTCGGTAATCTGTTGCCATCAGGTGATCCGCTTGCACGTTTGCCTCCTTTCTCATAAAAAGAAAACCATGTTTTGCAATGAAAGACAAAATGAGTTAAAACATTGGCGATAAATTTATTCTACTAAACATTGACTAAACCTCGACTAGAACATCAACACGAAATTCTATGTTTATGAATTATATGATTGTTGTAACCCGTAGTATACATTCACTATGTTTATTAAAGTAATTCTAAATATACATCCTTCATATAGGTAATACATTTGCTAATTAACGTGGTATTGAAGATCTCGACATTTTTTTTTTATTGGATTGCGGTGAAAATCGATCAACAGTCCACCTGATGGTAAGTGACCACTGCAGCCCAAGGACAGCTGCAAGAAGACAATCGAATGAGGTCACAAATGCGTTGTCACCCCTGTGGGTTAAGACGGATTGCCTCAGCCCGTTATTGTACAGGCTCGCAGTGCGGTACCTACCCAGACTGACATTACTTACTTTGTTAACACATCGCGATAAGTTAAGTTAAATTCTATTATTCGGTCACATTTAACATTGCATTACTCATTTATATTAATATTCAGTACCTACATAAAATCATCTATAAATGTCATCCATTTTTTTTTATATTAATTATCTTTGGGGTAACTAACAGATATAAAATAATAATAAAGTAGCTTGGCCTAAATATAAATCAACATTAACTCAATTATCGCACAGTACAATATTAAGTAAGAATATTAAGATAATCCAGATTTAGTGTACTTTTGTGTAAATGCATGTAGGTACTTAATACAGAATACTAGTATTACCGGTAACTAATCACAAAAAGACATATAAATATTATATTACATTGTGTGTCAACTAAACATATTACATACAAAAATATATGAACTGATAACAAACATTAAAAAATATATTACAAACACGAACACGAAATATGCCAAACACAATTTTTTTATTTAACATTTGCCACCTTTAAGCTTATACAAGTTTCTGTATATTTTGTTTTTTTTTAATCTGTGTGGCATAATAAAAATATATCAATATTCAAGAAATAATGAAAGAGCGATGTCAGAATGCAGCACAGCGGTGCCACTACGCCAGCGACAATGTGTCATATTTTTGGCGCGAAAGGTACTGAGGAAATAATAATAATAATAAGTAGTAGTAAGTTGTGTTAAAAATTTGCTATAATTTAAACGTAAGTTAAAATTTTAAACAGTAATCCTATGAAAATTCTAACACGTGTAAAATTTAACATTAACATTAAGTATACAATAAGGTTAGTTTTTTCTATTTAGTATTTTCATGAGAGAAATAATACATTTTTTTTGTCAATCTTGTTGGTGGTTAAGTGCCACAACCTTACAATTTTATGAACTTCCACAAATATACCCGTCTCATTCTGAAGACGAGGAAAAATACTATAAAATCGGAGAGCACCGCTCCCGCTTGCGGTCTCTAGGACCGATAAAGTTGTAAAAGCCAAAAACGACTAACACTACCTTAGCCGAATACATATAGAGTATTGGTCTTTTCTACTCGCGGGCCTTCTACTCGCAAGTCTCCTCCGCGAAGGCCGCCGGGCCAACAGCGAATCTCTAATCTGTGGGGGTTTTAGTTGGTCGAGCTGATCCCGACATAACCGGTTCCTGCCTTCAGTGACAGATACATGATAAACACCTTTCCTCCATCTGATACAAAAAAAAAAAATATTGCTCCTCTTATGCGTTAGTTATAGTTGTAAGCTAGAGCATACAACGTTCTAAGAAGCTTTCCTTTCCTTTTTGTCTAAATTAATATTGATGCTTTTGCATTCTGCGTTTTAGGCAGATTATAAACGGAAATATTTTTAACAAAACCAGGTTTTCACCGGAGGCCTGGATACATCCGTTGAAACGCTCTGTCACATAGCGCTAATTCCAGTTACACCGTATTTAGCCAATTCGGGAACGTTGATGTCGTCCAAATCCGATTTAACAGCGACATATCCAGTTAAATCCGGTTTGTTCGAGATAAAGGCGGTTGGTTCGGGTTTAACTAACACGTAATCTTCAGTGCCGTCGTTGAGATCGATGATTGGGTCTTTTTCAACTGGAATTCCCTCAAAATTTCCAGCAATATTAGCTTCGTTCAGAAGTTTTATTGATTCTTCCAAAGCCAAGTGACCGCGGTTGTGTTCTGGTGTATGCCCACTTGTGGACGGCGTATTAGCAGCGTTGCCAGATTTACGATGATGCAGGGAGTTCGTAGTGGAGCCAATGTAAGGGGGAGGTTGAGGACGATTGTAGCTGCCAGCTAAGTTGGTTGTAGATTTCGGGCTGTAGGGCCTCTGAAGGCTATTGTTAGGGCTGTGAAAGAAGTAGTATACTTATTCAATTACTTTTTAGTTTATTATTAGAATAATTACAATGTTCTTTTGATGTATTTATAGAGTGAACTTAAAAAATACCACAGAGTAGATACACAGTTTGTATATCTAATGTAGAACACTTTACAGGTTTAATTTACATATTAATTATTATAATTTTGAATTTTTTAGAACTGAACTTTGCAATTTATACGAGATAAACCGGAATCAAATATTTTGACATGTTACCTGACTCCCAAACTCCTGTTACTGGTATTATCGGCGACTTGTGTCTGTTCAGTGTTGCCAGTTCCATATCTGCACAGTTCGACTCTCCCAGATTTATGTGCTCTAAAAAGGTTGAATCCAAATTATCACACAAATTATGTACTCATAAAAAAATAAAAGCGAGCCATATATGTTTGTTAATAATGTTAGTATTAACATTATAGAATGAAATTGGTAAGTATTTTAATTAACATAAACCGCCTCTATTGACGCCGTGGCTGACCGCGTTTATCTTTGGGGCATTGGGTTGCGAAAAAGATTCATGAATAATGAAATGGTCGCACTTAGGATGTAGTATTGCCAAGCTACTAAACTAGTTAAAATAATTAAGCGTTCCTTGTCAAAATCAGAATAAATTTAATGATTAAACCAGAAGCTACTGTGCACAATCCTGCGCGAAAAAAAGAACATGGTGTATATTACCTAGTTCAAAGAGAAGAGCACCAGAGTTAACTCGGCGCAATGCTTTGTTGCAAGGCGAAACTCGTGTCGCATTTTAAACGTTGGTTTGTACATAACCTAATGTCTGGTGTAGTTCTGGTGATTTGCTTTGAGGAGGAGTATTGTGGTTTAGAAGTAGTGCCTGCATTCACTTCTCATATTTTATTTTTGCTTTGAATCGAATTTAAAATAGTTTCCTGTACTATCTTTAAAATAATGTCAATATTATCGTACGGTAATAAAAGTCTGTTAGTATTTAATAGTATGAAACAATTACATAATTCTAAATTAAAATCAAACCACATTATTATAATTTGACATAGTATTAAATATTACATGTAATGTTTAATATGATTAGGTTATTCGTTATTAAGAAATGAGCCAAGTATTCATTCCATGCATGAATTTGCTTCAAACCTTTTTCTTCTATAATCGATACAGATATGATAGATGTTTTCTAAGAAATTATCCGACTCTGGATCTGTCCTGAAATAGATTCATACAATTTGTTCGAATTACGAAATATCATTACAATTTAAAAAATAAATTAAAATAATCCAGCTCTAGTGTTATTATTTATGACTAATTATTGCTTTACTGCAGCAACTTAGATAAAAACTCTCGATTGTAAATCAGAAGATATTGAGTTATTATGTGGCGACCAACTGGCACGACGGCCAGCAGCAGCAGCAGCAGCAGCAGCAGAAGCAGCGGCGGCCCGAGCGATGCGACCAGCTGGCGCGTCACAGATGTCATAGTGTACTCACATGGCGGCGTGCCGCAGGCACAGCTGTGCGCTGAGCGCAGCAACGGCCAGCAGTAGAAGCAGCAGCGGCGGGCCGAGCGCGGCGGCCAGCTGGCGCGCCACAGATGTCATTGTGTACTCACATGGCGGCGTGCCGCAGGCACAGCAGCGCGCTGAGCGCAGCAACGGCCAGCAGTAGAAGCAGCAGCCGCGGGCCGAGCGCGGCGGCCAGCTGGCGCGCCACAGATGTCATTGTGTACTCACATGGCGGCGTGCCGCAGGCACAGCAGCGCGCTGAGCGCAGCAACGGCCAGCAGTAGAAGCAGCAGCGGCGGGCCGAGCGCGGCGGCCAGCTGGCGCGCCATGCTGCGCCGCGGCAGGGCACGCCGCTCCGGCGCCGCCCACACGGGCTGTGGCTCTAAAGCGCGCGAGTTCGCGGCTCGACTTGTGTTAGGCAGTTCTGTCAGATACTCCAGATGAACGGTTGCGCGGGGTTTATAGATTGTGTTGTACTGGAACGAGTTTTTTTTTTATACAATGTTCACAATATATCTAATCTGTATATTTAACTATAATCTGTTTACTACCGGGAACTACCGAGAGGTTGATGATTGTTGAAATGATTATAAGAGAAAATCTAAATCGAAATTGACTAATGTTTACATCGTAATCGTTACCGCTTATGGTTTGTAGCATCTTATAGCGCGCCTATAAGGAGAATCTGAGCGATACTCATGGCGCGACGCAATGTCAGAATTCAAAATTAAAGTTAGAGTGTCAATTAGCAGTTCATTGACAGTTCTCACCAGTTCAAAACTGCACCAGTCTAAAGTAAAACCGGCATCACGGAATAGTCTCTCCACTGTGGTGCGCTTGTACTCCCTGGGGCAGCTGGGCAGACGGGAGAGTGGGCGAACTTCTTCGCGTAGTCTTTTCAGTTCAGACGAGAACGGCACAGCGCTGCCTAGACGTACTACCAATCTGAAACAGATGTTCAAGCGTGAGTAAGACAAGCGCGGTGAGAGGTGAAATGTGTAAAAGTGATTTTTTTTTAAATAGATGTAATGTTAATATGTTAAATAATATTTAAAAGGTAACTAACCCTTCTCCATCACTAGGCTTAAGAGGTAGTCGAGCACCCAAATCGATAGCAGATGAAAGGAACGTTGGGTATAAATCCTCCTTGCTCTCGGCCCACAACTTCATCCTCAGTATGTCTTTAAGGCGGGTCATTCTAGAAAAAATATTTTAAAGAATGTAGATAGTTTTATACAAAATAGAACTACTGTATTTATCTCCCTGCTGATTAATTAAGGGCTTCCCTTATCCGATATGCATTGTTAAAACGGTGCCGAGGTTTGCCACCCATCTCCCGGAGAGGTAAACAGTGGTCCAACAATAGGATTCGTTTATATATGTTTATATGCTAGAAATATGACTCAGAATAAGGCTTTACTTTACCGAAATTGATTATTTTAAAGCTGTTTGATTAATCGCTTGATGCCCTGTTGCGAGGCAAAACACGTGTCGGTAATACAAGTGCTGCACAATTAACATATGCTTTGGAATATACCATTACCAATGTGGAAAATTAGGCACGGGTTTCTCCTCGCAACGGCGCATTATTAAGGGTGGAGAATAATCAAATTGACTATCGTTGATAAAAAAGAATATTTTATGTCTCAAAATGTCGAAATGAGTAGTATCAGGGTAAGAGTCTACCGCCCCCTTTCTTAAGTTTTAAGAGACGACTATTCCTTAGTGAACCTTAGTAACACCTTGAAAATCGCATGGGCTCCCGACAGATGGCGTGCTAACCATCTCGAAAGTTATCAGACTAAATTAAGGAGATCGTCTAAGGGTGTCTGGTACCGCGATGGTACCATTCCGCATGCCGAGCGTGGCGATTATAGCTAATCCTCCTTATGGAAGAGGCCAATGTCTTGCAGTGCACTATCGTTGAGGAGCTATTGACAATAGTGATGTGCTGCTGGCTGATTACAAGTTGCGCGAATTGTTTCGTTAGTCAAATATAAGTAGTTAAATTAAGGTTATTAATTTTTTGATGCAGGAAAATAAATCATTTGTCGAAGCAAAATTCCTTTCCTCAATTGAATCAGTCTATTCAAAGATTAGAGAATAGTGATTTAGATAAAGGATGCATGCTCTATGATCAAAACAAATTTTATAAATAATATTGTAAATTTTGGAAGACCAGCTCCCGTAATCAGCTCCTGTTAATACTTATGTCATACTTAGGACAGTGGCAGCCATTTCCCTTCTCTCGTCTTCCCTCCTCAATATTAGAGGGAAGTGACAGAAGCTTACCGTGTGTTGATACCGCTAGAAAAGCTGCCACCCCCTGTCTTCTTGTAGGTGTTTTTTTTTAAATTGGATTGGGATGAAAGACGAGCTAACAGTATAATTACAGTACTGATGACGCGTGCCTACTGCAGCCAGCAGTTTCTGATGCGTTGTCACCACTGGGGACTAAGCTGGAACGCCTCACAGCCCGTAATTATACCAGCTCTCTATACTTTGCAAACTCAACAATATTTACTGATATTGGGTGGCAGAAATAGGTAAGCGGGTGGTTCCTACCAACACGACTCCTCGGCAGAGAAAGGGTCTACCACCTAGTGAGTATGAAGGTAATGGATCTTCAAATTCAATTTTCACCCACTTCCAGATATCCCAATAATTTGGAATTTTGCACACGTATTAAGAACCGATGACGATACAATAATATGGTACCATCGAGCTGGTCTGATGATGGAGCTGGAAGGAGGGCTACCGAACCCTTGAATGTTTCGCAGTAAAGCCATCGAGTTTAGGCTTATTATATTTATCTTAACGAGTTCTTTTAATTTCACCTGATGACGATTTCGGTTCTGATTAAAGATGCCTGAAAGCCATGCGATCGTCAACGCCATTAGAGGCGATTAGATCTCTTATGTCCAGTTGTGGTCTATTAATAGACCAATAAATAATGAAAGAAGAAGGCAGCTGTCTTTAATATATGCATTAAACGGTCGGCTAAGGTTAGATTTGATCGCAGAATACAAGACTCAGTAGACAAGTATAAATTATACTAGGCGTCTCCAAAGCCCGCAGACATCATGCAATATACCCACTTTAACTTTAATACATAATTTAACACGAAAATACTACATATAATTGGTGTTTACTTTTCGTATAATAATAGAGACATGTTTACGTTATCTACTTCAACTATAAAGAGACATGTATCGAATTTGTTTTACAACTTAAATTAATTCACCCGTTCTGAACCTTTAATCGTGCTATTAATAATGCATTCTACGATCAAAGAAGTAATTAATAACTTGTTAAGATAACGCAACTACGTCAATGCTGAAAACGAAAACATTTTTAAACTAGTTTATTTCGAACATGCCGATCACATGTCTAAGTACATTCCACAGCAGTTATATATAACTGCTGAGTCTTGAATCAGAAGCCCACTTAGAGAAATATTGACTTCCAATACTTCTAAAAAAATTCGAGGTTTATACGAGCTGTCCACCTGATGATATTTGGGCTATTGCAACCCATCTGCAGACAACTTCTAACGAAGAAGGATGTTGCCTCTTCTATAGAGCATCTTCGCCAGAGACAACTAAGATGTTAATGCCTCTATCACAAGCATAGAGAACCTGTATAATTACAGGTTCTCTATGCTCTATAAACTGAATGTTCTCGTGTAACTGTCAATACGTACGTAAAACGATTCCACTGTGTAGAAGGGCTCAAATGACAACATCACAAACACCACATCCAACTCCCCAAACCGGCTACAGCTTTACGTAGACTTCTCCAAATATAACTGAAAGGTTTACAGCACAGACGCTGCGTCTGTCGCTGCTTTAGATATTTTAGACATCTGACGAAGATCACTTTGAGAATTACCTTATATTGACTTTTTAGTCATATTTGACCACTCAAACCTGTCACCCAGAGGGATAGGCAGAGATTACATATTCGCTTTTGGCACGATTTAGCGTACTCGAATAGCAATTGGCAAGCCAACCTTGAACCCCCACGCCGCTCCCATTAAGAACGTGACCAGTGGGCGCACCTCGTCACCGATCCAAGTTAGGAATGCAACAAAATTGGTATCTATGCGTTTTTTTATGAGATTCTCTTGTATTGTCACCTCTAACGCCAGCTTATGACATCAACAATAACATCTGCTAAAATAACCGGTAATGTTGACAAATATTTGACGGCTCAGTGGCGTAGTGGCGAAGCGTTTAGCTGCGGCGCTGTGGGTCGCGGCTTCGATTCCCGCAGGAGACAAGTATTTGTATGGACTACAAACAATAGTTCCGGGTCTGGATGCTTGTCCATGTTCAATTTATGTATGTAACTGCCTCCGCGATTCCGGAGAAATGTCTACAGTGGAAAGTAACGCTTTTCTAAAAAAAAAACCTTCTCAAAGCTTAAGGTTAAAATAATAAATAATGTTTAAAACCACCTATGTTCGTCAAGAAGGTCCTCGACGTTGAGATTGTCTATTTTTAGTTCCACTTCATACCGCGCCTTATTGTCTTTGGGATGGATCCTTAAGGCTATCAGAACACGTCTGGTCTCATAATCCTGACGATTGAGACCGATTACTTCGAGCTGAAACGAAAAAACAAATTATTTGTAACCTTACCTTAACAAAGCTTCTGTAGTAGCCTAGTGGGTAGAGGGTTCGCTTTAATATCATAATACGCGAGTGTCCTGGGTTCGATCAATTTACCACGTGCTCGTTGGTGAAGGAAAACATCGCGTGGTACATTACATGACAGAAGTAATAAAAAATTTTTCGAGGACATGTGAAATCAAAATCAACCCACACTGGATCAGCAATGTAGACCGTCAGCTCCATAATCTCCATAATTGTGGTCTGGTATATTTCGAGATAGTTCTCGAAATAAACCTTCGCTATGGACTGATGATTTTAACGACATGAAGAAATATCCTAGTTACTTCCACGCTTATTAAAAGTGGCAATCCGATGCATTAAAAAGAAATGAGAAAGGGAACGTGACGCAGTGCATGGCCATTGGCCTGATAATAAATTGTCATGGAAAAGTATTGCACCCAATGTTAAGTTTGACGTACGCCGACGTAAGGGACAATGTGTTAATGCATTATTTTAAAACAAGTTATATACCGTCGGCATAGAAAGTATAACATTTGACATATTTTAGATGTTTATTAAAATTTGATTATCAATGAGAATTAAATCACTGGAAACTTTCGTTAAAATGTATTTTGATATTCTGAATAAAAAAGGCAGCTGTTATGCTTTTTATTCAGAATATGCCAAAATTAAAAAAAACATTTTTTAATTTTATTTTTATAAAGTTTATATAATGAAATGTGAAACAAGTTTTGATTGAATAAAATAATTAAATAAATAATGCGTTTATGCAAAGATTGATAGATATTTGTGTGCTAAAAGTAAGTCTGCAAGACAAAATTAAATTTTTGGCTCCCCCTTTTTTTTATCTTTTTTTTATTTGAGAAAGGGGCAAACGAGCAAGCGGCTCGCCTGTATCGACAACATCAGAGGAGCTGCAGGCGCGTTTCCCGCCTTTAAGGATATTTGGAAGATGGAAGAGAGGATGAGAAGGGTGGATCGGGAGGAGGTCCATGGTTATCTCCGGTTACCTCACTCACCGGATGCACATGGTGCTTCACGCCGGTATTTTGCGAGACCGTGGTAGTGCCTCGGTCATACCGGCCCATTCGAGCAGCAGCAAAAGCTGCCGTTTAGTTCTACCACTTACAAAAACCAACCGTGTAAAAAACAACTCTAGGCTAAAACGAAACGGTTTTTTACTTTTGATCCATATCCGTGACTTGGCCGCTCAGGAGCAAATATACATTCTTCTTCTTAAAATATTCTGTAAGAAGGCCACAGCTGGGCATAGGCTTCAACCATAGGGATGACTTGGCGTAATCGCCACGGTTAAAATTTATATCATTTTGATTGAAAGTTTCTGCTCATATTTCAAATCATTTAGAAACACCTTTCAAATGGCAAACAACGTAACTATGTGTAGGTACGTACACCTTATGTCTAACAAACACTCAGCATTCAATTAAACATGATTAATATCTACTCGTAACAAATTAACGAGTGAACGTCGCCCATATCCAGCTCAGTAGATGAACATTCACAATTACGATGCGCCTTGGACCTTGACAAAAACCGTGGCGGGTTTATAAATACGACAATATTTACAGTGATCGGAGAAACAGTCCCCCGTGGTGGCGTGCCGAAAATAAACCCGGAGTGATGCCGTCCGCTGTACACGTAGCGCAGCCATGATGGCAGCTCGGGCTTGCCTTTCAACGACGCATGGAAGCGATACTGATGATCAAATTCTAGAAAGAAGCAATCTAAATTATTATACAACTATGGTATCTCAGGTTTCGGTCGCTTGTTTTTGACATCGTTAATTGCGATTTTCATTGCTAAATCTAGCATGTGACGTGTGCTAGCGAAGGTGGCAATTTCTTGACCACTTTCTTCCCAGACGATGTCGTAACAATTTCCGAACTCGAACATGATGACGAGACTCGGCACCCATGACCATCTATCGCCCGGAGAGGCAAAAAGGATTTAAGAAAGCTCGTACCCAACACAGTTGTATCTAATGGAAATCCGTAATCTCTGCCTACTCTGCTACAATAGTCGTATAGGATTTTTTTTATGGCGGTGTTTTTAGCGAGGAGCAGTTTTCAGTTTTTATTTTATATCGTACTGCATGTAAAAAGTTTTTGCCGTTTGCCATCAGAGGAGTCTCCTTAGGAAACGGTGATAAATTTTAAAAAAGACGTTAGGCAAACGAAATTTTAATTTCATCCGCCCAAGAACACATTTTTTTTTCATACAAGCAGGAATGGCTGTTTCTACTTATTTTATGGTATTTTTAAATTCATTAACATCTGTAGCCGCAGATTTATAATACGTTGCCATACCAAGATTTAATTACTTTTAGAGCGCCCTCAATGATTCCCGAATGTCATATACAGAGACGAATAAGACTTAATGTCTTAGTACTAGACAAAAAAGAAAAATAAGAAAAATGTACCTTGATAAGTCCAGTTAAATAAATTGGGACTGATAGGCACCGCAAACATTTCTGTTTCAATAGCATTATGAATATTTTCAGACGCTGCAAAGGCAACCAATACAGCTACAACAATAAGCGTAAACATTTGTAAGACCTACCTGGAAAAAATAAATGCGTTAATTATAACAAACTGTCAACAAACAACAACTAATCTACATTAGGTGAGTGCTAATCCTGGATGGATAGGACTAACCTAATAAAAATATACTAACTTATAGATTATATTGTATGTATAGCAAAATGAACACAACTCATATAATCATTTACAGGATCTTTATTTTACCAATTGTTAAATGGTTACAATCACGCGAAAGTAATCATTCTGGCCTGAATCACTCAAAAGAAAACAAAACGATCGATTTCTTTACTATCCCTACTCAAAAGGTTACTGAATACGTATCGCACATGTGCAGAAATGGCATAATTCCCAGAGAGGTATTTGTAGGCTATAATTTTACATTTTTTAGAAGTATTTTAAGGTACTTTTTTTTAACAAAACAAATAAACATTACATCTACACTCCACATAGGTAACAGTTGACTAATGTCGTTGCTATTCTCACATAAACACGTAATACACAATTCATGTAAGCAACAGCATAATAAAAATAATGATAGTAATTTACTGAACTGTATTTACTTCCTGGTTAAACTCCCTTTTTATTTACAATTTACTTTAAAAATACGCAAGTACGTCCCTGAACGGGGCGTGACGTAAATCGAGAACCAACGTCATTGGTCAACTTCCATCTGCGATCCCATCCGATGGTCATATCGAAAACTACGTTCCATTTTGCAATTAGCTAACTTGTTCTGACAGTTCTTTAAACTTATTTCATTGTTTGATGCGAAATCAAACTTCGACTTTTTATCTATTCATTAGACTCATGAAACTAAAAGTAATAAACATTACGCATATAATGTACAAATAATTTTTAAAATATTTAGTTTAAATTGAAGCTTACTAAATATATTGTAAAAAAAAACGTCGTTCATTCACTTACAAAATACAAATGTCAGAAACATCAGATACTTGAAACGGTTGGGAGGGCTATTCGGGTGATTTTTGCGGTGTCGCTTCAATAAAAATTGCACGCGGGTATAATAACAATCGAAACAACGATAATGATAACAGTGGTGCTTTTAGATAGGCCGATCGCGCGCGAAATCCGCTTCAGCGCCGTAATATAATGTCGTCGGGACAACCTAGTTGGCGAAATTGTTTTTGACTCGGAACGCTTTCGGGATCATGTTGAAATTCAAAAAAATGGGTTCGGATAAAGTGCCGTTGCTACTTGTGACCGCCAACGTTGGATCTATATTCGAAGACGTAAGTAGTGTCGTTACGTGTAATTATTTGATTTCCGTCAGTTAGGTGATAATAAATGATTACCTACACAGTTTTAATTAAAATGTTGCGTGGTGAGATTATTTGAAACAACAGGATTATCGGGCGATACATTGTCACGCACACTTGACACTGGTCGATAATAAAGGGATAGGAATGCTGTTAGCAAAAATAGAGTTCTGTATTCTAATTTAATTGCTATAACACACCTTGTTTATGTGTATTATTCAGATATTTAAAATAATAAAAAATGTTGTACAACACTTATAGCACTATTGACTTTCACAACACATTATAGTACAATTTATGTAGTGATGTAATATTAAATTTTTAAAGTTAATTTTAAGAACAAAAATAGATAATTTATGAAAGTAGCAAGTGCATAAACAAATTTCAGATTTACTTTTAACAATTTTTATTTATTCTATGTTCCACCACCTGCCATTACATTAAACATTGCTTTTAAAATAAATGAATAATATCTTAGGACTAATCGCACATAATTTTGGAGTAGTCATAGATGGGTATAGAGACATTTATTTTAGTTATTACATCCCACTTTTTACAATAGCTTCCTTGGGACAGTGTGATGACATTATTGCCGTTGTAGTGTCCAGGCGAATGATAAAATTTATGTATATATTTCGGAAAACAGTGGCATGAGTCCACATAGGAGATAGAACATGAGTCACCTGATTAGGAGGTACATCCCCTAACCACTTGGTAGACATAGCTTCTTTACCAATATTGCTTTTAGTTTTATAACATTTATTTAGTCTTTAGTGGCAATCTCTAATAGTCAACCCTAGTCATGGTGAAACATAGACTGCACATGCAAAACAAAGTATAAAAAACAATCATAGTTGGACTATAAAACAAAAAATTATATATGTACTTAAACACACACTATGTAATTAAGTAATAAATAAACAATTTGATAAATTACTTATATAAGTATACAAATATGTAAATTTTTATTTTTGTACCAATCTTAGTGGGACAATTTATAATTATACAATTTGTTTTCTAATGACTGGTTTGAAATTTCACACATGATCACTCTATGTTAACACTCCTGTCTATGTTATCAATACTCATTCAAATTAATGTATGAAATTGCAAGGGAAATTATGGTGATTTCATAGACATGGCTATTTTCAGTTTTAAATGCAAACAGAGAATTGTGATTTTATGTTTTTTAAATTCATAAAATCTATTTTTAGAAATTGATTTCAAAATTGTTTTTGTAAATCTATTTCAAAATCTGTTTTGGTAAATGTAAATTTCTAGAATTAGCAATTTCAGTAGTGGCTTAGCTTAAGTTTCAATTGATATTGATAGCTTAAGTTTTGGTTATATTAGCGAACATCAAACAACCAAGTCTTAAGTATTTATATGTTACATAGTCTAATTGGTATGTGTGTAGCAAACAATTGTGATGTTTGAGTTGGATGGATATCTATTTTGGATAGATTTGAATCGGCTGTCATTTGGTCATAATCATAATCTTAATCACATATTTGCGGAATATGGGTATGTTACTGATGTGAATTATACATCGCTTCACTATATTCTACTCTATTCAACAAAGTGTGCAAATATTTAAATGTTCGCTAATAGATTGTCACATTATTTATCCACTAATATTAAACATCCAAAGAATATTTAAATATCAATATTAGAAAACAGAGGTCAAATTATAAATAAAATTAACAGAAATGTTGGTCCAACAAAAATGTATTTACGTTATAATAACATTTCCGAGTCAATATATTTTCTTAAAACTTTTCTTGGTACAGTTTGCATATCAATAATTTTTATAAAGTAACTAGGTAATCCTTGATGATCTGTATCAATTTCGCTGAAGGTTTCACCAGCTTATAAATTATAAAAGCTTATAAATCAAAAAATATATATATTGTTTGGGTAGCAGAAATTGTTGGTTGAGATCATCAAAATGAAGAAACTGACAAAACATCAGTACTTAATCAGACTATTTGATGCTCAAGCTACTACGACTAGAGAATTTAACTTAATTGACTTTTCTAGAACAAACTATTTTATTTTGTTACTTTGATTTGATTGCAATGTTAAATGATTGTATATTCAAATCATTGTTCTTAATCAACATTCAAAACATTGTGCAGTGCTTTTTGCAGTTAACAGAGAATTGGACAGATGATTAATGTTTCAAGTTGATGAGACCTGGTGTTAGTAGTTTTATAGAATAAGTAGGCGTAGAATGACGGCTGAATAATAATGAGGCGTAGGTAACCTGTGTGCACTATGTATTATTACATATGCCTATTTTAGTCCACTGCTTAAGATAACCCTCCCCAAGAAAGCCAGTGAAAACCTGTATATACTTTCTAGAAAGTTTGACAATACTCATCATGCTAGGCAAGCGGGTTAGCTCAGCCTGTGTTAGTGGGCCTCTTACAACGGTAAAAAAACGTTTTTGGTGGCAAAAAATCTCACAAGATTACCATTGTCCTAGATGGTGACTGCCATCAAAGTGTGATCCACACATTTAGGTTTCAAACTCAATTTTGATTAGCCCAGATGCTCAACACATATCTATCTAAAACTATGCCGTCATTTGCGTCCATAAAGATCAGGGCATCTATTATGTAGCTCTTTAGTTGAATATTGTTGTGGTTGTGGAAAGAACAGAATCCTGATCAACTCATCAACTTCATGATTCATCGCCATTGCCTCAGATGAGCAGCCATCAATAACTACTGACAGAGAACATACCTTTAGGTAAGTTCTGTCAATCAATCCAGGGGAAATGCGATAGGAAAGAAAACTCGGTGATAGGTCTTCCGAGGCTGGCGGTGGCTCGGTCGGGCTCGCTTCTCTGCTGCTCTACCACTAAAAGGTCCTGACTGTCCCAGAGAAAGCCTGCCAATTGTCTCAATCAGTGCAATTGTATAGGTGTTCTGTATGGTTTAGCATACCAGGGCAATACTCTATCTCTGTTTAAAATATACTATACTATAAAAAAAACGTATGTATTTCACACTACTCTTTAAGGTATCATTCTACTACAATACAATACAATATACTTCTTACAAACAAACTAACAAACACTATTTCTTTATAATATTAGGCATAGAATTTAGATGCATATTCTACCAAAGTGTGTGATGTATTTTACATGGAAACACAGCTCAGCAACCTTGTAATCAACTCCTATCTTAAAACTGCAATTACAGGCGACCTCTATTTTCCTCTAAACCCGCGCATCTTGATCCACTATTTAATGTAAAACACATTACTTTGGCAACTAAGATGGCGATCTTTTCGTTCCCTTTACAAATAATTACCAAGTTGTTCTTTTTTTAAATTGGCATTATGTTCATATCCTGTTAGCATATTACGTTCTGCTACATATTGTGTCTGTTGTTTAAATGGCAAATAATTCCTATTTTAATAATGTAATGACGTAAGTAATAATCGGCATAGTTAACAACATCCGTTCACACGATATGATACGTGTTGCGGTTAGTTATTCAACGTATTTACGTGATTTTGCGCGGTACAGCCACGCCACGGACAGATTTTGATGGAATGAAATAGCAGCATAGCGTTCTGCGTTTCTAATGCTAAATGATAAAACCCGAAGACTCGATTTCTAGCAACGCTACAGTTTATCATAGTCTTTAAGGGTGACCTACAGTGGCGTTCACAGGATTGTGATCTTGGGTAGACAGTAGGTATAAAAAGCAAAATATTTGTATCACCAAAAACATAGTTACTCTTTCTATAGAAATTAGCTAATGTCGGCAATTATATCTATATAGAATACAAATAGTGACATATCACCCACACTTTGAACTGGCGATGTAAATGTAAATTGAATCGTTATGGCCAATCCTCTTACGGGAGAGGCCTATGTCCTGCAGTGGCCTATTTACAGGCTAAGGTAAGGGTGTAAATACATAGCGGTATAAAAACAGTCTAACAGATTTTTATGCGCTTTGACGATCGTAGAAGCAGACACCTCTCACCTTAGTCGAGAGATTCGTTTACTAACGCTGAGTCCAAAGGCGTGAGTGCTTGTATATTTAGTTAGTTTAGTCGATCAATTCATCCATTTGTCTGTCAAAGTGAAGCGTAACCTTTATCGTTATGAACCGAAATGCATGAATTTTGACACAAAGATAATTTAGATGAACGCATATTCAAGAAAATATAGCTTCGTATTCGCATTCCCAATCATTTAAAAAGTCTTTTGTTCGTTAAAAAGTAGAGTTTTCACACCTTTTACCGTGAGCCGTACCATTTATAATCGGGAATTGCCCGCCAAAACCGTTAACCATTTCGGTTATCAGAAAATACCAATGACGTGAAAAAATTCAATTTCGCACTAGTGACTGTTCCCAGCTTGGCCTGCATGACTATTAAATGTTGTCTCGAAGAAATCCGTGATCGCGGGATTAAAAGTGCCTAATTTTATGACATACATATGCCAAATTTTATTTAAATCAATTCTGTCCTTGCGGCGTGAATGGTGCAACAAAAATCCAAGCCTACGATGTTTCACATACATATAATAGTGATGTAACGGATTAGAAATTGATCAAATTACGTAAAAAAGCGTTTGTACTCCAAAGCTTATTATAATTTGAACTAATCGTTCATCAATTCAATTTTTAATGATAAGGAGGGCGAGGCGGTACTCACCCAGTTTAACACAAACCATTGTAAATACTACAAACGCTACTATTATTATTTTTAATCATGAATATTATTATGAATAGTCTCACGGAAATTACAATTATGTTCAGTACGGTTGTAACACACTTCCCTTTAATATAGTCGAGTGGTCGTTCACTTCCCTGTTATACGATGATGGGCTACATGCGTCATGCTTGAGAACAGGCGCTGCTTATGGCGGCCGGTCAGCTCGGGTCTGCAAATCCTGCATTAGTTTTTTTTGTTTCATTAAGTTTTTTGATGTTTTATTTTAGTATTTCATTTTATATTATGGCATTGCCTGGAATGGAAATTTGTAATGTTTAAAATCTATAAAACCTACGGAGTTAGTTTCGCCTGTTTCTTCACCGACAAAGGAACATTTTCTTATTGCTTCAAACCCAGCCGAGAGAGCTATCTAACATTTTTTTTTATGGAAAAGACGGCAAACGAGCAAGCGGTTCACCTGATGGTAAGTGATTACCGTTGCCCACACACATCTGCAACACCATAGATGCTGCAGGTGCGTTGCCGGTCTTTAAGGATATTTGGGAGATGGGAGCGAAGAGGAGGGGAATAGGGAGGGGATGTGGGCGTCCGGTCACCTCACTCACCGAACGAAACGCAGAGCCACAGAAAAGCACAAGATGCCTCTACTTCACGCCGGTATTCTGCGAGGCCGTGGTAACAATCCGGTCGAGCCGGCCCATTCGAGCAGCAGCTAAAGCCGCCGCTTGGCTATATTACCAACTGACTATGGGTTGTCTTGTTCGTTCTCTAACCACTGATACGAGTTACCTTTGGTAAGCACCACATCTCGCGGATTGGAGTTACTTATGACGATGATCATCTCGCGACCCGTTTACCGTTTTATTATCTCACACAGTGCAGTTTTCCTCACGATGTTTACCTTCACCGCCGAGAACTTGGTAAATACAGCACTTAAAATTGCTAGCAACAAATTTAGCGATGCCGGCACCGGGCCTCGAACCCTAATCACTCGCGATGCATGAAACTAAAGCGATCGCTCTGACCACTACGCTACCACGGCTCTCCTATTAATTGTATAATTAAATAAAATTAATACGCTCTCAATTTCCAGCCGTCAGTGATGCTTCCAATTTGGACATCGGAATTCCTCCAGGCTGTCTCCCGAATGGACCCCAAGTTCATCGCGCTGCACCTTCAGGAAGTTGGTGGAAAAACGTACGAGAAGTCGATGCAGTATGTTCAGGACTTCGTTCAACGGCTGTGCGACTGCCCCGAGCTGAGGCTATATGACAAGATCAGGATTTTCCTGGACGAGGATTTTAGTTCGCCGGAGAGGTTCACGGTTAGTTGTTGATTTTTTTCACGACTGTTATATTTCGGGGGTAGACAGTAGGAGAGAGAGAGAGGAATTACTATTTATGTGTATTCTATTGGACTAATTTCCTTTGAATCCGTTCAATTATTTAGGTGCGATTTGACGACAGACATCCAAACATAAAGAAATCACATTAATATTTTACATCTTTGAGGGTAGAGACAGAGACTGTGATATTCCATTTGGCACGATGTCCAATTCCGCTACTCACTTTTCTGCTCTCATTTCCTGCTCTAAAAAGTGACGGAAGTGGCGAGCCTTTTCTCCGGGATTCCCCTCGGAGATTTCCATGTGACTTCCCAGGCGTCTCCCTTAGTCGACTCTCGCGACGCCCACGGGAAGAAAGTGGATAACGACAGATTCTAACGCTGATCACTGATGATGATGATAATGAATGAGGGAAAAGATTAGTTTCATTACTTAATACTCCTAGAGAACTCACGAGGTTCTGGCAACCGAATGATGGCGGAATTTCCATCCGAATTTGCTGAACTCGTGTCCCATAGATTAGTGATGGGGAGCAGCATCGCGAGTGCGAGGTTATCGGTACTGGGCTCACCGACCCGCTTGCCCAGCGTGATGAGTATGGGCAAAACTTTCATGAAATGCATGTCGGCTTTTTCTTAGTTCAGCAGTGACTACATACTACAACTAAATGTAGTATTTTAGTAAAACACTGAGTAGACAACAAACGTCATTCTGTCAATCTGTCTTTCTGTCATCTGTCACTTCATGAATACCTCAGTATCACCGCAACCTTCATTACCTGTCAGTTCCTTGTGGTCAACAGTTGTCACGATGTGGAACAGTATTACGTGTCATGTACTACTGTGTGTCTCGTATAGTAGAAGTTTTTGGCGACCGCGTGTCTTTGTTAGCGTAAAGGGCTGTAAAAAATTTAAAAATATTGGGATTGAGATTCGGACCCAGGGACCGAATATTTGGGCAACACAGATTATTGGTTTTTCGGGTTTGGTTGTTTTGTTACGTCCCTTGACTTTGTACCCGGCAATTTGTCAGCGCTACATCGGATACAGGAAGGTAAGGAATGTCTGTGTTTGTCGGGAACACTTTTTTGGAACACCTGATGGTAAGAGATTACCGACGCCTACGTACATTTGCAATACCAGAAGAGTTGCTACCTTTAAGGATATTAGGCGAGGGGGGAGCTATGTAAAAATAAATCTAAGCTCTCACGACAGTATACCCAATAATGGGGTGGATAGAGATCTAGACATTTTTAGTACTCGCAATCAACTGTCCCTAGACAATGTGACGGGTGGTGAGCCTGTCGCCGTCTCAGTATCCAAGCCAACGATACAAATCGTACGTAAGTTTCGAAAACTCATGGATACGAACCCTCCGCAAAAAGAAAACAACCACTCGGGTACCGAGGCTGCAGTTAGCCCCGTTCCACAATAGAATCGAACGTGAATCATGTAATAAAAATAACACAGCCAATTTTGTACGCCTCGCTGCTGGCCACGGCCCTCTTGACATGAGACGGTATCGAAGCGTAAACCGTCACCCCACTCCACGGTGGATGGGCAGACATAACGAGCCCGATGTGCGATAAAGGTCCTTAGTGAATTTTTGCCGGGCGTTCTGTTTGTATAAATCCGTTAACAATATGTACTCTTATAATTTTTAAACAGTTTGGGTTAGACTACGTACTATAAATCACACCTATTTGAGTTGGTATATATTCACGCTTTGTTTCCAACGGGGTAGGCAGAGACAATCTTCTTCCACTTGCTACGGTCCTGACATAGATCTTTCGCTTCTCCCACTTTCATCAATCTTCGCATGCATACTCGTTGGTTTAGAGTACTCTTGACCTGGCCTTTTTCAGAACGTCTCCGATTTGATCGTGAAATGTTCGCCTAGGTCTTCCTCTCCATTTACACTCGCCTCATATAATTGAGTTGGACGTTATATTAATATTTCATTGACATACAATTCTGAGCTATGTTTAATGTTTTCAAGTCTCTTGCTCATCGGGAAGTTAGTTTAAAATTCATTGCAAAAAAAATTGCACTAAAGAACAGACAGACACGAAAGCGAATTAATAAAATCGTTGGTGAAAATAATAATAATAAAATATTCTAACTGTATACCCAATACAGGGTAAATTAGATTAGTTTAAGTAACAATTTATTTTAGTTGTTTTGACCATAGTCCATAGACCATAGTAGTGTTGGCGTCGACATCGTGGTACATTGACATCGAATTCGAGTCTCCTGATGTGGAGGTATATCACCCAGGCTATTGGCTATCGTGTTGTAGGTTCGAATTTGTGAACAGTTGCTGCTCCAGGTTGCAATGCACTTGTGCTTTAATTACTCGTATGAGGATCAGATCTTTCTTCTAGCATGCTTTCAGTTTGCCAATGAGACCATGCCTTTTTTATTACATTGTAACTAAATCATTAAAAAAAATATTTTAAAAGTGTTTACCTGCCGAGCTTCTTCCGCCTATTTCTTCTCTGCCAGAGTTAATTGGTGGATTGTAAATAAGAAATAAGAATATTTATTTCATTCATTCAACCCTTCACGTGTCATAACTTTTTAACAATTGCAACAATAATTCTATTGGTATGTGTCATAACAGGACCTGACACGAGAAGGGTTTCCCAGTTACGGAAACCATGACTGTGCGTGGTGTGGTGAACACGCACTCTGTAGGTTTTATTTTTATATTTTTTTTTAATGGGAAAAGGTAAACGGGTATGCAGCTCGCCTGATGATAAGTGATTACCGTCGCCCAAGTACATCAACAGGAGCGTTGCCGGAGTTAGGAATATTTGAGGAAAGGGAGAGGGAAGAGGGGAGTGGGCCTCCGGTTACCTCACTCTCCGAACGAAACGTAGAAGCACAAGACGCCTCTACTTCATGCCGGTATTCTGCGAGGCCGTAGTAGGACGCCGTTCGAGCCGGCCAATTCGACCAGCAACAAAAACCGCCGCTTGGCTTTATGCACGTACAATGGCTTCCAGACCTGGAAGAGTACGTACGAAGCCGCCCGAGTTGGCTCGAAGTGGCGGCCGGGCTGAATATCAGTGTCAGGTTTCAGAGTTCTATTCTCTACTATTACTGAGTCCAGTCCATTCCGCGGTCTTATGCTGTAGCGATGACTTAGTTTTCCACTTTTATGAGGTCTCCATTCATGTTCCCATAATGGTTTCATTTTTAAGTTGTTTTTGTAGAGTCGTATCTACTCAGCACGTGAATGAACGTGTTTCTTTCTTTCTTACGGTGAAATTATTTAAATTGATTTCGGTATTAGTTTCATTAATTATATATCCACATAATCTGATATGAAGCCCACTGCTGACATGCTGACGTGACAGGATGACGTGACATATGCATGGATAATTTGCACATACTCAGCACGCTGGACGGGTAGATCGGAGAGCGCAGTGCCGGTACCCTCACCCATGTGATACTGCTCCACATCACTTGTCTGGTATTTGGGTTCGGTACAATTCGGAAGATGTTTCCGTCATCACTCTCGCCAGAGCCTCGTTGTTTAACAAGCAGGGTGCTCCGCGTGCAGGTGAAGATTTTTTTTTATGGGAAAGGCGGCAAACGAGCAAAAGGTTCACCTGATGGTAAGTGATTACCCTCACCCTCGTACATCTGCAACACCGCAGGAGCTGCAGGTGCGTTGCAGGCCTTTAAGGGTATTTGGGAGATGGGAAGGAGGATGAGGAGGGGATGGGCAGGGGAGTAGGCCTCCGGTTACCTCACTCACCGAACGAAACGCAGAAGCACAAGATACCCCTGCTTTACTTTATTGTGTGTGTTATGCCATTTTGACATTTGGAGACAAATTTTAACATTAAAAAGTAATAAATATTTCTTTGCGGTAAATTACTCATTCAAAAGCTATGAGTAATGAGTTAGCATTTTAAAAGATCTTTATTCAAAGAATGCATCGGTAATGGAATTTCCAGATTATCTTACCATATCATATCATAGTATCGCTCTACATTGTTTCAATTCGAAGTTTTACAATTCGAACGTCTAGGAACACACCTAACCTCATTTTGTTATGTTACATAAAGAAAACATGAAACACAGCGCGTTACGTACTTTCCCGCCGCGTTTGTGACGTCATCCATCGCACCAACATAGGTTACTCAGTACTTTTATGAATAATCAAAACACAAACAGGCTTTTCCGTATTTACTTTAGTGTTGTGCGAACTAGGAAGCCTTTTGTATAGTTTCATTAATTTTATTACCCAAATGTTATTTAAAATGCAACAGTCGTCTGTAACGCATTAATTTCCACTTATATATTATTATTAACAGCTTTTATTGTTTTCTAAGATGTTTTTTTAACATGTAGATATTGCAAATGTATCAAAAGTTTTAGTATTTTCGGCCACAGTCGAGCGAGTGTCTGCTATGTACATTAGAGTCGTCCGTGACGGACAATTTAGGCTGTTTTAAAGCAAGCTTGAATTAAATCTTAGAACGCTGTAGAGTCAAGCGGCAGCGTTTGCTGCAGCTCGAATGGCCTGGCTCGACCGGGGTCATACAACGCCCTCGCAGAATATCGACGTGAAGTATAGGAATCTTGTGCTTCTGCTTTTCGTTCGGTGAGTGAGGTAATCGGAGGCACACTCCTCCCTTTCCCAAATCTTCTTCCCATCATCCCACCCATCCCACAAATTTCTTTTTAAGCTGGCAACGCACCAGCTCGGGCGACGGTAATCTCTTACCATCCGGTGAAACGCTAGCTCGTTTGCCTCCTTACCCATTCAAAAAAAAAACTTTACAAGCCTCAGGGACGTACTTGGATTATAATAATATGGAAAATGTAAAAGAAACACAGACTAAGAAGCCACGTGAAAAAAGTTTATCGGCGTTAGCCCTGAAATATGTTATTACTAGCATTTCTCCGCGAATTTTTTCGTATTGAAATCTAATTTGCATTAAATCAGTATATATGTGTCTCGAGTATAAAATTAATAGAAGACAATTGCACATTAACGACAGTTTGGTCTAAAAGAAAGTTTCGCCGTGTTGCATTAGGTTACGTAATTGTACTCTTATCAAAATGGATTATATAATTTAAAATAATATCTCGTGTACAGTTAGTGTTAGTGTTAGATATTCAATTACATCATGGTTTACTAATATTGAGGATTCAGTAAACAGATGGCGCTAGTGTTATTTTATAACTCGCTATGGTTTGACTACAATACCGAAGTCACACCATTTCTACCGCGTTTCACTTAATAATATATATAAGCACTCACGCCTAATAAATATTTTACCAAATATTTATTAGAATTTTTGATAGCCGTTCACAATATATGTGCGAGCGGTGAATATTTTACTTAATAATTATTAGCGGTTCAGACAAGTTATCACTGACTCACTTTAATTTTGTTAATTCACTAGTCACTAGCGTATTGGCCAGTCTCCGTCCGGCATCCGTAGGTCATAGAAATAGAAATATATGATTTATGTATGTATATGTATGTTACATACAATGAAGTAAAATAAATAAAAATACGAACCATCACAGCACATGTCCTTCTCACACTTAACCCTTACTTCAAAGATAGCTTAATAGTAACTGTTTCAGCCATAATTTGCTTTCAAAATTGTTGAATCGTGTACAGTCGATGTTAATTTAATTATACATCTACAGTAGAATTTTAAGATTGTTAGGTTTCCCGACCTTCAAAGTAATATCGGAACCCTCACAAGATCCCTAACATGTATTTCCGTATTTACAGCTGATTTTCTCAGAAACCATACGACGATCAAATTTTAAATAAAGCACATCTTCGCTTGCCAACCCGCCAGCCAAGCGAGGCGATTAATGCAAGTTCCAGTTATGTGGCTTATGTCCAACGGTGAACCATTGATGTCCACCTGACGGGTTCAGACCACGGTTACACAACTTCCAGATACAATCAGCAGTTCCTTCCCATGTCCGATGTAACTCTGTCGGAGGAAGGGTCAGATTCAGTGTCGGAGACACTGGACGAACACAAAACATAGCCGATACCCGAAAACCAAACAAGTTTTTTTGCACAAATATTAACTTCGGCTGGGGTTCGAACCCACAGTATGGTTCAGTAATCAGGTACTTTTACCAGACGCATTAACGGAGTGATGAAATAGTTAAAGTATACATTATTTTAACCCATGTATTTTACACCATTTAAAGTACCTATTTAAATAAGAATACACAGTAAACAAAAAGGCTTCACTTGTATAGATTTGATGTACGAAATAGAAAGAAAGAAAGAAGAAAGAAAGATGGAAACACATTTATTTAGCAATCACACAACAAAACACAAAAAAAAAAGATTAATTTGTTGTGCGATGTCAAAAAGGTTTCCGTCTCAGTGATATCTATCACAGCACTGTGTTTCAGTCGGGTCCTTCGTTAACTTCACGAACAACCGTACAAGAAGCATATTGCGTAAGCAACTATGTAACATAAAAATAAAAAATACTAACATACATATGTAGTTAAGCGACAATAGCCTAATGGGTTAGGACACGGACTGCGAAACATGACGTGGCAGGTTCGAGCCTGCCATTCGACTATACGGAACCCCTCTAAATTCTATCTGACCGGTTTTTTTTTTGTTTGTTACCAGGCCCTGGGCAACATGTATTTCGCGCATTCATCACTCACTGATATCAAGATCTGGGACTTCGAAGCGAAGGGCTACGTTGATGTGGTGGGGAAGGAGGTTAACAGTGGTAACATTGAGAAGGTAACCACCAAGGAGAAGGCGAAGTTTCCCCAGCATTTCTTCCCAGAAGTGAGTTTAATAAGACATCAAATAAGGTTATATTGTAACCAAATCTTTACGACCTATAAAAGTTTCACTTTAGGAGATAGGCCCCACCCATAGGGAGGATTTCGCTCCGTCTCTATCTCATCATCTATCTATCTTCCATCTCATCAGGTGAGTGTATTAACAAAGTGGTTGTGTATATTGCCTAGTGCTGCTGGTGTGGATGATTCTTGTGGTAAATGTACAATGTGGAAGAAGTAGTGCACGGATTTGTGGGGACGGAACTCTCTTTGAACTTGGTAATGCAGTGTACCATTTTATTATTAATGTGAAATGTAGCGAAGTGACTTTGTAACATCTTTTAACATTTGAATATCTCCAATGTAACGCCGATTATGTTGACTAATTGCAAGCGTATAATTATTACAGTGCAAATGGTCGCGCAAAGGTTTCCTGCGAACACGCTGGCTCCTCCGCGGCACGGCCGTGGAGTTCATTAACATACACCTGTTCCACGACGCCTCTAACTTGGTCGCCTTGGAGCCGTTCCCATCGGTAAGTAGCAAGTTGGTTGGGCCCCGGGTCGATTTTGACCATATCTTTTGCTATGCAGTTGATACTGGAAGTCGTCACCTACGCATACTATCTAGATAGTTAAGAATGACAAAAGAGCTAACAGTCTATTTGATGGTAAGTGGCTACTGCAGCCCATGGGCATGAAATCAATGAATGAATGAATGAAACTTCTTTATTCTTCGAAGCAAGAACGTTCGTCTAATGTCAATTCTTATTTTTGTTTTACATTCTGACAATGGTTCATAATGACGTTCCAGAGAAGATAGTCCGTAGTTCGTGTCCCTTGGTTAATTAGGTGCAAATGTTCGCACGATAGAACACTTAGAACACGATAGACCCAGCACCCAAGCGTCAACCTAGATCTGCTAAACAGGCTTCATAAACGACTGCTGCAGGTGTACTGTCGCAGCCGACGCCGTGCATTGCGTCACACCTTGCGCCACCTGCATTCGGACGCCAACGCAGCCCCATACTTCATATTTGGCGATTTCAACTTCCGCACGGACACTGGAGCTGTGGTTAAGGTAATATTTTTTAATCAAATAAAAAAAAAATCAAATAATCATCTTTTTTTTAATCGACTTCTTACTTCGATTTTACCGTTTAAATAAGATGCTGATTGATGACGATATTAAATGCCGATTACTATCAGCGGTCGACAACTGCGGAGGCTATATCATAGTGCTGCAAATTTACGCGCACGCACGCACGCACGATCGAACGCACGCACGCACTCACTCACTCACTCACTCACTCGTCTTCACCTTCCCATATCCGGTGCAACGTTATAAAACAAAAGAGGACACTAATAGAATGATATAAGGGAGCAAAAGGTACGAATTTTGTGGATGGTAGTTGTGGTGAAGAAGGTGGTGATCTTCTTCTCTTCGGAAGTAATGTTTTCTAACATCTTTAATAGGATAGTAATAACGCCATGCGAAAGCGTGTTCAATATAAGGTTGTGAGGAACATTTACTTTAAGGTTTACATTGATATATCCAACTCTATTTGTACTGCTTATGATAGTGTATAACAAACTAGGAGTGCGACGAGAGCCTTCACTTGCCATGTATTTAAAGCTGCTGCGAGGCAAAGAGCTGCGAAGGAAATACTTATATCGACAACTTGCAGCAGGCGTCTGGTACTGCGATCGCCGACTCCTGGCGGGTTACAGCAAAACGTGGCGATTTTACCGAATCCTCTCAATGAGAGAGGTGTCCTTTGTTTATGTACCTATATTAACAAGCTCAAAAAATAGATTACAAACGTAAAAAGTATTCCAGAAAGTGACGGAGGAACTGACGGCATGTCGACTACAAAATGGCGCCAATGCGGACTCGTCGAAACTGCAATATCGGTCAGAAACGGACGACAGGGTTGTGTTGACTGTTGGCAAGAAGGAGTTCGCGCACATTGACCATCAGAAGATATTCAGGGAGCCTTGGGTGAGTTGATAGTCATTGTTAATTTGCGATGTTTGGTGTTAAAGAGAGACAGAGAGACAGCCATTGAGTGGGAGAAACTTTTATATCTATCGGGAGTTAAGGTAATAGTAATTAAACATTAGGAATTCACGCGCGGTAAGCACTTAAAAGAATTTGGGGATCATTAGAGAGGAAGAAAGAGAGAGATCTTTTTAATATTGACTTCGGCTTGGACTTGAACCACGCTTGAAGGCATATCTTACAAAATAATATGGACACTAGGTGAAAATGTAAAGTCTGTATGCCAATTGTGGAATAGGCGAAATTAAAATTTATTTTTATTAATTTTAGAACGATTTCTAGTATTTATGTGAACACAACACATTTTAAATGAAGTTTATCGCGTTTAATTTTGTTATTATATTCCCGACGTTTTTATTGCAGTTGCAACGCTACGATCGTGAACTGGAGGCGCTCCGGCCGCACCTGTTCGAGTTCCCGGTCAAGTTCCCGCCCTCGTATCCCTTCGAGGAGAATGTCCAATTGCCCACGCACTATATGAAGACCAGGTAATCTAATAGCAGCCGATTCGTAAAGTGGTAGGTGAACGGTTTATCGTGTGGTGGCAGCGCATGAAAAACCAACCATAAACCCGTGGTAGTAGTAAAAGTCGACTGACATCTCTATTATACAGATTGGATGCGACGTTATGACATTAAATTTAACCTCATATTCTACAGGTTATTTCTAAGTCATACAGCAAGCACCAATCAAATAAGTAGTTTGGTTACATAACTTTTTTTTTTGGTATTATTTTGCGGCGGACAACGACCGCCGCAAAATAATACCGTAGCTTTTTAATTTAAGAAATTTAAATAATATTTTTTATAAAGAATTTTATGTTATTATAGAAGTTATAGATGAGGTGTTGTCGGTAGGTGCCCGTCGTGGTGCGACCGCGTGCTTCTGTCGCAGTCTGCGCGCCTGCTGGTGCAGCAAGCTGAGGCGCGTGCGGACTCGCGACATTTGCACAGCTCCAGGTAGGTGTCCGGCGAGGCGCGACAGGGTGTTGCAGTGCCACTCTCGGTGCTAACACAGAACCAGTCACATGGTGTCTCCACTTTCTCATAACCGATGTAGCACTTAAGCCATAAGATCAGAGGAAGTGACAGATGCGGTGTCAAAGGTACTCAACACAACACAACCAGACCCCGAAGTCAATCTTTTAGCTTCGGCTGGAATGTGAAATCAGGATCCATAACTCATAACTCTTACCTCTAAGCCAAGCGAAAGTATTTTTATTAATACTTGCCATTACTCGCAATTATCACATAGCACGCACTATAATTTTTTTAATATGTTCTTTTTTTTTACAGGAAATCTGTGACAGACTCAACTGACAGTAGCGGAAGAGTTTCATCATCAGACAGCAGTCCAGCGCGGTCCAACTCGCCAGCGAGGCAGAATCACCAGGTGAACTTGATCAGACCCTTTTGTTAGTTTCAGTATCAGCGCCATCGTTTTGTACCACACTGAACAACATACTCAACCTTGTCATAGACTTCCGTGTCTGTCTAAGCAACAAGCATATCGGGAAAAAATAGCACAATATTGACAGTATCATACAAAGGCTGCTTTCTAACTGCTGAATTGCTACATTCTCATTCTTTCATTCACTCATTATCATCGGCAATATAAAGCGATCTTTCGACAAAAACTCTCAAGCGCCCCTTTTTTATTTATTTATTTTGCCATTTTACTGTCATTACAAGTAATAGGTACACGGCGAGTGGTGAATGATTGCATAAATATTTCAAAGTTAGTTCACAATAAGCTTGTTGGAAATTAACTCTCACTTTACGTATTCATATTTACCCAAAAAAAAGTGTTCCCTTTTTTTGTAGTGTTGTACAAAACAAATTTTACACCACTAAATGTCATTAGCCATTACATTAAAACATTTTAAATATTTACTCATTAGGAAAAGACACTTTTGCAAGGCAGGCAGTTTTGTGTAAACCTACGCTTGGGCAGTCGGGTTAACAAACGCATAAACTTTTGTTTCCAGTCCAGTCCGGGTAAAATTCTCGAGAAGAAAGGCAGCGTTGCGGATTTCGACGCCTTGTCCGTTCCCGGGATCGCGGTCAGCAGGAAGAGTATCGCCGACCCGACCAGCATTCAACACGCTCTTAATGCTCGGTCAGTATTGGTCACAAATATTATAAGACGTCAAAAAAAACCTATTTATTATACAGAATATACCCACATTTAAACGCTTGAATTTATAATGCACTATTTGACTAGTGAAGTACTTCTTAAGAAGAATAGTCTCCACGAACAGACAGACGGACAACAATTTAATTAAAATTGATGTGAAAAAAAAATCATCCTGACATTGTTTGTACTGCAGTGCTTCGGAGTCGGAGGGCTCCCCGGGGCGACGTCGCCTGGTCCGCAACCAGTCGGAGGGCTCGCCGAAGGGCGACGCAGAGCTGCGCCGGCTGGCCGAAGCGCCGGCACGTCGCCGCACGGACTACGGAATGATCGGCGAGGCCACCTGCATGGGTGACCATAAGGTACGCAACCGCTTATGTGGTAGACTGCTTTACTGCCTAGACATCATCTGGGTATGTGTCACCCTCTTACCCGTTTCTGCAGTTACGCCAATCGGCAGTGTAACGACTCTTGTGTTTGTGTTTTGAAAAGTATAGAGAGCCAGTATAAGTACAGTAATAATTACGGGCCATGAGGCATATACATACATAACCTTCTTCGATTGAGATCGTTTTGCAGGTGTCAATGGGCTGCAGTAGCGACAGACTGTTGTCGTCTGTTAGCACGTTTGTCATTTCAATCCCAAAAAAACCTGTTCAAATAATGCACTTTATGTTTACGTTCATAAACATATGTCTTTATTAGGTTTTTAATGCCGATGGCATGACTTCACGTGTTCTATGGTTTCAACATGTCAAGAATTAATCAATTTGTAATGTGATATACAGTTTTTAAAAAAATAATTCTTATTCTCCTCTTTGTATGTCGTCTATAAGCGTTTTTTTTATCGATTTCGACATTGGATGTGGAGCAGAGCTTGTTAGAACACTTAATAATATTTATTTTCTTCCATAGCCAATCTACTTACGCGTGATGCTGCAAAGCGACCGAGGTACGGTAGAGAATAAATGCAAGCACCCTTGCGGCCTGTGTGCGTTTACGACCCTTAACAACTCCCCTCACCGATCACCACGTCTCACTCGCCTCCCAACAGACCCTGACATTTATACCAACAAAAAGTCCATATTCAACACCGATGCACACCGAAAGATACAAACTGACGATAGACCGATACGCGCCCGCACCGGCTCGCTGACAGCTAAAATCGATATTCCCTTTGTTGAAATCACTAGTGCCGATTACACGAGTCACGATGGCATATTCCTTAACGATATCGATACTTCACTACTCAGTCCCACCCAATGCTTAGATCCGTATACGCCCGAAAGCATAGAATCTCATACGCCGAATGCAGAAAATTCTACAGGTTCTGACGATTTAGCTAACGAGATTATCGACGTTTTAGGGGCGAGTAAATTAGAAATAAAAGCAACTTCTACAAAACTCACCAGAGATCGTAGTGTCTCCCCTACGCAATTGAAAACTAGGTTAGATAGGCTATTAAACAAAAAAGAAACTCCAGAACTGCACAGATTAAACAGCAGGGAGTCTTGTAGATCTGAGAGTAGTAAGAAAGGGGGTCTTTGTTGCTTGGCACTAAAATGTTACGGGTTTTGTAGGAGGCGAGCTCGTAAAGTTGAGTGCAGATGTAGTGGCTTAAGTAAATGTTGCACCTGACAAGTATCGATCGATGTCCTGCACTATTTCGTTCTCAAAAATTTAAAAAATATACTGTACGCAGTTGTTGCATTTAATGTCTAACAGATAATAAAAGTCCTTTTTTTAATTTCGAGAACGAATGACAATGCATTTTGTAGAGATAGTGGCCTGTAGTGTGAATAGACCTTATATTACAATGAAATTGTATTAAACGAACAAATGGTAATATTTACCATTAGAATTTATAACTTGACGCCTAGTAACACCTTGTTTTATTGAGGAGACTTAAAGCATATGCCCATGTTAAAATGTCAGACAAAATAAAAAATATCATTAGAAAAATAATACCTTGCGTGCATTTATAGATGGCATAATGTACATTAGCAGTGTTAGTACGAAACAGGGAGTCCCAGTCTGGGACTGGAAGTGAAAAATAAATCGCGTTACTGTATTGTTATAATATGTTTATTTTAAATAAAAAGTTTTTCGCTTCTTTTTGGTCTATATCAAAAATTAAAACACTATCTCTCCTTACGTAGTCGTTGGTTTTTATCATGAGACCTTAATAATCATATGTTTATGTGAAAATATAAGCGTAGTAGTATATTTGTTTTCATATATAAGTAATAAATTTTTTTTTATTACTTGACCTTGACGATTTAAAAAAAATTGTTTAGTGTTAACATCTTAAATGTGTGTGAAATCAATAGTGATGTGCTTTAAGTTTCTGTTAGGCATGATTGTTTGTCGTATTATGTTTCAATGCATGCATTTCGTGTTTAAGACAATGGAATCTTAATTGTTTAATTGAATGTAATAATAATCCCTTGTAAATATGTTTTATGGCCATAATTGAATATGGCAATAACTAGTCCGCAGATAACTGCAAAATGTGTATTCTTAAAAGAGCGCAAATAATGCAATTATTATAGTCAAGATAATAAATATTTAACCATAGAAAAAAAGCTGTGCTTTAATAAAAATATATGACGGTGCTTCAGGAATTGTATGCCAAATAATAATATATTAATTCTAGTCGTAATTCTGCTCAAGTGAGTATAAGATGTTATTTGCCAATTATGTTGGTTGTTGGTTTGACCCATTTTGACGTCTCATTTACTTATATGATAAATTAAACTTATATAATATAATCTTTTAGTAGGGACCTGATTCAAACATTTACTGCTATACATATGCTTTTACAGCCCATCAATGGACATGTTTGACAAGTTTGTTGACAAATTGTTTGTTGTCATTAGGCAAAATATGTCACAGAATACGAGCGCAAAGTGCATTACTGCTGTTTCGTCTGGTAACGAGGCATTGCATTTTAGTCCCACGGGTCCATATACACTATACCAAAACAATATTTCACAAACATTTCGAATTTGTGGTATAGCAAATAGGACTGATAACGCATCTGGATCTTGATTCATTGTCAAGGATAGATGAATCCAGGTGTCCGCAGTAACCACTTTCCAGCAGGGGAAGAGTTTAAAAATTAAAAAAAAATACTAATAGCAATTCACTAAAGTTGGTATTAAATTCCAGTGTATAAGGATTAAAATTAGGAAATATGGAAGATAATTATAAATGTGATCAATTTAAAGGTTGCTATTCATATTTTTGTTCACGACATTGTATATTGAGTGTCGTACACTCCGAGTACAAGGAACACGGAACACACGCATATAACGCTTAAAAGTTTCCAAATTGTTAGTGTAATCTTATTAATCTTTTCCCATAGATTTTTGTTTTTATTAAGACTGGTGTATTTTTCTTTAGCTTTAATCCAGTGTTATATGAACTTTAAATATACATGGACATAGAATTAATTTCCTTCCGTCAGTTACTTGCATGGCATCTTTTATAATCTATATAAGTTCCTATTATCTTATAATCAATCGTTTTTGTATGCAATATCTCCACGTCGAAATATCTATTTTCTGTTTTACATTTTTACTAAAATTGCATTTTATATACATTATTGAGGTGTCTGGAAAACGGCTGCAATGATTCGATTCGGCCATGAAATTAATTTAGCAAAGACTTTCTAATTCAAGAAAGCTTTTTAATGCGCTAAGACAGAATTTTTGTGAATTTGACTAGCCTTAAATGAAATGTAAGTACTAGCTATTTCGCGTCGAATTCAGTTTAGTAATGTAATGTTAGTGGACTACTTAGATACTGCAAAAGTAGAAAGAGGATCTTCTAAACTTTTTAATTTATAACACATTTATAACCTTGGAGTAAAAATACAAAGACCATTGTAAGTGGAGCTTGTGTTACATATGGTATAAGTGCTTATCTACCAATACTGGTCGGACACAGAACCCCCATGACGCCATTCCTCCTGACGCTTAGCCATCATCGCCACATTTTATCCTACTGACATAATTAATAATTGAAAGTGTACACGTCGTGTTGATCTTAAGCCATTTTTGTTCTGATTTATTTGCCTAAAATTTAAGAAGCCTATTTGATTTCCATGCGTTATAATTCTTAACAATTACGTTACTAAATAATTTATAAAAATTTATCCATTACTTAAAAGAAAATTCACAACCCCTCCTTTTTACAGCTTAGTAGTATAATAAATAGCCTATGTTCCTGAGAGGTTTATGAAGGGTTGTAAATTCGTTCAGTAGATTTTGTGTGAAACACAGACAGACAGACAATAATTCTAAACATCATTATTAGCTTCAATATCATTAAACTCCCCTGCGGTTATATACTTATATTTCAAGTAGAGTAAGTGTAGATTTTGCAATTTAGGTCTTTGTCTATCTTGCACACACAAACGAAAAAGTACATTCTAAATAAGTATTATATATGAATATGCATATGTATGGTTTTTTGGCGCCACTTCTAAATTTAAATTTGACATAAAAGTTCTATGTCCATGTATTTTATTTAAGTAAAATGCACATAAAAGTATTTAATTGTATTCCGTAAATTGTACGCTGTTGTATGGTGCTACCAACGTTCAACAATAAATCACACGCAAATAGTTTTTTTTTCATTTTGTCGCTTTACTTCCTTTGCTTGTAGTTTTAATTTTTAGTAGTAAGTTGAAAAATATAAAATATTCACTATAAGCTAAAATGCTTCTGCTTCTAAATTAAGTTATTTAAAACATTTTATACAATAAGGATATTTATTCTAAAATTTCGTAAACTTAAAAAAGGATACACTAGAAATGAGATATCTTGTATTTGGTTGTAAAATGTACATAGTCGTATTATGTAATGGCATTTAGAAAATTGCGACGAGATATTTGAAACGACTTTATACAAACAAATGTAACGTGCCTATTTAATCCCGGCTAGCGTCAAAGCACCCGGACAAATTCGTTTAGGATGATTTTTTTACTTTCAACGTCCTGATATAGTAAAATTAAACGCGGTAAAATCCGTAAACAGCATTTTCATTACAGAAATGAAACCTATTACAGATTAGATAGAGAGAGATTCCATATCTTTGCTTTTACTTGTCCTCGACCTCGACATCGTTAAAAGTATTATGTTATGTCGTAGAGTAGAATTGTAATACCTTATTACCCTTTGTTTTAACGTGTGTATGTATTCCAGCAAAACCCTATTTGTTTTCGCCTCGCAACTTTGCCGCTTTGCTTGTGAGTATGTTTTGTAACATGTTTGTTTTTTTTTAATAATGATGTCTTATAAACAGTAACTTAATGTGCCTGTGCCACAGAACAAAAACTAAAGCATAGATCTCGTAATCTGACTTATGGTCAATGTTATCTTTCAACCAGAAGCCTTTATAAACTTTTCACCCTAACACTTTTGTTAAAATGATAATTATAATATTACAAATGTGACGATCGAAATAGATTTACAGATTACATTTTATAATATATATTTACAATCTTTTAATTATACAAGGTGATTATCACTACTATATACTAGTCTAGACATAGTACTGAACCCTGCTACAACTAAAACTAATTGATCTTTATCTTTTCTTTATTTATATTTTCTTATACAACAGTTTTCTAGTAATGAGTCGAACATAACGTATACTTTAGAGCTCAATCGCTCGAGTGGCTTGCGAGTCTGTAAGAAAGCACATGAACATAAGTTTTTATATGTAGTATGAAGAGTTACAATTTGATTTAGACCTCTCTCATAGCTATTTTCATGGCTAAATGTTCTCGCTATTTAATAATCCTTTTATGTTTTAGTTATTGTTCTGAGCTACTATAGCACGAACAAGTGTTTTTGTCGTTGGCAGGTTTTTCTTTTTTTTTATCCATACTCAAAACCGTTCCATTTTTCAAAATCTAACTATCCACCAAAGGAACACTCTTTTTCTTTTCTCGATTCATTAGATCGTTATGTTCTCAGGTAATTTTCGGCAAGAGTTCCACTCTGAGGTGTCTCCAAAACACGTGAAGGTGGATGAACAAGAAACGCAAGAGAACATCGATTCTCCAAACACCAGGTACATCCACTTCGATATGGACAGCCCATGCAGCATTTTCAAGGAAACTGACATTTAAATAAAATTTAACAATACATGCCAATGTCATGTCTAAATTATAAAAATTCCATGTCTAATATGATGTATTTCAGAGAGTGGCGTGCATAGGGTATTGACCCTGGGTAGGCAGTAGGTATAAAAAGCCAAGTATGTATATCACAAAGAACGTAGTTTACTTAAGAAACTAGGATCGTTCAAGCACTGCACGCGATTGCCTACATTGGAATACTACGGAAGCTATTTAGCTGACTGGATTTTCCTTACAACTTTATAACAACGCTTGACTCGCTGTAGAAGTAATGCATGTTGCAGACGGTACGCAGTAGCTTGCCCAAGTACTAATCATAAGTTGAAGTCTGTATTCATCTACCCTTGATAAGGCTATTAGCCCATATTGCTTTAGATCTATATGATTGCATATGTAAGCTATTTATTATATACTGATATCTGGAAGAGTATGGCTCAGTTACATATCCAAGCCATCTCAATTGGGCCTCAGATTTGTAATCTTTTCTGGATATTCTGTAATTTAACTGTTTCACGCGTATCAACCGTAACATGTAAACGAGTTTCACGGTTAAAAACGTAATTTTGTAGTATAGTTTCTACTAAATGTGCTTCGTAGAAAATTATAGTTATTTCTATTAAACTTATCTCTATTCAATTATTTAACCATCGGTTCATACAATTCATAGTATTTTGGGTATTTATTACATTATTAATTATGTCCATGAATGAATTGTTAGTGAAAAACATATCTGCGAATGGAATCCTGCCGAGTCCTGGTACTATACTATTTGAATGCGAGCGTATCTTCAACATTTAAATTAAAACTTTGAATCTCTATCAATGTAATGGGTACGGTCAGAAATATAAAAAAAAAAAAACAAATAATGATCAGAAAACGGCGTAAGGAAATTTTTCCACCTCGTACCTCCATAGTCGTCTTAATTTATTTTCACATTCCAATTTGTACTAATAATAATTAGTAGCAGTAAATAGATTTTATCATTATTTATTTTAGTGTCATATTATCATTACCATTTAATGATTAGCTTTGTTGTTAACGAAATTGTTATCTATAGATAATGTTAACGGAAATATTTATAGTTAATGAATCAATTTATGTGCTTCTAGTTTAAGCGGAAGATGTATCTGATTGAAATATGACTCTGAAAGAAGATGTACTTCACTACTAATATATTTGAGTCATATATTAGTATGCACTCAGGGTATATTGAGATTTTTTTTCGAGCAGCATCAAAATCCGCCGCTTGGCTCTAATACGTACAATTGTTCAACATCAACATTTCTTTACATCCTTTCACTACGCTAGCGACTGCCGTCGACACGGGAAAAGTAAAGCAGGAGCCAATTTTTGCGGTATTATCACAACTTGATACCGAAGTTTGACAGAGCGAGCCACAGTGCTGCAGTCCCAATGAGATGCCCTCATTGGCCCATACGGTTCCCTACCTCGCCCCGCACTTAAATTTCGGAACAGATACAAGGAATAGGTTAAATATAGGTAATAAACCAATTTGTTCTAAATTACGGTACTGTTATGCAATACCGGTACAACCCGTACCGGAATAAGTCCCCGATTCTGTGCCCTTACACAGCATTTGGTAAACCTATTTTAAATTTTGGCTCTCCTACACCTTACAAACCGGATTGTGTTCCGGTTGCTGCTGTAGTTGCATTGCTGATTGCTCCTAGACAGACAGACAGACAGACGGAATCTACCACCTAGTAAACGGTAGTTAGCGGCTCTCGGCTTTCAAGGCTTTTCCCTAGTCATTTCTTACAACACCCGTGGGAAGGAGAGGAGAGAAGGGGGGGGGAGGGAGATTCTTACACTGCAAAATTAATTCTTGTTATTTGCTTAAAGATAAGATTTTTAAACCGGATTTGAACGGGTTTTTGAAGCGAGTTTTTTTTCTCGATTCTGTGTTATTCATTAAAAGTTGGTTTTCCACAAAAGCAAACGTCGTTTTGTAAGACTAAGTTTTTAAATATTTAACCATATGTTACAGTGCTTTAAAATCTTAATGTTCCAAAGACTCGTGAATAAAATGAGGTAATTTTATTCTTCGACGTTTAGTAATTTGAATTTCACTTGTCAAACGTCATTATTTATTCGTACAATATACTTGCCATAGTTTTGTAATTGGTTGATAGAAATTCGGAGTTTGTTTCACCGGTTTCTCGCTACACGGTATTCTCTTTTTTATTACATGTCCGTAGTCGTTGTTCGCGGTATTTCTAACTTAGAACCCCATAAATTATTTCTTACTTCCATACAAATTACAAGCCCTTGTTTTAGAGGTGGTATTTCCAAGAGTTGGAAATACCATCTTGGAGTTCAAAATTCAAGTATCCTTCTGCTTCTGGAATACAAAAAAATCATATATTCATCCGCTTCTGGGATAATGTATCGATCAGTCCGGCAATTATTATTATGTTATAAGCAGGGACTGAATAACCGTAAAATTAAGGTACTTTTAAATTGCGGTATGACGTCATACCGTTTTATATGATATCACTATGTATGTGGTATCGATTTTACGATACCGAAAATTGACCTTAACATGAAATTGTCGTACAAAGCAAGCCACCGCTCCGATCGCTGCCCTCATTGGACTATATAGCCACCAGAAATGAGAAATTGGTGAAATGAAGGTAGAAACGTTTTTTTTTTTAATGAAATACGGCATCGTAATGCAATACCGGTACAACTCCTAGCGGATTAAGTCCCTGGTTATAAATATATAGATGAAAGCTATCTATTGAAAAATAACCCAAATATGTAAAAATATATAATACGTAGCTATGTTTACATATACTGTGTTTAATAGTCTCTAAAGAATATTATCCGTTTAAATTGAGTTGTCGTAAATATTTTCATAATTATAATTGTCGTAACAGTCGTAATTTCAAAAATAATATGTTAAATCGATTTTACATGTACACCCTTAGATCACACAAAGATACACCTTTGTACAATGAGTATGAAAAAATTAATAAGTACCTAAATAATATAAACACTGATTCATATTATTAATTATAGTTAATATAATACGCTTATAAGCTTTTATATTTTGATGTAACATGTTACTGCGTGAACCGGATCTATTTTAATAACATATCCCGTGAACTTTCTGCTCAGAGATTATTATATAGTTATTAATTTGAATTGAAACCATTATTTATGGATTTTATCGCGTTCGGATCGGAATATAAAAACATTATTAAATGCGATAAAATCCGTAAATAATAGTTTCATTTTTCATGTTTAGTGTTCGCGTAAATACTAGAAATCATTATAATTATTAATGTTATAATAATATGATATTATACAGTTCAAAATATGTCGTTTTGATATAAGATATTTATAAAATACTCGTAGAATGTAATTCAAATAATAAATGTGCTGTAAAATATGATCGTATTTGTGATAAATATTGTTTGTTTCGTTATTTAGAACATATCAATTCATTTATCTCTGTATTACATAGTAATTTCTGAAATAAAATATAGAATAGCCTATAGTGTAAAAAAAACGTAAGTAAATAATTGTATTGAAATCAAGTATGTTTAGTTGGGAATTTTAAACACTTATTAAACAGCGTAGAATTTAAATCGTCTAAAATACAATTATAATCGTTAGTTATTTAAATAGCCGTATGTTCGAATATGGGAAGTTGTCGAGGGATCATGGGTTGGACAGGAGAAAATTGTTAATTTTAACTGTGTACTGTAACTGAGTATATAAAATGCATGTTAGTAGGAAACAACCGTAATAGATTGTATTACAGCAGTTTAAAAAGAAGTGACAACAGATAAAACGGGTAAATCTTGCAAACATTTAGTTATAAGCTATGAAAAAAAGTATTGTGTTTATTTATCTATAAGATAGTCAATGGTAAACACTACATTAAAGCAAATATACGTTACTAAAAAATAATATTAAAAAACTTTATACAGTGTAGTTGAAAATTTAAATAGATGAAACGTTATTTTTGCACACATCGTGATTCTGTATATTATTTAATGATTTAATTACAAACATTTGTTTTTTAAAATGTTGTACTGATTAAAACTGATTTGATTAATGTATTTTCTCATAATAAAATTTCGCAACATTAAACCTTTTAGCAAAATATTTCGTGTTTATAGCTAAACAAAAATATGTACAATATCCTGCGATTTGGAACGAAAAGCTACGCGAATTTTATAGGAACTAGTATTATCTAAGGTTGATGTTAAACAGTGTATTGATTATTTCTCGTAGAATCGCGACAATTCGTATTTACTCGGCAGTGGTAAATTTTGAGCTTAGTATAAAGGTGTGTATTAGAATTAATTAGGAATCTAGGTCCATTTTGTAAACAAACAACAATTAAACACAATTTCCTCTTATAAAATTGTACTAATCTAGAATCTCATGACTGTCCTTTGATTATTTTTTTTTGAATCGGGAAAAGTCCATCACGGACTTTACATTTAGAAATATATTTTTATTGTTTCTTAACAGAGCCGACCTCTTCATTGTATGTCTCTCACAATAATCTTGTCTAACTTGATAATGGGAATCAGCGGAATATAGTAACACGACTTTTAAAACGTAGCCTTTGCACAAAAGTTTTAAATTTTCTCCCAGTGCTTCAGAGCTATTTGGACACTTAGGTAGTTGCTAACTTTGCCTATGTTTTTTCCATACAAAAGTTTTCTTCGAGAAATCGAAAAAAAATCTTCTTGTGACCATACGTTAACGTTTATAATTCCAATAAACAATCCCGATTCCTGATGCCGGCACCACTTTAAAGTGTATAAGTAACATAGGCATTTCCTATGTATTAGAGCTACCACGGTTTAAACTCTGCCTATTTGCCTGCCTACCTGCATATTTTATTATGTCCTCTTACTAATTATTAAATGGATTATTTTCGATTCTTCATCACTAAGTAAAAATTAACTTTTTTTACGCGAACGCCAAAAAAATAGATTATAAATGTAATTTCCGCCCTGTTAACGATAGATTACTTTGTTTTATCTAAAAAGGCGCCAATAAAAGGTCATACATTGCCAGTTGTTAAAAAAAATAGTAGATTAAAAAAGTAAAATTATAAGCGGTAAATATGTTTAAAAATTTTAATAGATATTTATATAGTTTAATGTAAACACCGATCCTAATAAATGTTACTATTATACACTAATTTTGAAAGACAGTTTATATTTGAAGTATAGGTTAGAATTAATATGTGTACATGCACTTTTTTAAAAAATTTATGTCTATCAAGATGTTTGCCAAATATAATTGTTGAATTATTTTATATTTACAAATAATGTCAATAATTGTGTGTTTGTATATTGTACCTAAGTATAATCTCTTATTGTACCTAAATTTCTAGGCCATTTGTATATGATGAAACCAATTTTTAATTCTTTAGTCAGAATTTTCATTTGCATATTTTCATAATACTTTATCAATAAAATGTAAGTACATAATGTAAAAATAAGAATTATTTATCGTATTAAATATATTTAGTGTTTCCTTTTGGTGCTTTCAATTGAATGAATTTTATTCTTTGTAATTAATACTATTGTATGTAATAATATAACTTTGTTGGTAATATTTATATATATATATGTAGGTAATGTTTATTTTAAATTTGTGGTTTAAATATTATTGCACGGCAGAATAATCATCAATTACCTTCAATTATAAATAAGGTCGGTACCTTTTGCCCCTGTTGTTAGTTGGGAACTTTACAAGGATTTTTTGAAATTACATGCTTTGAAAATTCTTTATAATCGTACTTCTTGCATCTAATCTTGCGCAACGATAATTATTGATGATGATGTAGCTACATGATATCATGCTTTGATTATTGTCAAATCTCTCCCAAGTAAAGTTTCTTAGTATGATGTTTTTTACTGCATACTATTCTCGCATACTTTGTAAATGAATAAAGCATAATTATACTTAATAAATAAAATAAGTATCAGCGCTCTAGATTGAATAAGTTTTAATGAATTATCATATTACATGTGAATGTTTTTTTTATTACCGTACATATATTTATCACACAATGAAGTTATATCAAAAATAGACTTTAAAAAGTTCATATATTGTAGTTTTGCAGGTCGTATGAATGCTCGCAATCCGAGATTTATTAGGTAGGCGATAAAAATTCTAACGTAATAAAACGAGAGTCACTGAACATGCTGTCTATATTAGTGTCTTAAGCTTTTTTCTTCTAAATGTCTATTATTCGAATCAGACCTCTACATTCTTTCGATCACATATGAATGCTGTCGAACTTAAGGAACATTCCTTTAATAGCAGCTTCATTTGCGTGTGCGATTTATGTGTCAGGGAACTTTTTCGTGAAAAATTTGTTTTGTGTACAAAGCTACAAAAAAACTTTCCTAATGTAAATGAAATTTACATCTTGAACAAAAATGAAGTGAAAAGAGAACAGTGATTTCGTTTCGATCGAATGTAGAGCTGCTTCACTTATATATATTCATTAAGTTATGTCGTATATAGTGTTATAAATAACTCAAATACTCATAAGGAAGACTATTTAAACTATTCTGCCGTTTTCAATTGCATCTCAGTCTGCCTAGTCATTTTGCGTACTGTGTCATTGTGATCGATGTGAGTTAATATATAAATGCTTATGAGATCTGTTCAGGTTTTTTTATTCTTAATTAAGTCATTCCTAATTGAAATTAAAAATCTCTTACAGCGGGCGTTATGAGTTTTTATATTACTTATCTTTATATTTCATCTTTTTCTCAAAAGGTGAACCTCACCTGTTTAAATCTAACGAGGCTCTCAGGACGGACTGAGCGCGTGAAAATTTGTCCAAAATGTGCGGAACCCAAGTAGAAGCTCTGGTCTTGTTCAATCTTAACAATTAAAGGCCCCACGGAAAGTTACGCTGTATACTTGAGAGTTGTGAGGGCTTACGTAACAAGTTCTACAAGAACGAGCTTGTTTGTGGAGGGGAGCCTTGTAAGTGGTAGAGTTAAAAAGTAGGGGCATCTTGTGCTTATAAGTTTCTTTCGGTGAATGAGGTAACCGGAAGCCCACTCTCCTTCCTCTCCACCCCGAATATTCTTAAAGGTGACAACTCTCCGCAGCTCCTGTAGTGCTGCAGATGTACATGTGCGGCAGTAATCACTTACCATATCCGCCTCTTCGTCCACATAAAAAATAAAAAAGAGCTTTTACGAAGGGCGTTGAATAGTTTCGCGGAATGTATAAGGCGACGTCCTAACAAACATAATTAATTGAGTGTTGATGTTCGCATGACCAAAATGCTAAGTTTCAGTTCAATGCAGGACATAGGCCTCTCCCACGAGAAGGATTTTCCATAATCGTTGTTACTTTCCTCTCCACCTTCTTGCTAGTGAGCTTTATAATAATACGATATAATTTTATAATAAATATTGTATTTGATACAAAATTTTACATAATACTTTATTATCGAAATACTAAATCCAGCGCAATAATTAAATTTCCAATCCTACTGTAAATACATCATTATTCAATTTTCAATTGTTACGATTTGCTGCTAATGTTTTAAATAAAATGTCATTCTAGTTCAGTTTTACTCCTATTAAATAACACTGGCGCATTGTCAGTCTGTCGCATGGCAAGAGTTTAAGACTATTGCTATTATTTATTTAATCATTAAAAAGTAAACTACAGCATGCTTACAATTATATAAATAATATAACTAAAACTAATTACAGTTTTCTTACTAAACAATTAACTTAAAAGTACACTAATTACCATTTTTAATGAATTATTACAGTAAAATGTGTATACAAATTTAACCAATATTTATTTTATATTCCATAACCAACATTTTAAACAAATTTTTCGAGTACAGGTTTTTTTTTAAATATATTGTAGTAGAAGGATTAATAATAGAAAATTTGAGGTCTGGAAATGAAGCTTACAAACTTTGGGGTAAACTTGATAGGGGTTTAAACATTTAATGTTGTTTAATATAAATTAAATACACTGTTGGTCGGTATACACAGGTGGTCTAGAACCCTACACATGTAATTTACAGATCAATCAATCAATTCAAGATCAAAAAATTTAATTTAAATTAATACAATATTGCTATGTAAATTAAACACAATTGTATTGGTAACTGTTATCTTTAGCTTTTCAATGATTAAACTTAATGCATGTTAATGTTAATAATGTTTACCACACAATATTGTAAGCTGCTAATGTCACTGACTAACAATACACGAAAATAATTTGAAACATGTTTGCATCCAGACTCTGGTTCATTTATTTTTATTACATATTGTTTGTCATATAAGTATTAAAATTTACATATTTAAGTTATTTAAAGCAAAAATTAAAAGCATATCCAAAAAAATATTGCCTTAAAATTAGTGTATAATGTATGAGTATTATATTTTTAATCCTATTGTATAGTTATTAATAAAAATAGAATCTTTAAAATTCCGATTAGCACCTTTCTCATGTTAAATTAAAAGTTGGACAGTAAATATACAGCCTTTTTTATATTAGTGTTAATTATTTAAAATAAGACTAAAGAGAATCTCAATTATTAAAGTACCACACAACTACTTTTTTTATATATAATTATTACAAGTGACTCAATCAGTCAGTTTTTCATTAAATGTTGGATAAAAAGATAACTCATGTATTGCAACAATAGAAATTCTTTAAGTGACATAAAATTTATTAGGAAGTATCTTACACAACCAAAATACCTAGTCCAACATCAGACTACATAATAGTAAAAAAATATTTATTATTTATCAACAAAAATATTCAACAATAACAAACACTGAACACTGTTGTTCTTATTGTAACTACACAAAAATACAATTATTTTTATTGTCATAGTACATTATAGCAAAATACAATATTATATTGTATTTTTTCATTTTTATACTTTATACATTATATAAAAATTTTAATCAAAACAACTACAATCACAATCACAATCATTGTCATTACTTCCACTGTTACCATCACCAGCATCGCAGGAGCCACAGCATCCAATATCATTTTGCTGTTCTTGTGTATTTGACTCACAACAATTATGCAGGCAATCGGCACAGTCTTCACCACACGAATCAGTACAATCGGCTAAACATAAACAACAATTCGAAAAACATCTGCATATAAAACAATCACTAGCATCACCCACATAACATACAAAGCAACAGTCGTCTGGACGTCTGTGTTTTCTGTTTCTTTCATTATCTTCGACATTTTCAGCATTTTCTGAGGCAGTCTCTGGTTCGGCTTTGATTTTATCATCGTTTTCCTGATCTGTAGATGCAAGATATTCTCCATTCCCGGCAGTTTCCATGGCAAATCCTACCGGGTGTGGTAGCGGTTGTGTAGAAATCACTTCTTCATAAGCGGGGGGCTGATCCAGGACCGTATTTTTTGTCCCTTTATTAGAAGTGGGTTGTGATGTAATAACGTCATCAGTCATGTTTAAATTCTTAATTAAAAACTATAATATAATTTCTTTAGTTTATAATTTTTTTTAATATTCAAATTATTAACTTATGTGCTATTATATTACGTACGAACTCTCATAGGGTAGAAGAGGAAGTTAAATTACTTATCATTGTAAATCATTTAAAGGAAGTTCTCGTAAAATGTTATATTACAATAGTATTTAAAAGGCTATTAAAAAATATAACTGAATTTCAAGACACAACACCCAATACACGTTACGAACGATATTGATCACAGAACAATAAATGAATATGTAATTATTGTTATTGTCAAGCACAAACCAAAACACGAACTTAATCACAGAGTACAGTAATACCTAATAGTAGAAGGCTAGATAACTACGATTAACCTAACAGTTGACAATAATGACAAGTGTTGCCAGGTCATGTTTTCTCTTTTTATTCGTCCTGATTCTTATTTACCCTAGACCTTACATAATTATGAAAATATACCCTAATTTCCTACGTTAAGTAGTTTTTTCTCTCTGGTACAGACATTTTTTTTGGGATGAAGTTCCTTATCGCCCGGTACGAATGCGGGCTTGGCGATAAAAAGTGTAAGATTTCTCCGTGACGACCCTTTCTATAGGTGATCTAGTCTTCTCTAGACGGTGATCCATAGCACGTATGCTATTGGCTGTGCCCTGCGATATGTGCCCACTAATTGGTTCAATCAATTCGCAATAACTTGTTTATTGGTTAATATACATTAATAATGCATTATGATAGTGGCTTAGAAGATAATAACAATAACTAGATAAGTGTCAAAGTTAAAGTGCAACAATATGTGAATAAATGTAAAGTAATTCATTTATTTGTATTTGTTAATCAATAATATAATACTTTTATCAATAATAATATACTACGAAGGGATCTTCGTTCCAACCAAATGTTCCACGACACGCATTTACTTTTTATTCTTTAGTATAATATATTATTAGCAAAAACAGAATGTTTTCTTAGCATTCTTTTTTGTCATAGATGCTACTATTAAATTTATACAACATGTTGTATCTGAAGAAAATACATGATTTTTGAAAAATATTTAAATATACTTTCACATTCATTATACTCTGTTTGTTTCAAAAATAACTTATTTCTAAGATTTGACTGGATGACATAAAAAGAGTGAAAACGCACGGCTGCATCAGATAATAGAAATGTTTTGAAATCTTTTATTTCTAACAGCATCGCCCCTGTAAGCAATACAGCATTATTTATTTTGCCTAGGCTTTTTGCAAATCATCCTATTCTATTTCTATATCTTCTTTACTATTATATACATAAGCTCTTAGAACGTTTTGTAACATTTCAAGTAGTGTAGGTTTGATCTGAGAAGTAGCTTTTTGAACACATTTTATCCTGATGTGATTGTTGGTATGGTTAGGATACATTACCAGCTGGCACTTATTCAAAATTCATACTCCCCTAAAACCTTAATTTAATGGAGTTCCCCTAAAAATACCCTATTAAAATTCATACCCTCAAGATTACCCTGCTGTATAATTTTTACATTAAATCTAGGGTAAATTATCCAGAGATAACACTACTGATCATGACACAGTCATTGTAGGTCATTTTAAACGTCACACTGGCAGTGACAGAAAGAAGGATCGATCGAGGTGACAGCACAGGTTAGTTACCTCAGAATTCGGGGTTACTTACTATACCGGTAGCCCAAATAAAACTAAAATTCGACATGTCGGTGGATGTTAATAATTATTTAACTACTTCAACTATTGTAAAATTTTACGGAGCTACTATAGGAAATACTGTTTTATTGTCCGAAGTAATTATTTTTATTAAGTGATTACTCATCTTTCATTACCGATGTAAAGATTCAGTCACTGTTGTTTTATTGTTCCTGTAACACCTATTTTTTGTCATTAATGCTACGATTAAATTTATTTAACAGTATAAAGTATTCAGATAAAAAAAAATATTCAGACTATTCTTACACGAATTTTACAATAATTTACTGTATGTTGTTTTTTTTTCTTTTTATTTTGTTCTTGTAGAGTTTTCTTGTGTGTGACTATTCTTGGGACAAGGGATTGTTCTTAATCGTAATTTTTAATTTTACTGTAGTGGTTAAATGAATTATAATTATTATATTTGTAATTAAGGACTTCGTATTGTAATTATAGTGGTAAATGGATTTATGATATAATAAATTATGTTCTTTTCAACTTCTATCAAGAAAACCTGACTTAATACCTCAAAAATATAACGAGTATCTAAGATATAAAAGATCATTTCTTTATTGACTCTGCTTGTACTAATTTTATTTATTTCAGTAAACAATGTCAAAAATTATATGTGATGTTTTTTGTAACTATAATTCAAGATATTTTGTCACTCTTCTTCCTCATCAACCTGTTAACAGTTACTGCTAGATTGGCCTTGTCCATTCCAATATGACGATTTTCCACGCTTGGATTTTCCACAATCAAGTCGTCTGAATTGGCTATCGCAATTTATATTCTTTTTTTTGTCTTTCTCGCCTGTCTTTGATCTGTATATTTTCTGAATGGCAATTATTGAGATGGTTAATCCACCATCCATTGGACGCTATGGTTTATGTATACTATTTTCGAAAATAGGTACAAAATATTTGTCATTTTAAGTTATGGTCCTACGACTATTATAATCTAAATGGACTCTAATTTAATTATCCCCACTGTCACTTTTGTCCTGGGTCGTGGGCGCAGTTTACATATTATGATTTCTTGTTAATGTCATTACGCGATCACCAAACGTTTGAAATTAAACTATTATTTACAGGTTTTATCACGTTTAATTTTAGTTTTTATGTTTCTGTCGTTTCGAGTGATTTATAGCACCCGTGGTCACGAGTGGTGGGGTGAAGGTGTTGAACATCCTGACATCATAGTTAACTTGGGCTACCTTCAAATTTTAATTATTAAGTTTCGGTCCGATTTACGCAGAAAGAGCTGACAATATTTTGAGGACTTGCAGATGTATGCTTGGTGATAGATTTAATTTTATTTAATACAGGATCCCAATCTGATGGAAGCAACCATCCATCTTCTCTATTGAAATTAGGATGTTTTGTGATAACAATAGCCTCGGGAATCGGTGTTGTTTTACGATGATTTTGAGTTCTATCAAATCTGATGTAATGTTTGGGGTAATCTAGAATATCATCACAAGCTGTACACTTCCTAGAGCGTCGGTGTTTCACATCAGCTATAACCTTACATATCTTTTAGTTTACCCTATTTATATTTAAAATAGATAAGTAACAGTAACAGTTTTCGTAGTTAAATAAATTATTTGCGTAAAAAATGTTTTTAACAGTGCTCCAATTTTCTATACATAACCCGTAATCCACACATTTAATAGTTTGAAGGAAATCTAAAATTTACAAAATTAAACATTGTAATTATAAATAAAAATACATTTGGTTTATTATTACATTTTTACAACATGGCATGGCATCATAATTCTTAATTATTATCGTATATTCGATAATGTAGCGTGCCCACTTTGTGTCATAAATGGCAGGCATGAAAAAATGGTTGCATCTCTCTCTTCTACAGGTTGAATCATATTTTCATCTTAGTCTAACAATCTGTGACGTAATATATTACTACTTCTATTAGTTCTTATCTGAGCATATTATTTTCTATGGAGTCTGTAGTCTGGACTATTTCTATAACCGGTAACTGTTGTGGTCACGGCTAAAAATAAGACATAAGTACTACATTGCTCACTTATTAATTTTACTAGTGCATCTTAACGAATGGTAGTATCTATTAGTAGGTATACTACTATTTTTAGTGTAATATTATATTGTCCGTTTATATTACAAAAAAATAAGTATTTATTATTCTACTCTCTATAAAATTGGCTTACAATGCCGCCTATTGAATCTGATATTGATCCAACTGTTTATATTCCCCTCAACTGTAAAACTGACATTGAAATTGAAAACAGTGAAAAAGAACAAGTTATTACTTGTCAACCAGTAAAAGCGCGGGAAACTGACATAGATGGCGTAAAGTCAATTCGAAACGCAACCGACGACTGTGATTGTTGCTCAAGTGTAATTTTTTGTTGTGAATGTGGAGACTGCTGCAATATATTCGCGTATATATCAGTGTTGTTTGAAGGAAATTGCTGCCTAGAATGTGTTAATAGTACTTGTGAATCTTTTGTTCTTTGTATCGAAGGTTGTGGAGAGTGTTGTATCAGTTGTGGCTCCTGTTAAGTAATCTTAAACGACATGTTGATTTATAGGTTAACAGTAAATACGTGTCCACTGTAAAAGTGAGACTTCTTTGCTAAAAGTAGACATTTTGGAATTCAACAGATTTATGCGATATTTCCATAGGAATTCTCATAATATTTTTTAATAAGGAAATTGTTAGTAGTGTTTATATTTCACAATTTTTTGTTGTGGCAGATAATGCATCCAGTATATTAGGTTCGAGGACTGTAAACTCCATCTATCAACATTATTAGTCTATAGGAGGATGTAATAAACTGGATTAAAACCCAAATGTTTAAACTTGAACCTCTTGAATTTCGCAATCCGATTCGCTTTACGTAATCCGTATTTTTAATTTAATTAGTATTTTCTATAGTTATTGAAAGCGATGTACCACTTTCTCGACGGCGAAGAAAATTATCGAATGAAAATGTCAGAGAATTAAACATTTAGTGCCATCCTGCACGATAGCAGCGCAATGTGGCAGACTCTACGCAACTTAAAAACTCTCTTGTGATAGCTATGTGCTATGGGACATTTACTTTAGAAGTATGTATTCGATGAAGTTAGTTTGTTAGGCGTTTTTGGCTTCTACAGCTTTATCGGTATCAAAGACGGCGGGCTTGGAGGCCGCAAGTATAAATACACAAATATTGTTCTGTAAAAGGATTATGTAAGGTTTGTTTTCTTATCAAGGAGAAATATGTTATTTTTATTAAGAGATCTTATAAGGTATAATGTTTGGCTCAAAATGTACATTTTACGATTTCCACAAATATATTACAAACACGCTTTCAGGTCTACGATCAATAATTCTAAACAATAATGTAATCGCCTTGAGCAGTTTACCACAAACAAGTACGAATATACAGGTACAATTTAAAAATAAGTATTTATTATTCTACTCTCTATAAAATTGGCTTACAATGCCGCCTATTGAATCTGATATTGATCCAACTGTTTATATTCCCCTCAACTGTAAAACTGACATTGAAATTGAAAACAGTGAAAAAGAACAAGTTATTACTTGTCAACCAGTAAAAGCGCGGGAAACTGACATAGATGGCGTAAAGTCAATTCGAAACGCAACCGACGACTGTGATTGTTGCTCAAGTGTAATTTTTTGTTGTGAATGTGGAGACTGCTGCAATATATTCGCGTATATATCAGTGTTGTTTGAAGGAAATTGCTGCCTAGAATGTGTTAATAGTACTTGTGAATCTTTTGTTCTTTGTATCGAAGGTTGTGGAGAGTGTTGTATCAGTTGTGGCTCCTGTTAAGTAATCTTAAACGACATGTTGATTTATAGGTTAACAGTAAATACGTGTCCACTGTAAAAGTGAGACTTCTTTGCTAAAAGTAGACATTTTGGAATTCAACAGATTTATGCGATATTTCCATAGGAATTCTCATAATATTTTTTAATAAGGAAATTGTTAGTAGTGTTTATATTTCACAATTTTTTGTTGTGGCAGATAATGCATCCAGTATATTAGGTTCGAGGACTGTAAACTCCATCTATCAACATTATTAGTCTATAGGAGGATGTAATAAACTGGATTAAAACCCAAATGTTTAAACTTGAACCTCTTGAATTTCGCAATCCGATTCGCTTTACGTAATCCGTATTTTTAATTTAATTAGTATTTTCTATAGTTATTGAAAGCGATGTACCACTTTCTCGACGGCGAAGAAAATTATCGAATGAAAATGTCAGAGAATTAAACATTTAGTGCCATCCTGCACGATAGCAGCGCAATGTGGCAGACTCTACGCAACTTAAAAACTCTCTTGTGATAGCTATGTGCTATGGGACATTTACTTTAGAAGTATGTATTCGATGAAGTTAGTTTGTTAGGCGTTTTGGCTTCTACAGCTTTATCGGTATCAAAGACGGCGGGCTTGGAGGCCGCAAGTATAAATACACAAATATTGTTCTGTAAAAGGATTATGTAAGGTTTGTTTTCTTATCAAGGAGAAATATGTTATTTTTATTAAGAGATCTTATAAGGTATAATGTTTGGCTCAAAATGTACATTTTACGATTTCCACAAATATATTACAAACACGCTTTCAGGTCTACGATCAATAATTCTAAACAATAATGTAATCGCCTTGAGCAGTTTACCACAAACAAGTACGAATATACAGGTACAATTTAAAAAATAAGTATTTTTTATCGTTATAATAATAAACTGAACGTCCGGTGCTCTATTTATTATAAGCACCTACGCTTGTCATCAATAGGGTCAGATAGAGATTGCGCATTTCCATTTGGGCACAATGCTGTTCAGATAGCTAAACGGGCTTGCGCAAACCACTCTTCGCCTCTCGAGGAGATATAAAAACACTGGCCAGCCAGGTCGGCCTGTTGACTCTCGCACCGTTGTATTTGATGTCATATTGAGGCTTGTCACAGACTCCGAATACAGGTGTTGGACCCAGATATTATAATAATCCGGGTTACGTAAACACCTATTAAGACACAGACAGAGGTAGTAAAGTCTCCTGTGTAGACTAAGATGGGAACTCGTGTCTCCGAATCTTGTTGCTCATCATACGAAGTGCACAGCGCTACTACTCTGGTGTTCTGTGAGACCATGGTAGGTAACACTTATTTCCCTGGTCCTGCTACTATTCTTTATTTAAATTAGTCATATTATGATAAATCAGTCATAGTTCAAGTAAAAGATCAAAAAGTCACTATCTATATAGACTTCCTCTATGTAAACGTTGCTCACTACATACTTCCACCTACAACTAGCTTAGCTTTAAAAAGACTAGTATAAATTATGTATTCACTTAAGCGAGTGCGAGTCCTACTTACATGACCATAACTATCAGTTATTAGGTCAACGTGCCATACGTAACACCCATTATTGTATACAGCTTAGTTTATCTTGTACTCGCATTCATACGAGTCTGGCGAGTCTTGATAGGAGATGAGAACGAGACGTCTCGGTAAGTAAAGGGTGGTGCCAATTTAATTAGGCTAAAGCGAATCGAACCGCAATGAAGCCTAAATGCAGCGACGGACTTCAAGTCTACAGGTAGCGGGTTACGATTGACGCACATCACATAAATATCGAGCATTTGCAATATTATGTTTGTAAGCGCGCCCACGCCACGACGCCTGCGGCGTTCTAGTGGGGGCAGTTGTTTGAAGTAAAAAAAATGTACAAGTATTCAATTATAAATACTACTTGCTATATTTTAATGTTTTCTGGGTGAAAGTTATCAATTTAATAACTTTCATCGTATATGCTCAAATATGCTCTATTCTATGGCCTCTTAACTAGATCAAATGCAATGTACTTAATTAATGTTAAATTATATATTGTAATAATTATACGTAGTGAAATAAACAAAGGTTTTAATTTAAAAAATTTATTTAAATCATTCATATAAATAGCTGCATACTATTTTATTGCTAACCGTATATCAACTAATAATATACACAGTTTATTTTACTAAGTAAATGTTGTCTGTATCTAATATTAAAAATAAATATGCATTAAATGCTATTGTTTCATTCGAAGTCTGCTCGATCCAGCCGTAAGTTTTTAGTTTAATCGCTTATATTAATTCATTTAGTTTCCTACACAGGTTGACCTGTAAAAAGAAGACCCGAAGAAAGTGAAAAAAAAATCTCAAAATACGATTTAATTTATTATAGCACTTACACCTATCTCCCATAGGGGTAAGCAGAGAAAATAATTAATTTTCGTTTGGCATGACTCAGCGCAGCCAAACAGGCTTCCGTAACACATAGGAGAGGCGGAGTGTGCCGCAGGTGGAGAGATTGATCGCCGCCTTTGCATCCAGCGATTTCCATAGTTTTAGTCGCTTATGACGACGTCAACGGGAATAAAGAGGGATGGTAGATTCTTGCACTGCTACCAGACACGGTGAATATTTAATATAAAAATTATTGATGTTAAAATGCAATTGAGTGCGGTCAAACAAGTCTTATTAGAAAAGGTAAAGATTTCTGATTAACTAGCTACTACAAGCGATTGCAATCATCACTCTAATGTCCTGCTCTACAAATATTGCATAAACAGCGCATTACTTAAGCCTTCGCGTGTAATAACAATTGAATTTCCATTGTTGGAACACGTCAAGATTTTTATTATATTAAGGACTATTTAATTTATTTATTATTTAGACTACCAATGAAGACTATAGTAATCATCAATCACTGTTCATCATGTCCCGCGGGAGACCGATCAAGCTTACCAGAGTTACGCAATAGACCCCCCAGCACCCGGGTGGGGAATCACAGACAAGAAAGCAAACAATTAGTGTTATTACGTGATAATTATCAGCGAATGACATCGATTAAAATTGTATTAATTTCAGATATGTACATAGTTCGCTTCAAAATCATGTCCTCAATATGATTTTGACGCAATATCATGTTTGTTCACGTAATGACGCCGCGCGCCGAGTTTGGTCTACAATTTATACCCACCGTACCAAAGCTACCGAATCTTACATATTTCTACACATTCACACAGCTTTGTGCTCCGGGTGTGGCGATCATAAAGAACAATGAATCTTACTAAACAGGTAGTGCAAGCCGTGGTAACTCAGGGGCCAAAGCGTTCGCTTCCATTTCACAAAATGCGAGGGGTCTGGGTTCAAAACCCGTGGCGGCCCTTCCCGGCTCCAAATTCCGCTTAAATATGGAGTAAACCTTTGCTCAGCAGTGGGACATTAACAGGCTGCTGTTATGTTCAGCGAAGTAGACAATTATTCATTATGTTGATTATATATCTCCTACTTCAAAATATACCTATGGTATCTCTATCTCCTTCGAAAACGCAATTTTAGCAAGGTCTTCCCTTAAGAATATATTAGAATGAGGATCTCAATTATAAAACTATGTAGGTAATTATGCACAGAACTCTTGCGAGATTTCCATATTGTTGGTACACTATAAAGTCCACGCCTACGATTAACGAGTATTATGTTACATATTTACGTTACATAAACAGTTTGTTGATGATTTCGACGGTTGTATTTCAAATCATCGCAGTGGATTCCTTGGGAACAACCTTAATCGTTTACATTTACTTTATCGACCTGTAAAAGTCCACTGGCTATTTCATAGAAGTACCAACAAAAGTCAGCAGGTCATGGATTTGCCCACACTCACCACGCTGGCGGGGCGGGTTGGTGAGTTGCCGGTAAACTGCTTCAGTCTAGTTCACTGCTGAACACGGCCTCTCGCCATTGCATCACGGCTTCTCGACCGGAACCAGACGCTGCTACCGGTCACAGGTCTGTCTGGTCATATTTGTGATGGCATGCGACAGATCGCATTGATCCGCTACAAGATATTCAAAAGTTAGTCGACTCTTCCGGCGCTCACGGTAGGCCCGTGTCGATCGATCATTTCTACCGACCGCAATCATTTTGTCGCAATCTCGAATAGTTACGATAACATTTCCTCAAAGATTAAAATTTATTTATTAGGTCTAATGTGTTTATTTGTAAAAACAAGAATTGTTGTTAGGACTTAGATTTAAAAAAGCGCATGTATATTGAATTATGAAAATATAGTTAAAATCTATGTTATCCGTCGTATATTATCTACATTTCGCAACCCAGGTACATATATAAACTTGACTTTAAGCCTATACACTTAAGGTCTACTTTGTTTTGCAAGTCGTTGACTTTTACGTTTCTGTCTTTATGAATCTTCATTCATACAGATAGAAACGTTAAAAACCATTCAATCACACGGTAGGGTTGCTATCCGATCAAAGGAATTCAATCAAACCTAACCGACACAGGTCCACCAAAGTTCGATTGTCATTAGGACTCGTCGATCACCGACGAGAGAGCGCATCGAGTGAATCGTTCCCTCTGTGGATCGTTGCGAGCGGATGATTCATCGAACCATTCATCAGTTCGCGACCCGTTCACTCAAATAAAGTTCGCGATCGACACAGGTCTGACTCGCGGAAACAAAAGGACAGCAGGCCTTCTTCACACGACAAAAAAGAGTAAATACTGATGAATAATTATGCCATTGGTGATAAAATTAAGAATGTTTATGCATGTTAAGTGTTTGCTATTTCGCTAAAAAGTTTGTCTCGGTATTTAAAAGGTAATAACTCATGTTTATAAAACGCCGTGTTGCAACAATAGTCTCTATTGTTGACAAATTGTGGTTCAATACACATTAATTGCATTTTGCGTATAGTCTGCCTCAACTGTAGAGTTAAAAGAGGGAGACGGATATCTAAGAACAGTCAGCTGTTCCTCTCTATTGTGTTGTAGACCCAATGAACCAACCAAGATGTGTTAATGACAGGTTACAAAAAACAGACTATACATTCAATACTAAATTATACTTTTATAAAATAAACGCAAATTACGGTATATTTATAAAATTTGTAGACAATATATTTATTCTTTCAAGTTTATTTTCAATTTGAAATCACTGGTTGGGAAATTCTTATCAATTATTTAAATATTAAATTTCCCTAATCTCTATTTACGCATTTATTACCACTCGACGCCTTTGTAATAGTATGGGCGGAAAGGTTGTTGTTGCTGGGGTTCGTCGAGCTTGATCCACGATTCAGGTCAGAGGTACACAGAGCTATATGAATTGGTTAAAACGAATTAAGGCAACTAATTGAAGGCTTGACCGGTAATTTTCAATTAAACACACCCTATTAAACGGTCACTTCTCATAAACGCTCAACTATAAATTGAACTAGCGGCAGACTAAACTTTTTAAACAATAACATTTTATTGCGTTTTACAGCTCACAGTACGCGTACCCTTGTACAAAAATTGCAGTCTTTTAAGCAATAAGGCGACTTAGGCACACCGACACCTACCCCGTACGGAAGGGTGGAAGTCGTGCGCCGGCGGTTAATTTAAAATCTATCGTCATTCCTTCGGCGTGGACGGAGCGCTATCCTCGGCTTTTCTTTTGCTGCCCGCGTGCTGAGTCTTGTTCTTATCCGGCTTGTATTTCTCCCATTTCTTGTGATTCAACTGATCAAAGTCTTCGCAGTATTGAGCGATGTCCCTTAAGTAAGTAGATAAGTGCAGCAGCTCCCTGTCTCTATCTCGGTTTAAGTGGGCTTGTCTAAACGGTCGGATCTTGAGCCCACTTTTCGGATTCATGATGAAATTTCTACGGATGTCATCGAACATGATCGTGTTCTTGGAGCTGTACTGGGGGTATTTACCCCAGATCACTCCTAGTGGTTTCACCTGAAATTGTTTATTTATAACTATGTCAAAAAATCAATGAAGTTTGTCTTAGAGAGTTAATGGCATTTTTGCTAAGAACTAAACATTTTGTTAGTAGTAGTTAATAATTTTACATTTTCATGCAAATAATTCATTACAATAAATAAATAGAAGAAATGGAGTGAGATCGTAAATACGGTTGATAAAGTTTAAATACAATAAAAGAATTAAACTTGAAAAACTAAATAAATAAGTATTTATATTATTATTCAAAGAATAATAAATTTTATCTTGTCATTTAAAATTAAAACAATTTGTTTTAAGATTGGATTCCAACATTCATATTTGCCAGCCACTAGGTAAGTTACAGGCAAGAGCTAAATGTAGATGGCGTTAGTGATCAGATCAGTTCTATGGGTTTAGCGACAAAGTTCAACATGAAAGTTTGATCTCTGTGCACATGCATAATTATTTCATAACGCGCCAAAAGAGGCATAATTTAAAAATTAAATCGGAGCTGGGTAACAGTTTATGTAAAACTTTAATTATAATAATTTATCATCTGTAAAATTATTCACTTACGTCGATTGTTCCATATTTGGCCGTATGCACGGTGATCATTGCCAAATAGTCCAAATAGAACATGATCTTATAGTCTTGATGAGTAGATACACCTAACAGCCTCATTTTCTCTTCTATCCACTTCATGCCAGTCGCTGACCATATAACTATGTCGTAGTCTTCGTAAGCCGACGTGAGGAATTCGTGTAGAAATGGACGCATTAGTTCATACCCTGAAAGTTATGTAAGGTGGTATCAAATCATCTCCTTCCCACTGGGACCATCTCTATGGTATGAGTTTAGATAGTTTATTCCCATTATTGCAGCATAATAAGTACAGCTTTGAAGTGAATTTTAGGCCATGAAAAACAGGAAAAACAAATATTTCAGATAATTTTATCAAGTTGCTAAGAAAAAAATTGTACTTACCAGTCTCTGCCACTGATCTATGGTCAAACAACGTGTAGTCTATGTCCAAAACAAGCAGCTTTTTTCCCGTTCTTGGCTCATTCAATACATTAATTTTGTAATCACGCACTCTTTTGTTTATTTTTGCTAAGTATATCTGAAATATTCATCATAACATATAACCATATAAACTATTATTACTACTACTACAACACCTTATTTTATTCCACAGCTGGACATAGATATCTCCAAGAAAGCGGCAGCGAAAGTTAGTTAGTTAGTTCTGGGAAGGTTTACTCACATACTCACTATGTTGAGTAAGTATGTTTGTGAGCTCAATGTCAACTTTGCACTAATAATGCTGCTTCCCATCACAAGTCTGTGGGATTTAGATTTGGTAAATTTGTACTAGTGTTGCAAAATCAGAGCCTCGTTTGTTTGATAGTATGGTGCATCATGCAGGAGGTTGGCAATTGGAGAAAAAGATGGTATATCCCCTCTTACACCCAATGAGGATGGATTCCACAAATATGATTGATTTAAAATTATAAACTGTATGGTTATTTAAAAAAATATATAACATGGAGTGTAAACATAAGACTAGTTTCTGTAATGTTTTAATATTTCAGTAATAATATCCAGAGTTATATTATTATATATAATATTAATGCAAGAGTTCTCCAACCTGCCTGCCCTACATGGTGAGTGAAGGCATCTTTGCTTTGCTTAAAAGGCATGCATTTACCTCAAAGACCATCATTAAACTAGTACTTGGTATGATTTCACGACTTAGGTACCTGTGTAAGGGCTGAGGGACACTCAGCCTATATCACAGGTACAGTTATTCTAACTTATTTATTTATCTATTACGACATTCGAGATTAGGTTTACAAAAATTTGTTTACTACTTCTAATAAATATTGACAGGATCAGGTTCCAGATTTTGCAGTGGCACTGTTTCATTATTCATGTATGTGGTCATATCTTCCTTGGAAGAAAGTTCTTTGTCCAGCTGTGGACTTAAATCCTGGTGAAGATTTATTGCAAAAAATATTTTTATACTGATTTTAATGTAACTTCTTTAATTTAATAGCCAACCTACCCCTTTTCAGATAGTTCAGACAATAGTACAATAAAATTTCCTAGTGCAGATCATGGAAAACAACTTTTTCAGATAATTTTATCAAGTTGCTAAGAAAAAAATTGTACTTACCAGTCTCTGCCACTGATCTATGGTCAAACAACGTGTAGTCTATGTCCAAAACAAGCAGCTTTTTTCCCGTTCTTGGCTCATTCAATACATTAATTTTGTAATCACGCACTCTTTTGTTTATTTTTGCTAAGTATATCTGAAATATTCATCATAACATATAACCATATAAACTATTATTACTACTACTACAACACCTTATTTTATTCCACAGCTGGACATAGATATCTCCAAGAAAGCGGCAGCGAAAGTTAGTTAGTTAGTTCTGGGAAGGTTTACTCACATACTCACTATGTTGAGTAAGTATGTTTGTGAGCTCAATGTCAACTTTGCACTAATAATGCTGCTTCCCATCACAAGTCTGTGGGATTTAGATTTGGTAAATTTGTACTAGTGTTGCAAAATCAGAGCCTCGTTTGTTTGATAGTATGGTGCATCATGCAGGAGGTTGGCAATTGGAGAAAAAGATGGTATATCCCCTCTTACACCCAATGAGGATGGATTCCACAAATATGATTGATTTAAAATTATAAACTGTATGGTTATTTAAAAAAATATATAACATGGAGTGTAAACATAAGACTAGTTTCTGTAATGTTTTAATATTTCAGTAATAATATCCAGAGTTATATTATTATATATAATATTAATGCAAGAGTTCTCCAACCTGCCTGCCCTACATGGTGAGTGAAGGCATCTTTGCTTTGCTTAAAAGGCATGCATTTACCTCAAAGACCATCATTAAACTAGTACTTGGTATGATTTCACGACTTAGGTACCTGTGTAAGGGCTGAGGGACACTCAGCCTATATCACAGGTACAGTTATTCTAACTTATTTATTTATCTATTACGACATTCGAGATTAGGTTTACAAAAATTTGTTTACTACTTCTAATAAATATTGACAGGATCAGGTTCCAGATTTTGCAGTGGCACTGTTTTATTATTCATGTATGTGGTCATATCTTCCTTGGAAGAAAGTTCTTTGTCCAGCTGTGGACTTAAATCCTGGTGAAGATTTATTGCAAAAATTTTTTTTTTATACTGATTTTTAATGTAACTTCTTTAATTTAATAGCCAACCTACCCCTTTTCAGATAGTTCAGACAATAGTACAATAAAATTTCCTAGTGCAGATCATGGAAAACAACTTTTTTGAAATATTGTACAATGTCACATGTGCCTTAATGATGTAATATTGTCAAGCAACATGTCATAGTTGACAGCAGCATGGTCAATAGTTCAGCAATTAATGGGTTACCATTGACTTTTTCATAAATTATATGATCCACCAGTTTTTCTCTTTTGTCTTTAATAGCGTTTTCATAACATTCATAAAGGAATAAACACAAGTAAGGAAGACAATAAAGTTTATAAATATTATTAACCTCCTGGTTTTCTACATCAACTTCTTCTTCTTCAATATCCAAATCATTGATAACCTCGTCTCCAACATCAGGTTTAGTCCTCGCCCCTTCTATAGCCTCTTCCAAAGATCCCATCATCATAATCTTCAAATTTGGCTTCAGGCTTAATTCTGATAATGTGTAGTTGTCTGTTGCTACTTTACCTATAAACAATTAGAAAATTACTTTAATTATAGATTAAAGGTTGGACATTTGTAACAGTGGAGTTGTAACAAAATATGTAACAAGTTATAAATAATACTCAGGAAGCCCTTACATTGACATTATTAGATATAAACTGTGAAGATGACACCTAACAGTTATAGCTTGAAGATATCAACATAGTTGAAACCCTGTCAGAAGGACATTAGAGTCTGCATTCCTTCTGGTGAACCATATGGTTTAATGAATTGCTCATACTTCTTGTTCAACAACCTGTTCTGTGGAGTAATAGACTACTACTGGACTTCAGTAACATAGTATTATATTTAAAACAAAAGTAGCATACATTTAATCTTTCAAAAAAAAAGGATACAAAAAGTAAGGATGTGGCGTATGACTTAATAGTATTAGAATAATTAGGTACTATGTAACCATATTATATATGTTCCAGGCTATAAAATCGAATAAGACTAAATGCACAATGATACAGAATTCCATTGCTTTAATACCTAGCAACCATGGCCTTTACTTTAAGTAACATATAATATATTTTTACTATAGAGTAACGCTAGTATACACTTTCATTTAAACTTAATATATCCTTATGGCCTTATAAAAAATATATTAATTGCTATTACCCTGAAACTTAACATTGAGAAGTTTTTGTCTTTCCGGTCGAACACCCGTGGCATTTTCTATAGCAATCTTGAGCATCGCCACGGAGTCTGATGGCGATAGTTCTGGGATATCATACTCCTTGCCGTTCCATTTAACACTTAATTTAATTGGATTGTCGTTTATATCACACATTTTTACATGAAAATGATATGCAATATGAATAGACTGTAGAACGGCAAATGACACATAAACAAAACAACTTTGACGCTAGTGTTGAGTGTTGACCTTTTTGATGAAGCTTTTGACGGTTGTAAAACTTTGCGCATACATCGGTTTGGAATAAAAGAAAAGTAATGAAAAATGTCTAATGTAATTGATGGAAGGTTATATTGATATAATAATATATCAAAAACAGGTATTTAAATAGTGACAATTAATGACTATTCGAAATGAAAAAACGGTCTAAAAATCGATATCACACAATAACCGATCTTTCGGACTTCATTTATCAGATTATATAACATTAGTAAGGAACAGATATACTATTATCCTTTCAAGTGCACACTCTTTAAAGGTCATAGTTGTTAATAAGTTGTATATTTGATTAGAAATTACAGTAAGTTTTCCAGACTAATTTCAGACGCCATCTATTGACCATCATTATCATCATTTCAGCCTACCACAAGTCCACTGCTGAACATAGGCCTCCCCAAAGATATCACATTTTGTGGTCTAATGCAGGAAGAGGCTGCTGCCCACCTCCTAATATAAATTTTCCCCTCTGTCGACTTTTACGACACCCACAGGACGAGACGGGATGGCAGATTCTCTTGTACCGCCACCATACGGTAATATCGTACAGATGTTAGACGTTTTACCATTAGTCGCCTTTTACGACCCCCATGGTCCGACAGGGTTGGCGCTATTCTTTACTTCCGACAGCCACACGGAAGTATTGAATATATCTATTGAACATACTAGAACAAAAGTTTATTAAAATCATCAACAACGATCGAAGATCAAAATATATGAAATAAGGTTTCAATAAATGACGACCATGGCGCTCATGTATCTAGAGGGTATCTCCTGAAATTAACGGTTGTCAATGAAGTATGCCAAGAAAGGAAGAGCATATAATATTGGTAATTTTTATGAATAAAATAGACCGTAAATGACAAATTTTTAACGTTGTGTAATACCCTCTAGTTACAGCAGCGCCATTTTAATATCATAAATATTTGTGGATATTTTTAATACATATAGACCTCTCTTCCTTACCCTGTCTTTACCTCTACATTTCACTGATGAATAACCTTGTCAACCGTTCTTAAATAATGACAATCAAAAAGGTGTATTTCAATGTTTGCATAATTGCTCCGGGTTGAGTTTCTCTAATATGTAATCAAGATATACGTTTATAAATTTGTTTTCACGCATGGCAACTAGTTTTCAGCATTTTATATATAATTTTTCACTCATTTTATTTGCATTTTGTTTAATGTAGATAGGTAGGTAAGTGAACAGAGTCAGAGAGACATTTTTATATACTTATTTTGTCCTACCAATACATCAGAAAATGTTAAAATGAGAAAGTGAAATGAAAATTCTAAATAAAAAAACAAAACATGTTTATTTCTAATGCCTTACGGCACTTAAACTGACAACACTAAAACAATTGTTAATCAAAAACCACAAGCAGAGTTGCAGTGGGCAGTCATACTCATTCCTGAAATCAAAATAAAAGAAAACATTTTTAAAGTCAAGTATCATCATCAAGTTAGCAGTCTAGAATAGCGACATGAAAATATCTCTCTGATAGATGGTGGAATAATATATCTCAAATGCATACGATTGTGGCATAGAACGTTGACGGGAAGCAGCAATCATTTATTTCGATATAAGATATACAAATTTCACTTGTCAATTGTTTCGCAATGAGTTTCCTCTGACTGAGAAGAAGCACGAAGGAAAGTCCGCAGTTATTCGCTTTTTTGTAATAACAGTTTCAAGTATGATACAAAATCTCAATAACATTTTTAGAAAGTTTAGTAACGAGCCACTTCCCAGAGATTATTATCATAATCTGTTCCTTAAGATTATAATAACCCTTTCTAAACAATGTGTGTAAACATTTTAAGCCTTTTAACAGCTAAATTTTGAATATTTTCTGGGAATTTTGTTGTAGAAATATTTTTTTTTATTTGGGAAATGGGGCAAACAAGCGGCTCACCTGATGGTAAGTGATTACCGTCGTCAACGTACATCTGCAACACCAGAGGAGCTGCAGGTGCGTTGCAGGCCTTGAAGGATATTTGGGGGATGGGAGGTAGGATGAGGAGAGGGTTGGGGGATGGGAAGGTGGCCTTGGGTTATCTCACTCACCGAACTAAAAGCAGAAGCACAAACGCTTCTATTTCACGCCGGTATTCTGAGAGGTCGTGGTACTACCTCGGTCGAGACGGCACATTCGAGCAGTAAAGTATTTTTCCGTACTTACATATTTCTTGCAATAGTATATATTATACTTTTTATTATTGTATGGTTGGTAACCCTAGTTGTAAGCGTCATGAGGCTCAATACCCGTCGCGTTCTATCTCCCGGCACAGACCAAGTGGGCAGTGGAAGCGCGGTTGGCTACGTGATGAACAATGAAAAAGTAACTTCTCGGCTAACCCGACTTAACCACTCATCACCTTCGGTGATTGGTGGGTTTTAGCACCTTTCCCCCACGTAAAACTATGTTTGCGTGATGTGTCCCCTGTCTCTGAGACTGCATCACAGAAGCGTTACATCGCACACGAGCGGGTGAAGGCGGGTGAAGGCGGGTGACAACTGCCGATAGTTTATGGAAGTTGTCGCCGCGGTCGAAATCGGCACACCGAGACACGATACTTACTATCTTCCGCAGGCACAAAGCGTAGATTTAAATTTCGTTGTGAATTCTGGAAGGGTAAAAGGAGACCTTCATTAATTATTGGCATTCTAATAATTAAATTCTGGAAGGGTAAAAGGAGACCTTCATTAATTATTGGCATTCTAATAATTAAATTCTGGAAGGGTAAAAGGAGACATTCCATTAATTCTTCATGAGCTGTGAAGATTTAACTTTTTTTACTTAGTAACGCCGAGTTATTGCTATAAAGCCTATAAAGCCAACATAAATCGGAAAGACACCGCTATGGTTCAGTGTGGATTGGCGGACCACATTCGAGGTGATAGGGATCACCACCCGTCACGTTCTATCTCCCGGAGAAAGGAATGTAAATCGGTAGTCTCTGCTAACTTCTTTAGACTTACGGGTTTTCTAACGATGTTTTTTTTCACACACGTAGTGTAAATAACGACTGATTAACTGATCAGCAGTAAATTGTACTTATTAATATTAATTGTGGTGTAAGGGGGAATATACCAGCTCCTTCTCTAAATGCTAACCTCAACTGCACGTGGTGAGCCCTGCTAATATCAACTAAGGAGACTCTGGCGTCCGAATGATGGCGAAACTAACTCCCACAGACTAGTAATGGTGAGCAGCATTACCACTAGTGCAAGGGTTCATCGGAGGCGCTCATCTACCTGATTGTCCACCTAGATAAGTTTGGGCTAATCTTCTAAGAAATATATGCTGGTCCATTCTTGGCTATGTTCAGCCTTGCCTTACCTCAAAAACCTGTAACTGTCCACTGCGGAATATCGGCATCGTCTATATGGATGATTTTCCATAATTGCCACGCTTGGCAAATAGTTTAGTGCACAAGACACGTCGCACCTTAGACGCTACTGTACTGCCTGCTTATTTTTGATCTGGTACTCGCCATGGTTATTCCGTCATTGCGATTTTCAAAGGTTTTTCCCCTTAGTCACCTGTTATGCTACCCTCGATAAGAAACGATATGGCAGATTCTTACGACGACACTACACGGCGAATATTCAGCACTTAACTTCCTTTTCGCCCCCTCTCATCCTCTGTCCCATCACCCAAATATACTTAAAGGCGGGAAACGCACCGGCAGCTCCTCTGGTGTTGCAGATGCACGTGGGCAACGGTAATCACTTACTCGTTTCCACCACTTCCCGTAAAAAAGAAAGACTAAGAATTTTAGTGCTAGAAGTACCGAGTAGAAGAGGTTGGGCACGAATCCTATGCATTAATTTTAAACACCATTTTCCCGTTTACCTCTAAACGACGGCTAAGGTCTATTCTAAAATATGTTATATCCGTTTGACAGCAGTGCAAGAATCAGCCACTTCCGTTCTTCCTGCGAGTGTCCTAATAGTTGACTAAGGGAAATGCCTTGAAAACGGTTACTTACCTTGCTTACCCCACTTAACTTATGGTTACCGAAACAACTTATTTGGTGGTCGGGTCCTTCTATGCTTAGAAGTCATCTGGGCAGGGCCTCTTACCTATTTCTGACACGAATCAACTGTGCAACCACCGTTGACTTCTGGTGTGAATGGTATACTGTTTCCATCTTAATCCTCAGAGGTGTCAACGCGTAACAAAGTTCTTTGCAGGTGCTTATGGCCTTCCGCAGCCACTTTACCAACAGGTAATTCGTTTGTCATTCCAATCCAAAAAAAAATACTAACTCTTAGAATTTTGTATCCCGCGCTGTCGTATGCTTGCTTATACCTTTGTTTCCTTGAAACATTCAATTTCGCGTCGGTTCTGCAAAAATAAAGCTGTTCAGGCGGATGTTTGGAGGCAAGTCACGCGAGATGTCGTGCCAGAGTGCCGTGACAGGGCCGAATCGGTTTTACGATTAGATCAGACATTAAAACCGCGTTGATTTTACACGCAGAAAAAGTTATTGATATGGTTTTATTTGCTATACCGGTTTTTAGTAGAAAGTTTAAGGTGACAGGTGTCACATAAGAAGTTTTTGTTGAGGCCTGTATCCAACAGTAGTTGACCAACGTAAGGATGCAATGACACGACGATTTCATCACGTCAGTGGCTAGTAGTGGACCCGTGGGTGTCGTAAAAGTCAGCTTGAGGTATTAGCAGGAGAGATATCCACGGCTCAGAGGATGCACGATGAAATGTATCAGATATAAAATACGCAACTCGGTAACCGGTTGCCTGCCTCTTAGGTACGAGGCGTTTTGTATGAATACCAAATGTAACGATCATGATATGACCTATGTACAAAAGTGAACAGTTTGGAGGTTTAAGCTGAAGAGGATAAATTTTTTTTTGCCTTTGTAAAAAATAGTACAATTAAGTCCTTAAGTCCACTAAGTCGTGCTAGATGGAAATCCGTAACTACTGTCTAACCCGATTCGTAAATTACATGTCAATGTATACAAAATACACGTAACTTTCCGGAAATTCTTATCATTTATCCTAGCTTTATAAATTGTTTAAATTGTCAGTCCTTAAACAAAAGATATAAATAAGTTATTAAACGTAGCGTAGTTTACCTATTTTTATGTCGTCTTAAACCTTTCACGTATTTGAGTAATGCAGTTCTAGTGGTATCTTCCGAGCGTGTATGATCTTCATTTATTCTGGGACTTGCCTGAAAATTATAATATGAATTTATATGGGTACAAGTATATTATTTATGTAAAGTATAATTTTGCGGTGCGTAATGCCTAGGCATTAGGCTACGGCGCCGCGGGTCGCAGGATCATTTCCCGCACTGGACTAGTATCCCGGACTGGGTGTTTATCAGTATGCAATTTATGTATATAAACTGCCTCCGTGGCGCATGAGAAATTCCTTCAATGAGAGTTATATTTTTAAAGAAAGAATAGAAAAAAAAAGTGGCAGCCAGTAAATGTCCAATACTGGGCAAAAGCATCCTCACAAATATTTGAGATCGTTTGGGGCAGAGAAAGATCCGCCCCGCAGGGCCAGGGCTTGTTGGCGAGACTTCATACATCATCAAAAACATTTTTATTATTTCTACGTCGTGAATTTTTTCTCTTGATGTTTTCCTCCACCATGTTAAAATACAGAACTTTAAACTGCTATTTAACGATCTATACGGACGACTAACGGACCACTCGCCTATTATGAAATTAAAGCGGCGCTCTGACCACTACTACAATTAAATATGTAACGTCACACGAAAGAAACAAATATCGGTGACTATATAGCATTGTCTTGTAAATAAGAAAAAAATTGAATTAATAGGTAAGCGAAAGGCGGCGTTTGCGAAAGGAAATCGTGTTTAAACGTTGTGCTTTTTCTGCCAATGACTTTTGTAACGCTTATGTTATCTTTTTTTTTTTTTTTTATGAAAAAATAGGCCTGCGTTTGACCTCAATCTTGCCCGATGGAAAGCAAAGATGAGGCCTAGGATGGTACACGCTTGCCTAGATGTCTGTTCACTTTGGCCTTGAAGATATCCAGGTTATAGGCCTCCGGAAAAACCGACCTCGGCAGAGAGTTCCACTCCTTAGCCGTCCGCACAAAGAAAGAAGAGGCAAACCGCCTCGTGCGTAATGGAGGAATGTCTACAACATAAGGGTGGAACTTCTCGCCGCGTCTAGTCGTTCGGTGATGGAAAGGGGAAGAGGGTATTAGGTTATGCAAAACCTCCGCACACTCTCCGAAATGAATTCGATAAAAACCGAGAGGCAGGCTACTCGTCTACGGTGTTCGAGGCTTTGAAGTTTTGCCTCTACTAGTGAGTCACTGCCTATGATCCTCTTCGCTCGGCGCTCCAACGAGTCCAAAGCATCAAGCTGATATTTAGCCGAACCATCCCAGAGGTGGGAACAGTATTCCATGCAAGAGCGGACTTGAGCTTTGTATAGATTTAAGAGCTGCTCCGATGTGAAGTACCGTCTCACCCCCGAGAGGATACTAAGTTTTTTGGCAGCAGTGTTTGCTATGGACTCGATGTAACGACCGAAATTTAGGTTAGAAGAGAGATCTATACCTAAGAGCTCAAGACGGTCATTTACCGGAACGGGGACATTCCGGAAAGTCGGAGTCAGTTGGAATGGACTCCGTTTCGCCGAAAAAAGACAAGCCTGTCTTTTTCGGCGAAACGGAGCCGACCAAATTGGCATCACCCCATTGGGAAACAGCCTCCAAAGTCGAGTTCACCCCTCAATCATCGATTCTCTGAAAGACTGGACTTTTGCCCCAGACTTCGCATCGGACAAGTATCTCCCCGAGACTGTGCTGTCATCTGCATACCCAAAGATATTGGGTGTTACCAGCAGGTCGTTGATGTGCAGCAAAAAGAGTCGCGGAGAGCACAGACCCTGAGGCATTAATATCATGGAGATCGGACGAGGCGCCATTAACGACCACCCGAATCGATCTGTTCCTCAGGAAATCCTCGATCCAGATGCAAAGCTTGGGAGCAATACCATATGCCGGAAGCTTGCCAATGAGACTTGCGTGCCAGACCCTGTCGAAAGCCTTAGAGATATCAAGAGACACGGCAAGAGCTTCACCGTGTCTCTCAATGGCTTCGCTCCAGTGGTGAATAGCATACACAAGAAGATCCCCAGTAGATCGGCCTCGACGAAACCCGAATTGACGGTCACTGAGGAGGTCGTTGTCCTCCAGGTATGCAAGGAGGCGGTTGTTTAAAACGCGCTCCATAACCTTACAGAGTATGGAGGTGATTGCGATAGGTCGGTAGTTGGCAGGGTCGGCACGACTTCCTTTCTTAGGTACAGGTTGGACATTGGCAATCTTCCAGGACTTCGGAACTTGACCAGTCCTCAGGGACAAGCGATAGAGGCGAATCAGAACAGGAGACAACTCAGGCGCACATGACCGCAAGACAATGGCAGGAATGCCGTCTGGCCCACTAGCCTTATTCACATCTAGAGTTCTGAGTATTTTGAGTACCTCTTTTTGCCGAATGTGTACCTCAGGCATTGCAGAGTCACAACGAGGTAGCAAAGGTGGGCAGTTATCAGCTGCATCTAGTTGTGAATTCTTCGCAAATAGAGAGGCAAACATGTCTTTTTCTTTGGCGGTGTGAGCTAATGAGCCATCAGACTTCTGCAATGGCGGGAAAGAAGACCGGCAGAAATTGGCTTCGACCGATTTGGCAAGAGACCAGAAAGCTTTACTCCCGGATGGGTAAGACGCTAGTTTGGCTCCAATACGGCCAATATGGTCGAAGCGGGCCTTGCGGAGGGCACGTTTGCAGGACTTGGCAGCACTATTGAAGGCTCTTTTCAGTTTCGGGACATTCGGCGCTTTGCGGGCTCGAGCATCCGCCCACTCTTGGTAAGCTAAGTGCTTAAGTGCTTCGGCACTATCACACTCAGAGTTGAACCAAGGGCGGGCTCTCACATGGAGTGAGATATCAGAATATGGAACAAAATATTCCATAGCCTGATATATCACTCCAGAAACAGCATCCGCGCAGCACGCCGGGTCGTCTGAAGAGAAGCATAAGTGCTGCCATGGGTAGGATGCAAAGAAATGCCGCATCTCATCCCAATCAGCTGACTTGTATCGCCATACACGCCTAGTCCCCATGTGTTCGGGTTCAGGTGGCGAGTAGACAGACACAGATTTCACCAGTCAGTGGTCGGAGCTACCTAACGGGGAGGAGACTGCAACTTGATATCGGTCTGGATCAGTTGTCATCAGAAGGTCCAAGCAATTGGCCGTGTGGCCATCAATCCGAGTAGCGCCAGCTACCACTTGGGAGAGACCTAGCGGTAGAGCAAATGCGTATGCTAATCTCCCGGCATGGTCAGTGTTTAGGTATGGCTACAGCCACTCCTGGTGGTGGGCGTTGAAGTCCCCAGAACAACTAGCTGCGCTGACGGGTACCTGAGCTGAGCTTTTTCCGCAGAGTCAGTTAGATACTGAAAGAGCCTGGTCGTCTCCATGTTGTCGGTATGCGACCGATAAACACTGGCATATAATATCTGCTCCAAGCCAATGTTCACCAGAACCCACAATACGGAAAAACTGGAATCCTCTAGGTTACGGAGACGTCGACAGCAGATGTCATCGCGAGCATACACGCAGGTGCCAACGCGAGATTTGAAGTTGTGTTCCAGGGTGTAACCAGGGTAGTGCAAGTATGCTGCAACATCTGATTTGCGTCTCCGTGAGGAACAGCAGATGTGGTTTTCAGTCTCAAGGTGGTGATGGACTGGAACGAGATTGGAGTGCAGACCTCGGATGTTGGAGAGGTGCACTTTTAGTGCAAGAGAGTGCAACCGCTGTTTAACCAGTTTCTTATTATTAACTTTTTCATTATTATTTTTGGTGAACAGACAGACAGAAAGGGGACAGTTAGGCGAGGCATAGCTAAAACGAATACCAAGCGGTACAATCATAGTGCTGCACTGATGGGATACTGGTCTGGAGCGCGCGGGGACGCCCTAACCCCCCCAAAGATGTTCACCGGGCCCTCGCATCTGGTCGCCAACCAGCACGATGACGCATCCTGGGATTTTTCGCGAGTTGGCGGGCAGCCTTCATAGGTGGCTAACCTACTAGTTGGGCCCCCTACTACCTGCGGTCGGCCAGCGGAAGACCGTGCTTAGGATCCCGCTACCCTCCTCGAACAGTCACCCAGTACAGACACCACGCAGTACCGGAACCGGTTCGCTCCACCATGCAACTGCCTAGACTCCCCTTCCAAGATGGCTACTCATGGCATCATGCCGAAACACGATAAATATCACTTGGCGGCAAGGCTTTGCCAAGAGGGTGGTAACAAGCCGCGGCTGAAACCTACCACCAGATGGTGCCGTTCATTTGGCGCTACCCAAGGGACACGTGTGGGTATCTTATCCATTTTTAAATCTAAAAATTAGAGCTTTACTTCGTAATTATAGTATTTACTATTTACACTATAATATACAAAGTAAACTAAAACATATCAAAACTAAAAGGAACTTTTTTTAAACAAATATTACGTAAATGATAAAACAGGAAATCGCAAAGTGGTCGATATCCCTGGGATTAAGTTTACTCACCAACCGCAAAGTTTTGAAATTGGTAAGTATTTTGTAGAAATAGGAAAAAAAACTAGATACAGGATTTTTAAAGTAATTTGGCTATGGGTGTCTGAGGTGTCAGTTCATTTTGGAAAAGGAGTCTCTTGCCCAAAATAGTTTGGGAATCCCAACGATAAACGATGAAACTTTATTTTACCGGTAATAATAATTGTTGAAATAAGATTACATTTGTGTTAATGGTTTAAACGAAATCTGGTTTTATTTAAAGCGTCAGTTATTACAGACGTTTTTCAAAAAGCAGACTGCCAGTGCGATTCGTTAAAAACGCGCTCTCGTGTCTATTAGGACTTATCGATTCGAGTGTACCTGCCGTCTCGGTGAACATTCGTCCCGCCTTCTCGCCTTGTGACCTGCAATCGATTGTTCATAAACGTTGAATCGTAACTATGATGTAAAAAGATCGCTAAGTTATATATGAATAGGGAGCATTAAACTATGTAAAACGTTGTTGCATACTTACTTAAAATGCTCCACGGTAGCGTAAAGTGCTTACAAAACTTCGCACCGTACAAGCAAATTGTAAAACAAGCGCAATTTTTGTACTAACTTTTGTGCTCCTCGGTTTTACTCTTTTTAAATTTGGATTATACATGGGTATTTTGATGTTATATTACGTTACTCAATAAACGGGGTTACTAACGTAAAAATTAAGTTTTGAAATTGGACCCGTAGTTCAAACATACAGCTCTCTAGCTTTATAATATTACTAGCGGTTGTTCTCGGCGTTGCTCGGGTTAAAGATAAAGAATACTGAGCCTATGACCTTCGCAAGATTATCATAACATCAAAATCCGTCGAATGTTGGAAGATTAGCCTGCTCAAAAATATTATTAGTGTAGATGTTCGGAACAGATTGTCGGTAGGCATTGCGATTTTCAACAGACAAATGGCGGGATAACCGTCTCGAATAATACCAGACCATAAATTAAGCGTACCGATGACGGCCAGCAGGCTCTGGTGCGAGGTGCCTGGTGATGCGCTTGACGATTATGGCAAATGCCTTATGGATGAGGCCCAAGTCCTGCTGTGTTGCTACTGTTTACAGGGCGCCAAAGAAGGACTATAGACTAAAAGTAAAGTAAAGTAGCAGCCTGTAAGTGCCTACTGCTGGGCACTTCTCAAATATCTGAGATGGTGTAGGAGCCGGGAATGGCCTGCCACGCAGCTCCATTGCGGGTTGGCGGATCCTCGAAATAATATATATTTTTTTTAATTATTTCTCAGACATGCAAGTTTCCTCAGGATGTTTTCCTTCACCGCCGAGGACGTGGTAAATACAGCACTATATTAATAATTTCTATTAACAAATTTAGTGGTGCCAGCATCGGGATCGAACCCAGGTCACTCGCGCTCTGATGAAACTAAAATTAGAGCCCTGACCACTAGGCTCGCTATAGATTACTTGTAAACAATCAAATGTTAGTTTTGGCGATATAATTAGCGATAGTTTTATTTATTAAACATCTATATAATGTTATACAGAGAAAGGACGCATGCCGTCTATCTGGTAGCGGTGTAATAATATGCCCCCTTTTCTTTCCTGTGGGCGTCGTAAGAGTAGTGACTAAGGGAAAAGCTTGGAAAAAGTCATGGCAAGTTCCGGGAGCAAAGCCGACTAGACGACAGAGTGATGCAAACGCGTCAAGTTCTATCTCCCGTAGAGGCGCAAAGTGGGTTGCGACTGGTGGTGTGACGGCGTTGAATAGCGTCGAAATCTATGGCTGACGGACTTAATAATGTATTTTTAGAAGGGCTTTCTCAAATATTGCTTTTGGATTAAATAGGCTACTCACCTCTCTGTGAGTTTCGTTTGATCTTGGAAGCGCAGAAACCGCCTTGCTTTTGATGATGCTGTGCACAAATACATAGGTCATCACTCCCAATGGTTGGCAAGCAGAGAATGCTTCTAGGATTATGTACGCCTTTTGATCATAATATATTGCTAATGGTTCAATGGAGAATAAATATATAAATAAGACTATTAAGTACTGTCTCAGTACTTGTTGACTTGAAACCACTTTATATGGCCTGTATTTGGTAGTGATTCAGCCTTCGAAATTGAGGGTCGCGGGTTCGAATCTCGCTGGGATATCACGAAACCCCCGTGATTGTCAGAGCAAACTGGCATAATTGATGATTTTACAGAAATCGCACGGTGTCGAATTTTGTTAGGGTGTAAACATATTGGCAATTATTACAAATTCACTTATGGGATGACATAGATTGGATGGCAGTTTCGCTAATGTTGCCCACTATACGGTGTAAGTCATTTAAGTCATTACGTATGTTAATACGTAATAACATTTGATGTGGTGAATATACTTTTACTAAAAAAAAGTTTGGCTAGTTATCATGGTACCTACATGGATGTAAAGACGGACTGGTGACGGAATGTGATATTTAATGTGCTTGTAAATAATTGTAGAGTAACACAGAATTGACAAACCACCAAAGCAGGGTACATGGTGTTCGCGATGAACTTCGTGGAGAAGATCTCGTTGTAGTGCCTTTGTGACTGCGAAAAAAAAACATGGTTTCAGTGTAGCAGCGGAATAGTTAAAAAAAACTAACCATTTATTTAACTGTGTATTCCTTACCTCCAGAAGATATCTCGACGGTGATAAGATATCACGGCAACCTGTAAGCGATAAGAAAATTAAATGGATTATTCTTCATTATTTACTTTTACTTACTTCACCTGTGGATTTAGGCCTGCCCGTCAAAGCACCAGCAAAAGATAGCATAGTTGATTTGCCCATAAACCACGGCTGCCACTAGACATGAAGCTGTCCATGGTATTTGGGTTCAGCAGTGCCCGTTGCATTTTCTCACAGAGCCTTATTTGTTGGATACAAGTGAGGTTGAAGTTCCGACTCTCTAAGGGCGATCATACTAGCTCGCTTTCCCAGGCCTCAATCTCACCGGCACGCGTTTCATGAAGAAGGCAGCGGCAGGCGAGTGATGAACCCAAATCCCACAGAGCAGTGACGGGGAGCGGCAGCACTAGTGCGAGGGTCACTGCGCCCACTGCCCACGCCGACACGCTCGCTCTGCGCGGTCGGTGTGAGCCCGGCCGTAGTTTACAATTTTTTTTTATGGATAAGGCGGCAAACGAGCAATAGGTTCACCTGATGGTAAGTGATTACCGTCACCCACATACATCTGCAACACCAGAGGAGCCACAGGTGCGTAGCCGGCCTTTAAGCGTTTTTAGGAAATGTGAGGAAGGATTAGGAGCGGAATGGGGAGGGGGAGTGGGCCTCCGGTTACCTCACTCTCCGAACGAAACGCAGAAGCACAAGATGCCTCTACTTTACGCCGGTATTCTGCAAGGCCGTGGTACCAACCCGGTCGAGCCGGCCCATTCGAGCAGCAGCAAAAGCTGCCGCTTGGCTCTACCACGTTTATAAAAATTCTTAGAACCATCGGTAATTGATAAATCACAACATAAAATTACAATTCGAATGGCCACTGGCACCTTGGTTCACTCAGGGCGTGGGCTACGGAGAGACCTAAGTGATCCGTCAGTGAACTCCTGGCTGGGATAAAGTCACATCCTTCAATATAATATGAGTAGCATTACCTTCTCGTCTTTTCATCGGACAGTTAAACGTTCACTGCTGAAACTAATATGCCGCTTCGAATGAGAAGACTTGCCACACACCTGGCGTTCAGGTTAGCGATCTCGGTACTGTATCACACACCTATCGCCTTAGACACTGCTGGCCGTCATGCGGGCGGGCATATTTTAGGTGTGACATTTTTTGACATGATCAACCCACAATCTTGACGAAAGCCATCAGATTTTCAAGTCACTGTTTACAAAACCCACGGAAAGAAAGGGGGTTTGATTGTTTTTATTATGCCCTCACCATACGGAAACCTATTTACCTATAACAGTACCTTTTACTTCTTTTATTAGCCTGTAAAAGTCAACGAGGCGGTAGACTCCTTCTCTGTCTAGAAGACCTCTGGGCAGGTACAATGCTCTTGCCCATTTCTGCCGACAAACAGCTGTGCAACTGCTCTCGTGTTCCGGCTTGAATGGCACAGAGAGCCCGAACAATTACGGGCTGAGAAGCATTCCATCTTAGTCCTCAGTGGTGACAACGTACCGGTGAACCTCTTGACTGACAATTGCTCGCAGGTGACCGGAGGCTGCAGCACCCACTTACTATCAGGTGGACTGTTAGGTCGTTCTTTACCCCAGTCCAATAACAAAAGTCATTGCCTTTCCATAAAGAGGCCACAATGAAAGCCGGTATGTATGCCATGCATATAAGATTTGCCCATACTCAGCACGCCGGGCGAGCGGGCTGGTGTGCGCAGTGCCGGGAAGTAAGCCCATTAGGAAAAGCCGAGGTATAAAGGGGGAACACATTATCTTTTTGGTGGCCGACAAAGATAGAGATGTACATGAATATTGTCATGGTGCTCCATTCACTTACACGATGGTATGACTTGCGTTCGACTTCTGAACGTGACCAGTCTGCCCTCGGTACAGATGGACTTGTCACTGGTCTTCTTGCCTTTCTTCTTTTTACACAAATTTCTCTTCTTCCTGTCGCACATGGGACTCCACCAGTCCTTGGTGACCGTGCTGACGTCTTTCAATCTGGTTTTGTCCATGGTCGTCCCTTGATTAGTTTTCTTGATTATCCCTTCTTTGGACAAGCGCTTGTAGCATGTCCTGCATATTCTTCGATTGTTCTGTATCTTGTCGCAGAACTCGACCGCGGCGACGCGGCCGCGCGCCGCGCTCTGCGAGGTGGCCTCGGACATGTCGTCGCTTGTGAAGTCGCTGAACAGCGTTTCGTCGTCGTCGAGCGTGCAGTCGGGGGTTGGGATGTCCTCGTAGATGTTTTCTGGTGGAAAATTAAACGAATGTGTTAACCTATGTAACTGTTAACGTATATTAATAATATAAAATACCGGAGTGGTCAGAGATCTAGTTTTTTCCATTTACTTTAGTTGTACCAATTTTTTTCGTAGCCCAGTCGCCTTCTTAGTGTAACAGACAGAAAAGGCAACGATACAAATCGTACATAAGTATCGAAAAACTCATACTCATACCGATATGAGTCCTCAACACAGGAGAACGAACCTGGATCCCTAGTTCGAAGGCTTACTTTAGTCTACTCATCATAGTCATCATTACAATATTGCTAGCCCAGTGCTGAACAACTTATACTGCTTCACGGCATATTATTATAGTATAGTGTCCTCAAAAACCTGTGTCCTTACGGCTACCTTCGTCTACGGCGACAACTTCCAAATATTACCGGCAGTTGACAACTATCACCATACCATTCGCCATCACTCGACTTTACCTTCCAATAACCGATGTTAACGATTACGTGATAAAAAACCTAGGGAAGGGTGCGATGCTGTGTCACAGACCCGAAAACAAAAAAGTGTTTTAGCACAATCGTTGACTTCAGATGATCTTGGAACCCAGGACACAGCTACGCTATCCTCTAAGACGCTGGTAGTCAATCTAATAAGAGACGTAAGGGTGTACCTCTGGCATTTTTTCTGAGAATAGCTGTATGTCGATAGCAACGCAGGTCGTGGCATTGAGTGGCGCACGTGCATATTGGACATCTGATGTCCACTGCAGCATCTAAAAGATAGGAAATGAGACCTTCAGAATCAATGAAATTTCAATCTTGTCTATTGTACGAGCCACGTAACCAGCTACGACTATACTTCAGTCTATTTAAACATCACCAACGAGCAACAAGTCCAACTAATGGTAAGTGGGTTACTTTTAGCCCATGGACACATGCAAACCACTTCGAACAATGAAGGGTCAACACAAACATGGAATGCCTCACAGCCTTTAATTATACTGGCTTTCTATAGCCGTCAAACCGGACGATAACATCTGGTGTTGCACTGGCGCTTGGCGGGAGAAATAAGCAAGAGAGTTAGGTACAGCTCTCTTGCCTATTTCTGCCCTTAGAGCTCCTACGCAAGATACTCCTTTTCCTGCCTAGAAATGTAACCTCATTGGCCCTCAGAAAACTAAACGTCTCGTCAATATTTAACAATGAAATAATAGTGACGTGGCCGCGGATGTCGTGCCGGTCACTGCAACTGCAATTTTGACTTCTGAAAGCATCGTGAGAAAATCTGGATTTATTAGAAATGATAAATACATGAGGACGTGTCAAGGCCACCCGATCGCACCGGACCCTTTCCGGATCTAAAACTGTCTCGAGTATATTGAGAGAATATCTTTGCCCAGCAATTAAACATTTACGGGCTGCTTTTGATCTTACCTTACCTTACCTTATAGCAAATAAATAGTCCATTGCAGGACAAAGGCCTCTAACATAAGGAGGATTTGCCATAACTGCCACGCTCGGCAAGCGGAGTGGCGATCGCAGTACTAGACACCTCGCGCTCCAAACGCTGTTGACCGTTACTAATTTTAGTTTCACTTTAATGGAATTCAGTGGTCATTCTTTAGTACTATCTGGTTAAAATCCTTCTGCGTTTCGTTCGGTGAGTGAGGTATCCGGAGGCACTCGACTCCCCTTCCCCTCTTTACTATCTCTCTCAAAATATCCTTGAAGGCCGGCAATACACCTGCACCCCCTCTGGTGTTGCAGACTTAGGCGACGGAAAGCCGCGAACCGTTTGCACATTTGCCTCCCTTTCCCCCCCATGCAATAAAAAAAGAAATCTCTTACCGCGCTTTTCTACTTCTCGAGGTGTCTCCGACTTATTGGTGAGCCTGCGTTCGATTTCCGCCGACTTCGGCATCGGCTTGCTCGACAGCCTGCGGGTAGATTGCGCGTCGTCAGAGGGCCTGTACTCGCTCGGCGCGGATCTGTTGCGAGCTTTGCACGAGCGATTTTCTTTAGATGTGGAACGGCGCGACAGCCGCGATGGTCGACTTTCGTTCGACGACGACCTGACCCTGAGTTTCAATGATTGGAGACTATCGCTCAGGGACGCTTTTAACTGTTTGAGGGACTGCTTCTCCTCGTCTATAGATGGCTGTTTCTTCGCGGATGACCTTCTATCGCGGTTCCTCTCTTGCGATCTCTTCTCCATCGTCGAATTAGAAAGCCTCTGCTTCGATAGTTTCTGCTCCGAGGACGACCGTAACCCTTGCGGTGAAGGCTGTCTGTCCACTGATGGCGATTTAAGCTTTTGTTTCGAAGGGTGTGGGTCTACGGATGATTTTCTTGATTTTTGGGGCGAGGGTGTTTTGCTCAGCCGCTTTTGTTGTTTCGACAGCCTTTCTTTTTTTGTATCATCGTCGCTCGTTGGAGAACAGGCACATTTACTGTATAAATTGAACAATGGGTTTCCATCACTGTATACATCGGTAAGTACAAATACAATAAATATGTTGACATAGTGACATTGAACAAATGGGTATTCTCCAATTTACAAACACGAACCACACCGCGCACTAAATGAAACCATTTGTCTTGAATGTGACAAATGACATGGTATGATTTTATCGAGAAATTTCTCGACATCAGGGAGAATTTTTGTGAAATAGTTTTATGGTATAGCGGATAAGGGACTTGGCTAATAAACTATGCTGTGACGATTTGACTATCGGGATTAAAAATATGAATAGCTTGGGTAAACAAGATCTCCAGTCTGACCAGGAGTGTCATAAAAAATATTATCAGCTAATATCCTTTGCACTTTCTTGAGGCAAAAGTGACGATGATCCGGTATTACATTTAATGCAGTAAAATATTTTTTTATTCGTCACACACACATCAACGAAGAAGCGGCTTGAGTGAATTCATTACGAAAGCAAAATGCCCCAAAATGAGCGCCGAAATACAAATATTGTTTATTTATAAGAAAAGGCTTGATCTCTAGTAGTACTGCCATCGTCAATCCGTTTTCGTCATATAATATTACTTCCTCTTTCATTGTCTCGGGCAAGTAAATTAACTTAAAAAAAATAAACGAAACAAAAAAAAATTGTCATTTTAAAATTGACTGCTCGTTTGGTTACGACGGACAGATAATCACTGGACATGGGTGTTTCAGGGAGAGATCGTAAAGGCCTGACATTTTACCTGACAAAATATAGCCCATGTAGCAGGAGCACAGAGACCAGTGACCACGCCCTTTGGGATTGCAATCAGGGGCCTTCATCGCCACAAAAATATTTCACAATAATTTCGTGTGAAGTTGTTTACCGATAAAATCATACCATGTGATGGATAACATCCAAGACAAGGGCTTCTCTGAAATATTTGAGAGAGCCTCGGCAGACTGGAAAGTCACGCCACACTGGAAACCTTCCTTTTCTGGTTCGATCCAATAAAAATAACACATGAATTCATCGGGAAATGCTATTTCACGGATTTACTGTTGTATATACGCTATAAGACCGCGAGAGGACGAGAGAAGAAGCTGGAAGGCCCGCGCCCGGTAGACATCGAAATGCCAACACTTTGGTCAGACAATCGAAACGCACAACGCTGCGGCACGCATCGTGCGACGGTGTTGGACATTTAATAGCAGGGGAGCGCATTTAGAACAGCTTGTTGTTCCTCGGGAGCATGCGTCGGCGGCGCGGCGTAGTTCGCTCCTGGACCTCGGTGGACCGAAACCTCAGGTCGCACCGTGTCAGGCAACGGATCACATTTGGGAAACGGACGGCGGGTTGGAAATTAAATGTGGAATCACGACCCTAAAAGGGGCGAGGTGAATAAGTAAAGAGACGGAACGGTAGCTTAGCTACTATATTAGTAACTAGATATAAACATCCAGTTACCAAGACACTGGGTGTCCTGCTTTGGGAATGGATGACCTGTGTCATTGGTCAATATCTTTATAAACAAGTTTATAATCCGTTGGTGCGTCTGTTTCACACATCCAGTCTATCAAAGTTGAAAATGTAAATATTAGAGTTATGGTAATTAGTCCACGGCTGAACATAGGCCTCTCCAAGCACATGCCAGCCAAAGCCTGCCTATATTACCTCGCACATCTGCCTATTATCACAACGTTGGAAAATTAGATTTATTAAAAAAATATGTAATGAATTATATACAAATGTGAAAAACTTACGTTTGTGTGTTACTACTACTACCGTCGCACTCACAGATACTGTAAACAAATAAGTTATTAGGATAACAGTACACTTTATGTAAATACACTGTACATACAACATAATTAGGCCTCGATAGCCGAGTGGTTAGAGGATGAATCCGAATTAGGATACCCGAGTTCCACTGAGTTTTAAAACTTATGTATGTACGTGACAGGCTCGCCACCTGTCACGTTCTACCGTATGAGCGCTGGTAAAATGTGGGCTGAAATAACGATGTCTGATCACCTAGTATTGGGTGTACGATCGTGAGAGCTTATTTATTTTTATGTCTTCGGAAACAAAGTGGGTTCACTTGACACAAAAAATTGAGAATATCATTGAGAAGTAAATAGTAATAAAATCTCTCCATGTTAAACTTTTTGGTTTAATCCTAACGCTTTTCGAAGACAAAACCTCCAAGGCGTCTAAATTTTTCCAGTAGAAAATAAAATTATAAAAAAATTACTTACGTGGATTCTGTTTTTTCCAATTTTTGCATTTTACTTACATTCCCTTTTTTGCACTCACAGATGCTAGAAACAGTGCGACAAGTTATTACAATACTTACTATACAACTAACTTGCGTTATTATCTACTAAAATACAAACGACAAATCCCTGCGTGTAACAGTAGACGGTACTTATGGTGATGAAGACAATGATAATAGTAAGTAAAAGGTAGAGTTGAACTACATCCGCGCTATGCCATTCAAATATTTCACAACAATTCCGTGTAAAGTTTATTGCTCGATAACATCATAACTAATTTTTTTCAGATTCAAACCATGGTTTCGTTTCTTGATAAACGAAACCATGGTTTGAATCTTATATAATGATAGAACATAACAACGGTGTGACTTTACAAGGGAGTGAACTCACACGATTTTTTTGTGAAATTGTTTGTTGCATAACGGATAAAGCTCCTGATATGATGATGTCTTGTATTTACGTATCGCACTCAGTATCTACTATTAGTTACTAGTTGTGTAGTCATCCCCCCCTCACCCCTCCTCCACTCCCCCACCCCTATCCACGTCAGTAGCAAAAAGGGATAAGTGAACGCAATAAAATGCGTAAATACGATATAAAGATGATAACAGACACAAGAATCATTTAGATGGAACAAAACATGGTTTTCGCCTAAAACCAATCTCATCTGCATGCACCCCTGGCTCACGAACGAAGCTCTGACGACACGTGCAGTATCAGTGGTGCGAGTGCCACAGCGCCTTCGATCGATTCGAGCGCCTGATATTGTATTTTTCTTTTTTGATTAATAAACCGACATATATTTCATTGATGTAGATATATGAGTTTGTTAATAATTTTGATATATATATATATATAATTTTGATACAGCGTCACCTATCACAGATCCCGGCATAGCAACCAACGTCTCGACAAAACAAATTGTGTGATCTCAATCCGCCAGGTCGTTCGGAACTTACACACGTTCATCGAACAGATTATATACTATGTAAAGATTAATAAAATAGAAAAGGGAGGAAGCGGAAGAACTCACTGTCTACTTTTCGAATCTTTCGAGTCTTTCGGTCTCACTTCAATAATTTTCGTTTCTGAAAATAAGGATTGGATAGCTTAAGAGAAATGTCTTTGTAAAGGTGAGGGGAACGAAACGCAGAAGCACAAGATACCTCTTTATACTTATACTAAAGATACTTAAGAATACTTCATGCTGATATTTTGTATTTCCCTGGACCGTGTCGGCTCATACGAACAGCAGCAAGAGCCGCCGCATAGCTCTATCTCGTACAAAAAAATAGAAACATATAAGTGCGAGAAGACTACGAACCAAATCAAAGCCATCACTGAAAATCAATTTTTTTGCGAGTGACCTGTATCCAGCAGTGGCATAAGCAGCAGCATAAGTGGTACCGTGCTATACGTGTTCGTTAGTTAAATATCTGTCAACGATTGCATTATATGGATAAGGCACTATAGTGCCCACTTATGCCCATAGAGCATAAATACCTACCTACACTTTTAGTAAAGTAGTTAGAAGTCTAAAATCGTAGTTATTTTCAATGTTTGCGACTTTCAGACATCGATCGAAACGAAATGCAAATTGTTAATTTCTTCGAGGTAAATTTTTTTTTTATTCCGTTGGTTAAATGTAAATTTTTGTTATTTTTTTACTTGTGCTTCCATTTCGTATTAAAGTTCTCCCGACGGAGAAGAAACGCCGCAGGTAACCCCTTTTTTTATACTTTTTCAATTATTGTAATGCATACACACACTGTCATAATTCCTATAAAAAAATAAAATAAAATAAAAGGTATGGTCCTATAGGTAACTGAAAGAATGCTACAAGACGCAGTGATCTATCAAATGAAAGCGCAAGTGCGCTGCATCCTCGTGCGGACCACTCTCCACAAGTTGTTCACGAGTATGACGCATATATCCTGTCGTCTCCTCGTCCATATGAAAGGAAGGTGCGCAGGACCTGCTTTTTTTGACATATGACATTAAGATCGTTGATAGGCAGCAGTGCCGAGTTAAAAAATTAGTAAGGTACAGAGACAAAGCTCAAGTATGTGAAAACTCTACTTACTAATCTTAGTAATAACCGGAGTACTGTGGGGGGATGGTTTGTCTATGCGCACTGTTTTCCTCGACTCCGCCAACGTTTCCCTTTCGGCTTCCGACGTTACAGAGGGCTCACTGTTATTTGAAACACAATTAATTGGGAACATGATTATTTAAATTACAGCATTCGATGCTTGTTTGCTTTTAAGCCCTGGGTAAGGAAGAATATACCAACTGGATAACCTTTAACCCTGTTGCTTAAAGAATAGCACTTCACGTGTCATAACTTACAAATAATTTAAATTATATTTTATGATTCTTAAGCATAGAATATCATCGGGACTTATGACAGTGGGAAGAAACTTATCCGTGCTTTTTGAAGTACCACTTACTGAAGTGAAGCACAAAATATAATTTCATAGTCAAAACTCTTTTCAAATATAAAAGCTCTTATGATCACACAAATCTTTGAAGAGTTTTCTGTTCGAACAATAATATGTATTCCTTTAGAGAAGAACCACTCTTTGGTGTCGTACGATGATATATACGTAAATAGTTGAATGTATATATGAAATCTCGGGTATAAATAATCGCAATAGGAAATACGGCATTAGAATTATACAAGTAGAACTATAGTCGGAAATCATCTCTACTTGTTAGGTAGTTCTAATCGACGAGGCCTTAGTAACTAACTGATGAAGGGAAACCCATCCGACGCAGGCGAAAACACAGACTAGTTTTTGTCGGTGATGATGATGATGTCCTCCTGGTCAGTTTTGGCCACGGCGACAACTTCCTAATACAATCGACAGTTGTTAACTACGCAGAAGATGTCACAGTGCCGAAAGTGAACAACGCGAACACAGAAGCACTCGTTCGCCATTAACTTCCTATATTCGATATAACGCTTACGCGATAGAATGAGAGGAAGGTTCAGATGCAATGTCAGAGGCACGGGACGCACACAACACAACCGGACCCAGTGATTTTTGTTTCGCACAAACATTCGTTTGGGCTGGGATTTGAACTAAAGACCAATGCTTCAGGAGTCAGCTACACTAACGTTGCAGCGCTCACCAACCCGCCTGTCCAGCGAGGTGAGTAAGGGTACAACTTCCTGGACATCCTAGATTCTGTTGGTGCGATCTCGGAAGTGTAATAAACTAAAATACGTTGATGAAGTAGAAATAACTCACATTTTACTTTTTGAATGAACTGTGATCCGTTTGTCGCTTACTGAAAGATAAATATTTAACAAAATTTACCTTACATTTAACTAATGAACTGCGACGGCATCGCACAGACAGATATGTAATAAACTAAATGTGAATTTGTATATATGATGTAAACCATCCCCATCAAATGTTGTTATGCAGATTTCACCATCCTTTAGATGGGTATTTGCTTGTAGCATTTAGCATCAACAACCTAGTACTTGCTTACTCAATGTATATCGTGCTGGCGGGACAATCTTTGCTCATTTATGTGGGAGATCAATGGATGCACGTGACTCAGGATTGGACTGGCTGTAGACTGAAACGTGGCTGGCGATTGTAATTTGAATCAGCTATTTTTTATTACCAAAGGCTTATGCTTATTTATGTCAGTGAGGGTAACTAAATAAACATCTAGAACTATCATACTTAAATTTCTACGTAAAATTTTTCAAAAAGATTAAACCTAGAAAATAATGTAAGCAAGTAAAATAGCATACTGTAAATGTCCCGCTACCGGGGAAAAGCCTCCCATTAATACTTCAGTGCGGGTTGACAGAAACATTATAGAAAAAAACTCAGGATGTAAAAGGCATGCATTTTTTTTAAATATTTTCAATTCATTTCTTCTCTTGCTTCAACCCGCGACTTCCCCCCTGGTGGTCAAAAATAATTCAGACAAAAAGTATTTCTGCCTAATTTCATTCATATACGTTCCGTTCTTGAAACGGTATCGAATGACAAACATACAAACTTTCACTTCCAGTGGGATAATAATAGCCTATAGCATTTCTGGAACCATAAGAAACTTTATTAAAAAGTTCCATTGAAATCCGTGAAATTGCTTTCAAGTAAAATCTATTCAAATATACACATATACAAAGAATTTCGACTCACGCCGTGGTAGTTTTTCAGGTACGGCTTGAGTGGTATCAATACTTTGCGTTGGAAAGCATCTATCGGTTTCAGAGTCTTCTGTTATCGTTGAATAAGGGCAGCCTCTCTGCAGCGTCTCCGGCATAGGTTTGTAAAAGTTTTCGCGTTGTACACTGGTAGTAAAATATAATTTTTAATTTTTTTGTATGCGTAAATCTTCCATGTAGGACATGCGGGATTTTGTTTACGCTTTCATGGAAATTCTTATCGTCCAATTAGGTTAGACTTCCAAGTTTCTGAAACGTTAATGTTCTCGAGCGACACGAAAAGGGTATTTAATATTGTAAAACACGATATGGACAAGCTTGATAAATACAGCGTACTGGATATTGTAAATCAGTGGATTAATATTAGAAGAAAAAACACTTCGCAGTATGGATTGAATATATGCGGAATTCTACGAGGCAGTATATTGAAACCTCTTTTAATTTTATGCTATATTAACGATTTACTAAGTGCAACTAATCATCCCTGCATGATTGATTGTTGACTGATCCCTACAAAGTAAAATTTCTAGCTTTGGATATATTGCATCGATATGTGACTACCAAAGAATGACAGATTTTTTCTCTTTTGTCAAGCAATGTAAGAGATATATTTTTGATATTTGAGAAAAATATTTTTCAATTAAACAAAGGTTTAAAATATAAATTGGTACGAGATCCTGATAAAATATGTGTACCTATATGTAATTTAAATGTATTTAAAGAGAACGCCGACTTCCTGGCAATCATTTTATATAATAGATTACCGAATGAAACTCTAAACATCTAAATGTAACCATATTCCAGAATATAGAATTTTTTGGATGTTTTCAGTACGTACTGGTATCTATGTATCACATGTAATTTGAAAAAGAAAGAATTTAACTTTTATTTTTCGAGTTTCATCTGTTTTGATCTGGTAATTTTCGAGATGGTTATCCCGCCATCTGACGGCGATTCTCGAGGCTTTTCCCTTAGTCCTGTCCTTAGTCCAGACACCCACGGATTCCACAGATTCTTACGACGATACCAAACGGCCTAATAAACTAAAAATATCATTAATGTTACTTAATGGAACCAAATAGATTCCAAGCCTAAATATTTCTAAAGAAATTGATAAATTCTTAAAAATTTTAGTTATTAAGTTTTGTGGGTAAACTGTGTTTTTTACTTATTTATATATTTGTTTAATTAATTATATTTTAATTATATGGGAAGGCCTATATTGAACAGGTAGACTTGTGATGGGCTGTAATGAACTAACATCTGTATATAATATTAGTAACAATACGTACGCATTGCTGGACTGCGAAACAGATCCCGTATCACATTTCTCGACTCCTGAAAGTTATATTTTTATTAATAAATTGGATTAGACTAACATACTTATATTACATAGTCCCAAAGTGGAGATACCTATCTCTTGATAATTGAAAATAATATGATGCTAATTTAACTATATTAAATAAAATAAAATCTCTTCAACTTTACTCGGAATTGTTGTAAAATATTTTTAATGCTGGTGACTTTTACGGATATCAATGACGATTGTTAAACGGGAAAGTTCCATCGTTCAGAATCAGATCAAGTTCAGTCTGCCAATGGTTTTATTTAGATTGAACAAGATACAATCAACTACTGTTTTATCAACCTAGGTATGTTCTAGTCACATCAAAAAGATCCTAAATTCGTAATGTCTACTAGTAGCAACAGCAGTTCCAGTCTCCAACTCCGGGATCTGATGAGAACAGCTCGATAGTGCCATGTTATCCTTTTAAATCATAATGCTTGCAAATATGTATAATGTTTCAAATTTATAGGAAAGTTATAAATGGGTGCTGATCTGTACCTATTGTGTAATAAAAAAAAGCGTACCACATGAAAGTTTTTCAGGAAAAATTTGCGAAACGTCCGATACGTTCTTGCTTCGCGGTCTCGAGTGACGGCTGTCGTCTGGCAATAAATCGCTTTTCATTTGAGACGGTCGAGTTTTACTTCTTCTTGACTCATCTCTGGAACAGCGCTCCTCGGACTCATGGGCTTGGATCGATTCACGCTGAGAGCTGCTGAGCCTGAAGTTTTTATAGTTGGTTTGAGCTGTGTATTATTGGCGAGCGTGTCTAGTAACTGCGATTTATTCAACCCACGAATTGTTGTTTCTGGTTTTTGTCTGATAATCCATAATGTATAGTGCTATAACTACCTTGGTATCCTGAGCTAATGTCTCGTATTAAGCTAAAGATATAATCGTTAGTTGAAGTCAAGTAATCCTCTAATATTGGGAGAGGTCCGAGGCGTACAGTGGATTATTGGGGCTTCTTTCCTACTGTTAAAATTGTAACTAAATTCATATCAATCTTACCTGCATTTTCTTCTTGAACTTGTTGAGACGCGTTTGTTGCTAGCTGTAAATTAAATATATTTTCAATTAAAATTTTTCAAGGTCGAGAACTACAAATTGCGATTAGAAACTATTAGTCATGAGATTATGTTTGAAAACGGTTTTTTTTATTTCTTTAAATATTTCCAAATAATTGTGATCTCTAGTACTTATACATTTTTCACTAAATAATAAAAAAAATTTTTGCATCCACTCTGTATACAAAGATTTCAACAAGATAGCAGCAACAATCAAGTGGACAGAGAACCAGTTTATCACCTTTATTAATGTAAAAAAACGATTAAAGTTGATGTTTAATACATTACATTTAAATCGGGATTTTTTTATTATAATAATAACTTAGTCGTATGGCAGCGGTGTAAGAAACTGCCATTCCTTTTTCTCCCCGCGGTTGGCGTCAGAGATGCGTTTAAGGAAAAGACTGGAAATCTCAATCTCCGAAAGCAAACCAGGCGTCGAGGCTCTCTACCCATCACGTTCTATCTCCCGGAGAGCTAAAGCGTGGGTTGCGGAGGACCGTTTGGCTTTGTTGAGTCGTGCTAAATGGAAATCCACAATCTCTGCCTTACTCCCGAATACCCGGTAAGTATAGGTATATGTATATCTTACTACGTGGTGTTTTTCCGGGAATTGATTGGGAGAAGTTTCTAGTATCCTTTTCTTTTTGCGTTTCCTTTTCAATTCTAATTGGCGGAGTTTGAAACATCGGCGGCGTATCAGGGGCGATGTCCTTGCTATAATGACATAATTGATTATTTTTCCACTATTCTTAACTTCACAACTAAACTAAACTAATCTTTTAGACTGTCAATCTCACCAACCTATTCAGATAAAAACTTGGCATTTGCTGTGTATATTTCTTAACCTATTTCAGTTGATACGCATACAAAAATCCTCTAGTTTGATATTTGAGTAGGAAGCAATACTACGATCTATATACCCTACGGGTACAGGAGACAGCCTTTAGTTATATATATATAATATATATGCTTAGTTCGCGCTAGATATCTCAAAATAAATTTTCAACGTTCAAACTGAATTTAAGTATTAATGGATGAAGTCGTCGTATTTAATAGGCAGTGTATACTTTAGTTTCAGGTAATTTCACGGTTTATTTATAGTTGTTACTGCTATGCTATGTGCTATCAGGTCTCTATATCACCTCTACCATAGTCTCTTCTATTAATCATTTAACCTGTATGTATGTCAGAATCGAGTTGTAATCACAAGCATTTGTTGGTCACAGTTGCCAAATATCGGAGAAGGTGATTGCTATTTCTTATACAAAGTTCCTACACCATACGCAATTAACTATTTCTTTTTTTAAATATTTTACACGTAGCTTTTGAAAATGAACTTACTTATCCGCTTCGGAACATCGCTTATCCCTATCTGAAAAAAAAATATTTTAAGTAATTAAAACTTTTAATATTTAGCTATATCTTCTTCTATCAGTCTATGTAAGTGCACTGCTGTGTGTAAGATATTATAAGATGAATCGTTATTAGCTTAAAAAATTAGGATAATAATCTTTTATCCCGTTACTTTCTTTTGACTCTTTCTTTTGAGTGCTCGTGCGTCTGTGTTTATGTATTGTATAATGTACAGTTGAGTATGAAAGATTCCCTAGTGACAAGGTTATGAATGTATGTGTATAGTATATAGTATGTATTCGATGAAGTTATTGCTGTTAGCCGTTTTGGCTTTTATAGGATAGCACCTGCGTCCTAGACGCCGTAGGCGTTATGTTTGAAGTAGGTGTACAAGTGTACATCTCCTGCAAACCTCTTTACGGTAGGCTGTTTATGGACCGTCCAAGGGATCTCGTCAAGGACGGTCGAGATGTTTCGATAGATCTGGGCGGTTCTTACTGCCCTGAAATAGTATATAGTATGCCGTGATTTCTGGTTATATTTAGAAAAAGTCTATGCTCAACCGAGGACTAGTCATAGGCTGCTATGATGATGTATAGCTTGAATAATACGGGTATTTGGACAATTGAGGTAAAATGAAATATGAATACTTACGACTTAGAGGATTCTGATACGGTGCTGACTTGGTTACGGCAGATTTTTCAATCTCATCAAGACTGTGGGACACAGCACAAATTATATGAAACTTTGAGTAATACAGTTAAATGATAATGTTTAAGTTACTATTAGTATGTAAGCATGCATATTAGCCTTGTGGTGATTGAGTTTATCGCCTTATTTCTTTACTATTTATCCGACATATCCGACAAATTTACCCTACGTTTTACAACTACTAAATGCAAACGAAGACTTAAGATACTCATAAACAAAACCAGCACCTTCCCGGATAGTATATTCTAATAACTGTAGTTTGTATTTCAGTTACCGACGACCAAAAACAACCAGAGAACATCAAGGTGTACATGTGGTGGTTGAAATGTAAATATCTGGTTTAAGGGCTTAGACAAAAGAGCTAACAGATCATCTGATGGTAGGTAGACACCGAAGCCCATGGATACTACTCAAATCGAAAATGGTTACTGGATGCGTTTTCTGTCACCCCTGTGGATTAAGATGAAAAATCTCACAGCCTGTAATTGTTCTAGTTCTCTATGCACCAAAAGTTATTGCACCGCTTATTAGCAACAGAAAAAGGGAAGAGGGTGGGGTTCATCTTACCCAGACACTTAGTTCTTCCGCCAAACTGTCCGGATGATGAGCTACGTCGCCAGGTTTATTATTCGAGATTACAATCAGATTGTCTGTTTACTTATTTACATATATGGCTTTACCATAGTCGCCACGCACGATAAAGACGAGATGAAAGTGGACGGCAGACTCTTATGCCGCTACCACTTGACAAAAATGGAGATAAGGCTTGTACTTACACAGTCGATGCATCCGGGCTGGTTTTATTTTTATCTGTAAAAAGAGATAGCATTTTTTGATATACAAAGTGGGCGTGAAAATCTTATATTCCAAATCGTACACACAGTGCGTTCGCGTCTATCAATCCATCTGAATTTACTTTGTTTGTAGTTTTATAGAAAACTATAAGGATGAAGACGATTGTTTTAAAAGATCGTTCGTGCACAGGGTTTAGTAAATGTGTTGCACTAATGATGGTCCTGTAAAACCTAAGAATCCATTTTCGTAATAAAAATTAACCACTTGGTCTGTTAATTGGTTTAATCACAATTCGATTGTGTGCAATTTTAGTTGTAAAATAATAGATTTGAATGTTGTAATGACATTAGTGTACGTATGTAATGTATAAAGGTTAAAAGAACATATCTTACAGCAATCAGGGTTCACACACATATCTTCGGATGGAGGTTTCGGTGCAGAACGATTGTTTCTGATGAATAAATAAAAAATGTTTTCTGTGAAACTACTATATTTCAGGAAGCTACTGCTGTCACTTAATGTCTACTGGAGTTATATGGCGAACTCTTTTCTGGTCTGTATTAACTTCAACAAGTTGTAGAGTGGGAAGTTAATAGGTTATTAATAATACTCATTTTATGAGAAGTTTAAAAGAACTATACTATTTTGAAGAGTTAAATTTGTACGTATACTACAGTATAACTAACTTGTTAAGATTCGAGCTTAGGTCCTCCGTGGACAGCTGCACTGACCGCAGTCTGTAAGTGCAGACTGTTATTAGTTTACACAATTACAGGCCTCCTCCATGGATTTAGGCACCAAAATGGCACAGTTTAGCATAGCACTCTGAGTAAGCGGACAGATAATCGCACTATGAGTATAATTTTTTTTCTTTTTTTATGCGAAAGGCGGCAAACGAGCAAGCGGTTCACCTGATGGTAAGTGATTAACGTCGCCCACGTACATCTCCAATACCATAGATGCTGCAGGTGCGTTGCCGTCCTTAAAGGTATTTCGGAGATATGGGAGAGATGAGGAGGAGAGGAATGGGGGAGTGGGCCTCCGGTTACCTCACTCACCGAACAAAACGCCGAAGCACAAGGTGCCTCTACTTCACGCCGGTATTCTGCGAGGCCGTGGTACCAATCCGGTCGAGCCGGCGCATTCGAGCAGCAGCTAAAGCCGCCGCGTGGCTCTACCACGCTTAAAATTATATTCCACGAAGGGTAGCTGCCAGCCAATGATCCTCAAGACTGCTAGCTGGTAGTCTTTTGGTTCATCTGTTCTCTTGCTTCTCACGACACATGGCTCACTTTACTTAACTTTAACTTTGACTAAATTTATATAGTTCATATAGCATAATGCTAATGATTTCTTGTATTTACGTGAACAGCACCAATTTCAAAGGAAACTATTGAATATTTGTTCATGTGCTCCCGACGTTTCGAGTGCTTTACATATAATCGACGGGAACATAAAAACAAAAAACAATAAAATCCGACAATAATAGTTTCATTACAAATAGCATAATTATTTTAATAGTATGAAATTCATATACTATATTTGTAATTAAAACGGAAATAAGTCTTAGTTTTGTTCAAACAACAAACTTATTTGTAAAGAAGTTCACCCCGCTGGCAGTCAGACACAGGAGGTTAGCGCGATTCCGTATAGTTGCCGGAATTAAAGTAATCTCTATTTGTCTATGGTTGTCGTAAAAGGACCGATAGCTCTCGTCGTGTCGAATGATCCCCGTCTGTTGATAAATATCACTATTGTCACCTCTGACTACAACCTTAAGAGATATTAGGTTTCTTTACTCACAAATTCGACGTTACCAAACAGCACCTGTTGCCAGCTATACAAAAAGATAATTTGTTAATATATATAAATATGAAAAAAAATAGACATTTCTATTGTTAAAATAATAATCGTAAAATTTAAACATTGGCTAAATAAATATATCACATACAGAAATTTATAATCTACATACACTTACATTGTCAGTCTGTAAATATTTCATTGCAGGACATAGGCTTCACACATACACATGCGATCGCCGACAGTATCGTTTCGCATTTTAGAAACTGCTGACCGTCATTCATTTTGGTCTGATATTTTCGAGACGGCTATCCCGCCATCTATCGGTAACCATTGCAAATTTTGAAGCCTCTCCCCTATGCCGCCTCTTACGACACCCACGGGAAGAAAGAGGGTCTCTTCCGCCGATACCACACTCCCAGGTACATTACTACAAGTTATTTAGACAGAAATCTTACCGCAATCTCGATTCTGACAAATGTCAGATAAGTTTAGAAGCTGGTCCCGATCTTGTTGATTCAACAGTGAATCAGGTTTCAAGCTGGTTAAAAGTAAATGACAAATTTTGCTTTTATTTCTAAACAGAAAATATTAATGTTCTAGTTTATACTTAAGAGTATGCTTTGAGATAAATTGAAGAATCATGTAATCAATTACATTTATTCAATTAGTCAGAAGCGAATAGTCTTTAATGTATAATATGTATTGAAGACGGGTTCGATAGAGCCCCATAAGATGTGCAGTAATTAAATTACAAGGATATCCTTAGTTGCACTAAAGACATACCTCATACATAGCAGCCCTACGTATGAGGTATGTCTTTAGTTGAATATAGGCATACCCAGGTAAAATATAGATCAACACCAAGTAATGTCTTATGATCAAAAAGAAAGAAGACCCTTGGTTAACCCATGAGCCATGCAACCATTTTGTTTATAAATAAAATTGCATATAACAAACTCCAAAGAATAGGAAATGCAGGAATGACATCGAAAAACATACTTACGTGGGATTGCTTTCCAGAAAGAGTTTTCTTTTAACTGAAAATAAAACGTTCATTTAATATAGAGTTGCGATAAGTTTGCGAGAAAGTCACAAAAACACATTAGGTTCCCTATAACCTAAACTAGCAATAAATATTTACTCAAGTGGTATATAGTAATTCTTTATGCGTTACGTGACGCAACGTAACGTAACTCCTCCCTCATTATCACAAGAGTAAGGGAAGAAGCAGCCGGTCGCGTAGTGTGAGAACCGCTATCTTAATATTATTTCTTCAATACGTCTTTAGTTTTACTTTAAACACATTTTGTTACTACGCCGTAACTCCTTTTCTTGCACAAGTGCCTTCTGCGTTGGCACCACGCTCTTGCCTATTTTCACAGACATTCGTCAACAGTACTGTCATGTTCCGGTTTGATAGGTATGAAGAGTCAGTATAATCTAGAGATTGTGAAGCATGTGTTATTTGCTTTAAGTTCGATCCTAAGTAGTCTAAAGGCCAAGTGAGACAGAGAAAAATGTAGAACCCAAAATAACCCTCATCTCCTGTCTGGGCCAATTTCGATAACCACTGGATTTGTTTACTAAAGCTGCATGGAGCTATTGGACTAGAAAGTCCGTACGTAACTTGTATGATATCCATCTTCAGTAAACGCACGTCCGCGAGCTTCGTGGATAGAGATGTGCATCTCTTGGTGGCTCGTTGACGGAAGCGAGACGGTTTCCAAACGTAACGGTTGCACTTACTACATTGGCAGTTCTTACACATCGACAGCACGCTGGCTTCCGTGTCCATAGCTCCGACATGTGTCGGCTTGTTCTTCGTCACCTGCGACTGGTTAGGTTCACTAGTGCTGCTAAAAGTGAATTTACGATTAATACAAAACGGATATTTATCAATCGTGACCGTATGGTGGTGGTCGTGGTGGTGGTGTAAAAGCGACGAGAGCGCGTCACACGAAGTGGTGACGGAGGGCGACAATCAAAAGATGAAAAATAATGAACGTCCTATTGAAATTAAAACTGCAGTAAGTGATGAAAGTATTAGCCGCAAACATACAGAACAATGATCTGTAGCGAGCGGCTCCCCTGATGGCAAGTGATTATCGACGCTCACGTACTGCAATCTGTAATCTGCAACACCAGAGGAGCCGCAGGTGCGGCGACGCCTTAAGGGATGGGGAAGAGGAATTGGACAAGGGAGTGCAGGGGAAATGGGCCCCAGTTACCTCCACCGAACTTTATTTTGGTTATTTGATATCTAAGTTTCTACATGATATATTTTTATTTATAAATAGACTCTCACCTTATATTAACCGTTTGTTCATGAGGTCTACCTTTGGCTGAAAATTATTAAACAGTTTTTATTTTCGTAACGTTGGGTAAGGAATTTCAATATTTAAGTAACGTATAATATTGCGCCCTCCTGTTGATGATATATACATACCAGCACTCACCCATAGAGGTAGGCAGAGGTAACAGATTACTATCTGGCATATTCGAGACCTCTTCTCTCCCCTAGTCATCTCATATGACTCTTACAAGTAGATAGAGGTTGGTAGATCATTACGCCGCTACCAGACGTCACAACTGACTTTGGTCATTATCGCGTTTATCTGCTACTGAACGTCTTTCAAAGAAAGCTGCAGCAAAATGATAAATCTTGTAAGGTTTGCCCATACTCACCACGCTGGGGCAGTGAGACGGTGAGCGCAGTGCCGGTAACCACGCATTGGTTAAACTGCCCCCCAGAGTTTATAGCGGGTAAATAAAATACCTAGGACGTCGGTCAGAAAATAGCCCCCTTTTATTCGGTTAAGTAGAAGTCGACTTAGATGAACAACAGTAGAATCTTTTGACTTCCATGGACTGAACCATCGGAGATATGCCAGTAACCAAGAGTCTGGTATTGCAAACCGATGTGATGAAATATTCTTTGAGATTTAATTCGTAGGTAACTTCGAAGGAGCAGAGGTTAACTCACCGCACTGACAGTTCCGCCATGTTGATTGTAAATAGCCTCTTAATTCACTGGAGTCATTTTGCGCTGACCACATTTTCACAGACTGCGCCTGTGACGTTCTGTTGTCGAAATACAAATCTCTTATAATTAACTACCCAATTCTACAGAATCCTATTAAATCAATAAAGGTATTAGTTTGTACTGCCAGCGCGCTGGGCAAGCGGGGTGTTGAGCGCACTGCCGGCACTGGAGCACTGGCTACAGATGCTGTTCCCTGTCACCGATCAGTGGGATTTTGGTTCGGCGAATTGGGATGGATATTCCACTAACAGAGTGGAGAAGAAGTCGCCAGAGTATCTCAAACAAATAAATAAAAGATATTTTAAATCAAAATAATCTAAATAACATAGGTTTTTTTTAGCCTAGCCTAATAGATGCATAGAGAAAGAATGAGTATATGCCAATCGAACTACAGATTTCCATTATTCGATACCCATGACACACTATGCTATTCCTATGCTATGCTTATTTTAAAGTAAAATAATAATTATTAAATTAGCTACTTACACACATGACGGTTGCATAAAAAGGCTTTTACCTTAAAAAAACAAAACACCCATCAGTTATACCATTTTCCATTACTTATACTACTATATAATATAAATTTAGTTTGGTTAATTGATTTACATGTAAAATGCGTTACATTTTTTTATGGGAAATGGGACAAACGAGCAAGCTGCACTCCTGATGGTAAGTAATTACAGTCCCCACGCATCACCAGACCAACACCAGAGTCACTGCAGGAGCGTTGCCGGCCTTTAAGGTCATTTAGGAGATGGGAGATAGGATGAGGTTCACTCACCGAACGAAACGCAGAAGCTCAGGATGCTTTCGCCAAAAAGCCGCTGCTCGGCTCTACCATATATTTACAATAACTTACCGCATTGACAGTTCCGGCATAAAGATCTCAGGTAACCTTTGATTTCATCGGTTTCTATCTGTGAGGACCAATGCTCGAGCGGGCGCATCTGATCTTGACTAGCAGTGGAAAAGAAAAAAGAGAGTATTTCGTTAAATACAACGTTAAAAAGAAACCTTTTTGATTTGCTTCTTATTTAGAAGATTATTTTATGTACTCAAATTGATACATTTCTATACAAAAAAAAAATACAAGGTCATAAAACATACTTAAACTTTTCACACTAATTCTATGGCGGCCTATGTTCAGAAGTCATGTGGTGGATATGAGCAAACTTTCTACCGAATATGATGGTGAAAATTTACAACGCGATAAACCTTCATCGGTATGACATTAGCTTTTAAATTTTAAGACGTTTTCGTTTGAAACACTTACACAATTGAAGGTTCTAGAGAAGGTCTTCTTTTATCTGAAAAATTATAATAAATTTTATATTTTTTTAAAATAAAATCCTAGATAAACCTAGACAGCATTGTTGTCCGTGTCAAATTTATAACAAAAAATACCTTTTTTAATTCAGGGAAACAATACTTTCGATATACAAATTTCCTAAATAAGTTACATCAATATTACATGATTCTAGTATGTAATTTATTAAAGTTTCGATTCTTCGTTTTATGAGCTTACTTAGCAACAACCAATTATAGATTGTTAAACATTGGCCTCTCCGGTTAAAGAAGGATACTCAATATGCTTGGTAGGCTGTTAGCAACGCAGTACCAGGATCGTATCGTATCGGACTTTACATACAGATACCGACGACCTTCTCCAGTGTGTGTATTTTAAGTGTCTTAATACAGAGTGACCTTCAGAGTGTTCTCCCTTAGAAGATAAAATAAAAGAAGAAAGATAGATAAGATAACTTATCTTGATATCTTGTTACTTTCCTGTTATAATTATTTATTTAAAACTTCATTGCTTCTCTAAAAATGATTACAAAGCTAACTTAATGTCAGTCAACCCACCCCGGGTTGAGAAATAATGTAATAGATGCATTTAAATGTTATTCATGTAGTAAGTACATAATAGTTTTCGTGTAATAGGTGCGTTCAAAAATTGCATGTAATAGGTGCATTTAAATGTTATTCATGTAATATAGAATAGTGATTCGTGTAATAGCTGTATTTAAAAGTTATACTAGTAAAACCTCAATAGTGACAAAACGACCTAATAGTTCACCTGATTGTTACACCTGCAAACCAAGAATATTATACGAGTATAATGCCTTACAGCCTGTAATTGTACTGGCTCCCTATACCCTTCAATCAGAATACACCAGTGATTGCGTTCCTATTTGGCAGCAGAACAAGATTAGGCGGAAAAGAAGTCATGTTACGAACTTAAAGATATATTTGTTATCTAACATCAATAACTTAGAGGAAAAAGTAGAAACTGAAGATAGATCAGAATTTCCACTCACGGCACTGGCAGTTCTTGCAGCCTGTTTTATTTATAGTGGCTGCGTAGACGTTATCCTCCTGATTGTCAACGTCTCGTATCGTGACCGTGAGCCCAGAGACCTTCTCGGATGACCCCTTTGGGGGACACATGCGCATGTTGTCGTTCGAAGAGCTTTCATTTTCTTCGAGCACCGGCGGCTCTAATTGTGCGGGACGCTGACTCTGTCGGGATTGGGGTCGTTGGCTGAAAAGAGAGGACGTGTCGATTTTTACTTCAAGGACCCTAGACTCTCTAACATCTATCCAACCCTAGGCGATGGAATAATAGAACTACTATGGTTACGTCACGATATGTAAACTGAATGAAATAACCGATGCTATACGTCACACTTGTGAGCAAGGTGCTGCCTTGTGTAGTCTTGTTTTTGCACGAATTTGCAGTGTACTTGTTCTATAATTTTGTGGATCTCTATATTCTTGTAGCATGCTTTCAGTAGCCTGTGGATCTATTTGTTTTCCGTCAGAGGAACCTCAATACAAAACGGTGCTACATTGTAAAGAAATTTGACAAACGAAACTGTTTTTCTTAGGTCGTAGAAAAATAATGCTACGTTGTTTTATTCTTCATTTAATTTCATTTCACTTTCTTTTCCAATAATAATCCTGTGATCGCTGAGGTGTTCTCCTAATTTTGTATTTTCTGACGTACCAACTAGTGTAAAGCAAATCTAATAAAGAATTCCCAACTGCCTCAAACACCTTGTGTATTACAATAAAATATAATTTATATTCTTATAAGCTTCTGCATTTTATGTTTTTAAAATTTATTTACTCACTTCTCATTTAAAGCCCCACGATCCTTTGATACAGTGACATATCCTCGAGTTTGTTTATACGGCCGCTGATTTGCTCTAAATAAAAATACAAACTGTTTTTATATATTCCAATTACAACAATGAAATTGATGAAAAGATAGATTCTTAAACAATACAAGATATTGGATACTTACGTATTAGCATCACCGGCCGAAGGACGACGGTCAACCGCAGCGCGAACAGACTTTCGTGTCTGTCTGGATCCGCGCAGACTAGGTCGCCTGATTGTAAACGCAAAAAAACAAATCTGATCACCGAAAGGGTGAAAAGGAAGTGCCATGTTTCCGTGATCGGTAATTGGAAAATGTCACCACAGTTAAAATGGGCCATGAAGACTTATCATCGTATTCTCTACCGCAGTCTCTTAATACAGAGATCTATCAGGTAGCGTCAAGCAAGCAGCTATTAAATTACACTACATACGATATTCATTAATTTTTAATCCTTTGATTTCGTGAGTAAGTCTTGAGTTCCCTATTTAAGATAGCGACTGCAGTTTGAAGAAAAAAGTTTCATCTCAAGGGACTATATGCTGAAAATATTATTAGCGAGAAGTGTATCTCTTTGTGTATGTCTCAGACTAAAATCTTATAATTTACCTAACACTGATACTTACAACTTGGAATCTTCAGCAGGAGGTCCATATTGAGAGGGACGTAATCCCGACTGCCGCGGCTGGGCGGGCTCACGAGGTCTAGAGTAAGGGAAATATGTGTAAATATATGAATGTATATTTGTATATAGATGCCATTGGAAATATATGGAGACCAGTTTACCTACGAAAATGATGAAATTGACGAATTTCTTTCATTAGTCGAAGTCGTATGGTAACGCTGGAGTATACGTCGTTCCAACGTATCCAGTGGGTGTTATAAAAATCGATTCAGGCCAAAAAAATGTGATGGCCTCCGTTAGATAGCGGAATAACAATCTTAAAAGTAACAATAAGTGGAACAAACAAACCTAAACATAGTCCTAAGTCCCCGGTCGACACCACACAAAGACTTAAATTCAGCTACGTAACCTACAATATTTGTAGGTACCTTAAACTAAATTTCACTTTTTGTACATTATATCGTATTTAAACTGTCTCCATGTCCAAACGCCCGCACGTGGTGTTAGTTCACAAACAAGGCTCAGGCAACCGAATGATAACGAAAAAACAATGGCAATTACCCTCTACACAGTAGAGGGTTCTTAGCCAAGACATTACATCATACAGCCTATAGGATTAATTTACACAAACACCATTTCGATAATAGGCCATCCCGATCAAGTTACAAGACGAATCCCTGGCGTTCGATCAGGTCGTCGATCCATCTAGTGGGTTGTGTAAATGAAAATAATCCATACTTACTCAAGCGGCACATTCTGTGGGGGTCTGTAGTCACACCGTTTCGACGAGGCTAAAGCCCGTTGGCTGAAATTTTCGACGTTAAAAAAATTACCGGTTACAAGAAAATCGAAGTTTTGTTGAGTTGGTTACAAAGTTAACTTAATTTTCGCAATAGATATTTCTTTTTTATTGGTATGGAACCTGCAAACAACTCGATGATGCAAAGATGGAATGCCACACAGCCTGTAATTATACTGGCTCTTTATAGCTTTTAAACCGGAATCCAACAATGGAATGCACTGCTAATGGTCAATGAAAATGGGGAAGGAGGCAGCTACCACACCCACACACTACCCAGACAACTTCTAGGCAGAGAAGCGAGTCTAACACCTACCGTAACATACAGCCCAAATTTTACTTTTTCACGTGGTAGAGCCAAGCGACGGCTTTTGCTGCTGCTCGAATGGGCCAGCTCGACCGGGCTCGGACAACAGCCTCACAGAATACCGGCATGAAGAGAAGGCATTTTGTGCTTCTGCGTTTCGTTCGGCGAGTGGGGTAACGGGAGGCCTACTCCCCCTCCTCATTCCTTCCTTCCCCCAAATATCCTTAAAGACCTACATTATACGTGGGCGACGGTAATCACTTACCATCAGGCGAGCCGCTGGCGCGTTTGCCGACTTTCCTAAAAAAAAAATTAAAAAAACACTAACTCTTTCACCTTGTTCTCATGGGCTATGCAATATGTGAAGGGGATATGCAACCCTTTTCTTCCAATGCGCGTAATGAACCTTGTGGGGGGTCCCTTGAAACATTTCTTTTATAATCGCAGTTGAAGCGCATTAGAAAAAAAAGATCGCTCGTATAAAACTATACAAGTATATACTTACGGGGAAGGCATGGGTGCGTCTTGCGAATTTCGATATTCACTTTTGCGCGACTTGCTTGGCAGACGTTGAGCTCTAGTGAAATTATATTAGTTATACATTAAGAATATTGTTCGGACCACGATAGCCGAATAGTTAGCCGGATCTATCTCCGAATCGGAAGACTTATTCATCATGATTTCAATCATTCGCCTGGACACTAAGACGGCGATAAACTCATAACCAATCTTAAGTTTTTCGTGTAGAGATTGCTATAATATTTTTTTTTTATTTTATTTTCTATATTTATTATATTTTCTTTAGCTAGGTAGTTTTCAAGATTCCCAACCTCTTATAAGTAAACAAACCAGTGATTTTGTTTTAAGACCTAATATATTAATTAAATCATTATAATAATTGACTGAAAAAACCCATGTTAAAAGTAGAAAAACTACAGGCTTTGTAGATATTTTAACCGATAATTAACTTACGGAAGAGGTTCGTCTTGTGAATTTCGATATTGGCTCTTACGAAAAACGGTCGGCGGACTTCCAACTCCGCTACAAAAGAATTTTTCACAGATATATTTTTAAAAAGAAACATTTCATTCATCATTTCAGCCTGTCACAAATCTACGGATAAACATAGGCCTCGCTAAAGATTGTCATAAAGCACGGTCCTGAGTAGATTTAAAAATTATATATTTTTTTTAAAGTATTGTCAACTTTCTCGTTTGGCAACCTCGTACAAGCGTAGCACGAGTACGGCCCCCCACGAGATGGAGCGACGACCTGCACGGTGTCGCGGGAAGTGGATGAACGCACGTGGCTCAGGACTATACTCGCACCTTGCGGCAATCTTTGGTGTAGGCCTCGTGTCCGGCAGTGGACTCGTGATGGGCTGCCAATGATGCCGATGCTGATGTTAAACTACATAGAGTTAACTTACGGAGGCAGTTCCGAATCCATCATATCTTGTTGCGAGTCCTCATAGATAGATGCTTGTGATAAGTCAGATTCGCCCACGCTGGACCTAGAGTATAGTCAAAGTATTTGTTGTCATACTCAAGTACACAAAGGGTTTCTAGGAGTTTTCTTTTCGGGTTATGTTAATGCAAATGTTAACGGATGGAATGAAAAAAAAAACAAACTTCAGACAACTGTAAATATAGATGATGAAATGAAAATTTATAAAAAATTTATTGAACAATATTCATTAACGTAATCTAATTTCGTACATACTTGACTAGTTTATTCAAAATAAATTATTTTGTTATGACACGTGAACGGAGAGCTGCAAGGCTATATCGTTGGTAATTATTATAAACGCATATACTAGTCTCACAAGAAAATTTATTTCTCTATAAAAAGTACAGTCCGCTTTCGCTGTACGGCTTCTTATTGTGAAACTGGTTACAATAATTGCAATTATGAAAGAGTTTCAGCAAGTGACAACAATCGTAAGTTAAAGTTATAATATGCCGGTGGCTTCTTCAACTGTCAACTTAACTTGCACGCGGTACCTCGACCGAGCGGACTCCGAATATGCTGAACCCAAATCACCACAAGTGACTGAGAGCGACATCTCAGAGTGGTGGATAAGCATGGCACGCCGCCGGCCTTCGTAGGCACTTTCGGGGCCATGTCCAGCAGGACTTAGCAGTGGACTCAAATAGGCTGATGTATACAACATCATCACATTTTGGCACAGTTGGACATAGGCCTCTCCAAGAAAATCCCAACAAAGCCAGCAAGCGGGTTGGGGAGCGCAGTGCCGGCGCATGGATATTCCGTCATTATTCCCCCTTACACTCCTTCAGGTCTACGACGAACATCTACATAATTCAGCTATAAATTATATATAATCAGCGAGCACTCACGTTCCTTCTTCGATTACTTCTTCATAATACTCCTCGGGTACTTCTACATCTTCTCTTGGTACGGCATTTCGGCTGGGAATCAATCATTATAGATTTACAATGAAGAATTTGAAAAGCAATGTTTGTTGAGGCACGACAGCCAAGTGGTTACGGGATCTGCGTCTGAATGCGGCGACCCGAGTGCGATCCCCGATGTTGAGCGCTCTTAACATACGTAGCATAGTATGTGAGAGAGCTTATTTTTAACTTTTATCATTACAATGTTAACTTAAGTTCCAGCTCCGTCAGCAAACAACTCTGAACAGATCAAACTCTACCGTCAAACAGCAGTTGTAATAACTGTTGTGTTCCGGTTGGAAAGGAGTAGAGAGTCAGTTTAATTACGGGCTGTGAGACATTCCGTCTCCGTCCTCAGGGTGACAACGGTTCTGTAACCTCCTTCGATTGTTTGCAACCACCAGCTGGACCGGTTACCTCGTAAAGGGGTCAATAGTAAAATGGAGTTGTTGTGAACACGCGTTTGTTTTGTTTTATGTGAGCGTGATGTCCGAATGTGTGTGAACTATTATTAATGAATACTACTGAAGCTGAGCTGACTACTGTAAAAACTTGGAAACTGACCTACGTCGCGCTGAACTTCGGCGATTTGCTAAAAAACAAAAAGAAATTAAATTAAGTACTAATTTAATTAACATCTTTGGAGATTATTTGTTGGGTAATATCACAAATGAATGAATATATGACTTGGCTTGCTTATGATTGGGTATGAAATACACTTTATTGTACACCAATAGCAAAAATAGGATAAAAAATAAATAAAAAGAAACAAAATACACAATTGACGGCCTTATCGCTTAGAAGCGATCTCTACCAGGCAATCATTTTGGAGAGGAAATAATGACCAGTGAAGAAAGAAGTTACAAAGAAATGAAAATATAATAAAATAAATATGTATTGATATATACACAAACATATATATATATATATACTCTAACATATACATCCAAATAAATACACAATAATGTAATGACCTCTTATGGTCTGGTGGGCAGTAAAGGGCTTAGCGCAAACTCTGTTTAAGCACAATATCCTCTGTGTGTAATATATTGCACTGTAGTGGCGTTAGTATAACGCAATAAATATATATATATATTGCAATCACAAAGGTCTAGAACCAGTACATCCGAATACTCCATTGTATTCGGACTTACTGGTCGTACCTCATCGGAGAGAGGAAAGTGTCGGATACATGCTCGTACAAATTTTCATTCTAATTGCCCCGTCCCTTGAGCGAAAACCTATACACCTCACACCTGGGAGAATAGCGCTTGTATCCTCCGTTTGAATACGTAAACTAAGTAACATTAGTAACTCGAATAAAATTTCTCTCTTGATAAACCACGATCATAGATCGCGCTATGAAAGTTTTCGCTCAGGAGAGTGAATGAAATGAATGAATGAAAATTCTTTATTCTTCGTTGAAGACTTCGTTTAGAATTTCGTTAATGTCAAATTTGATAACTGTATTTTTTTTTTAAATCTACCACTGTTTCGTAATGAGGGTTCCCCTGACGAAGAAGAAACAGGCGAAAGAAACTCCGTAGGTATCCTGTTTTTTCCAATAACTATAGTGTAAATAATAAAAAAAATGGTGTGTCCAATGGACAACAACAACAGAAGGTATTCCGAGATCACGCGCGCTAGCTATTCCTTTCCACTTCTACTGGCCACTCCATCCGTCCAAATCGTCATTGTCCCTAGTCATCGGGCCACATAGCCGCGTACAAACGGCGGGTTATGTTTATGTTTATTTATTTTGTTCACAAACGAGAACATAATACTCACATCGACCGTACCTCGCACCGGCACGCGACTGTCTTTTTTCCGGTGGGCACGTGCAGCATCTGTAACATTCTTAAATTATAATAAATTCTCCCAAGACGCGACACGTGCTTACGATGGCGCAACGCCGAATCGTGCCAATTGGCTGCGTACCCTAATACCGTAGCCAAGGGTTCGGGGCGCTTGGATTAATTTCACAGGACCCGAGTGTCCTAGGTTCGATCCCCTGTGCTCTGTGGCACCACTAATATTGCTAATATCAATTTTAAGTGCTGAATTTACCACGACTTCGACGGTGAATGAATGAATGAATGAATGATAATTCTAAATTCTTCGAAGTTTCGTTCGTTCGTCTGCATAACCCATTTTTATTCTATTCCGAATTCCCTCTCATTTTCATTTCATTCCGAATGTACGAGTACAAATCCTTAAGGCATGGATCTAATATATCAATATGCTATAGTGCAACAAACACGAAATTGTGAAATAAGAAGTTTGTTAAAGAAACTTTATTGAAATGTCCTACTTTAAAATAGATTAATCAATCGGGGACAAAGACTACGGCTACGGATATATTGTTAAAATTAACATTAAAAAAAACTATAATTTTGACATTGTATTGATTTTATTATAATGATGATGATTTTAATTTATCCCTAATGGGAAAGGCAAAGGACTTTAGTCCATACAGCCAGGTCTGTTTTATTTCACTGTTTGTTATTGATTCCGCTTTTATTATCAATTATGAATGACGTTTTATACATGACGTGAAAGTCTTATCGGTTCTTCTCTCAGTAGTCCTGTTTTGACAACCGGTGTAGATTTGACGCTCATGCGAGCTCGTAAGAGCTTTAAACTATCTGTCTGAATTGAATACTTACGAGGATTTATTACAGGCGAGCTGGGAAGACTGCGGCGAGGTCATCGGTTTATCGTCTACAAATTAATTATTCTAAATAGGTAAAGTCGTAAACCATCCCTATTGTATAAAACGCAATTTACTTTTGAAATTCTTTCATCGGAATTAAACACCGTAAAATATCTTAAGAAGGCTTAAGAATCTGCCATCTCCTTTCTTCCCGTGGATGTCGTAAGAGTCGACTAAGGGAAAAGCCATAAAAACCGCAAAGGCTACCGAAAGATGGCGCGATAACCATCTCGAATTACCAGACCGATATTGAACACACCGATGACGAGCAGCAGCGTCTAAGGTGTGCCTGGTACTGCGATCTCCAATCGGTCGAGCGTAACGATTATAGCAAATACTCTTTATGAGAGACACCTATTTCCTGCAGTGGAGTATTTACTGATCGGTAAGGTAAGATAAACTTTCATCGGCATATTTCCACATCATAGCAATTATTAGTTATTGTGAAAAGAGGCGATGGTTTACAGGATACGGTAGCGGTAAAGACGTGCGAGTGCCTCGGCGGTTGCGCGTGCACTCGCGGACTATAATTGCATAGCAAGGCTATAACAGTGCAGTTGACAACTGCCGATGCCAAAGAGAAGATTATGAGAAAAGTTATATGTACTATCGTAAACAACGACAACACGGCCAACATGTTTCTTCATTCTTCAACATGTTCTATTTTAGTAGATTTTCTTCAATATTGTCACTATATATATTCAAGCGTGGTAGAGCCAAGCGGCGGCTTTAGCTGCTGCTCGAAAGGGCCGGCTCGACCGGATTGGTACGACGGCCTCGCAGAATACCGGCGCGAAGTAGATGCATCGTGTGCTTCTGCGTTTCGTTCGGTGAGTGAGGTAACCGGAGGCCCACACCCCCTCCCTATTCCCCTCCTCTTCCCTCCCATCTCCCAAATATCCTTAAAGACCAGCAACGCACCTGCAGCATCTATGGTGTTGCAGATGTATGTGGGTGACAGTAATCACTTACCATTAGGTGAACTGCTTGCTCGTTTGCCGTCTCTTCCATAAAAAAAAAAACTACGGTTTCTATACTTACGTGCTATTGTTCCTTTTTTGTTTTATATTGTTTTTATTTCTCGTATTTGCGAATTAATATTTATTTTCGAATAAAAAATTAGAACAAATATTATTATCAGTTAAAAAGGTCAATGTCTGTCAACTATTGCTTACCACATTCACAGCAATCATTACCCGGGGATTCAAAATATTTGCGCTTCGAACCGCGGTGGCATGACCTGTGCGTAATAAAATAAACTTTTAACAAAATTATATTTTTTCGAGAAAGAGAATCTTTTTAAAAAATCATTAAATACATAATTGGATTTTTGGGCAACAATAAATAAATGTAAAAGTAATAGATTTTTTTTTAAATTGTAAATATTCAACTACGAGGCATGGGCATTTTTCTCAATATACTGATAAACTTTTGATGCCGGGAATGGTCCGCTATGCTGCTCCAATGCGGGTTGGTGAATTTCACATGTCCTCGAAAATATTTGTTATTATTTCTCAGACATGCAGGTTTCCTCGCCACGATTTCCTTCACCACCGAGCGCATGGTAAATTCGCCACTTAAAGTTGCAATTTATATTTTCAGTGTCCCGGCGCCGTGTCGCACGACTACTACGAAACTTTAAAGGCTAATAAAGTTAGAAGTCTGACGTCATTTCGGTTAAACAGAAATATTTTATTTAAAATAATAGGAATCTATCGTCGCATAGTTGGGGCTGGTCGTTGATATGCACTAAAATTTTAAGAATTTACCGATGAATTTAAAAAAAACACTAGCTCAGAGAGGTCTCCACCCACTACGCTAGACTACAACAACCAGCAACTTAAGAAGGTCGTTAATTAAATTGTTTTAAAAAAAAAAACGTTGTCCAACGCAACGGATGCTGCATGGACATGAGAACAATAAACGATTGCTGTATGTCTGAGAAACAATGAAAATAACATATTTCGAAGGCATGTGAAGTCCGCCATCCCACACAGGAGCAGCGTGCTGGACCCTTTCCGCTACTCAAACCCTCTCAAATTATAAAAGGAGGCCTTCACCCAGCAGTGGGATATTTACAGGCAGTTAGTTTAGTTTTAGTTCACGCAATGGATCTGCGTACCTTGAGCTGCTGGAGTAAACATTCCGAGTATTCTCGTAGTTGGCGACATTGCCTAATTCACCTTCACTCTGAACGTTCCATGTCCTACAAAAGCAACAACTCGGTCAACTTTTCCTAGATATAACCATTTTCGTCGTTTGAGTTAGTTTCACATCGCTATCTCTCGGCAGATGGTGCGTCACCAGCACAGCCGCAGTGTCTGAAGATCTGCCTTTTTTCACGTGGGTGTAGTAAGAAACGACTGAGGGAAAGACCTACGTCGAGTTGTAGACCAGCCCTTAATAATGATTGTTACATTATCCGTTCCAAACGTGCTACGTTCCCAGAGAATATAAAGGTTACGTATTAGATAACTGCAACAGCATAGTGATGCGGGATTTCAAACGGCTACACGAGCCAGATGCTAACAATTATTAGAAACGTGGCATTCCGTTTTATTCGTTAGAGGTGAGAACGCACGCTATATAATCATTAAAGATGACAAAAAAAAACCAATTACATATTCTAAGTGTTATAAGATGTGGTGGTAAACGGTGTGATGAAGTAGCTGTGGTGCATGCGGTTATGGTGGAAATAGTACATAGTACATTTTTCAAAGTACACGCACTTTGTGCTCTATTTTCTTCAAACAGCGTGATGCGCATGAGAAATTTCGGCAAAGTAATCAAACACTAAAGTCATCTTAAATCTAAATAAAAAGCGGATTATGAAAATCCATTTGATTAGTTTAAAAATCGTGCGAAAAGGAAATCCATAATCTCTGTGTACAATCGACAGACATGAAATATTTATGTAACAAATAGTTCTACTGCAGGTAAAGTATAATAATTTGCATAGTGTCAATGTTCTTGGAATTAAGGTAACGATAAAAAAACAAAGTGTATTGAATTTATGAAGTGATGTGTCTATAGTATTGAGTGGAGACCTTAAATCAATGAAAGTACATTATCCACGAATGCTATTTAAAATTTCACAAATAATATTTATGATAATCATTTATTGTCCGATTAGAGGCAACTGCGGACTCCAGAAAATGGCGAGGAACTAATAATAGCACAATTAGATATTTTTAATTACACCAATTTATATCCATTTAGTGATATCCTCCTGGTAATTTTACAAATTTCTGTAAAATTTTACAAATTACTGTTACAATACAAATTACTTCCAACTAAGCATACTCACGCAGATCTCGTCCTAGAAATGCTTCTAGAAGAAGCTCTCGGGAAGCCACTCGGTACAGGCCTCGGTACCAATCTTGTAGATGTTCTCCCTCGTGGAGTGTATCTAGGAGCTGACGCTGGCGGTTGATTATCATCTGCAATGTCGTTAAAAGTAACTTACTAATCACTTTTCCACGATCATCACCACCACCACCACTATTCTATTAGCGAAACCAGTCAAATACGAGTTAGGGTTGCGCGGCGAGGGTACTGTGCGAAAATATAAAGTGAATACTTGTATTAAGTCGCTTCATGTATACATCAACATCAAATCAAAAAAATGCATGAATTTAGTGCCGACATCGAGGAATAAAGAGTATATAGCCTATATAATTACAGTCTTTTTTTTTATTGAGATACACCTATATAACTAGTTAGGTTTTCACCTGACCTTGAAGATAACCCCTATCTTTATCTTTTATCTTCCTAAAATATTGAAAAAAGTGGATAAAGCTTACGGGTCGTTATGCGATAGGGGATCATACCGGGTTGAATCGCAAAGGGCGAAGTAGTAGTTATACCTTGACGCAATATAGTAACTCTTAAATGTAAGAGAAGATGATACTCGACACTTTTACACAATATTGAGTAGGGGATAATATTCTTGCTCAAATGAGGTACCGTACCTGCCGCCATACAAAACTAATGCAGTTTTTAAAAGAACATTTGACGACCACTGAAATAATCGTTAATATACCTGTGCCGCTTTCATTCGCTGAACAAAGTCGAAGGTCTTTTGAAGGCCTCGGCAGTTTCACATTGGGGGTAGGTGGACACTGGCATACCCTGTTAAGCACATCATTAAAATTATGTATCGAAAATCATATGACCTGATATAGGCTAACGAGTTCAGACAGACAAAGTCTTAAAGAACGACGAAGCCTTCCAACTTGGGATAGGCATATAGCAGGGGGCTACTAAAATACTGTTGATAACGAAGAAGAATAAACTACCTGGAAGATGAACTCTATACTATCAAAGTAATATTTTCATTAATTGAAATATGTTATGGTAATTTATAAAGTTATTTACTACTAATCACTATTGGCAAATCGACGAAATATATGGACTTACGCATTCTTAGTTTTATGTTTTGATTTACGACCGGAAGACTTTTTATCCTCGTTCGGTGCTTCGCTATCTGATTGGACGTTCCTGTGTAAACCAATAAATATCAAAATAAAAAATCAAAAGAAATTATTAAGGTAAGTAATTTTAATAAAAATAATGTTCAATGCCATTTTTATTTCAATAGGTATGTAGGTAAGGCAGGCGTGCTCTACAGTAGAATCAAGTTGATTTCGCAATCTTATAATATATACAAGGCGGGGAAAAACTTTTTTCGCATATTTTATTTTTAAGATATTTTTTACCATTATTTATTGACATTTGATTAAAATATATGTGCTATTTAGTTCCATAACTTGATGCTTTTTTGTAGTTAGTGACATAATCCCGTTGTTATAGTAATTTTGGAACTTATCAAAAAAACTGCGACAATTAGCCTTGACCGTTCTCTTTTGATGTTAACCTAACACTACCTACAGAATTATGAAGAGACCGAATCAGGTGAAAATTTGAGGGTGCAAGGTCAGGGCTTTATATGGTGGATGCATTGACACTTCCCAAACAAGGTCTCTCAATATTTGGTAAATGGCTAAAGGCGTGCTCTGTTGTTTTCATGATGAAACACCCTTTCTGCTGATCAATTCCGGCCGTTGTTAATGAACGATGCCTTTCCAATCTTTCAAATCAAGCCAAATCTTTTATACCAGGGAAAGGTGCGCGTACCGCAGAGAATAATTTATGGAATGGAATAATTTATAAGAAAGCAGAAATTGTAATATTTACTTACAACGGAAATTCTAAAATTTACATTACAACGAATAGAATTTGGTTTCAAATTTAATACATAATGCGGACTCTTGAGTCTAATATGAACAAGGTCATTTGTAGTCATTTAATCTAATTTATCTTTTGTAATAAAAATTACGTTATTACAATTCTCATACCTTTTGTGACAATTGAATTTTGCTCACTATATGTAAAATTGTTGCTTAACGATATTTCTATAAAATATTTTCATTAATATACTGTTTTAGACTTAACTTACGTTGATATAGATTTAGAGAAAGGCCTCTTACCACCTGCAAAAATTAAATTACATTTAACTAACAAAGGAATGTAGAAAAAAGAAGCACAGTGGAAAAATTAAGTATTTTCTTAAACTTACAAGTAGTGTGAAGACTTAAGTTAACCACGTTATGAGATCCCGTGGGTATCATAATGTCGACCCATAGAAGTTTTTAAAAAATCTAACTAAACATCTTAAATATCCAGACATGAGATCACATAATTTTAAAGTGCAAGGTGGTACTGGGATCGCCAATCCGCCTGCAAAGTAATGGCGTCAAGAATAAGCCATTCAAATTGGAAGAGGCCATATGCTAAAAGGACATATCCTGTGGATTGCTTAGGAGTTAGTGCTAACGATGGCTATAATAAAATTCCTTGTGGTATCGGTATTAGGTTACAGGAATCTATTACACATTTTATTTCGTCGGTGTTGCAAAGGGCGATTAAGAAAAAAATCATACAATGACGGAAGCAGCATATTGCATTCCATTATACTGCGATTGAGAACCCGCCTCCAAATTTTTACACCGGCACACATCTCATGACCTCAATATAGGTGATGTATTCGTCAGGTAGGTTCAGCAGTAGCCTTCCACATTTTAGTAATGAATAAGATGATTCTGATCAATATGATATTTAACAATACTATAATTGTTTGTAAACAGACACTAGAACATGTAATTAATAGAATTATATATAAACATAAAATACACAAAATTAGCCATTCAGAAAATTTATCCATAACTCACTGCACTCGCAACCGATATTTGCTGCTTCAGATGTGTCTGAAGTCCGCCTGCTGTAAAAGAATTTATTTGAAAAAAAATGTACAAAAATTACTGCTATCATTATTTCACACTTTGCGAAAAAGAAAATTCTATGAAAATTGTGTAATATTTTCGTTGTTTATTTAGGGACAAGGAAAAAAACCTTTAAATTTTCAATATAATCTGAAGTTTAACGTATTCGATTTAAATTGATACGGCATTAAAACCGGAATGTCAAATTTAAAATTAGTATTTACATTTTTGTCATTTGAAAATACTCTGGCATCGAACCTTCTTTTTTATTTTACTTACTCCTTTCGACGTACATGTAATATCATGTGGCTGTCGTATTTAAAGGAATAGCAATACCTATATCTATACTGGATGACGCGATAATGAAGGCAACTCATGGAACATATATGTGTGAGTGACACAAGACCAGCAAGAGGCTGACAGCCATGTGTTTTATATAGCATTTAAAGTTAAAGAGTGAGTACTCAAACTGTCTGCGAATAACACTATGTCTCTTGATAGTAAAAAGTAATCGCACGAAGTAACGTGCAATTCCAAAAGTTTGTGTATGAAATTCTGGTATGGAAAACTGTATTTTGCTATTTGAAATTGTACTAAAAAATTGCTAACGTTTTACTTCGTACTTTCTTTTAACCAGGAGATAAAATAAAAATTGTCAGTGTACTTACCCAATTTTAAGTCTAAATTTAGACATTGTGTTACATTTTTCTTGTTTTGATTGTTCTGCTTGACTTTCTCGTCTTTCTTGCCTTTGTTTCATTTCTAGCATTTCTTTTCTTTTTAGTTTTTCTTGTTTATCTCTCCTTTCTTGACTATCACGCCTTTCTTGGCTCTCCCTTCTTGCTTGACTTTCTGGTTTTCCTGTACTTTCTCGTCTACTTCGTCTTCCTATTTTCTCTTGTATTCCTAAGGTCTCTCTCCTTGCTTGGTTCTCTAGTATTCCGAGGCTATCTCGTATTCCTAGGATATCTCGTCTTTCTGTGCTTGCTCGTTTTCCTGTGCTTTCTCGTCTGCCTATGCTTTCTCGTCTTCCTGTGCTTTCTCGTCTTCCTGTGCTTTCTCGTCTTCCTGTGCTTTCACGCCTAGCTTGACTTTCCCGTCTTTCGTGGCTTTCTCGTCTTTCTTCGTTTTCTCGTCTTCCTTGGCTTTCTCGTCTTCTTTCTTGTCTCACTTGTTTATCTTCTTTCTCTTCATTTTTATCATCTAAAAGTAATCAAATAATATTTTAAAAGGATCCCTTACTTAAAATAAATAAAATCGTAACTTGAAAGTAACTATAATTTACGGATTTTGTAGACTTTAATTTTAGTTTTTATGTCCTTGCGTTAACTTTGACATCAGAACGTCCAACACCTGATCCTCCGTGACTACCGATGCTATAAAGCACTCGAAATAAGTAATAGTTTAATTTCAAATGTGTAGTGTTCGCGTAAATACAAGAAATCATTAATAAAACTTTATGTGTAAATTTGTAAAATGGCGGTTCAGTGATAGCTCCTGCCAACTCAAAAATAAAACTTAGAAAAGGAACTTTATAACTCCTCTATTAAATCCAGTCCACCAGTATAGACCATACATAACTTCCTACCGTAACAGAAATGAAATAAAAGCCTACACGAATTTATTACCCGATAGTAGATTTTTAATATAAGATTAGATTCAATTAGCGCACATAACAGGAATCGCAATTATAATTCAAATTACTTTGAAAAAAGGCAGACACTTATGTTTTAATACAATGGTTTTTTCTGAACTTGGATAACATTTTGTGACATTTTCCGGTTGCTCCTAGTAGCTGCCATCTAGGCAGATATGTTTCCGCATTGTTCCTAGATTAACACTTTACACTGGCGCATCCGTACATAAGACATTCAATAAAGTTACTTGTGGTAAAATTCAACCAATATCTTAACGCTGTGCGTACTGAGGTCAATATAAAAATCGGATTACACTATTGATATCGGTAGACCATGGACCCGCGTGGACAAAAAAAAAGGTTCGCATTGGTTCCATAAAATAGTTTATCATCACATTAATACATACATTTGTGGTACCGTTTTTTAGTAATAATAATTATAAAAGGAGAGAAATGTTACTCATATCATTTGAAAGGTACCGTGCTATAGATGTGCACTACAATAAAGTCATGTATGTTTCCGTTAAGGCACGTAAAATAAAGTAATTGCACAAGATTTTTCCATATAAAACGCGCTACGCTGTGTCTTCCTCTTTTCCCTTTCCCACTCTTTCCTAAAGTTAAAGTAAGAACAGAAGCGATGCTAGTTATAATTAATCTTACCAGAACTACGGTTTCTGAGAACGTCTCTCTCACAAGATTCTGGTTGACGTGCCTCATCTAGTAACCTAAAAAAGGAAAGAAATTTAAACATTCGAATATTGTGTGCATGTTTTTATTGTTTATTTGTTAAGACTGTTAGTTACAACCCGTATTTTAACACAAGTTTAACAACAGAAACTATAATATGAATTCCATAATTATAAAATTATTAAAATTAAAAATTTTTCAAAGTACTGATTTTTAAAAATCCAAATGGAGTGTACGCTTCAAATTTATCGGGAAGAATTACTCAGTTTGTGTGTTCAAATGTTTGGTGTTTTCTATCAAATTATTATTCCTCTTTATTAGCCTATATAATTTTACTGATAATCATAAGCCAAACAAGCACCAGTAAAATCCGACAAGCAGTTCTTGATAGCTTTTCCCATACTCATCACCCTGGGCAATCGGGTCCGTGAGCGCAACGCCGGTGCTCTCGCACTAGCGATGCTGCTGCTTCCCACCACTAGTCTGGTCTGTAGGATTTCAGTTCGGCATATACGGATTTATTTCCCACTGTAATTCGGTCGCCAGAGCCCAGTTAGCAAATTGGCATTTGGAAAAAATTTTGGTATTATTTCTATAATATATTTATTTGTACTTTATTGTGTATACCAAAAGGATTACAAAAGGCGGACTTAATGCCTTTTGATATTTTTTAACAGTCAACCCAGGGCGTGAAGAAATGTGGTGATAGGTGCATCAAATTTAAAATAATATAAATATGAAAAGGCTAATTGAGAAATATACTACATAATTATAAAATATAGAAATGTTTGATTCATTTCATTCATTTCTAAAAGCAAGCACTCTGACCTGACCTAAAGTTACTACGGAAAATTCAAATTTGGATAGAATGACAAACAACTGTACGACTTTATATCTTAAAATATTTACAGATTTTTTCTGAATACTTTAAACCGAATAAAGAAGGATATCAGACAAGTTAATCTCGCAATACAACTCGCACATAGAGCAGTACTAAACTAAACAGTTAGGGTCTAAAATATCAATCTGCTCAAAACAATTATTTTAGCTTAATGATATGATACCGTTCTCCATTTTCTTATCTTCAACATACGCTCCGTATGGTATATATAGTCTTTGGCTTCAGTAAAGTTATTTTTTGTAATATTAATATTACAAGATACATTAGTAGCTTGTTCACCTCAATTTGAGTTGGCGCCATCTCATTAGAGCTTTGTATAACGTTTCATGTTTCCACAATACGTTTATGTGAGACTATTTTTTTTTCTTTAAAAAAATAAGTTAATTACGTGGCTCTAGGTGTTGCAAAGGAAACAGACGGGCGAGGCTCAGCTTCTGTGAAAACAATCAATATTGATGTAGTAAATAACTTAAAACCATAAATCTGTGGCACAAAACTTAGAACTAGTTCAGACGTAACGTAAGAATTGACAAACTTAACAGTTGTGGATTTAAACTTGTATGATAAATGCCAATGATTAAAGCCAATGTTTCACTATCTTCTATTTAGTTATAACGAGAGTCGTCTAGCTGGGTCCGTAAAATTATCACTAAACGAATAATATACTCGTACATTTCAGAAATAGAAATAACATCCCATCCAATGTACAAAGTCCAATGCACAATGTCCAATGGTTAGGATCGGGATCAGCCTCAACATCAAGAGATCCGAATTCGATCCTCTGTGATTGATTGTATGATTCTTTGATTATCCGATGTGCAGGGCACGTACTAATGAGATTTTCGAAACTTAAGTATAATATGTATGGGTGGCCTGAACACCTGAACGCGTGTGTGTTGCTGTTGCAGATGAGTTCTGATGTAAAGTGCTTTGATACGATTAAAAGAAAAGCTAAATATCTGTTCGGGTACACAGTCTGGTATACGGCGAATGGGTTACTTCTTCATCATTGCTCGATTCACTTCCAACTTCTACATACTAAAAGGGAAAAGGAAAAGTACACAAATTATGCCTACAAGAAAATGCAGTGTTAGCGAAACGGTACACAATGCAATCAAACCCGTCAACTAATAATATGTTTTTTCACAATTATTGACATCGGCAGGTAATCACACAAAACCATGTCAGGGCAATCAGGTACCGCCAACTACTTAGCCACGCGGTTGCCATACCTATGCTCATAGTGTTTGATAAAGATAAGTAAACAAATTGTTAACACCAATAAAATCAAAGATAAAGTATTGTTACCACGTTCGTCGAGTCTAGATACACTAAGTCTCTGTTCGGCTTCTGGCCTCGGACATGCAGTTGGCTTCGATTGAGGCAGCTTGAAAACGCATTTACTATTAGACAAACACAGTTTCACGTTAGTTGATAGTGTGGCGTCTGTCATATTTATTTACTCATTCTAGTTAGTGCTACTAGCTTTTGTTATATTATTTCGAATACTTACGGCGACACTATACTTTTTTCGTAATCTTCCTCGTTTATGTCTGTTATTGACACATTATCAAACTCTTCTGCCTGGTCGGTAAATCGCTCTTCTTCTTGTGGTTCGAATTCGGGTTCAAAGTTAGTAGGATCTTCAGCGGAGGCGCAACGGTCTTTGATGAGTGTCGTACAGCTGTCATTGTTTGGTTGTTCGGTAATTATTATCGATTGACGAGGTTCTGTGTCAGGGTCATCTAGAAGTGTTCGTAGGTAACCATAAGAATTCTCCAAATGCCAATCTCATAACGAACGAGGATCTAGTAAGCGAATGACGGCGGAAAACCTATTAGAATAAAAATCCCATAGACTTATAATGCGGAGTAACATCACTAGTGCACTGTGCGCATAATCCGTTTTCCCAGCGTGTATGAGTATGGGCATATCATTTGAGACATTTATACCAGTATGAACACCAGCTTAATGTGTTTTTAGGAGAGTCCTTTTTTATATTTTTTAAGGCACAAAGTAAAATGATTTTAGTTAATTCCCTTTTTTTTATGAGACTAAAGAAAGAAAGGAATGAAAACAAAAGGCATTTTTACGCGCATCTTGTAACTAATACTTGCTATCTCAAACCTTATCAACAACTAGAGGAATCATGTTCAAAGAATAGCACAGTATCTATTAATTATCAACAAACGAAACATTATGAATCTTTTCCACGGGCACCATTTTGGTATTCGCCGAAATCGCTATGAGTAACGGGTATGTCATTAGTGTAGACTAAAAACGCAAGGACAATACATGAGTCTCCAAACTGCAGATAGATGATGGACGATCAACCAGCAGGTGAATAGATTTGACGCAAGTCACAGCTATTGCGCTAAAATGCTGATTCTATCAATTATAAAAACCTATATTGCGTCTCCCATTAGGCGCGCAAGGTCCGCCGGGACGTTTCACCACTTTATTTGGCAACGTAGGATCTTCCGGATAGTTGTCTTCATTATGGGCCGGCCGGAACACGAACGGTCTCAAGTGACTATCACGCCTAGTGCCTTCATATCTAGAACATCGCACATTAAAAACGATGATTGAGTACTACAATCTCATCAAATATTATTTTGTACTGATAATACTATTATAATAGGATAATTGAGTAGCATCTCGATGTCATTTACCTTTCCGCACCTTAACTACCTGTAAATTGTCCACTACAGGATATCCTCTCCCATAAGGAGGATTTGTCATAATCGCCAAGTTCGACATGCGGATTGGCGATCGGTGTACCAGACATGGCGATCGAAGTTATTCGAGACGATTATATCGCCATTTGTCGGTAGCTATTGCGATTGTTATGGTTTTTCCCTTAATCACCTCTTGCGACATCCGCAGGATCCGCACCACGCGGCGGGACGCAAATTAAAAAATACGTGTACATGCACTCACGTCTGTTTCCAGTAGGGGTAGGTAGAGATTACGCATTTTCGTTTGGCATGACTCAAGGTACAAACGAGGCTCTGAAAACCACTTTTCGATATCGACTAACGAGATTTATCGAGTTATCTCGTGGTAATTTTTAAGACTTTTCATTAAATTACTTAGTTATTAAATATGTAACACCTCACAGAGTTGTAGTAGGAAGCATACTGGCTGACAAAAGAGCCTCTGGCGACTTCGTGTGGCTACCTGAACCAAAGAATTGTACTTTCTAAATCCGTCCACGGGTGTCGTAGAAGGCGACTAATGGATAACATGCGCTACATCATTGCATATTATGAGTAATGACGATGACGATGACGATTATACCTTCGTTGGGAATTTCGATCATAGTGACAATGCCCGAATGCCAGTGGCAGTTGTCAAACACAGAGGCATTCACCCGTTCTTACCGTCCCATATTCGATGTAACGCATATGCGATGGAATAAAATGGAGGGTCCGATGCAGAGCTTCCAGTATGAGAAGAGCGGTGATTGTCAATGATCAGAGAATGAATGAAATTTGAGATTTACTTACATAGGCGTTTTCCTTGGTGTGTAGGTAGGACTTGATGGATTACCTTTAAAGAGAATTGAGTTTATGTACCTAGGTTATTGTTACGTTTTAGTTTTAAGCTAAGAAATGACGGCTGAATCTATGTAAGAAATGTTAGCGTCAGTTAGGTTAATAGTTTTAAACAATAAAATACCTGTTATAAATACTTTAAAAAAAAGAACCCTTAGGGGATAAGTTACAGAAGAAAGTTTGTATTAAAAAAAATATTTACTGTTATTATCTTGAAATTTAATTTAAAATACTTGTTGGGTTTTACTATCTAACGCCAGTATATTATTATGTTTTAAGTAGCTTTGTCGGGGTTCAGCTCGAACTTTTTAGCATAATTTTTTTTGGCAGAGACGCGATTTTAATTAAAAGCTAAGTTAAGTATCAGCCTGTAAATGCCTACTGCTGGACAAAGGCCTCTTCTCAAATATTTTTCGAGAAAGATTTTAATTACTTATGATAAAAACTATACATGATACGCGTGACACGTTATTCAGTTAATTTTGCGTATTGTCACGTTGGTAAGTCATCCTTAAACGCATCAAAAACGGTTAAGACGAAACTTAACGCCGGCAGGGTCGATGTTGTGGAGTGAGGAACAGAGAAAAAGGTTTAACGATTACAACTAAAATAATGCATTTTATTAGTAATCATACGAATATATTAAAGTAATTTAATCGAAATCCGTCAAATAGCTTTTAAGTTAAATCCGTTCAAACACACAAACATTCATGCCTACAAACAAAGAGTTTTATGCATTAGTATAGTTTAGGAATATACTTACTGTACTCGAGCTTTTTCGGGAGTGTAGTTGAAGCGACTACATTCTTGGTTTGAGGTTGTATCACCTCTTGTAGCTGAGTTCCATGCTCAGAAGGACGAAAAACTGTCTGGACGAAATTCCCAGGACCAACGCTATCACATGAATACAAAGGTAAAGTCTTTGATGGTTATAATCAAGTTGGCTTGCTATGGCTATCAAGGCGCACGTCAAAAAAAATGTGTATTGTTGTCACAAACGACGCTTTGATGGCCGAAGCCGAATGATAGATTAAACTGTTTAATCTAAAGAGGATCTAAGGAAACTTACAAAACTAATAATCGTCATTATAGCCTATCGCAAGGCCGCTAGTGAATAAAAATCTCTTTCAAAGATAGCCACGAATCACTGTACTGAGCCACCTACATCCATTGACCACTTGATCCACGCCTATCCTTCACTGCATTTGCCTGGACGAGGTTATCTACTAGCTAGCTGGCTGTTTATTTCCTTGCCTGGTAGTATCTGCAACGATAATATCCTATGCAGAATTAGTGTAACCAATATCGCCTTAAGGATCAGGAGACGGAAGTGGGAATTGGTAGCATACTCGTAACTCGCAAAACTGATAATCGTTGGGGAAGAAAGCTTCTCGAGTGGTAACCTCGTACGGGGAATAAAACTATACTACTATATTATAATTATTAACATACTCACGTAGACTGCGTATTTGAATCGAACGTGCCCGGTACCGTAACTGCAAATGAAAATGCAAAATTAGCTGTTTTAAACCATAGTTTTACTCTAATGGTTTCACCGTCTTCAATATGTCAGATTTAAAATACCGAAATTTCTGAGGGCGCCCACCTGAGATCTATTTACGACGTGAAGTGTGAAATGTGAAATATTTAATTAAAAATATTATTTTGTTACACGCAATTCCCGATGCCTGTCGAATTATTCGACACAACATACAGATAGCAATTAATGCGTGTCCAATCGTAACAATAATAAAATAATATAACAATTTTAATATAACCTTAATGTAATATTGAATAATGATATAAATTTGATGTATGAATTAGAAATATCTTGAAGAATCTGAGGTTAAATTGAAAGTCGTGACGTCGCATCCACTATGTGAAAGTCATTACTATTTATTCAGAGAAATAAATACAACCAGCGTACTTAGTACTTACATATTAAGTTCATTATATTAGATATTTATAAAGATTTAGCATGAACTGCTATTTTATTTGTTTTAAAATGGTATAAAATAAGTTGCAAAAACAAAGAGAAACATGAATAAGAAAAAAAAATAGAACAAAAAAACTCACTTCGGTGAAGAAAGGATTGCGACATTTCTACTGCCCGGTTAACTCTTTCAAGAATAAGATTTTGTTTAGCTTGATGAGGTGGATCATTGCATTCATTTTCGTTGACACTATGCCAAGAAAAAGTAATTCAACCTTAATTATGGTTATAGTAATTAATAATAATAATAACGAACGAATCCGGTAACAACACAACGTTGGTTTGTCAGCTATAATATACTACATTTTTTTCGTAATGCAGAATAGAATATTTTTTGATACAGAGGTCAGAAATACGATATCTGACCTACAAGTATTGGCATACATCTCACAATTCTCAATTTTTCGTAATCATGCAGCACAATAGTGCTAATAGAAGTGAATTAAGCTATATAGTTCCTGCGCTTTGTAACTCTCGGAGCAACGTTCTGCTTCCTTAATTTAAACACGGATCAGATGAACAGCATCGCGTTTAGAAACACAAGTCTTATTTTTCTTAAATCGCAGTATACTCGGACTCATAGACACGGTTTTATGCGCTAATCTTGTTGACCGAAAACTATTTTTAAGTAATGAAAGTTATCATTAAAAAATAGTAAAAAAAACTTACCATTATTATCAAATTATTTAAAAGGTAACACTTACTTGGGCTCATTTTTCAAAATCAGCGTCGTTTGAGTGTTGATAGCTAAAAAAAAATGATTTTTTAAAAAAAAAACGTTTTTTCGGTTATTATTTTGGGGTAATAATACATTTTTATTAACTAACTATATAAACAAAATATTCATGAGTTTTGATAATTTTAAACATCAAAAGTAAATTAACAACTAATTAAACTCCTTTTGCAAATCTACCAAAAAGTCTCGTCTCCATGTCACCATATACTTCGGCATAAGCGGACTCCAGAAGTCGTTATTGGGACTATACAAGTCTATATTATTTTCTCACGCCTCCGAGCATACAAAAATAAATATTAACAATTTTGATCATGCCGATGTATACATTCCGGCATCTTTACATACATATCTAAAGATGCCGGTTATGGGAATATAAAAACAAAACGTGCACATCGCCGTTGACATTAATTAAATATAATAATGATGACGTCAACCTGCTCGAACGCGTGTGATAACTTCCGAGTACTGTCAGAAATTACTAAGTTACTACCCAAGATATAATAGTACCAAGTATACGCGCGAACACACTGCATTTTCAGTCCGATGTAACGCTTGTGCGATAAATCCGAGGACGAGCCGAAGCAGACTCAAGAGATACGGATACAGACAAAAAATCCAGCTGAAAACCTTAATAGTTTCTTTATTCGGCTGGTAGTCGTATCGCGAGTACACGTCTCAGAAATCACGTCAAGTCTTGACGAGTTGAAACAATTTGATTTCTCTTGTTGCAATACCAGATGTGCAGCAGAGGCGTTGACGACCTTTAAGGGTATTTGGGAGATGGAAGGGAGGATGAAAAGGTCGGTGGGAAGGGGAATGGACCTCTGGTTATCTCACTCCCCGAACGAAACGCAGGAGCACAAGTTGCGAGGCGGTGTTACCAACCCGAGCCGGCCTATTTGAGCAACAGCAAAAGCCGCCTCTTGGCTCTACAATGTAAACTGTTTAGAATTATACCGGCTGTCTATACTGTGGTTGCACTGTTGATTAACAGCAGAAATATGTAAAAATATGTAAGAGGGTTACCTTGGCAGAAAAGTAGACCTGCCACTTACTAAAAAGTAAGTAAATAAAAAGTAGTCGTACCACCAAGTTTATCAATTATGAAAATTAACCCAATCTGAGAGGCATGGAAGGGAAAAAGAACATACATTACATACGAGTACATTGTCGAAGGTGCCAAAGTTAAAAATGCTAAGTGTCAAGTTTGGACTCGCAACTTTTGATTGGTTATAAAGCTTTGAAGTACATGTATTACATGAATCTAACGTTATTTATCGCAACCATAGATCTCACCAAATTCTTTTCGTTGTGTCGTCTGAGACGCCTCTACCAAAGTTTGTTTGGTTGGTGGTGCATGCTGCTGCCCGTGGTCTTCCTTCTGTGGTACTTTGTATTGACCTTGTAGAAGAAACTCACCAGTCTCACATGCGCAGTCCCTAAATATCCATTACTGCTCATTTGTATGATAAATTATGTAAACAATGATTTAAAATAAGTCTTAATACTTGAAACTGAATAGATTAAATGTGTTTATGAATTTGTAAATTTGTACTTACAATGTTTGTGGTTTCGATTTTTCTGAAAATAAAGAATCAGTGTTGGAATAATACCTAAAATGAGAAATTAGCCGTTTAAATTATTTCCGATATCTTTTGAATGTTTTAAGCTTACCGTATCCGCTATTTGAAAATTCCTCGATCGGACAATCATTTCCTTCTTCTATATGCTCGTGTGATTCGCTTTCACACTGGCAAGTTCTATCAAAATAAATAGTTAATCTTAAAGTCTATCTCAAATTATTTATCTCTTACGTTTTCTGTACAGTATTAGGCAGTCCATCGGCCGTTTCATCCTTGTGTTTCATGTTAGTCGACCAAACGTACGATTTTTTTTTTTGATAAGGCGGCAAACGAGCAATACCTTCACCTGATGGTAAGTGATTACCGTCACCCACGTATATCTACAACACCAGAGGTGCGTTGCCGACCTTTAAGGGCATTTGGGTGATGGGACGGAGGATTGGGAAGGGGATGGGGAAGTGGGCCCCCGGTTACCTCACTAACCGAACGAAAACCAGAAGCACAAGATGCCTCTACTTCACGTCGGTATTCTGCGTGGTACCAACCCGGTCTAGCCGGCCCATTCGAGCAGTAGCAAAAGCCGCAGCTTGGCTCTACCAAAAAAACAAGATTGTCTAATCGATATTGATTGCCTCAAAACACAATCTATGATCTTGACGATCAGTTGTCGATCGACGGACGAGTTTTATAAGTAATTTAATGCAAGCTGCAAGCTATAAACAAAGCGTCAGGATCGGTATATGAGATATATGATACAGTATACGATATCAAATATACATAGGTAGATAATCACTTTTCATCAGCGCGCCGGTTCGTCGTTTGCAAGGAGCAAACCATAAAAAAAGTTATTTAAATAGCTCGTGTAAGTCTATTCTTTTTCTATTCTCAACGGTAATCTACTATTTTGTTTATTTAAGACTTACACTGATCTTCGTTTTGGATGCACAGCTACAGCCTTTGATTTACCTGAATATAAAAATAATTAATTTACTAGACTTTACTGTTTATCACCATAATCATCATCAGGGTTTTGGAGTCCACTTCAGAATAGTCCTCTTCTAAGTTAAGATTTGCGATTTATAAACTAATAGCATACTTTCTTTCCGTCTCTCTCCTGGTAAAACACTCTGGAACACCGACGGGTTGTCCCACATCGCCCCATACCTACGACCTTTTCACCAGATCACAATATAATATTTTCGACTACGTTTTATATTGTGGTTGAAAAGAACTGAAGACCCAATTCAGCAAAGATCGAAGAAGAATGCTTTCCATCGTAATCCTCAGAATTGATAATGCACGATCATCGAGGATGAATGTGGGACCATAGAAACCAATTATTATTGCGGTAGGTTGTGGATTCTTGTCTAAAATTAAGATATCCTTTAAGTTGAAATGCGAGGCGAAACATGAGTTCGAATATTAATATATATACAGGCTGAATGCGATGTTATGACATTAAATTTAACCTCATACTTTACAGATTATTACAGGTCATACACCAAATATCAATTATAAAATTACTGTAGTTTAGTCACAGGTTACCAAGATTATTTGCGCTAATAGTTAACTAGGCCAACGATACCCAAGACCTTGCCGACCGCTGCCCGCATCTGGAGTTGCCTATGCAGCCTCAATGAAATAGAGCTTAATGCTCTTACAGAGTTTACTAAAGTGTGATTCATTACGAATGGCGTTTACGTTTTATTTGGAATATTAGACTATAAAAGTTGTATTAAAAACTATTTTTTATTTGTTTCGTATAATTGTTATTTCACTATACCTATATATATATTTAAATAATTATTACCAAATCAAATTAAATCATATAATTTATTCAACATAAGAAACATACATTTCATTTGTCCAATGTAATTTTTTATAAATCTACCACCATTTTGCAATGAGGTTCCTCTGACGGAGAAGAAACCGGTGAAAGAAACTCCGCAGATATCCTCATTTTTGTAATTGTTCTAAAACAAAACGTTTTAATAACCTATTTTGCAATTTATTTTAGAAATGGCTTATCATCCAAGTATTCCTTTATATTATAATGACCCTTTTTATAAAGTCTTTGTTTAACAATTTTAGAGTTAGTGACTCTATGGATTCTAGTCACTGGCATCACAAGTTTCCTAGTATTTTCATTATGAATATCACCATTCTTATTAAATGTATTTAGGTACTCAGAAGTCAAAGTTAGAATATTAATTTCTTTAAATTTATCCCTACGAGATTTTCTAGAATTAAGATTATAGATAGCTCCTATATTATTTTAATATCAGTCGAATGTCCCCAACAGTAAAATACCGTAAGACATTACGCTGTGGAAATAACTAAAATAAACTTAAGCCGTTTCAATATTAGTAAGAAATCTGATATTTTCTTATATCATATGCTACGGAGTCGAGTCTGCTAGCAAATTTAGATGTATGGAGGCCCTATAGAAGCTTTGCCTAACTCTTTCCCGTTTATAAGTACTTCGGTATTTAAATGTTTAAGGTGGTGTAGTAAATTTTATATATTTCGTTCTATTGTCGTTTAGAAGCTTTAAACCAATGAAGTAATTATTGATTGCATTGTTCGCCTCGTCGTATGTATGTCGTAACATCAGCAAATACTAAAATATCATGTTTATCCCTTACAAAGTAAGGCAAGTAATTTTCATTAAATTTCAATAAGTAATCTACTCTGTAAATACATAATGTGGGTATAAAATGGGTTATAAATATTGCATTACTGTAAATTTGTAACCGCAGGCTTTTATTGTTCATTGTCTCATGTTTAAACAGTAACCGTTAAGAAATCAGCAGCGTATACAAACAATTCATCATTAGTTGTATATGCTGCGATTTGTAAATATATAATGTAAATAAACGTGTTATTACCGTCCTGTACTCCTTTAGACTTATCATACGTTCTTCTCATTTTCACATCAAGCAGATTTGAGTAGAAGTCTCTGACCAACGGCAATGGATTTCGGAGCCTGAAAATTTAAACCTTGTTATATTGTATAGATTTCGAAATAAATACTTATTTCCTATATCATTATTACAGCCTAGCCCAAAGATTGCCACAAAGTAAGGTCCTGCATCCATCGACTTCCCGCAACATTGTGTAGGATGTCATTTCAACTTATGGGGTCATATTACACTGCGTCTGTATATACGAGATTGCCACTCGAGAACCTTTCTTCTGCAACAGTTGTCAGTTCTGCGAGCTTAGTGGCCGACCCATTGCCGCTGCTAGGTTACAGATTCTATCACGCAGAAAAACACCAAGCATAAGAAATTCTAGGTTCCATAACCCATGAACGAAATACGCACAGCTTTCTTATATGCTAAACAAATACTTTTATGGTTTAAGTTAAGTATCCGTTTAAACCAAGTCCTGTCCCTTCACTTTAATAATAATTTACTTAGACACTACTTTATCCCTTATTATAACCTCCAATCACCACCTACTAATATTTATAATCGACGAACCAGACGTTACGCATATGCGATCAGAACTGAGAATGCGTGTAGCGTAAATACTGCCTTAGGCTGAGATTTGAACTCAAGATCTACGGCCTCACTACTATGGGTAATCGAGAGATCACTGAGTATATACTACTATCAGTCTAAAAGGTCGTCCATACTTCTACTTTATTTAAAGTTTATATTTTTAAAATTTACACATAAAACATACTATTTAACTAAGGTTTTAATAATAAATAAATTATAAAAGCTCTAAAAAGGGAATTTCTCTACGTTCAAAGTTTTTGGCTTTCTATCCCTAGGGCTCGAGATAGTTATCCTATGATCGCAATATTCATTAATAGTTCATGTTTATTTTCAAGAATATTCTCATTACATACATTTTAGTAATTAACAAAATTGTAAAGAAGTACAATATTCAAAATAGGAGAAATAATGTTGCAATTATGTTTAAAGTACATGAAGCTAAGCTAATAATGTACGCAATATTGTAGTTATCTAAGAACAGGTATTATGACATTGAAATCGTGTGAGTAATATTTGTACACGCTATTTTCTAAATTCTCATAAATTCATTTAAAAACTATAATTCAATAATTCTTCTTCATAACTGATACAACATAACGTAATTATATTCTAACCTTAGAAAAAGCGGCCATTTCACTGACAATTTCACAAGTAAATTTGACGGTTGGTTCGGGTTACATTTGGATTGTTTTAAAGGTAAAAATAAATATAACAGATACAGACTACAAATATATAAAACACTGCAAAACAATTTCAAATACTTATGCAACAAACCTAAAACATGACTTCTTGCCGATTCTGACATTTCAATTGACATTTTTGAACGTTTGTCTTTCGACAGGATCGCTCTACACGTATTTAGTTATAAAACCTTTTTGTATTTGCAACAAAATTTACACACAACACTCTTGATGTGTAATACTTTAAAGAAACCTCTTTAAAAAATAAGTAATAAATTGCAAAATCTTTATTTTATTTTCTTTACCGGTAATCACATGTAGCAATATCATACTTTAGATACGATTTCTACAATAGAAAGCGATGAATTGAGAGTGATTAAAGCAACGAAAAATCATTCGTATCATCATGAGTGCTGCAACAGTAGGTAGTTGTTCTGTTAGAAACAGAAACAAAACTCACGTGCAGTCATTAATGTCATAAGACATTATTTAAAGATGAAGATATAATAAAATAAGCAGATCTAAAACCAGCCAAACCAATAGTCAATAACCATAACAAAATATTCTCGTTAATTTAAAATATATACAAGTAACCGCTCACGCCTGTACATGAAGGTATAGGCAGAAATTATAAATTAAAATTTACAACAAAACCAATACGCAAACGATCGTGAAGGGGGGAAAATTCTTACGCCGCTAACAAAAACGATAATAAAGATTTGCACATACATATCATTACTTAAACATTCAGTACGTTGAAAAGCTTTGAATAAAATAGATAAATCAGTCAATTTCGTAATCAATTTAACCTTCGATTCAGACAGGTTACAAAATACAATATAAAATCCTTAATTTACAATATCTAATATTAATTTATCAGACATCTTTTATAGTATTTTTTGGCAAAACCGAATGAAATCAACACAAACATCGCCTCTTCCACCAGTACACCGATGTGGTTGATAGATCGGCGCTTCTAGTCAGACTGCCATAGATATGTGTAAAGTTATATCGTCAAGTAATGCATCAAGATAACTTGATGGTAAATTGGTGGATCATGGTTGTTTGTGAAAAGAAAGCTCATACAGGTATTTTATTGTTTAAAACTATTAACCTAAGTGCCGATTTTAATGACTCGTAACTTCAAAAACATAGGAATTTTATACAGCCTTCCAAAGCCCTTAGTGCAGAAGCATAAGATGCCTTTACTTCACGCCGGTATTCTGCAAAACCGTGGTACTACAGTAGCAATTATCTTTGCCGATATCAATTCAGACCTAAGCTTTTGGAACAATACTGTTACATTAAAGAAGTGTTAGCAATTGCTGTTTGAATAGTAATTGCTAATAGTTAATTAATTACTACAATTTTTTTTTACCATTATACGCAAAAGCCGAAACAGGAATACTGTAAATAGGAATTGTTGTAGATATTTCATGGACGTGTAGAAACGTCGTTTGAAGATCTGCTTATCATCTTAAACTTCAATCGCAATGCTATTTAGCATCAGGTGGGTCAGAATTCTGACAGTGGAGTTATTTTTAATAAAAAATAGTAAATAAATTGATAATACATAAGGATTTTCATTTCCGCAGCTTATGATTGAAATAATAATGCGATTTACGCAAATCGATGATTTCATGAATTTTGATTTAGATAATATACTGCGCACGAAGTGTTTTATGATCTACATTAAAATGTTGAAAATTAGCTTCATTATAGAGTATGTAAGTTGAAATAGCGTCAGAGTAATTTTCAATTATTTATTTGATCTTTATCACTATGAAAGTTTACGAAATGCCAAGAAGGAAAATGAAAAAGGCTACTGACTTTTAGAGTAACTTACCGCAAATGAAGAAAACGATCCGACATAGCACTGTGGAAATAAATATATTAAAAATTTATTCATACCAATAAAAATAAATGTATATTTTATCTTCATATTGGTATTTAAAACTATAAAAGTACTTACTGTTTGACGGCCTTCAGTTTAATGTTACGAACGGGCCTCGACAGCAAGTCAAATTCAGTTTTGAAATTAAACGTAACCGACGAAGCTGAAAAACGAAATCTCTCTCAGCAAATATGCTATAACAATAATTGATGAGTTTTTGTCTCTATCTCTGCAAAGTTGTCAACGCATCTTACCGCCAGGGTTGCTAGTTGTAACCCGGTTTAAATTATTAGATCCTTTGTAGTCACACCTGAAATAGGAAAAAGAAATTTATAATTTTACTGACTCACGTCTATGACTTTGAGTATGAATGTAAATTACCTTCTATACTGCAACAACAATTGTGAAACGGTGAGTTTTCGCTGTCAGCCTTCAACTATAAGAATTAACAAATATACAAAGTTATTGTCAGCCTTTGGGATTCGACATGAAAATATTAGTTTTATTGATGCCGGCAGATACTTCTCCTAGCGGACAAGTATCACCACAACATCTAAAACTAAATTACATAAAACGTTTTGGTGGAACTAAAAGAGCTTCGTTGGAGACAACATAAATCGCAGAAACGTATCAGCACAAATACATAATTCTATTTATTCGCTTTACGCATATTTACATATGCGTAAAACGTGCATGTCTATATAGAGATGGTCTAGTACTAGACAAAAACACCCGTGAGAAGTTTATTTCTGTCGGCTCAAGTTCTCCTCATTCACTATATTTATTGTCGGCATCTGACACGTCTGTGTTAAGCATAGGTTCGCTGACCGAAACGCACATTGCAATATGTATTATGCCGTGTCGGAAATTTAATTGGACGTGTAATATGGCTGTCAGAAGAAATAGGCACGTCAAAACGTTAAGTTGAACCGCTCACCTCGACGTTGTGCATTCCGAACAATAGACAGAAACTTGGGTAAGTTGTAGTATTAAGTGCAAATTCAAGTTTGTGACAGGTCTGGTTCACGATAGATGATAGTAGAAGTGAATCAATCTTAAGCAAAACTCTAACGCTGGTATGTAATAAAAGTATATAAATAAAAAAAATAAAAGTGCAAGCTTCTTGCACCACAAGAAAAGAAAATCTTATTAATTTATACTTTTATTAATATCTTGAACTTAACAACGAAATCAAATCATCCGAAGTATGAACGGAAGCTAATTTATGATTCAGACTAATTTAGTTGAAGGTGACGACGTCAGCCATGACATCTCTAACTATTGTTACCATTAGTTTTAACAGAGCAGCAATAATTTCACCAATAACATAGTACTACATTAACATTTATTTATTAGTCAGAATACACATGTTTCGATAATACGATCCACGAGTATATCCAAGTGGATCGCTTTCCCTTAGTTTTATTATTTGACAATTAATTGATAATATGACCAAACCAAGTGGAATCGCTGATAAAACATAAATTAGCGAATAGTTTATCCTATGTGTGACAAGACCTGCGATATAATCATAGAAAACAAAATCCCATGCACTAATTTTATGAAAGAATGAAAACAATTTCTTATCTTACCGACAGTTGTACAGTTTCATCGTTTTTAAATTCTTTATTTTCAATGACGTTGGTTTTATATTCATCTCTGTTGAGAAAAGAATCTAATTAGTTTAATCTACTCGTGATACTTCAGTTTTATAAATAGTACTATTAGCGAAAGTGTAGTTACGTATTATCAATTTGATCAAACTCCGTATTTCCTATGGAACAGTAATACCTTAAACTTTTGACATACAACATTCGGTCGAAATCGAGTTTCCTGAAAAATTTTTCAACGTTTCAAAATTCATCATGTACCCAAAGGGAAAAAATAGAACAAATATTTACAACATAATAAAATACACAGGCTGAAACAAAATACACTATATAATAACTACGTACCAGCTTTTTTTGGCTTCATTATGGTTTTCAAAGAAAACGATGAAGTATTCGGAATCAAAGAATAATATTTTTCAAACCATTTATGTGTGCTCATATTTCCCTGTTTAGTCTCTGCTGAAAGCAATAATTACTAAATGAGATGTCAAGTCTACTATACAGGCTTATGTATCTGAAACAGATTTAGTCACGAATCGAACGATTAATATTTACATAGAAAAGCTTAGTAGCCGTTGCATGATCTCCCTGAATAAAGATGAACCAACATGAACGGCCTGACTAATCGGGGTGGGCCTTGTCTCCGCGTTACATGTTAGACATTTCCCAAACATAAAAAAATGCTAGCTGTCAGATAATGCTTCAAGGTATAAGTCCACCCGCTGTAGCCTTTAGATTAAGATGTATATATAATTAAGAATAATTAAATAAATATAATAAAGAAATGAGATGAAAGAGAAACATTACTATTTTCTTTGTCTATTGCAGCTTTTGTTTTCTTTATACTTTTTTTAATTTCATTGTTTTTTTCTTGGCAACGGTTGTCACGCACTTTATCATTTTTAAATGGGTATTTTTTCTTGATATTAACTTTCTTTTTTTCAACCTAAATACGGTAAATATAAATAAGCAATTTAACAACATATGCAATGAATATTAGTGATAGTTTGTACTACTAACTTTAGATGATTCTGTAACAAAAATTTTCTCGAACCAGATTTAAGTTTATGTAAACTATTAATCGATTTAGTGTGAAATGATTTGGTTTTCTTTGATTCTGAATCGTTAGATTTACTAAACTGTCCTTTCATCCATTCTTGATGGCCAAAATATGCAGATATTCTGTAAATTCTAGCATTTTCTTCGACCTTCCTTTCATTGATTGCTTTTTCATTATATTCTTTGATTTCCTTTTCATTACCTTCCACGACATCATTACCGCTTTCATCCTTTTTTCGTCTTTTGTGATTCATTGTATTGGATAAACAAGATGTACTGCTTTTTCCAAACATTCTTCTGAACATCATACAAGGTGCGAAGTTCGTATGTCGACAAAAGCAAAGGCGACGTATGTGTTTCATACAATAACATCTACTTCTGTTATCTACATTAACATCCTGTGGCTTATCTTCTTTGGACTTATCGCCGTTACCCGCATCTTTGCTTTCATCAGGAGCCATCTTTTTGGTTATTTCGTCTTTTTTAGATTTTTTTGGCGACGTTTTATTTGGGTTTTCATCAGTAAATGAACGTTTTGAATTGCCGTCCGAATTTTTGCTCGATTTTTTAAAGCAAATACTTTTACAATAGTTAGAGACATTCCTCGGCTGGAAGAAGTAATTATAAAATTTGCAAGGTTTTTTTTTTGTAAATATAGTTATATCACTTTTCTTTGCTCCCTGCTTCGACGTCGATAAGCTATCTTGCCATAAGGCTCAACAATCCTTGAGATTGATAACGAATAAGTACTAAATGTTATTTCATAGTAATTAGAACGCAATTTCATTGCAGGATATTTTAAAAAAGGTGTTAATATGTTGCTTAGTACATTCTTCAGAGGCCTAAATCTCATTTTTAAAGTTACTCCTAATCGTGAACTTTCAGACTGGAGATTCACTTCACGTAATTTCATTTTACTAATGTTTCTCATCGAATATTTCGTGTATACGTTGTGTCTGAACAATTCATTAAATATGTGCTTTTCTTTTCTTTTTCTTTTATACTTGAAATGGTCTTCGGAGTCGGTAAACTCAGAACAATGTTTTTTAAACGATTTACATCTTTGTTATTACCTCTTACGCCATTGGAAAATTTTCTCCGAATTGGTTGTATCTTGTGCATCAAATAATTAATTGAACCTTTAAATGCAGTTTCAAAACTATCATCGCGAAGTTTCTCTTGGCAGTATGGACAAGTATCAGGATTATTTTCTCTTTTATTGTGCATTCCTATGGGTATTATTTTGTACTTAATCTTAAATAATTCACTTCCAAACTTAGAATGCTTTAGATGTCTAACCATGTTCGCTTTTCTGTAAAATTTATTGCTTGTTTTAAAAATAACATCTGCATCATCTGCATACTGTGGAACAGATAACTTCTCATCAAGATCTTGATTTCTCGTTTGAAATAGTAACCATTCGTGCTTAGTATCAAGTTGCTTTTTAGGCAATAAATAAAATTTTTCATCAACGTTTGTGTGCTTTCCAAAAAAGTTTTGCTGTAAACAAAATGTATTGAAATGATTTTGAACCCTTTGATTGATTTTACACATCTAAGTAATAAAATATCCCAAATTATGAACGTTGCTAAAACTACTGCGACGTTAGCAGCGACGTAATTTGAGATGTGTTTTTCATAAACAAGACAATATTAATATATGACTCGGACAACACTACCTACTACTAAGATTCCTTTTGCCTGAAATTATGAACTTGTAATCTGGTTGGATATAACTTTTTAATGTCTAATTTAATACCTAGTTAAACTATATTTTTCGTTCGATGCTATTGCAGGAGGAAAAAAACATTCTTGCTTATGGTTGGTAACTAATTGTATATATCATCCACATCTACTTATGTTTTTAAAAAATGTTTAAACTTACAATTTGTTTAGAATACTCATCACTTTCTGGCTCTATTTGATTATCAGAATCCTGACTCTCATTGTTGCTATCTTCAGAGGAACCCCTATATTGAAAAATATCTAATCAATATAAGAATCAATCAAAAAGTAGCCTGTCAACACCTTAGTATAAAATAATCTATCAACATATTGTATTTCATGGTGCCGTTAATGGATTACTCGTCACCGTGCCAGAGATATGTTATGGCCTCCTTTAAATAGCAGAACAACCATCTCTACTATATCAGACCTCGCACCTAAGACGCTGCCGGCAGTTACTTCGACCGCCAACCCCTGCCATGTGTTGCAACTACGGCTCATATTCCTATTAGAGAAGACGTAGGTATATATGGCTGTTGAGTATTTAGAGCTAGCTTAAGAAAAATAGATTTTAGTGGTTTTCATATTCTGTCCTATTCACAACACATCAAATACTATTCTTTTCTAAATCTTATTTGTTTTTTAAGATGTATATATAATTTTATATAGTTTTTCAATGCGTCTCCCAATAAATTTAAAACTTTATTAGGCTATAAATATTATAATGATTTGAGCATATACTATAGTGGTTTTAGACAAGCTTTTTGCAGTACTGCCGGGAATAATATTTAAAACAAACATATAGACCATTCTTTGTTAATTAATTATACAAAGAATGGTATAGATATTCATTCAGACAAAGACATGTACGTAACTCATTCCTTCACGGAGTACGCAGGAATGATAAACTAAAGTGAGCACTCAGACCAATAGGCTACCGCGGCACAGCCAATGTTGTTGACTGGCAGAGAATACCATTAGGGAGATAAAAAAAATGTTAAAATTAAAAACATTTACTTTTCCAAACTGACGTCACTCAGATCTCCATAGTCAACTGGGGACAAGCAAATAGTGCAGAGTTGACCCAAATCATTAAAACAGTTGATGCAATAGATTCCTGGACATTTGGGTGTGTCACATCTGAAATCGAATGGGACGTTTTATACTATACATAATATTAATATATAATAATAACCTATATTTATGCAAATTTAACACAAAACCGAAATATCGGTACTCGTTCTTAAATTCTTTTGCTTTGCAGGTTTCCACTAACGTTATATCTTACTACAATTAGAATTTGTCGCCTTTACCCTTTTAAAAATATTAGTGAAACTACAGACTTATTTAATAATGATGTAGCAAAGTTCCAGAAAACGGTTTGTAATCAATGCATTTAAGAGTAATGATATAATAGTAATTACTTTACTTTTTTACTATTTTACATTAGGAATTGTATATTTCTTTTGTTATTTGCATGCATTATGTTCTTGTTGCTGATGTTCATACTATATTTTAATCATGTGTACACAACACATTTGTGGAATACCATCTAGATCAGAACGTTTTAAACTTATTGTAATTTTTAATGTTATTCTGTTTTGTGTGTCTGAATAAATAAATAAAATAGATATAATCGGGTATAAAGTATTGAAAAATTACAAAATAAAACCTTATAAGTTCAGAATCGGCCTTATTGTTTATAGGCTCGTCCACAATGCCACAGAGTAAACAGTTTGGGTCGTTCGGGAGAGTTCCTAACAAGTACCGAAGCCACCAACACCTAGAATGACAGGGCACATCAAAAACAAATTATGAAATAAGCTTTTACAACCGTAAACCCAGAACTGGGGTGGTCAGAGATCTGTGTGATACTTTTCGCTAGAACAACGTGACAGGTGATGAGCCTGTCGTTGTCTTAGTGCCCTGACTAATGATACAAATCGTACATAAGTTTCGTAAAACTCATTAGATAGAGAGCCCTCGCTCAAGCCTATCGGGATCCTAGTCAGAAGCTGATCACCTAGCTATCATAGTTGTCACTACTAACATAAGTTCACGATAGTTTCGATGAAAATCTAAAACAATCTTTACTTACGGCAAGTGAATATCCAGCCAATTTGCGAATGTAAGCTCGTCACATCTCAAATATTTGTACTCTTTGTGTAACTTCCGTCTTGCGAACTTCATAAATCCACCTTCCATATAGAAAAAAATATATTTTAATTTTCTGTCTTTTTTTGTATGGGAAAGGCAGCAAACGAGCAAGCGGTTCACCTGATGGTAAGTGATTACCGTCGCCCACTTACGTCTGCAGCACCTCTGGTGATTGGCCGATCTTCAAGGGTATTTAGAAGATTGCAGGGAGGATGAGGAGGGGGATGGGGAGGTGTATTGGGCCGGATGCCTCACTCTCCGAATGAAACGCAGAAGCATAAGATGTCTCTACTTCACGTCGGCATTCTGCGAGGCCGTGCTACCAACCGGGTCGAGCCGGCCCATTCGAGCAGCAGCAAAAAAGCCGCCGCTTGGCTCTACCACGTTTAAATTATATATGTTACTTTAAATATAGTGACGTTACCCGGAGATACAGATCCCATCGTTAGCTCATGGTATTTGGATTCCCCACATATCCGACTGCATATTCCGCCGTCGGTCCGACGCAAAAGTCCCATTCGATAATCAGCAAGGTGCCCGTGCAAGTGAGTTTGACATTTGGGAGAAAGTTAGAATAATATAACGTATATAACCCTTGCACATTCTTGATGAGGCCTAGAGTTTACATGAAAAAGATTGAACCTGCTGAACAGGATCAGCATCTTTGTTTTTTTTTAATTTCATCTGATTTTTGATCTGGCTATTTCATGAACTGGTCATGAAATCGCCAGATATATTGGACTTTAACATACATACATAATCAAAAATGAAAAATGTTTCTATTCTTAGGTGGATTAACCATAGTTTTAAGCGACACGATATAAGTGTGCCTAAGTATGTGTAAAATTAGCAAGCGGGTGCCTTATCGAGCCAGTGAAACGGGAGCGGAGGAATCAGGTCGTGTAATTTCCTTTCACGCCGTCGAATATTTGGAACAGAATAAATTTGCAGTAAAACTCAAATGATACAGTTTTGTATCGCTTTCATATTCATTATTAATATTTCAAACTTAAATTTACACAACGATTACTTGACATCGATTAAAAATCAAATAAAAGCAATCAAATAAAATGCGCTATGGAATTAAGAAGTATGAAGTTCAAAGTAAGTAACTTTATGGGGCTGGGCTTTTCTTTTGCTGTATGGTAATAAAAACAGAACAATAGATAAGGTAATATAGATCCAATGTCAGGACTACCACATTAAAATGAGAAAACTTCGAATTCTTCCATCTTAGTCCTCAGGTATGACAACGCATCTGTAATCTTCTTCGATTGAAGTTATTTGCATGTGTCCATGGGCTACAGCATCCACTTACTTTCAGGTGTCAGGCTGCTCTTAGGTCCTTTGTCACTTAAATGTTATTTTACGTATATATTATACGCTACAACACTACAAACGTGAACAGTCAGGTATTTATCTTAGACTCACTTTAGACCAGGTAGCACCTAATTTTTTAAGCTTCTTAGTGCACCGTTTTTGGATGGAGACCTAACTCCTAGACAAAAGCCTAACGTCTCAAAAGTACATGTAAGGAAGTTGCAACAAACTCATTGGCTGGGCAGTGCGTATTGTTGTCCATGCGAGTAAGCGAGACAAAGTACTAAGAGAAGAGAAATGCGAATTAAAATTATCATAAATTTCTCGTGGCGTAGTACCAAGAACGCTGGCTGTGTACTCACGCTGAGTGGTTAAACTTAACCTTTGTGCGTGGAAAGAACCAGCCTTCATGTCACCGGCGGATATTCCTTTAAGAATCGCACCGCGCGAGGAACTCTGTGAACCAGACGACGTCTCTGTGAGAAATGGCACAAATACAGTCATGCCTTATAGATTCACAATAAACGCCACTTAACCAATTCAGCTGCCTCTGATGCCGACCCGGCTGTGGTCGATGTATTCTGTATTAATGTATCTACATTGTAATGTATTTTAAATTTTAATTAGTTTTTTTTATGATATATATATATATTAAGAAATCGATAGGTTTAATACCTATGAAGCTATGATAAATATATCAATGTGAATTTTTTTATGATTTGGGGTAATCAGCTTAGTAGCCTGCTATATCTTAAAAACTGAAAGCTTTTCTTACCTCTGGTTCTTAAAATATGATTATAAAGCCATAGAGCTCTGGCTTTCGCACGTTCCGGCCGGTAGTGCCCCATAATGACATGACGCAATCGAAGCCCATAGGGTTCGAACAGAGCGAAGAACCATAGAAGAATAATCAGTACACCTATAATAAAAAGAATTTAAAAACCTCAATCTATTTTTATCTACCATCGTTGTTTTTTATCAGCCTGTTCAGCAGTGAACTAGTTACTGCCAAACAAGCTCTACTGAAAAGCGTCCGCAAAACCCGGAATCCCACTGAATGGTGGTCCTTACGCTGGGCATACGGGTTGATGACTACGTACAGCAGCTAGCGTTGGACATAGTACATCGGGGACAAGACAGAAATGTTCAGTTACATTAGGTTTTGCATAGCGTTATATTTGTTATTCGCTGTCAATTGATAACGGGTCATATGACATCAGCATCGTACTCCACTTGGCACAGGGACAAGTCGCGTTCACATTCAGAATATAACTACAGTGACTATACATAATCACCGATGGTGCCATGGCCTCTGACACGAATTTAAAGAAAGGTAAACCTTTAAGTGGTCAGTCTTCAAATATAGTTCAATAGATAGTAGTAAATACCCAATTCATGCCTGAATTTATTTTTTGTTTAAATTTCGTTTTAACTTTTAAGATACAATAAAAGAGCACATTATGGTTTTAAAACTCTGTATGTATATATATATTAGACAGACAGTGTAACGTGCGACAAAACGCTCTACAAAGCCGAAACTGGCCAATATATCTCCGTCTTATCCCCGATACCAAAATCCGGGTACTGTAGCTAGTGACGTAAAAGTAATGTGATGTAAATGGAGTATATAATTATAACTGCAACTTACCAATTTGCGTGTAACGCTGTAGATCAGGAGGATATGGATTAGGAAGACAAGAGACAGGTGAAGAAGGTGGAGTGGATAGGGGTAGAGTAAGAAAGCCAATCAACGAACGTAGCATCTCTGCTACGGGACCAGTGCCTGATATTTGTACGCCTGCATCGGTAGGCCCCGCTGGAGTAACAAATCGTTGATTCAAATCAAAATAGAGGATATTTCAAAAATTGTTACGTAAATAAAAAAGGGAATTTAGTTTCAGAATAGATAACTATTATGTTCATATTTTTCAGTCCACTTTCAATAAAATACCATAAATTTCCCTAAAGCAGGGTCAAACGAATCGACTAAAATAATCGTCTAGACCTGTGACCACCCCATTACGGGTACTTATTGAGTACGATCATAAGAACTTAGTTATTCATATCTATTTATTCAAGTTTTTAAATGTGTGTTTCTTGAAAATCGCCAGATGGTCAGATGTCGGAATAACCATCTCGAAAAATACTAGATCCAAGTTGCGAGGTCTGGTACTGCGATTCGATAGCCGAGCTTGGCGATTATGGCAAATCCTTCTTAGGCGGAGAGGCCTGCATTGGATTATTTACAACCTGTTAAGGATAAGATAACCAAGTTCGAATAAATTTCTTTAATGTTTTTTTAATATTAGATTGCTTCCGTTAGCGAAGACGCATACAAAAAAGTTCTTAGATCCGAAAAAATTGTAAAGAAAAACAGACAGATAGTCAGGTTTCTTAACTTATTTGTTTTGATTATCGTGGTTAAGTAACATTATACGCGGTTAAACATTATTCCGTGTGATAGCTTCACAGGCAAATTCGTGAGCCACGTAAAGCATTTGTATTGGCTTTCTATCATTATAAAGACCAATTATATGAAATACTGGGTGACTTCTATACATGATAAAGCCACGCAACGACATGATACGGTCTGTACAAAAATAGAACTCAATAGCAGACCATGATCACACAATGCGAGCATAAAAGCAGCGGCGTAATACTGCAGGGGTTTCGTTAAGTAATGCCTATTACTGGCAACAAGATATTCCAACAAAGCCCTTAAAGCGTCTAATAAATTGAGGTTAGCCGAGTTTAATAGTTCTACCGTCGAACAAGGTGCATACAAAATTGTAGTCAAATTTAAAAACGTATTATTCGTATAAAGACAGCGGAAGACTGCAAAATCACCTCCTGGGTTCGAACCCCGGCCAAAGTGACATTTCGACACAAATAATTCGTCACAAGATCAGACATTTGTTTTAAATCTGGAGGACGTCGTCCTCACAGACACGTCACCAATATCAGCGATTTGAACAGTTTCTTCAAAAAACATGTACAGTCAACATCAAAAGTTAATGACGATTCACCAAGGTTTCAAAAGCGTCTCAAGCGGTTGGAAAACTTCCTAATATTTGTTTGATATTGAAGTATTCTTTACTGTACGTTACATTAATTCAAAATATGTAAGTTTTTTATTAATAAAACTCTTTCGAAACCTTGTTCTATCATTATTACTTTTGCTTTTACGTTCTACGACTTACGTTGCAAGGGCGTTTGAAATCTACCATGGTAGCGTATTGTCATCAGCACCCAATACAGGCTGTAATCGGCCACCATGTGGATGAGCAGTTTGAACGTTGTGATCACCATGAATACCACGGAACGTGCGAGGTACACCCTTTCTGAAGCTAGGAGTCTGAATGATGTACTCTGGAAATATAGGTTCGTTGCATATACCACGTACAATCCTTTGAGTGGTCTAAAATTAACCAGAGCACTGGCAACACCATCAAAGATTGAAATAATGTAAAATATTCTCCCACAAACTGTTACAAGGCCGCGTTGGCTAAGGGATGAGAACACTTATTTTAATTTCATTGGACGCGGGTATCGGTACCCCGGTACCGCCATCACTAAAATTGTTAATAACAACTTGCTGAATTTACCACATACTCGGCGATAAAATAAAATATTGTAAGGAAACAAGCCCAGAGCCAAGCGGTGACTTTTGCCGCTGCTCGAATGGGCCGGTTCGACCGGGTTAGTACCCACGGCCTAGCGGAATACTCGTGAAGTAGAGGCATCATGTGCTTCTGCGTTTCGATCGGTGAGTGAGGTAACCGTAGGCCCACTCCCTTTTCCCTCACGCCTCCTCCTCCCTCCCCTTCCTGAAATATAAAAAGGCCGGCAACGCTCCTGAAGCTCCTCTACAGACCGACAAACCGAACTAGTTTCGGTTAACACTACTCAACCTGAACACACTGTACATACAGTTAGGAGTAGAGTCACATACAAAATCCCCCGCCGACGCGTAAGAGCGTATCGTGCAAATCAAACACCCGCGTACACACCGTGCACCCGGGATTCAGGGCGGTCCTTACCGCCCATTACTACCGAAACACCACGACCGTTCGAGACGAGGCCCGAACCTCCCTCGGACGGTCCTTAGATTGCTTACCATAAAGAGGTAAGCAGTAGATGTACTCCTGTACATCTACTTAAAGCATAAACGCCCGCGGCCTCAAGGACGCAGGCGCAAACCTATGAAGCTGTAAAAGCCAAAACGGCTAACAGCAATAACTTCATCGAATACATATATGAAGCTCCTCTAGTGTTGTACATGTACGTGGGCGTCGGTAATCACTTACCATCAGGTGAGCCTCCTTTGCCATAAAAAAAAACCAAACGGGGAGCCCGTTTGGTCTAGTCTACAAAACCCTTTTAAAGAAAATTTATAAGCTACTTTACTTTACTGATCTCTTATAACGTCAAGGTCGATTGTATATAGTTTAGGCAATAATTTCATTATGAATAATATATTAAAGAGACTATGATTATATTGATATGCTTAATATGTGTTGATACTCGTATATGCTTAATCTGAAAAATCATAACAAAAAGTCAGTTTGAATATAACTTCTAGTAAACTATAAGCAAATAAAGGATTCCTGTAAAGATATTCAACTTAACAATATTGTAACAGAGTGCTAAGAACGAAAATTAAAACTCACAGTTATGTACTTAGCTTTCTCTCTTCTATTCAACGGCAGAACAGTTTCTTTGCCTTCTTTAAGCCTTTGAAAGTCCAAGTTCCGCAGCTCCCTCGTTATGTAGCGATTGTCGAAACGTGACCTTGTTTCGTACATGTGTTGGTAGTATTTAGCTCTGTGTAATATTAAATTTTTAACATATACGATCTAGAGATATTCTCAACGGCTAGGAACTGTTAATTCGTATTTGTTGTCGAGCAAAGTGATTACTTCGGTGTAATGTTACAACATTAAAAGCAACTTAGTAAATATACTTCAGTTACGTAAATAAAAAAGCATATTAAGTTTTACATGAAGTAGCTTTTCACGTTGACATTATTATGATTCATAGTTGTGGAAAGTTAGCGAAGATGTTATTTTGTTTAATGACAATCTTTAGAGGAGACCTACGTTCAGCAGTGGATTAATGATAGGCTATATGATGATGCTGAGAGACATTATATAAACCACAGCCTATAACGATCATCCTTCAGCATCATCATATAGCTTATCCTATAGTGTCCTGTGACACAGAGTTCTCTTTGTGCTTTGTGCTCTTTGCCACGTGGCTCCAATTCATGTTGGCAAACTTAATTACTTTTGAATTGGATTACTTGGTAAATGTAAACTGAACACTAGCTGGAACGATAACGCTAACGCAGACAAAATAAAAAAAAAACAAAATGCTAAACAACTCGCCTGAAAATAATAAGCAATAAAAACAAACTGGTGACGCAAGAACTCCACGACAACCAAGTCAAGAGCGGATCAGCTCTGTTCCTTATCTCAGTGACAATACCGGCAGCCACTTGGCTGGCCGATCGACTGGCATTGCTACTGAACGAGTAGGAGTGGTGGACGTGAACCTTGACGTAGAACAGCGACTGGACGCGGTTGACGAAGGTTCTGAACTCTGAAATACAAATATTTAGTTATAATCACCTTCATCATTCCTTTCAGGACCACTGCTGAAAATAGACCTCTGTAAACTACTTCAGTCAAAGATGGTTACAGATGCGTTGTCACCTCTTCGGACTAAATAGGTATAATACAACCACGGCCCATAATGACACTGGCTCTCTATACCCTTCATACCGGAACATAACTTTTTTTTATGTGGAAAGCAGCAAACGAGCAATCGGTTCACTTGATAGTAAGTGATTACCGTTGCCCACGTACATCTGCAACACCACAGGTGATGTAGGTGCGTTGCCAGCCTTTAAGGGTATTTGGGAGATGGGAGGGAGGATGTCGAGCGGGATGGCGAGGGGGAGTGGACCTCCGGTTACCTCACTCACTGAACGAAACGCAGAAGAATAAGATGCCTCTACTTCACGTCGGTATTCTGCGAGGCCGTGGTACCAATCCGGTCGAGCCGGCCCATTCGAGCAGCAGTAAAAGCCGCCGCTTGGCTCTACCAAGTTTAAACTGGTGACGCAGTTTAAATAACTGTCTGATGGCGACTAACATGATGGCGGCAGAGTAGGTAAGAGGGTGGCAGCACCTTCCTAGATGGCTCCTAGGGAAAAAAAACTTATATAGCCGTGTAGCAGCCGGCGTAAGGGGATCTGTATCCCTCCTTCTTGACGTAGGTGTAGTAAGAGGTGACTTGAAAATCGAATGACAATCTCCGAGAACAAATACTTCGTTGAGGCTCGCCAATCGACATTATCTTTTTTCGGAAAGGAGGATAGTGGGTCGTATGGCTACACTGAATAGTGCCAAATGATAATTCGTAATGTCTGCGTGGATGCGTAGCAATTTATGTATTAACTGCCTCCACTACACAAGAGAAATTCGTATAGTGACGTTAACGTTTTTAGTTTCTTTTATTTAAAGCATGAATTGTAGGTGTGTATTCTGATTGACATTATAGAGACATAACTTACTCCTTTTCATCGTAGCAACAATAGTACTTCTCGTATAATCAGCAATTTCACAGATTTTTCGATGAGATTTCATAGACCGGCATGCAGCATTTGTCAAATAAGTAGCATTACAGAACCAAGGCAGTTTCGAGTTCAGATTCTTCTTGCAATTAGAAATACCTTTATTCAATACTTGTGAGCAGTGTTGGAAAGGGGTACCGAGTTTGTTATTGCATTTTTTGGTAATAGAGTTAAGCCACGGAAAGGATGATTCTAGAATGTTTGCTGAAAATGTATCGAGTCTCAATTTTTGGCTTAGTTATGTTTAGAAGGAGCCTACCACCTAGTGGTAGTAGTGGTGGTCACATCATACTAAAAAAGCTCTGGTGTAAAGTGTGTTGAAAGAAATATTGGGGGCCAAATTACCACCTTCTGCCCTGTAATTTTCCGTCTGCTACAGTAACAATTTAAAAATAGTTTACAATTTATAAAAGCTCATTATATCTGTATTTCCTTAAGTTTGCTTGGGTTAAATTTAAATATAATATGATTTTTTTATTTTATCTGGGAGATGCCGGGCCCACCCCTACCCCTCCCTGACTACGCCAATGCGGCGTAACGAACTTTACCATTCAGCGAGTCCGGAGAGAGAAAGGAACAATCCCTGTGATAGAATATGTATTAGATATGTAAAAAACCATACGTATTAAAAGGCCCTCTAATATATATACAGGTATTGTCTTATCTACAGGAGAATCTGTGTTAAAAAGTGATCAAGCGTGAGTAGAACTCACACCGTGATGATTACGTGCCTTTATAACTTTCCTACCTAGAACCTTATTTCTTTTTTCCTGCATGGTATTTAGTATTTAAATACAAATAATCAAGCTGTTGCCGAGATGATTGAATCTAACTTTCTAATCAGCATAAGTATTGATAAAAAATGTTTTGATTTTTATTTTGTTTGGTAAATGGTTGCTTGATTGCAAATAGTTTATTGCATATTACAATGTCTCTACTTTACCTGAAATCGATTAAAACAGCGTGGGAATAATGCAGTGTAAATGCTAATAGAGGACGTCATCTACATCTAATATAAAATTCCTTTATACAAAGTAAGTAACATGTAACTTAGTCTATTGTCACGCTATTAGAATTTATAATCGATACTCTATGCATAGATACGTTCAATAATACAAAAATAGATTTCTGTTGTTTTAACTTTTTTTCATTTCCAGTTTTCTTACATATTCGTATACATAAAGAAATAGTTGTGAAAAATGTCCTTTCCTACTTTTAGTAGCTCTTAGAGCCTCTTCTATTTGAAGGATTTGCCGTAACTAGATGCCTACAAGATGGCAAACTATATGGATAATTACTCATGAATATTTCTTTCCTTAAAAAAATGTTTTACCGTACAAAACGATGTTTTGATACTTGAATCCCAAATACACATTACGTATTTGATATTAATGCCGTTTTTTGCTTTTTATTAATACTTAACGCCAAAAGGGTCTAACAGTGTAAAAGCTAAACTCTAGTTTCCATAATAGAATGTAATTCAGTCAAATTCTGTCGGTTTCTGCCTAATCGAAATCGATCATCACAGATTCTACTTACCAACAGCAATCACAATTCGATGAGTCGTCACCAGCGTCGCTTTAAACTTCACCGCAATCCTTTTTATTCCTTCCGTCATTACTTTTATCCAGTCCTTCATAGAGTTGCAAGGATTCTTTATCGAGTCTGTGATGTGCTTAACACTAGTCTTTATCTGCTCCTGAATGAAGTGAAGTGCTCAGGGGTAAGTCATTTCTAACAATTATGGGGCGACTAGTTTGGTATTGTAGAGAAAACTTCACAGTTAGGTTCTTTGTCAAGACTTACAAATTTACAATTCAATTTATTCTATCTAATCTATCTTTTTATTAGTTCTTAGGAAAACGTTTTTTATACTATTATCTCTTAACCCGATCTAACTGATGCTAGAATACGGATTAACCAACTTTTTCACTTCCTTCTATTTTTGAGAGCATTTAATCGGACGCCTTGTTCTCACACATAATGGGACATACAAAGTTTATAATTTTACCTGGCTGCAAGCCATTGATTCTGAGAGCACCTCTGAGTTCTTTAGAGTATTTGTTGCAGGACCAGTCAGTATCAGAACAAGTGCATAACATGTCAACGTGTATCTTCCAACACGTGAAAAGAACTGCGGTATAAGTAAGAACACGAGACATCTGTAATAGAAATATGATTATTAATTAATGATTAAGCAAAGGCTTAAAAACTAGAAAGTCTGCGGCGTTTAGTGATGGCATAATGAAATCTGCCAACCCCATTTCTACCGTGGGTATGGGTCGACATATGAAAATGTCATAAAAATCTCTCGTCACTTTACAAATGGCGGTTTAACGGACCGAAGTTCCAGTTCAAAAATTCGGAAAATCTACCCTGCCTATATCCAGTGTTGAGCTTTTGATTGGCTGTTGAAGAAGAAGATATTTATATTAGAGAATAAAACTTGAAGAGATTTTCTTAGGCATGCTTGATTTTGTATATAATGCTACTGAACGTAAAATAAAAAAAAATGGATTTGTCTTAGGTAGCGTTATAAAATAAATATTTCTTGCACCCAGGAGTTGCCTAAAACGTCATCAAAACACAATGCCAATAAATATCGTGACCTCGATAGTTAATTATCTGCTGTAAAGGTCCCACAACAGGGCAAGTTTTGGAGCAGGTAAGTCGTTGAAACTTCATTCTGTATTAATTCTCAGATATGACTTACATGTGGTATAAGGGAAAATATATTATCATGTTTTTCTTCAAACACCAACTGCATGTGGTGAAATCCATAAGCTAAAAAACCCGGTCTGGTGACACAAATTTCGCAGACCTTGGTTTCAGGTTGCAGTCAGTGCGAGGATGCCGGCACACCGCTCACCAGCCCGCTTGTCCGGCGTGGTAAGTATGGGGCTAGTAGAGTACATAGAGTAGTCTATGTTCTACAACTTCAAATTCATCACTTTTGACTATAACTTACAATTTTGCCAGTTGCCAGCATCTTCAAATTCAGCTTTCAACGCAAAGCGATCGCCCTGGCCCCTGTGCTAACAAGACTTAGTATCTATACTACAGACATTCTTTCATAGGTAAGTACTTATTGTGACGGAAGTAATTACCTCACTCGATAGCTGAAAGCCAATCCAAGTGTAAGTAGAACACCAATGACGCAGCTCATAATAGTGGCGTGTATCAGTGATATCGATAATTGAAATACGAAGAACATAAAGCATAGGTAAGTAAGAATAATCCCTCCGATAAATCCGATGACGCTTTTCAACAAGAAATTGGGAAACGTTTGATCCGTTGCCAAATAAAGTAGAAAATTGGACAGCGATGAACCTTCAGGAATCAAATCTTTAAGTTTTTTTACTAAACATTGTTTTGTATTGTAGCTGTAGTGTGACCATTTTTGCATCATAGTCTTTTTAGGAATTTCTGCATTGGAAAGTACTACTGAATTAATTTTTTCTTCTTCATATTCCAATCTATACTTCTCAATGACTCGTGCCTTCCATAACAAGGCGAAATGTGCCATATTTTCGAATGTTTGTTGAATGTTTAATTTATGTAGCTTGGTAGTAAAGTAATTTATAAATAGCTTCCGTCATAGTTCTGGTATAAAATACTCTTTCAAAATCTAAAACAGAAAAATATTACCTGACAGAACTCAGGTGACAAGAATATTTTTTTTATGGTATTTCTAACAAGGGAGTTTTACAAACCACCAGTAGTACGTAATAAAGCAACAAAAAGTCAAAAATATTGAAGTAAATTTAATTATTTATAACTCATTGGGAGGAAAGCAAAATTGATCTCCATAAAGCTTAGTGTTCGCACTAGAGCGCCACAGTATTTCATGCCGGTTCGTCGATTACAATTTTACAAGGCACCCAGTTCTGTTTGATCGGTTTTATCCTCTATCGTTGCGAAGAAACTTGTCTAAAATATATATAAAAGTGAACGTTTGTTATATACAAGATTGAGATAAATAAACTCCAACATCGTTTAACCGATCTACATGAATGTTGGCACGTGTTTGCAAGTGTTTTTTTCAAAGATAAGGTTTTTTATGCTACCTAATTTGTTGCACCTCGCCACTGCAGCATATCAATTTATTTACCGTTCAACCATACTCGCTCCACCTACCGGAAAGGGCAGAACAACATCCGCGGGGCCAGCTAGTGTTATATACTCGTTATCTATCATCTTTATATCGCTACAGACGAAACAATTATACCAACATTATCTAGATTATTGGCAATCCACCTCCGAATGTTTTTAGGAAATAGTTTTCACGTTCTACTATTTTGTGGAATCACCTATCGTCAGCAGTATTTCCGAACAGATTCGACTTGGGGGCCTCCAAGAAAAGAGCCCACTCCTTTCTAAAAGGCCAGCAAGGCACTTACAAACGCAATTGGTACACAATGTTTAACTTTTTACCACTGCCAACAGAGGCGGATTTTGTAATTCACCAAGGGCCATGAGGAGTGGGTAAAGAGTAAAGATATTTAAACAATTTTTAGACACAAATCATTTAATCTGGCTTGAAAACTCTTTTACTTAACTTTTAATGAAGATTTGTTGAACTGGAACATTAAAGCAAAATGGCGTTTTTGTCTTCAATAAAATTTTCCAATTACTATTCATATTTACAAGCACTTGCGGCCTAATACAATATTAATATTAAACATCAAAACTTACGTCGAAATACACAGACATAACATCAATCACAATCACAATCACTTCTGAGTTCGCGCCAAAAGTTTCATATTCATATTTATGATTGTATTAACATTTTTAAATAGTGCATAAACACCTCAATATAAGAATTGCCAGTATAAAAAGTAGTCTTTCGTCTTCCCGTGACATACAATTAGATAAACATTTTAAAAGTGGCCTTTTCAGTTTTGGTATATTGCATGTAAGTATACTATGAAGAAATTTATTTTATTGTTGCGTAAGTTTATATTTAGGTAAGGTATATGTCAGATAAAAGCCCTTGTGTGAAACCCACAATGCTCAATATTGTCCATTCTGCTGATTCTAGATGCTGATCTTGGATTTGAGACCTATATTTGTGCAACACATTATTGGTTTTCGGATTCAGATGTATTTTATATATCTCATGTTTCTACATAATATGCCTACGCGCATGGGCATAACATGGAGTATGGAAGCAAGGTCCTCTTGTTTGTACACAAAAGGAAAAAGTACACAAAAAGTAGGAATATAAGCAATTTGATAAAAAATCACAGTAGATTATTTATATGTATAAGTAAATATTATATTTTCGATAATATACAGTCTTTAATAATTATGTTTAACCGTTCTTAAAATTCAGTGTTTCATAGTACATGTGATATTTTTTTTTATTGCGTATACAATATTTGGAAATCTCGCTGAATAAAAGAGATTTCAAGCATCATTATTTCATACAACAATCATTGAAAATTAATGTTTCCTTATTCTAGCACTGAGGAAGTTCATTATTTCGTGATCAATTTATACAGGACGATGACATTAAAAATCTTAATTGCGAGTACAATATCCAGGTAAGAAATAAATTTAAAACAAGGTAACTAAAAACATTGCATCAAACAAATTTTATTGAAAATGAACGCATCTAATAATTCTGGCCCTGAGGAAGTTAGTTATTTCAAGATTAATTTAACCAGGACGACGATATTTAAAGACTAGAGAATCGATTACAATATCAATCCAGAGCGCTGTAACACGTTAAAACAAAACATCCACAAACAAGTTCGTTGACTCATCCGAGATTATCAATAACAAAATTAAAATGTGCTCGCCCAGTTTTGTACAGAATCTGCGCAAGGAATCCTTCATTCATAAAACATGCGCAGAAGACTGCATTGCTACAAAATCAACTTCAGACTGTTATAGCTCCGGTAGACACGACAAATCTATTTTTCCCGGAGATTTCCATCTATCGTAATGTCGTTTACGGTGTTTGTTATGTGAATGTCCTTAGTGAAAAGCATAGCGAATATGTCCAGATGATCTTTGTGATTTTTTTTGGAAGAGCCAATGTGTAAAAGAATTATCGGATAAGATCAAAACCAAAAAAAGTAAGTAATATTTCTAAAAATTAACTGCTTATCGAAAAATATTTATGCGACTTAAAGTTATGCACATTAATGTACACATATCACATTAGAAGTTTGTCATAAAATATATTACGCTAAAGATGAAAATATAATAGACATTTGATTCAAATGGTATAGTGAATTATCGGAAAATCTAGTGTTTTCTTTATATTTTTATGAAGCTTAATTTCATTAATGGTGTCATCATTTGTGGGAATTTGTAAACACTGGAGATAAATAAACAATACATAAGAATATTAAGGCAACATTCATATAATTGTCATTAATTTTTAATTGACGTTGACAGATAATTGGTTGATATTGATAAAAAATTCTAATTAAAAATTTTATTATTTTCATATTGTACCTATTATTGTTGTATGATAGTGCGAAATGAAACGGTTACATTTCTTATACATTTACTAAACATAATAGGGCATGAATCTCCAATTAAGTGGTTAGCAATTATAATTTTGTCTCTCTCATAATTTCTTTGTTTAGGTGTTTTTGAAGATTATTTACTATTATATTAATTCATATTCCAGGAATTCTTTTAACTAATTAATGCTACTTATTTAGACTAGAATCTGCTCTGCTTTAATTAGTTTCTTACATTATTTAGTATATTAATTATATGATATTACATAGGTATCTAAAATGCCACATTTTTAAATAAACTAACAATGAAATTATTGGACATATGATAACTTAACCACTATTTCAGCGTAACCACATTGAAATGCCATCCAATAAAATCTAGGTAAATACCTCATTTGTTAGATAATATATATAACATACATACAAAAATATCATATACATAAACTTTGGAAGCGACAAGTAATTTCTAAACAAAAGAAAGTAGTTTATTCTTGAAGTCATTTTTACAGTGCACACTTGTTGCCAATCAATCCAATTTATCACTTTCTTAAAATAGGCTCAAAGAACAGTATTTGTTATAAAGTTACAATGAAGAAGGTTCTGATGTTGGATTAAGACTTACTTTAATTTATGAGACTGGTTATAGCCTATAAGAGCCTGCCACACACTCTATTTTATGTTAGTAGTTATTTTTACATATTTGATCCTTGAACCTATCCATCTGTAATTTACTTTACTGAAGATTTAAATTTGATGGAAGTTATGTCAAACTTAGATCTTGTAGAAGAACAAATTGTGGATAGATTAATTATTGAACATGGCCGTTAAGCAAGCACCTAGAAGTTACCAGAGCCAAGCCATGGTACTTCTTACAATTACATTCACTTGTGATTTAAATCTAACATGAAACAATTAAATAAGTTTATTTCATTGTTTTTAAACATTGCCAGAATTTGGAACTAAATTCATTTATAATGCTTTAATATTTCATCAAAAACAAGGAATTTTCTTATATAACTATGTAGCAAATATTTTACTGTAAACCTAATGCTAAGCAATCCAGCGATTTTAAGTGCAGATAATTTTTATAATTTTAGCTGTACTAGTAACTTTTGTAATGCTAAGGGTTTGTTAAAAAAGGAATTGCAAATAACAAGTGTAGGATCATGTTTTCCATTATAAACATACATATTGTTGTTGAGATCCATTGAATAGTTCTTGGGGTGATAAATGAACTAGACACAGAATGTACAATTTTAAAAAATCAATTTAATTTGGTTTCTGTTGCTACCCAAAGTAACATATTCAATGTTATTTTGTAATTATTTTATTTTTACAGCCACAGTCTGTTTAACTGTTTAATTAAAAAAGTACCATTATGTAAGGGTAACAATTAGTTATTTATCTATTTCAGCTAGATTACTTTTAAATTTTTTTATTCGCTTTAATTATTAACTTTTGGTAGTTTTGTTGTGTGTGAACATATTTATGAATGATGCATGTTCTTACATTTTACATACAAAGAACAACTTTATTATTTTTCATTTTATAAATACCACAAAAAATAGTCTACAAAATGAACAACAATGAACTAGGATATCTGTCTTAATATGGCATCAGTTATCTCACATCTATCTCATTGAGATACTGGGTCACTGAATTCAGCCTCTGATCTGTATATGCATCCCAAGTGGCTACATGCTGGAGCCTGCTGTAAAATTTTTAAAATTTTTATCAAATTTACTTAAATCAAACTATTAAAATATAAACACAATGAGAAAAACATCAATTATACTTGATAAACTATAACTATTACTTAAACATTTAATTATTGTTGGTATCTTGCTATCCTCGCCAGCCTGTTTTTCCCAATGTTGGACATAGCCTTTACACGAAAGTGCCATCAAAATCTGGCATGACAGTAGAGTTTTTGAAGTGTTTCTTCCATGCAATAAAAATTTAATTTTTTATTTTTGTGGGATTTGGGTTCGATGTATTCTTGTAAATTTTCCGTCATCTGACGTTTGATTTTGAGAAAAAGTAGGTGTGGAAAATACAAAAAACGTATTATAATCAATTTAGTTTAATTCAATAATAGAATTATGTTACACCATCATATGCTAATCGTGAGGGAGTACAGGTATTCTCAGTTGATAAGGTTCAAAGTGTATGTCATCCGAACCACAGTAGTTGTCAATGCGAAGAATTCAGGTATCGGAAAGGGGGTAAATGCGCTAGCGGCTCACCTACACCTCTCGTAACTCCACAGAAGCTGCAGGTGCGTTGCCGGCGTTTAAGAATATCTAAAGTTTAAAAGAATGGGGGCAAACGAGCAAGCGGTTCACCTGATGGTAAGTGATTACCGTCGCCCACGTACGTCTGCAGCACCTCTAGTGTTCTGGTGCATTCTGCGAGGCCGTGGTACCAACCCGGTTGAGCCAGCCCATTCGAGCAGCAGCAAAAGCCGCCGCTTGGCTCTACCACGTCGTATTCGATCGTTACTTAATAACCTATATCCTCTTATCCTTTCCGAGTACTCAAAGTAATGAAGGCAATAGAGGTCACCTTGTGAAAGCGGGTTTATGAAAAATTAATACGAAAGCAACGATATTTATGTAGTCTCGATCGTAAAATGCTTATTATACGTAGCGGCATAGTGTGTTCGGCAGTAAACAGTTTTATAAAAAAACTCAAACGGATTACGGCGCATTGAAACATAAAAAGCCTCATTTTAGATAAACTTTGCACGCGATTCATATAAACCTAAGTAATAATTAAAACAATATAGAAACAATGCTTTTTATTTTGCTGTACTAAAATATGTAAGTCTTAAATGTTAATTCTATTTATTCCATTACTACAGCTAGCATAAAATATTGGATTAAGTTTTACTTTAAACTGTATACCGGCTCTGAGTATTAAAACTAATAATTCTTATTAATAACATCTAAATCGAACGAGATACTTAATTTAAAATCCATTTGAATAGTTGTTTCCCTCGAAATTATCACTATGTCTCTGCAAATGTTATGATTCTAATTTCAAAGTATATGTATTTGTTTAATGGTAACATGCTCAAACAAACACTGACCAAGTGCTTGTCGAACTAACATAGTGATAATTTTGAGGCTACGCAGTTATTCATCCATAACTCGGAAAAATTTCTAACAGGATAATTTTGATTGAGAGTCTCTTCTATGACCCACTAACATCGGGATTTACTGGTTTCTACGTCAAATAGAAATACCGCCCTATAAAAGACTCGAGATCAAGAATCTTTATTTCATCAGCTCGGTGTAGGTATATCTAAGCGTTTGACCCAGTATTAATATATACGTCCTGCAGATATACAACTGGAGGGATGTGATGAAATTGTAAGGGGTTTTAAATACGGAATTCATTAACAGATCAATTTTTTAAAATGTTTTGTAGCTCTGTTCATGATTTTAGCGGACTCACATAGGGGTACTCAGAGATTACGTATATTTGCATTGAGCACGACAGACAAATGGGCTTCGGCAACCCACTCTTCACTTCTCTCTCGTGATCAAGTCTCCTCACCAGCTTTGTTCCCAGAGGTTCCATCATATTTTCAAACCCCCTATCTTTAGTCGCCCTTTACAGGCAGAGCCGATCTTTTGCAAAAAGATAGCTTAACCTTATGACGCCACGCGGTATACGCTACAAATATTTTAAGGTTTCGTAAATATTGTTAAAATAGATGCTTAACACACAGCATTTATAAAAAGAATCTGTACAGATAATTTATACTTGCGATTGGGGTCACTTTGTGAAAATTCACCATATTGACAATTATTATAATTTATAGTTTCACACTATATTTTCCAACCAGGTATGTAACCAGGATGGAGAGATAATATGTTCTCCACCATTGAGTTTGCCGTGCGGCGAAACCGGTCGGTTACTTATATAAATAAATAAAATATGTTGCGAAACTAATACAAGAAATAATAATAATTGTCAATAAGTACAAATAGTACAGAAAATACCTGTTTTTAGATAGGTATTAATTTTCATGTTCTATAGATACGATGGAGGTACCACAGATTATAAACAATTGTGCCTTAATGTGTAACTATGTACGAAGCGTAACGAAGAGGTAAATCGGCTAAATGCGAGATCGTAATCCAAAGTCCAAGTGACCGTTGACCGCGTTAACATTTTTTATTAACGATTTCCGAGCATTTTGCACTGTGCTCTAAAAGAACGCTGCATCGCTGGCTGTTACTTCGTGAGTCAGACCATGAGCCTTACGTACTGAATTCTTTAGCAATGTTCACTGCCTCAGTCATCTATTCGAATAGATCTGAATATATCCGAATTTGGTTACTCGATGACAATCATGTATTTTCATTATTCGGTCATATCTATAAGATGTCTAACCACAGCCAGCACTGTGATGGTTTATGTTACAAATGATAGCGTGTCTTAAGTTGAATATTTTCTAATAGGTGTTAAAAATCCTATGCGGTAGTTCGCCTAGATAATTTCATCGAACGTACTTGAGACGTTTTTCCGCCATCTGTCTCGAGCTTCGAGATTTTTCCGGTATAATAATTTAATAATAGAGCAAAGGTTTTACACAACAGAGACGGCCGAGACGGGATGAAATGGGGTTACATATTCACCACCAATATACGGTATACTGTATGTCTATAACTCGAGAACTATTGAAGTTATTGATATGAAATTAGTACTAGATAGGATCTTTCAGACAAAATTATCTTTCTTTCATCAAAATGAGACTGGGCATATTTCGTCGTCATTGCATAAGATACTGCTATAGACATAGTGAAGAAACACACAAACAGAAACAACTTATCGCCTACAGATAATGGACAACGAGCAACCGCACCAGGAGCTGGTGAAGTGCGTGGTTGTGGGTGATACCGCCGTGGGCAAGACACGCTTAATCTGCGCACGCGCATGCAATAAGCATGTTTCCCTCTCGCAACTTATGACCACACATGTACCGACTGTGTGGGCCATCGATCAATACAGAATTTATAAAGATGTGAGTATATAGTTACTGTGTTCAATGATAAGCTCGATACTACGTCTTCAGACCATGTGGATGTCAGAGAAATTCTAGAAAAATCTCGTGTTTTGGTCGGAAAAACCAATCCACGAATCGACGTAAGCGTTTTCTGGTGCTGAACATATTTGTATAAACTCACCACGCACAGCGGATAGGTGGTGCTGCTACACTGTAGCGTCGTCCGCGGGATTGTGTTCGGCATAGTAGGTCGGACTGGCTGCCAGCTAACACCTAGTGTTTGTAAATTCACCCTTACACAGACAGACTAGTGACCGAGTGCACCATTTTAAGTCCGAGATGTCTGGTACTGCTAACGCTAAGGTAATAAAAACAATAAATAGTAATCCACGATCGCAAAAGGGTTCAATATAACACCTAATTCGTTCTCGTGGTATAGCAAAAGCAATTTATAAACATATGGCGTCTGCGTAACACGAATAACGTCAACCGATATTAAATGTGATAATAAAAAATACAATATTGTCTAGAACTATTGCGAAAGTACGATTAGTCTTCTACATAGTTTTTGTTTTGCTTATATTAATACTTTTATTGTAAGGAAAAAGTGTTGGTTTACTTATAGGTAATCTCAAAAACTGTGTGGTTTCTAAAGAATATAATATTTTTAGGAAGCTTTTAATCTTTTTACCGATCGCTCAACCGAAACAGTACGCGATCAACCGCAATGCGAGCCCCAGACCTGCGAAAAGCCACCTGCTCAGCACTATAAAGTGATGTTATAGCGGAGTGGTATCTACACCTCTTTAATGTCTGCCGAACGTTAGCGGGATAACCATCTCGAAAAATACCAGACCAAAATTTAGCAGATCGATGACGGGCTAACGATCAATGTACGCCAAAAGCGCTTGCCGAACGTGGCGATTTTGGAAAATCCTTAGGCCTATGTCCCACAGTGAACTATTCATAGGCAGTACTCTTTGTTAAAGTAAGGTAAATGCTGTTACAGTATCATCACATTATTACAACATAAGGCCAATGCTGAAAATAGGCCTTTTAAAAAAATTGCAACCACTCACGGTCCAGTTGTCCTGAGCTTTCTGCGTCCATCTACTTCTTGCAACACCGTGCAGGCTAACTATGTCTTGCGGGGTCGTTATGCACAGCACAAACACTGGGTTGCCACACGAGAAAATTTCTTCCCCATTAATTATCAGTTCTATGAAGTATGTGGCTCATTGCCACTCCTGCATGGTGTTCCTTAACCGATGTACCTAAGTTGGTACATCGGTAACAGCATGGTCAATGAGAAATTATTTTCTACCTATCAAAATCTACTAAGTTAGCATTATTAATGATAATTTTTGCCCACAGGTCCTGGAGAGATCATGGGAAGTGGTTGACGGTGTAAACGTATCGCTCAGGTTATGGGACACGTTTGGCGATCATGAGAAGGACAGGCGGTTTGCATACGGAAGGTACGCAAACGCTCGATGAGGAAAGCAAAAATCTAACGAAACCAGCATGTCAAATGATTCAAGTTGATTTCTCTATCTATTTATCATGCCTATCATCTGGTATGTCAATTAGTAATTATACACAAAAGGTATATTGTAATAGTTATGGGGATATTACGGTTACAGGTAATGTAATTAATATGGTTGCGGTTATTCAGCACGTCATGTTACGCATCGTATAGGCAAGACACATACATACAAACGGAATAGAATAAAAACATTAACTGTGAATTTAATTTAAAAAAAATATATTCAACGATAATCCATTTCATGACGTATAAAGATTATTTCAGTTTTTTAGATATACTCACACGACTATGAAATTTTGATATACATATACACCAAATATTAAAATTATAATAAGTATATTAAAATTCATAGTTATAATTCCGCGTCAGCGTCGTACGACATTTTCTTTAATGAAAAAAAATATATTCAACGATAATCCATTTCATGACGTATAAAGATTATTTCAGTTTTTTAGATATACTCACACGACTATGAAATTTTGATATACATATACACCAAATATTAAAATTATAATAAGTATATTAAAATTCATAGTTATAATTCCGCGTCAGGGTCGTACGACATTTTCTTTAATGAAAAAAAAATATATTTTGTCAGTACTATGAAGCTAAATTAAAGAAATTTGCTTAGTGCTAAGGTGAAGATAAATATTGTTAGGAAACCTGCCGATCTGAGAAGTAATAATTGGAGAACATGTGAAGTGCGCCCACCTGCACTGACCCAGCGTGGCCTTACTCACTTTTCCCGGCTTCAAAACCCACGCAAAGAATGAGAGCGTACCTTTTCCCATCAGCGGGGCACTGCTTTCTTACAGGCTACTTTTACAAATTAACTTCAATTATAATGTTTCTACTTTGTTGGTTTAATAAGTTTTAAATACTTGCTATTTAATATCTTATAACGTCGGCAATGTATGTTGTAATAACTTTGTTTTCTAACATTGAGCGCACTGCAAAGTTAGAAACGCGCTAGCATCATTGCACTGCGATTTTCCAATCACATATTAATTCAAGGATTTTTTTAAATTCTAATCATTATAAGCAGCTTTACCTAAGACTAAGACCTAAGCCAATATAATGTGCACAGTTGTAAAACAAATCATTCGTTTTCTGTCTGGATGAATTAAGGTTGTGTGTGTCTGAGTCATATCTATTTTTTTTATTTTTCTTTTGATCGTTTGATCTTCTCATGTCTATGGGAAGGTGAAAATAAGTAAGGAGAATCATTGCCATAACAAAAGAATACTATTATTTTATGGCAATGATGAGGGATGTCCTCCTGGCCGATATCTATCTAGACGATAACTTTTGAATGGTATCGACGGTTATAATCACAGATATATTCACTCGTCTTTATCTTCCCGTACCAGTTGTAACGCTTTTGCGATAAGAACGACGAAAGGGTCAGATACAGTGTCAGAGACGTAACACTGTACTACGCGACCCGAAAACCAATAATTTGTGTGTTGCACATACATATATTTAACTCCAGCAGGAATTCGAACCGCAGGCTAACAACTAAGCCACAAGGTCGTAAATTGTTATGACAGTTAGACGTCGAAATCCAGAGGGCTAAGATGTTAGGTATGCCTCTGAACCTATGAACACGACACAAAACACGTGCACGTAGCGTTGTTTATTTACGATACTACAATCTACATCTAGTGTATATCATGCCTTACTTCTTGCCAACTTCGGCTTACGTTTAATCCAGACGAGGATGGATTACCTTGTTTTGAAACTGTTTACTGCATTACATTGTAAGTGGGTGTAAAGTGGAATATACCATATTATTCTGCAAAGTTCAACCTGACCTGCACGCCGTGCACTGAATACCCAAATCCCACAGACTAGTGACGGGCAGCAACATCTCAAGGGTACGGGTTTTTTTTATTGGATTGTGGTGAAAAACGACTTTACAGTCCACCTGATGGTAAATGACTGCTGCAGCCCATGCACAACTGCAATAACTTCAATCGAAGAAGTTCACAGATGTAATGTGATGTTTCTTCCTTTAAAGTCTAAAATTACGCTTATTCAAACACCGATATTACCTATAATTTATTATGAGCATGTGTTTCACTGAAACAAATGTTTTCATTCCAAGCCAGAACACCTACTTAACAACTGCATCAGATTCATCTTTTCTCTGTGAAAGTATGATCACATCTCTCACTATCGTACTCACCTTAAATGGCTCACGATAGTCCTGGATGCAGCAAAGGCGTGACTCTATCCATCTTATATGATGCCCTTTTCCATCTTGTATGATCCCATCTTATCTTAAGAATTAATTTCAGTATTTCTCTTCTACCCATGATAGGGTAATCATATAATACGCATCCCTCAACATTTTACCGATTTTGTTGGTGGTTTCTTTACCGTTCAGGCTACACTTCTTCGGAACTCCTTGCCCGAAGACATTAGAAAAGCCCCAAATAAAATTACTTTCAAGCGATTGATACGCGAACACTTTTTAAAACCATCTAATACTTGTTAGTATTTATGTATATATTATAGTATGTATTTGTATGAGTTTGTGTAGATATGTATACTTATACATTTAAAAATGTTTTAATTATAATTTTTCGATTATTCTTTTTGCTATTTACATTATTTTTAATTCGATCACACACATCATCAATATTTCTTCACACCTCGGGTTGACTGTTAGAGAATGCCAAAAGGCATTAAGTCCGCCTTTTGTAATCCTCTTAGTGTACACAAGAAAGCATAAATAAATAAATAAATGTGTTGTCACCCCGGAGGACCAAGATGCAAGTTCCTCAAACTCGGTAATTATATTGGCTCTCTTTAATGGAATACAACAGTTGTTATACTGCTGTTTGACGACCAGACGACACCTAGGTAGAGCCTATCACCTAGTATAGTCGCACTGCGCGGGCCAATCCGCTTGCGAAGGGTGACTATGAACAAATCTTCCATTCCTTGGATGCCCCTATTTGCGAAGATAGAGAAGAAGATAAGTAAAAGAATATACAACCAATGAACGACGAAAAATTTTAGAGTTTCTGTTTGTTTTTCATTCTTCTGTCAAGTCTATAAATAGTTACTCCAGAATCCTGACACCACTTGCACTAAGACATTGTCATAATCTTCACGCTTACTAGACGGATTGGCAATCGCTGTACCTTACACTACTGCCTGTCACTGGCCTGTTTATTTTCTTCGATTTGTTTACTGTCTGTTAAAGTATAAAAAATTTAAATGAAGTGGATATAAGCACTCATGTTTGTTGCTCATAGAATAAGGCAGAGCTTCCGGTTTTCTATTTGGCATGACTCAGCGTAGCCAAACAGGTTTCCTCAACACACTTTACCCTCTTCGGAAGATGGGATAGAATCAGACCCGTCCGTCAGTCAGTCTCGTCGTTGGAAAATCTTATTCGCGTCTTGCGATACCCACAGGAAGAATAAGCATGACAGATTCTTACGCCGCTTCCCCGAGTCGTAAAATAATAAGGAATAAAGTGCCAGTATTGTACGATAGTGATACAATTTGTATTTCAGATCCGATGTCGTGCTGTTGTGTTTCTCAATCACCAATCCGATATCATTAAGGAATTGCGGGGCAATGTGGTATCCTGAAATCAGGTGATAAAAAAATAAAATTAAATCATGTTAATGTAATATTTTGAAACATCCCCATTTAATGTGTTATACCCGTCGCATCGTGCGACAACTTGCAGTTATGGGGATAAAAATAAAAACCGTTTGTGTGAGGTCCACCAGCCTAAACTTTACCGTACAAGCCTAAACTATTGCCGCTTGGCGTTCTTTTTACTTTTTAATAGTGATTATTTTTTATGTCCTCAGGCGATTCTGTCCAAACACACCGGTGCTCCTAGTCGGATGCAAGAATGATCTTCGCTACATGTACCGAGATGAGACTTACTTGAATTACTGCAAGGACCGTAGCCCATTTATTAGGTAAGATGATAATTACCCTTTTATGAGTAACGTGTCTTGCACCGCTACCTGGTAGAACTTCGCTACAGCTCGACATGGCTATAGTACGTAAAAGGTCGGTACGGTCAAGAACAAGTTAGAAGAGTTACTAATTGATTTTAAAAACTGCTGTTGAACAGGTCATTCGGGAAGAATTGCCCTGTCAGTCAGTGCTGCTTGACTGGAAGATCGGTGACCGCAGTACCAGATTCAAATATCAAAGCTAACATTATCAGTCTGTACCGATTATGACATACTGCGACAAAATTAAGTACGATTAGGAACACCCATTTCTCATTTGATATCACCATCGACGTGAGGCGAGATAGAGTGAAACAATCTCAAATGGCTACTATATTCGTTTTCTCCAGAAATTTTCTCCGTACATTATAAGAATGTGTCGACCGCTTTATTCTTTTGGGTGTCGTTAGAGGCGGCTAAGAAGATCTCTTGGCAATCTTACTCAGCTACGAGATTTGAGATCCGCCACCATCCAAAGGTGGAATGCGAAAATCTTGCCAAATGGTAAATCCATAACCTCCTTATAAGGCTTTTCTTCTGCAAACGGGTCGTCTATCTAGAAGCTATCTAGCTAACGGCCAATCAGCAGTGCAAACACAGTAGTCCTTCAATTTAAAGAGTATAGAGATTATTCTGACTGTACAATTAGGGGCTATGGCGGCATTCTATCGGAATCCACGGGGGTGAAAACGCATCAGTATCCTTCACCAATGTTTCGTTTGCTACGTTCATGTGCTGCAGTAGTTAAATTAGTCACAGGCACAATTGTTTATATATAAGTTTTCTCCAACAGGGCTCCGAGAAAAAGCGACCTGGTAATGCCGGACCAAGGGCGCGCGTTGGCTCACGAATTCGGCATCTACTACTACGAGACGTCCGTATTCACATATTACGGTGTTAACGAAGTGTTCGAGAATGCGATACGGGCCGCACTGATAGCGCGCCGACAGCAGAGGTTCTGGATGACCAATCTGAAGAGAGTGCAGCGTCCGCTGCTCCAGGTACGGGGATCATTGAAATGTACTGTATTGTGCCTGCGACTTTCAGAAATATAAAGCCACCGGCGAGGAGTAGAGCCTTAGAGTAATAAAAGCTAGAATGGTAGTTTCATATATACTTAGCAATAATAAAACAATGTACGTAGGCGTGAATGAACGAATCCTTTATTTTTCGTCGTTCGTCGAATGACAATTCTTATTTTATTTTAAGAATATGCCACGGTTTGGTAGAAATATTTCTCTAACGGAGCAGAAACACAACCGTCAAAGCAATTTATATCTACGCTTTCCGATATACGTGGGATCTTCAAAAATAGAGAGTATACTGGCTGGAATATCTATAAAATACCTAAAAAAAACTGATTTCCTTTTGTTTTTAAAACATAGAAGTAATTTGTTTGGGGTTTGATTTAACGTGTTGGCGAAAATGGACAAAAATTGCAAGGAGCTGTTTGTTAGCTGTCAGTTTGTGTGTCTTATTTATTTGTATAGCTCTGTCCCACTCTGTTGTCTCACTAGTTGTGGGAGGTGTGCGTAAACAGTTATCGAATGAAAGGCTGTACCAATAAATTATCTTTCTCCCGATCTACGTTACAACGTTATCTATACATCACATCTAAAGTACTAATAAAGTATAAGAAATACTAAACTAAACTTTCTCTTCCGTTAAGGAAGACTTTGGGAGAAAAAATAAACGCCAATAGCCAAATGCGTTAGGGTGCGAACTACGAAACATGACGTCATATGTTCGGACCCGGCATTCGACTATTGTCGTGAACCACTCCAGATACAAGCTGTAATGCTTAGTTGGAGGGTTAACAGGAATATTAGTAATGTTACTTAAAGATTGCTAGAATTCTTTCTTTTTAAAATGAAACCTACCAATACTTAGTGGAACAGTATCAGCTACGCTTCACTAACCGCTTGTAAGAGGAAAGAACATTTGTCTTGCAGTGGGTGTATAGGATGACTTGTATTCTGATTTTAGGCCCCCTTCCGTCCGCCAAGACCGATGGAACCGGAGGTGGTTACCGTGAACAGCGTTTATTTGGAAAATATGACTACGCTATTACGACAACAGGTACGTAAAGACGAAAAACTTTATATTTATTTATTTGATTTTGGTCTATATCTAAATTATTAAATAACGTAATTGTAATCTTGTTTAACTTAATCATACTACATAAAAATTGGTTGGAATTTTGTAATATTATCAGAGTACCAGTTTTGATTCATACATAGTGCATCCATCGATCTCACTTCATTTTAAAAGTAATTGTGAAACGTAGTGGTTATATTGTCTTTGCATAATTGATTTCAATTTGGTTTATGTATTACTTTAAGTTTAATTTCATTTGTTAGTATTTTTTTTTTCAATGGACATTTTTTTTTTATTTATAAATATTGTGCCTACCTCTGGCCGACCCCTGTGATGATATACAGGAAGGATCATTGCGTGATGCAGTAATAATTCTAGCCTCGTAATAATATGTATTTCGCGTCCAGTATTTCTCGGACATGGTGATTATCTGCGGTGCGAAGGGTTTCCCAGTGCATCGGTTCATGTTAGCGGCGGCCTGCGAAGCCTTCCATCGCCTCTTGACCACCGACTGCGTCAGTCTCTCCGCGGAGTTGGCACGCAGCTCCAGTGAGAGCAGCATGGTGAGTTGTTATATTTTTTTGTTCATCATAAGCTTGTACTGCCGGTGCTAGTGGACTTAAACAGGCTTATTGTTTAAGTCCACTACTGAACAAAGGTATCTTTAAGACACCTCCGAGATAGCGCCATTAAAAGCCTGTACCTATACATTTCTTGAGTGGTTAGGTCATACTCACGGCGCTTGGCAAGCGGTTTGACGAGTAAAGTTTATACACATGTTTTATTAATACACAAAATTTTAATAGCTTGTATAATTATATTTTATATATTTTTTTTATCTTATATCGTTGTACTATGAAGAATATGCTTCTTGTCTGGTTGTCGGTGAAGTCAGTGAATGAAGGACCCGACACTGAAAAACAGTGCTGAGGTATCACTGAGATGGGAACCTTTTAGACATCGCACAACAAATTAATCTTTTTTATTCGTGATTTACCACTGTGTTTTTTTTATTTGTTGTGTTATTGTTGTGTTTGTGCCAATTAAATGTGTTTCTTTCTTCTTTCTCTTTCTTTCTAAAGTGACATTTTTGGTATATTCCCTCTCATGTCGGATACACTTCAAACTCTTCTACTGTAATACTACTGTACTAGCGAAGCATGATGCTTCGTCCGAATGCAAGAGATTATATGCATTTAATAATTAACTACAGGTAAGCAGTATCGGAGAGGCGACAACCGGCGATTTCAACGATGACACTGAATATTTGATTCGACAAGACCAAGCGAAGCAAATGAGGTAAGCCAATACGATATGCTACTTTTTGTTTAGTTTATATTATTGAAAATGGCCGGCATTAGGATAATATACCGAGTTGCCTATTCACAGCACCTCTAACGTGTCCTCAAACAGCCAAATTAAGCCTATTCTAATATTATGTATCTGATCGCTTCTTGTGATAAAGAGAAAAAATAATTAAACTGGGGCAACTAAAAAATACCTTTGTACTTATACAAAACTAACTTTCCTTGTACGCATGTTACATATTTAATTTTTTTATTAGTATCCGACCGCGATTTTCCCGGGAATAATAGCAGGTTATGTCCTTCTTTAGGCCTCCCTTTCTTCTTTCTTCACAACTGTTTAATCTGTTTAACCGTAAAACTTAACAGAAAGAGTTACTTTCGCATTTATAAAGTCATATATAATATAAATTATTGTTTAAAAGATTGCAGCATGGTACATGGCACATTATGAATGGAAATAAATTCTGCGTCTATGCATTGGAAACGTTTATTCAATTCGTTTGTTAACACGCCATTCCTCGACATTGACAAAACCGTGTCTTGAAAAAACATCTACTGTCACATCTCATCAACGCAGTCGACGAAGAGAGATGCTCGGCAAATATATCCCCGGTGCCGGCACGTTAATAGCAATTTGAAGTGCTGTATTTATCACGTGCTCGGCGGTGAAGGAAAACATCGTGAGGAAACCAGCATGTCTGAGAAGTAATATTTTTTTTGTAGAGGATTTGTCACTTACAGAGTGCTACTTTACTTTATTTTTAAGCTCCTTCTCTGCCTAGGAGTCTTCAGTATAGATAACCACCCTCTTACCTATTTCTGCCACGAAACGGCATTGTAGGAACTATCGTGTTCAGAGCTGAGAGGCAGTCCATCGTAGTCCTCAAGGGTGACAGTCTATCTGTAACTTTCTTCGATTGAAGGTGTCCATGGGCAGCAGTATCCACTTAACATCAGGTGGACTGTCCGCTTGTTTTTAACCCAATGCAATATAAACCTATATAAATATTATGTAATCAATAATACTGAGTAATAATGTTATAATCTCCATTATCATTCGCAGAGTTTGGGATCAAATTAAGCGTCGATCTTCGTGTCAGATCTTGCCGCTTAGCGATAACTGTAAGAAACCACCGGATTTGTACAGAGAGGTCAACCATCCCGCCATCAATTCTATCAAAGTTGTTAAGGTAGAGATTTCTCTTTGTCCTCAACGTTTAAGAAAGGTCTTTATTTCCATATTTTCTTAATGTTTATAACCATTCTCGAGTCAGAAATTTAAAACAAATGAAAATCTATTGTTATATTTCATTTAAGGACTACTGACACTAGAAGGGTTTGTCTTTGCTTTAACTTATTCAAGTCTTATATATCATTAAACCTCTATAGTTTATATACAAGATTATTTTTTGATAGCCGCATGATAGGGGGATACAATAAACTCTGTTTTAAAGTTGCTCAGGACTGAAGGGTTATGGTGTTTTACTGCGAGGTATATATATGGCTAAGCGTTTAACTGCGGCGTTGTTGGGCGCGGGTTCGATTCCCGCACTGGACTAATATTTATATGGACTACAAATTATTGTTCCTGGTCTGAGTGTTTGTCCATTTGCTATTTATGTATATAAACTGAATTTCACCTGTGTCGCGGAGCCGCGCGACACAGGTGAAATTCTTGAAATGGAAGGGTTGTTTTTTAAGAATCGAATATGTGTCTACAACACACAAATTATTGATATTCGACAGTGAGTTTAGTCTTAGACATTTAAAAAAAAACTAACAGAACAGTGACGTTGTATTTCAGTGCGACAAAACCCAACACGCGACGTCTCAAACACAGACAATAGTCACAATGAGCAAGCTCATATCGCAGAATGTGATGCAAGAAGTCATCAACTTCATTTACACCGGAGCTTTAGACAGCAGCGCGTTCAAACAGCAAGTGAGTGCAAATCCAATTATTCACGTAACTGTTACCTACTTGTGTTATAATATTAAAGCTTCTTTTGGCACATACACTTAGGTCTAAAACATACCAATCAAAGTTTATTCTATATAAATAACTATCGGCTTCGGAATATGTGTTTTAGACCTCAGCTTTCTACAATACGAAATATAGTAATTAAATAAAGATATATAAATTTAATAAATTTATCATATTATCCGAAGTATCATATTCTAATTATTACTTATAATAATGTAGCTATTCTTCTCTATCACTTAAATTTTCTTCAATCTATATATTATTTCTAATTATTAAAAATAAAAATAATAATTATATACTATTAAATAACATTATAATTATGTCCTGCAGTCCGCTGCGATCGGATTACTACTGGTAACTGTTACTATAATAATAAATTTAACGCATAAAATCATAATTATTAATTTTCTCATCTATTATTATTATTGTTTTTAATATAGATTATTACCTTTCATTATAGTTATTTTATTTAAGTAAGCATATTTTCTCTTCTTATCACACTATCGTATATTTCACTCAATTATTATTGTAATTTATTTATGTTGGCGCAACATCATTAAAATTGACTAAATATTTATCTTTTCCGGTGCACTTATTATGCACTCAACATTATTGCTTATTTCTATCCAGTACAAATGTGATACTACTGCTTGATAGTCTAGTTGCTAGTGCCGCCTTCGTAGCTGAGGGTTGCAAATGTTTGTAATAGAGTTGTGGACATTTATATAAAGTATATATTATTATTTATCTATGTACTATACCAATATAAGCCAATTTAATCTTCTTCTTTTTTTCTTTTCACCATCCAGGTACCAAGGCACAGGGAGTCCTAGTTTGGTACTGGATGACGCGTGTGGTTGTTCATAATTTTATATTATATTAAATATAATAATATAAAAGAGAACTTTTATCCCATCTTTTCTCATACCTACAGTATCGTAAAAGTCGACTGAGGGTAAAAGTAACAGCCTATAAATGTCCCACTGATATGAGAAACTACATATATGAGTTTGTTATGTCGTTGCTGTATGAGCTGTCTGCACATAGTAAACAAAAACGTTTTCTCTTAAACTTTTCACAAATTTGATAGAATTTCTTTAATTCCATCTCAATCGGAGAACCTCATTTGTCCATTAGGGGTGCATGAACGTGTGAGTGAGATTAGACATCCATTTACACTTTTCCTAAGGACTCTTACATACTTAAAATAAATCATGCGCAGACATACCACAGCCGGAAAATGTAAATTCATCTAAATAGATCGAAGGTCAAATGCAAAATTTGAATTGTTTGAATTGTTTCATCCGACAACCCGTAATTCGACATACAATTGCCCTATACAGGACTCCGTTCTAAAAGAGAGCATGTGCATTAAGATCTTGAATCTCAATTGGATGTTAATGGTAATCTCCTAGATCAATTATTCCAATAGAAACTACTTAAAACAATCACGAGACTGGATTTTTTTTGTTTAGCCATCATAACCATTATAATTTACCCACTTTATCTCCAAACGTTAACCCTGCACCCAAGCGTGGGAGCCAGCACTAGATTTACCAAGCTATCAACCCAGCGTGGTGAGCATGCATGGACAAATCTTCCATGCAATGTCATATCAGGTTTTATTAGCGCTTTTATGAATATACTTGTATCCAGCTGTAAAATTATACGTGTTGATTAAGAAGTCGTAAAGAATTCTTTTACAAAATGGGGTTGAGCCGAAACTAAAAAGCTTCTACTCGGTTGATAATAAGGAGGAAAACGTCGAGTTTATATTGCGATTATATTAAATCTGGAACTCAATATTAAGTGTAGCCAAACAGAAAAGAATCATCAAACATTTACAATGCACTTGTTCCGCTCAATGTACATTTGTCTGTTTGGCCTAAAAATGCCATCTTTTGAATTCCATTTAACAGGAAATTCGCCAAGCCGCCGAACTCCTCGGCTTCCATGAGCTGACCAAGCTCAGTCAGTTCATACTGGATCAGCATCTTCTGTTTGATAAAGGATTCATGTTGCAATTCCATACGGTGAGTGAATCATTTCAAGTTTCTTTTACTCTTTTTATTTATGAAATGTAACTATTATTTACGTAATTTATAGCGTTTAGTTTGGCTTGGGATCCTGTAATAAATAAAAATAAATCTAAAACCAAGCATACCACTGCACTACCTCAAGATACTGTGAGCAACTTATGCGTAGATTGGACCAAAATTAATAGTTAAAAGCTGAGGCTGCTGCAGCTGGCAGGACGTCCAACACCTCAGCCTACTTGTGACCACGGATGGCGTAAAGCACTCGAAAAGTCGGGAACATTCACGACAAATTCGTAAACAATAGTTTCATTTTAAAATTTATGTTCGCGTAAATACAAAAAATTCATTATTTTTATATAGTTAAAACTTGCGATTATTATCTCTTTGAGAACTCGAACCAATTCAACTACTTTATATTTAACACTTGACCGGTATCGCCTTAAACATATTTTTTTTTAAATTTTAACTTCTAAATATTGATTTTACGAACTTAGCAGATGATATTTGGTTGCCTTGCTCTAGTTTGCGACAACTGTAAAGACATTGACAACAAGATGTCGATAGATTTATTTAAAAGATCACGGCTCGATTTTAAAATATCGAGCACATTTTATAGGTATTAATTGATACTCAACGATGTTATAGCACAAATCAAAGTTCAAAAATCGACTTCACAGAATATTCTGTGAAGAAGTCAATTTTTTTTAGACAACTTATAAACCACTAAAACTTTGAAAATGTTCAAAATTCTATAGATAACACAGAAAAAATACACGACATACAAGATAAAAACACAATAATTTTTAATAACTTTCTTTGTTCTTATTACAGCCATTCCCTGAAAGGCTACGCGACATGTGCGTGGAACGCAACCTGTTCGCGGACGTAACGTTCGACCTCGACGATGGCATCCACTTGGCGCACAGAGCGATGCTGATGGCGCGCTGTGACCCCATGAAGGCGATGTTCCAGGGGCATTTTAGAGAGAGCGCCTCAAGAGTGGTATGTGGTGACAGAATCTACTTCAACGTTTCAAGCTCTTTTAATTAACAATGCGAACCTGTGAGGCTATGTTTCACATTTCACACCGTAAACCATTAAGCTATTGGCGTGTACGATGTTAAATTAGATGCTTACAATAAGACGGATGGTTGTTGTATTCCCTTGTTTTTTTATTATAACAGATCTCCTTCCCCGGTGTGAAGATGTACGCGTTCCAAATACTTCTCTGCTATATATATTCGGATAAAATACCAACGGTGGAACCGATAAGGTGCCTCGAACTACTGGAACTTGCTAACCGACTGTGCATGAACCGCCTGGTCAACTTGGTCGAGGCCAGGGTGATAGAACAACTGCAGCATCAGGACAGGTAACGACACCAGTATTAAAATTAATAGTTCATACAACTCTCATCATCAACATTCATCAACAGGTTGGATACTACGTTATTGAAATTTAACGAAGACTTGTTTAGTGCTAAAAGCGCTTCTAATTAAATTAAAAATAAGTTATTTAATAAAAAAAACATTTTTTTCTATAAATTTATAACCAAAGCTAATAGGTTATGTATTGTTTTAAAATATACGACTTTGTTTTAAATTGCGTTGAATTACCTATACTTATTTTATATAGTTTGACATTACCTTTTGCTCAATTCACAAATTGCTAGAATGTGTGATACTTCTAAGTTACGTAATTTCTAAAGGAACTACCAAATTTAGAGAAATAAATTAATTCAAATTCTTTCCTATGTGAGTGAGCGAGGCAGACTACTCGAGATGGGAACTACGTTGCGCGGTGCCTGTCCCGCCTTCGCTTTCTTATAAACAATTATCTACCATATCTAAATTAAAATATATTAATAAATAACTGGATTTTATATGCAAAGCGTAAGATTCTCAACAACACAACAACAACAGACAACACTCGCGTCTGTCGGGGTCCTACGACATCTCATGCAGTTTGTTTTGTTATTTAATAAGAATATCCGCCGTAATAACACATATTCTGTGAAAATTTAAATCAGCTACCTATTACACTTCAAAAGATACAGCCCTTTAAAGATTGGACAGACGGACTGACAGACGGGTGGACACATGGCGTATGCTGAGTCATAGAGCTCCGTACTAAAAATTAATTGACGTTTAATATCAAAGTAGTTGTTCAATACTAGTTTTGTTTTATATGGAAAAACGGTAGATTATCATATCTTATTTAGAAGCTTAAATCTTGGGATGAATCTTGTAGTTTAAAACTTATTTATTTATTTATTTAAAAGAACCAAAAACTTTAAATTAGGAACCTTCTGGAAGTTTATAGAAACCTGTATCAGGAGATTCCGCTCCTCCGTAACAAAAAAAAAGTACAGTTCCAACAAATATAAACAAATCTTGTAAAACAACTAAATAAAATCCTATTTCTAGAAGGTGGGGTTTAGTTTATTTACAGGATTTGTTTTAATTTCACAGAGTATGCGGCGAGGACGATCAAGTGGTGGAAATAGCCCTCTCCTTGTTGGAGCCTGTAAAGGTAAACTAAGTTATTAACTAAATTATAAATCAACGCAAATTAATATGATTGAAGTGAAAAATATTTTATTATAGTTTGTTATCGTAAATGTTTTTTCGGTGAATGCTCCTTCCGCCCGTTGTAAGTTCCCTCAGCTTCGAAAATGAGGTTTCAGGTGTACTTATAAGAACCACGGAATGCATTTTCTGGAAAATTGGTAACTCATTAAAATTGAGAATTATGATCTCATAAAAATCACTAAACGTTAAATAACTACTACAGCCCATAGACTCACAAACAACTTCAATCCAAGAAGGTTACAGAGCGCTGTCTCACCCCAGAGGGCTAAGGTGAAATGCTGCCTGTGGTTGTACTGGCTCTCTATACCTTTCAAACGGAACACAACAGGGGTTGGACGGCTATAAGCCAAATAAGGAGTCCCACCACCTAGAGAATTGTTACTCAATTATTTTCTCTATCTAGTTGCACAACGCTCACAACCTGGCTGACTGGTGCACGTGGCGTTTGTGTGGTGCGTACGACCGCGTGTGTCGAGCGAGACATCTCAGTCAAACCTCTCGGGAGTATCTTGCCGACAACCGCTGGCCGCCCGTCTGGTGAGTGCATTCATTAGGTAGATTGAAAGTTCTAGAAGCTTCATATTGCCCGTTGCTAAGGATACCGTCCCTGGTGAGAGATTTCCTGGTCGGGAGTTACCGTAAACAGTATGCTTGGCATACGTTTGGCGATCGCTGTATCATATGGTGAACATCTTTCATGATGCAGTTCATCACGGAATTGAGGTCTAGATATCGATATAAAGTCGATATAAAAGCCATACTGTCATCTATGGTTACAATGTGTTTCTGATATTTACCATAGTCGACTCTTACCGCCGCCACATAGTGAGTCACGAGTTAATCTTTTCATACACATAATGGTTCATATTTTTCTTTTTTAATTAAAAAAATAGTTACCCTCATTTACTATGCATATAATTTCTCCTGTACCGTGGAGGCCAAATAAAGTGCACATGGATAAATACCAAAACCCGGAATAATTCCATACAAAACCCCCAACTCGCACTGTAGCAGCGTTGCGGGCCCTTCCCGGCCTTTGCCCAGTAGTGGACACTTAGGTTGCTACTTTACTTTACTTTACAATGTCTCGTACGATAATCTAATCCGCGACCTGCAGCGCTGCGCCGAAACGCTTAATCACTGCTTAACCGAGCCGGCGAACAACCCTAAATGGTTAGCACTTATATTAATTTTCAAACCTTCATCTATTAGGTTTATGATATTCAATCAAATTCCATAGTTAGACCCAAGCCTAATCAAAATACCGGTAAAAATCCTTTTAGCTTAATTTCAATAAGCGCGAGAGACAAGGGTCCGATTCCCGGTGCTGGCACCACTAAAAATGTTATAAGCAACATTATTGCTAAACATACCACGTGCTCGGCGGTGAAGGAAAACATCGTGAGGAAATCTGCATATATGTGAAATAATAAAATTAAAATGGAGCAGCGCGGCGAACCCAACCCGGCTCTAATAAGTATTCGTACTTATTTTACCAATATACCATGTTTAATTTAGGTACGTGAAGGAATACGACTACTATCAAAAATGTCTGACGGAACAAACCAAAGATCAGAAAGAGATTCGGCCAACAACGTCGCTGCAGACGAACCAACGGACTGGATGCCTCTGTTTTACCAGTACGTTAATACTCTTTTATATATAGTTCGAGTATATATATAGTTTGTAGTTTTATTTTTTTTTGAATATTATTGGATCGGTGATAACGAGCTAACATTCCACCTGATGGTGAGCGGCTACTGAAGCCCAAGTTACCTATTTATTATTTCGCCAATTAAAAAAAAAAAAGTGGAACAAAACTTGTTGCTGCTAATGGTATTGATTTGTATATAAAAGCGTGCATATATTTTAAGTATTATGCACCTTATTTAAATCCACTGTTGAACAAAGGCCACTCCAAGAAAGCGCCATCAAGACTCAACTTGCGTTTCTTGGGTGGTTTTTCCATAGACACCGCTTTGCACTAGTGATGCTGTTCCCCGTCACTGCTCTATGAGATTTGGGTGCGTCCGAGCCTGTTTCGTGAGCCAGCAGGGAGCACCACGTGCTGGCGAGGTTGGTTTTTTGGTGAATATAAAAGCCCTTACAGCCTTTTTTCAATAACCCAACAAATTCAGCCGACCTTATTTTATAGGTAAAGTGCGGCGTGAGAGCACAGCGGCAGCGGGCGCGGAAGCGGGGGCAGAGGCGGCAGCGGCAGCGGATGCGAGCACGGCTCTGTGCCGCGCCGAGCCGCAGCCCAACCCGCCGCTCTGACGTCCGCCCTACTGGAGGTACGTGTTTGCCCGTCCGCCCTGCTGGAAGTAAAAAAAACTCCTACTGTATGTAAAGAGGCATACCTCTTTACACGGACGTTTTCTCAGGGGACTTCTGCTCACCCGGCCCTGGGTGCCGCGCTGACGGCTTCATGTGGACGTGTTACGTATTTCACGGGTTTTAGGTCGGGTCTTATCACTCTTTCGAATTCTGGAGGTAGGAGCTCCCTGTTAAGCACACCTCAAGGATAAGTCGGGTCCGTCTCGGTGGCTGTAGATATTTTGATAGCTTTTTAGATTGGGATGGAGGAGGGTATAGGTCTAAATACCCGCCAAACCGAGGTAGTCGTAATCTAGAACACCTCCTTCTCCTTGTTTAACAAGGGGGAGGCGGAAGAAGCTATAAGCTATCTACAATCTACTTGTCTCGCATAGCTTCTTAACTTGCTAGCCGACACTTTCGTAATAATGCCGCATGCCCAGTACCAGACTTGGAAAGGAGGATTGAAGAACTAGTAAGCTGTACAACAACCGTGGGCACAAAGATTCTCGAGCGCTTATCTCAGACAACCTGTTAAATACTGACAAAATTATTTTTTAAGTTCTCTTACGGATACTTCACAGCATCCGCGGTCACGGGGTAACTGAGGTATTTAACGTTCTGATGCCATTGTTAACCCGACCACCGACAGCACTATAATCGTTAATTTTTGAATCGATGTACGCATATCTTGTATATGGCATATTGAGGTCGTGCAGTGGTATGCTTGGAATTGGATTTATTTTGTTTAAATACCGATCCAAAGCAGGTGGTTGCAACCAGTCATCTTTTATATTAAAATTCGATTTTTTAATTTCTATAGCATCGCAGGTATCTAAAAGAGCTAATTAAACGCAATAAAATCCGTAAATAATAGTTTCTCTAAGTTATTATATAAATCTCTCAGTTATTATATCCTACATTTAAACAATTATTCCTTTCCACGCAGATCTCTCCGATTCGCAGTACTGCTGCCAGTGTCAATGTGCTTCATGAGCACCATACTGACCATACTGATACTTTTCCACGTCTACACATAACTACACCGCCTAGTTTTAAATAACATACATTACGATCGCACCCGACTTACCTATAAGCTATATACACGACTGCTAATTTCTTTTTAAGTCTAAGCTTTCAGAGACTGGTCGTTAATATTAAGTGAAATTCAATTAGTGTTTGAGATCCTATCCATTTTTCATGAATATCATATTCATGAATGCAGTTTAGCGAACAGTTCTGGGAGATGGAAATGAAGCTCATTTTAAAATGGCTTATGTTACATCTAATTTACATTACTTGTTATACTTTTAAAGATAAATAAAAATCACTTTTAATTATTAATTCCTTAACACATCTTGAATTAATTTATATTTAACATATGAGATCTGTTTTTGTTATTGCTAAACGCTAATTATTTAAGGCTTAAAAATAAAAATGGAGCTTATATTTATTTATGAATGTGCTGTTGATATTATGAATGTGAACTAAAATAGAAATTAATAACGTCAGAATATATATTGCAATTATTAAGTTTAGATAACTGTGCACTCTAATCGTCTTATTCGTACTAATATTATAAATATGAAACTATGTTTGCATGTTTATCTTTCAATCATACAAACGGCTGAACCTATTATGATGACATTTGGTATGGAGATGCCTTGAAGCCTCGAAAGGAGCTTTTTTTTCTCAGGAAAGCCGCAAAATTATTTTATTATTAATTTTATTTTTATCACATGCAGTTTTTTTAATTAATTTATATTTATAAAATGTAGGAACATGTCGAGGTCTACGGATGAATTCGTTTTGAGTCTGATATTCTGAAGAAAAAATGTATTGTAAGATGACATTGAAATAATTTGTTTTATCCAAATGCGTTGGTGAAAGTATAATGAGTTTATGCCTTATGGTATCACAAACTCATTATGGGTACTTGCAACGAACAAATATCCGTGGCAACTGGTTATATTTATAAATTATCCCTACTCTACTATCTCTCGATTGCTCTATATTACAAACATCACCTTTCTGTATACCTAAAAGGAAGGGGATTATGTACCCTATGTATTGTATACCATAACTTAAATATATATAGCTTTGTTACTAATACCAATAATGGGTTCCTTTCTATTCTATACACAAGTTGATTCTTATGCCGTATATAATGCCGATGGATTTGTTTTAATAACCTTAGTGCCTAACGAGCCAGCTGCGCCTAATGCTAATTGTGGCTACTGCAGCCCATGCACACCTGCAAACAACTTCAATCAAAGGTTACAGATGGGTTGTCACCGCTGAGGATTACGATGGAATGCTTCACAGCCTGTAATAATTAAACACTCTGTTTCCTTCAAACTGGAACATAACAGAGATAGCGCTGCTGCTTAGCGACATTAAAAGGGAGGTACCTACTTGGAAAACTCCCAGGAAGCCCCACCATCTACACATTTCATATTTTTGTATTACAAATTCTTATATTATTAGTCTATAAGATGCTGATTTTAAACTACAATTTAGATTGAATGTAAGTAGCAGGTACCTAATACTTACATGCATATTATTTTTATACCAGTATTTAAATTATTTACTCCACATTTTAAATATGCATGTAACTTTCAATTTACAATTTTAAATATTCCCAGGTTAGTGTTTCTTACAGAAAGTAAGTGCCCACTTTTAGTAGTACCTGATTTGTAAATATGTCTGGTGAGTCGAAGGCATGGGACTCCATTATCATGTGATTGGTTTGTTACATGTTCAGCCGCACCATACATAACCCGATTCCGAATGTAATCTATCACTGCTCCAATTTTTACCCCTTCAGTAAATACATACACTCAGTAGAGCCATAGTGCACATATACTCCAACACTTTATTATATGGATTTTCATACATCAAAGAATTCCTTTTGGAGGTTAAGTTTGACAGAATCTAGTGCGAGAGCATCATCACTATTTTGTCATATGTAGCTTAGGTACAGTCCCTGCCTAAAACTGTTATTTGCAGTGCAACAGAAGCAATTAGAAATTAGCATGTAGAAAATTTAATAGGAATAGCAATGTTCAGTATGTTAATAGTCTGTGATAGGGTGTAAATCAGAACTGTGATGTGTTAACAGCTTGATGTGTTGGTGACAAAGTTGAAATTGCAGTTTGCAATAATACTTTGGGTTCCTTTATAATATATTATGTGTATCTTTAGGAAGTAAAAGGTACACAAACCAAAGGTAATTTAATAATAAACAGAGATTGATTTTATCAGTTGTACTTTTCGTTATGGAGATATAATTGTAAATAATTTGACTAGATGCATAGACCATCCGAAATATTGTTGAACCATAGATTAAATCAAGCAACAATAACAGGTATCAATTTTCAAGAACCTCTGATATGACATGACAATTCATATTTTTTAATTTTATAATTGACATAGAAAATTGCATATATTAAACAAAGTTTTTTGTGATTAAGTATAGAATTATGTGTGTTAAGAGAAATGATTATGCTAATTATTTATATTTTAATTATAAGTATGTTCTTATTACTTTAAGCTCCTTATAGAATGATGACTTGTGGTAGATGTCACCAGACACTTGAGTAAAAAGTCATAGCACCCAAGTTACCTGGATTTGATTGTCAACCACCTTACCTCTACACCAGCATCACTAAAATTGTTAGTGAAAAAGTGTTGTAAAAGTGCTAATTTAATATATGCTAAGCAATGAAGGAAAACAATGTGATGAAACCTATATATCTCGACAAATATGAGCATTTTTTGAGGATGTTGAACAGAAGCTACATGACTAGACTGCCCTCGTATCCCTTTTCAGCAATGATAATGTTGTCAAGGGCTTTTTAAAAGTCAATAAGTATTGCATTCATACCTCCGTTAAACATAACAGCAATATAAATAATACTTATGTTTACTGTACATGTGTGAAAATTGTTAGCATTCAGATTACATTACATTATTATTAAATTATAAGATGTATGTAATTGTCATCTAAGAACTGAAGTACAAATGTCTTAATTATTCTTCAATCATCTTATGGATGTTGCAATCATGCAAAATAGATAGAACATGTGGTATTACAAGAATCTCAGTATTTTCATATTGTATTTTATTGAGTAAAGAATTTTAAATTATGATCTCATTACAACAATTTTACAAGCAGGGTTTCTCTAATAAAGTTGCTTCAATTACTAGATTATATTTCCAGTAATAGAATAGATTTCAGCGTATTCTTCACCTCACAGTTAAACTCAATCAAAGATAAAAGTAGTTTTCATTATTAATTAGATTAAAAATAAGAGCACACTTCTAGACCACTGAAATCTATTCTAGGAAGCAAATGTAGAGTTTTTTAGTAGTCATTCTAGTGATTTAGTGCATAATTTAAAGTACCTTATGTATTTTGCCAATCTTCACCGTCAGTTAATGACAATCTGCCACTTTTACATACCCATAGTTTTAATAAGTGTAATAAATGTATGTGTAATAATTCAGTTGTTTTATTCTAGTTTATGCTTTTAATTGCCTGTTAATAAGTCCACTGAGAGGTAGGACTCTCGTAATGGGAGGCTAAGATGATTAATCCTCGGTCTGTTGGCCACCTACATCAATTATTACAAAATCAACGGAAAGGGTGTAGGTAGATTTTCTACAGAGACCACCACTTAGCAAGGTTAAAAGATATCATTTAGCACTTTATACCAGATATAAATATGAAAAAACTGAATTGAAGAATGGAATATTTATTTTTCTTGTCAGAATATTTACATGATGTAGCACTGAACTTTGTAATACATTATTAATGTAATGAATACCAGTAAAAATAACAAAGATGCACTGTAATTGGTGTTATTTAAATGTGGCTGGTGCTGTGGACAGTAAATAAATGCATAGGACACCACCATATTATAAGCATCAATATTGTGTGGTATCATAAAACTTATTTTTATCATATTAAAGTAATTCTTGTACTAACATGTTACTTAGTTCTATAATGGATGACCTAGCAGCTTAATTTCACCCCTGATTTCATCAAATAAATCCTTATAATCTTCATGTTCTTTAATCAAAACCATTATACAGCCCCTCATTGTTCCCATAGCTGAACCAATGTCTTTTCGACTGGGTGTGTAACAGTATGGAATATCTTTCTCTTCACATACTGCAGGTAAGTGACACATAATTTCTATGGGGGATATATCACCAGCAAACACTATAATGCTGAAACCATAAACAAAAGATGAGGTGAACAATTTCATGAAAAAAATACCTATAATATAAACATTTAATATTAATGTACTGACTAGTTATCCTCAGCCACATGATATGAAAACTCCCTAACCTATAAATAATATGAAATACTAACCCTTTTTCTCCCAATCGCAACTGTTTCTGAACGATTTTGAGTCCATTCCTTATGTAATTCTTATGGCTGCTGGACTTTTTTATTAGTTTGTATATCTTTTTACTAAGTTTTTTAGGTGCCATTGGTTTTGCAATAACGCTGCAATGTTCAACTTTTTCGTCATAACTTTGTGGTTCAGTCTTTATCGTTTCATCTGCCTGTTCATCATTTTCAACTGGTTCTTTCTTTACTTTTCCCATAACGATATATTCTTTGCTTCTTTTTAGAAAACTGTATTTTACCCACGTGCGAGTTGCTTTATGTTTTTATGCTAAATTGCAATTTTTTTTTATAATGTATCAAACTCGGTTTGATTGGAGTAGGCAAAGGATTTGACTACACAGCCTAATCACGAATCTTGATCACAAAATGTTGACATAATTGGTAAATAAAAAAGAAAATATAGTGCGGCTCATGAATAATATTTTGTAAATAAATATAAAAATAAGAATTTTTTTATTAATATTTTTAAATTTAAACGATCCGCATAATTTTATTTTTTTTCTCAGGTACCAAAGAGTATGTCATAACTACTTTTTTAACATGGAAAAGACCCATATAGTTTAGTAGGCCATAGAAATAATTGCCATGGACAAGGAAATATATTGTGTATTTAATATATTGTTTTACTTTAATCAAAAATTACATTGATAGATTTGTGCCTCCCACAAATTTACTTATAAAAACTTGTTCTCTTCAACGGATTCCAAAAAGGAGGAGGTTATCAATTCGTCTGTATCTTTTTTTTTATTTTTGTATGTTATTTTGTATCTTCGTTGATTGTTAACCGATATTGACGATTTTTTTTAATAAAGTAGCCCCTATTCATAACAAATATTATGATTCGGTTGCTTCACCAAAACTTTATGTTAAATTCACTTATTTATTTTTTATTGCCTTAAGCTTAAGGTTACAATGGGCGGACTTAATGCCAAGTGGCATTCTCTACCAGTCAACCCTTGTTATGGTGAAAGGTAGTTGGCAGGTATAAAACAAAGAATAAAAAATAAAATGAAATAAAAAACTCCAATAAAAATAAGTTGTGAAGTACATATAAATAAACTATATAAATAAATAAATATTTATAACGTAAAATACACAAATACGTATACAAGTATATAAAAGGATACATAAATAAATATATAACTTATTGACTTGACTTGCCTATTCATTCCCTATTAAATTGCTTTTACCTTTGGCAGTGATCATGAACCTTCCTTTTTTTAGTCAGTGTCAAATGTGGTCAGCACATTAGATGTTGCCTGTGTCGTGAGAGCTAGTTAATTAATTTAAATTCAAATTTGAACTTGTTAAGTGCTAATTGTGTTTTAAATTTAAGTTTATTAGTTCTGTATATTTCGAATTTTGATGTATAATATTGATAGTGTATTATGCCGCAAATGCTTGTGAATCTCTACAGTATCTAACCGATTTATCTATCAAAAATTGAAGTTATTATCACCTTTATACTGGTAGAAAGTTTAATTCTGTTGCCATATAAGACTGAGTCTGAGCCTGAGAAACAAAAAAGAATTATTGTATTAGGCTTAGATTAATACTAGGCATAATATTGGACGCTCTACTTATTATATAACATATGCTAACTTAAATCATGTATTTCGATTTAACAGTAAAACATCTGCTATATCGCGGGACCGTGATTTTAATTCACGCGTGCCAAGCTACTATATATTTCGCGGTATTCTAACGTCTACAGGTCACAGATAAAATAGGGAATCTGTTTAAGTGAAATCGAATCTTATTTGAAAGGAATTAGGCTTTGATTTGCTTAAAGTTTTTTTTTAACGTGCTGTGATAAATAATTTGGTCTTGGCGTTATATAAACCTTCTAGTGAAATTGACATTGAAAAGTTATGGTTGTCTTTTATAGAATTAACAGTTACATTGTTTAATATCCGGTTACCTCACTTTCCGAACGAAACGTAGAAGCACAAGATGCCTCTAATCAGGCCGGTATTCTTCGAGGCCATTGTACTAATTCCGTCAAGCCGGCCTATTCGAGCAGCAGCAAAAGCCGCCGCTTGGCTCCATTTGCTTTCGTTGATTCGAATAAACAAAAACAACAGCAACGTCATGATAGATAGACAATATACTTGGCTGTATGAAATGAATCATAATATTCGTACTTTGCCTAAGTTTCCTAGAATAAAGCTGAGGTACAAAGAAAACAATTGTATCGGATTGTATCCATGGCAACGAAAACAATGTCAACAAAGCCAATGTTTTATGGATTATAGAAATATAAGTAATGTTATTCTGTTACAATTTGATGATGCTAGACGTTTTTGTATAAAGCTCGGATCTACTGTCTACTATTTTAGTAAATTAATCAAATATATATATATTAATCTTATCTAAATATATTAATAAATAAGTACTGATGATGGTAAGTAATTTTTCATAAGTCCATATATAATATATGTAAAAATAATAAACCTAACTTCTATTGAACTCAATTATTTTAAATAAGTTTTAACGCTTAAACGACTGGGAATTTTTAGGGACTTTTAAGTATTTTGAAAAAGTTACGTTCTAATCCAGAGAAAGAATTGCGTTTGTTACTTCTTGGATTGGACAATGCCGGTAAAACGACGCTGTTAAAACAACTTGCTTCAGAAGACGTATCTCATGTGACGCCAACCGCTGGTTTTAATATAAAATCGGTTCTTTCCAACGGTTTTAAATTGAACGTATGGGACATCGGAGGGCAACGTAAGATCCGGCCATACTGGAGAAACTATTTTGAAAATACTGATATATTGGTAAGTGGAAGCTTCATCATTCGTTTGTCCTCTGAACTTTGGTTACTATAGAACAAAACAGATACCAACATTACGTTTCTACAATTGAACTACTATTAAACCATTAGTCCATTGCTCTCAAAAAAAGTGTCAGCAAAAGCACCTATATATTTCTCATCTAGTGACTACCGTCGTACTGGTGAGGCTGCTTTCCATTACTGCTCTGTGCGATTTGAGTTCGGCAAATTCGGATGGATATTCCGATTCCACCATCATTTGGTCTGCTGAGCCTTGATTGTTGGACAATAGGGTTCACCACCCATGTATAAGGATTAAGTGTATTGTTTTGTATAAAAGTATAGTAGCGGCCTGTAAGTGCCCACAGCAGGGAAAAGGCCTGCTCAAACATCTGAGAGTATTTTGGAGGATTTTTTATTATTTCTCAGACATGTAGGTTTCCGCACGATGTCACCCTTCACCGCCGAGCACGTGATAAATAAATCACTTAACAATTGCTATTAACAATTTTAGTGGTGGCGGCTACACGGGATCTAATCCAGATCACTCGCTCTCTATGAAACTAAAGGGATCGCCCCGACCGCTCGGCTACCACGGCTCTTGTATACTTTCAGATATATGTGGTTGATTGCTCAGATCATCAAAGACTGGAGGAAACCAGTTTAGAGTTGGCTGAACTATTACAAGATGAGAAACTCCGTGGAGTACCACTGCTCGTGTATGCCAATAAACAAGATCTCGCTGCAGGTAATCATAGCAATACTTGCACCAAATTTGCTTCAAGCGCTGAGTAAGATTATTATTGTCAGTTCTATTATTTATTTATTTAATCGCTATTGCATTCCTTTATATCGAAGGATACAAAAGGCGGACTCAATGTAGAGAATGCCTATAGGAGGCATTCTCTACATTGACATATATACACACAAATATACTAACAAACATACATACATACTTTTGTCAGTAGCTATCATAAAATAAACCGCATCATGTCACATTAGAGATTTTCAACAAATGCTCACGAACCAGTCTTTTAAAAGAGCTGGACTTACTGGACATTTGTCTTATATCATCGGTCAAGGAGTTCTATAATGATTTTTTGTTGAAATGCAACTAAGATTTGCGGATTTTGTCGCGTTTAAGTTGCTTTACAGCACCAGAGGTCCCGGGGGGTGGGGGGACTGTTGTGTTAGACTTCCTGATGTCATAGTTAACGCGGGCTACCGTTAGCTTTTCAATGAGGACTCGAATTATCAGGAACATTGAAAAAATTATTAAGATGCGATAAAATGGTCTATGGTAAATAATAACGTAAAATTATCAGACAGAAATTGTACAATGAAATTAATAAGACTATAAATTTTCTGAAAGTGCATTCGACCTGTTAACTTCTATTTCCCGGAGCGGGCGAACAGTGGACTGCGGATGCCCGTTCCGACTAGCTTAGTCGTGTCAAATGAAAATACGTAATCTCGGTCTACCCCCATAGGAGTGTTTATGAATATAAATTGTTGAAGAAGTTTTAGGATTTATATAATGATTACAGCTTTACCAGCCAGTGAGATCGCGCAACATCTCGGTCTTCACCTAATCAGAGACCGCACCTGGCAAATACAAGCTTGTGTGGCTACTGACGGTACTGGAGTTAAGGTAATTTATTCAACAACCGGAGTATTATCTGCCATGCCACAAAAATATTTCATAACAATTCCGGGCGAAGTAATTTTTTATATTCTATAAATGGTTTCGTTTATTAGTTAACCGTGTCTTGGATAAACGAAACCATGTTAGAAAATAGGACTGATCGGGGAATAATGTTACATGGAATGTTTGTGAAATTATTTGCGGCAAAGCGAATAAGGCTCCAGAACGTAGCATTCTATTTCAGTCATCGGGGGTAACAACACAGCCGCGTCTTCATTCTTCATTGCGGTTGAAAGTCGGTGACCCTGTGTGTTTCGTGTAGCAGAATAAATAACCTTTTGAAATCTTGTGGAAGGTCGCAGAAAATCAGACCTAAACGTAACGAAGGGAGGAATCAGCATCAAAGGCGTGAGACCTCTACATTCATCATCATCATCATTTCAGCCTATCAGAAGTCCACTGCTGAACATAGGCTTCCCCCAAAGATTGCCACGAAGCTCGGTCCTGAGCCACCTGCATCCATCGACTTCCCGCAACACTGCGCAGGTCGTCACTCCATCTTGTGGGGGGTCGTCCTACACTGCGTTTGCCTGTACGTGGCTGCCACTCGAGAACCTTTTTTCCCCAACGGTTGTCAGTTCTGCGAGCTATGTGGCCGGCCCATTGCCACTTCAGCTTGCTGATCTTTACGGCTATGTCGGTTACCTTAGTTCTGCTGCGGATATCATCGTTGCAGACTCTATCACGCAGAGAAACACCGAGCATAGCCTTTCCATAGCGCGCTGAGCAACTTTGAGCTTCCTCAAAGTTGCTCAGCGCGTGTTGCCAGTGATGACATACGGATCCGAGAGCTCATTACATTTTCAAAGAAAAATTGCAGTATCAATCATCAAACTGTTACAATCTAGCGTGGAGATTCTGGTAAATTGATTTAGTGCTTGTTCACGTACAACTCCCGGACTCGATGGCTGGCCCGTCTGTCTGCCTTTGTGAGTCCGTGTTAACATCCACCGCCGGTGGTCTGAGTGGATATCACTTATTTGCGAGGGTTCTGAAACGGATGATACACTATTCTATGAGGTGGTGTTTTTGTGGGTGTATTGGAGCAATGCTTTATGTTCAATCGGTAACGACACCATAATCAAGTCATCTAAATACTTAGGACCAACTGGCCGATTTTGATCCAGACAACATCTGGTTGATCCTGAAGCTATCATAACGGCAGTAGGATATAGTAAGTGTTAGCGCATGTACAGTGGCACACATCGTGCCGTAGGTGTAGTAGGTGTAAGAGAACCACACCCTTTCTCCCCACAAGCCTTGAAAACTTAACGGCGTCCGGCAAATGATTGGATGATGGATTTACCATTTCAATGATACATTGGCCCGTGACGGACTAAGCGTCGAGGTGAGAGGGATCTGGTACGCTGTACGACTCACTTGCCAAGCGTGGTGATTATGGAATATCTCCCAATGGGAAGTTTTTGGCCTATACCCAGCAATGGAATGTTAACAGAGAAGAAAGAAGAGACACTTACTCGCTCCTGCCTTCACAACATCTCGCTGATGTTTTAGTACTCTATTCAGGTACACCTGACAACAGTGACATTGTTCTTGCTGTCCGAGTTGTCCAGGTTCGAATTCCGGTCGATGCATGTGTATAATAAAATGCTTAAATTATGATATTTCCTTTTTTTTAATATGCCACAGGAAGGCATGGAATGGGTATGCAAGAATATACCAGTGAAGAAATAATTTGTTGCTTCAATTGCGGTAAGATTTATGATACAATCAAATCAAGTGCATTTTTATCAATTTTATATGTAGCACCTAATAATATTGACATAAGAAGTTTGCGTGTTTTGCCATTACCTGTATGTAAACAAAAAAGATTGTAGACAACTAAAATATGGTTATTATCGGTATATTTATGTATTCTTAGTCATCAGATTTGTACTGTAAAGTTCCGTCCATTTTCGTGTGATATGAATAGATATTATATAGAATATATTACTACGTATATTATTACATTGCAACATACAGTGCCGTGTATAGAGTTTAAAAAATAAAGCATTTGAATCACAAAAAACATTGGTCGACCATTTTGCGTACATGGCATGCACGTCACTGGCGACATAGGAATCAATTTTATATAAATCATAAATATATGATGGCCTTGTACCAAGACATTTAGTTGCTGTTTCATAGTCCGTACGCTATTATTATCTGTATTCTTCACGTGACAGCATGATGTTAATGAAAATATTCTATTTTTCATTACATATTTATTTGTGTAAATTAATTATTAGTTTTAAAGGTTGGATTATGCAAATGTCAGATGTATACCTACTCTTATTCATGCACGGCTCAAATTAATTATACGATAGACAGAATTATATAATATTTATAAAAATTAAGGCATCATATATTTGAATTAACGTATGAATACGACATACATATGAATTTCAAGCTTCATATGCACATAGCTATTTGTTTTTATGTAAATTAGAACAATTTTAGAAGTTTTTTTGTGTACCAAAATATTTTAGTTGACTAAACTTATTATTTATCTATTTGTAAGTGACACCTACAAAAAATAATCGTAAAAATTATACTGTAGACAAAACTTGCGAAGTTCTTTCAAGACAAACAGCTGTTAAGTGATGGTTCACAAATATTTTAAATGTATGCAAGCGACATCCTGTAAATGTCCTACTTCTGGGCATAGACCTCTCTCAATATTTGTGAGGATTTTCGGACTCGGAAAGTGTCCGCCTCTCCCCTCCAATCCTGATTGGTGGACTTCACATGTTCTCGAAATATTTTATTATTATTTCTCAGTCATGCAGATTTCCGTATGCTGTTTTACCTCACCATTAGCATTAAAAGGTTTTATTTACCAATTTTAGTGGTACCCGCATCGGGATTCGAACTCCGCGCTTACTATGAAATTAAAACGGGTGCTTATGCCATAACCCCTGAGCTACCACGACTCTTAATTGTTAAATTTAATTGAAACTAATTACTTACATAACATGTTAACGACCCCAAAGTCTACACAAATAATAGATTATTGAATAGAACTAAAAATATGTATATTGAATACCAATAATTTGTTTTATCCACTTTATTAGAATAAGTTTCTTCCAATTATTATTTAAATAAATAAAAACATTTTCCTTAACATATTTTATTTTATATATTAAAACAATGATACATTATTTATTTACAAATGGAATGTTAAATTAATTGTCTCTTTTACACGCAAATAATACTTTTTCTAACGAAAGAGGAAAGGAAATCAAGGTGGAGATTCAAAGAAAATCGATGCGTGTAAAACGCATTAAAAGTTTTTAGCACCATATCCAGCATAATATTTTTTTTTACCATATACAGCATCAAGTCACAAAATAATTTTTCGTCTCATTTATTATTAAATTATCCTAATTAAAAATATTGTGCTGTGAAAACATATTTTGCGACTTAATTTAAATTATAATTATTATCAAATATTACTTAACATAATATTTATCACGTAACTTAATAACTTTTTTTTTGCATTTGCACACAAGTTTTTTCCAAAGGAACAGTTTATAATTTTATTATTAATATTTTCATAAATTGTCCAATTCTGTAATAAAATAAACGTATCATAATTATAATCTATAGGTATACTTTAAAATTATAATACTGTATTAAAATTTTATAATTCACTATGGTAAACTTCCGTTGTAACTTTTTGTTCGTGCTCGTGGAATGAGGCGCAATCCACTGGATATTCCGCCTAAAAGTAAAAAATTTAAATTAAAATCTGAATCTTTACCAAAACACCATGTTCTCGCTCGATCACGGCTTAGTATGCCATAGAGTGAATTTTTTTTATTGGATTGGGGTGAAAAACCTGCTGACAGTCCACCTAAAGGTAAGTGGCTACAGCAGCCCATGAAGACCTGCAAACAACTTCAATCCAAGAAGGTGACATATCTGGTAACTCCGATCTAATCGCATAAGCGTTACATCAGGTACAGAAAGATAAAGATACTTGCCTCTGTTTGCGTGTACACTTACGTCACTGCGGCCAAGATGACCTGATCATCACCGTCCATACCTTTCCTTTCAAGCCTGTAAATGGTTCACTGCAGGACATAGGCCTCTACCATCAGACGACAACTCGCACTATAGACGCTGCTGCCCTTATCGATCTGATCTGCCCTGATCGTTATTTCGCCATCTGTTGGCAGCCATTGAGATTTTAAAGGTATCCCTTTAGTCCCCTCTTACGACACCCACGGGGCAAAAGGGGGAGGCAGATACTTACACGGATAACACCATCATCATCACTACAAGGCTTTTTATCACAGTTAGTCCTTACACAATCCACCTGATGGCAGTACCATTGCCGGAAGTTAACTTTGTTTACTCACCTCACAGTTGACGTCGTTTTGTATGGCATTGTAGAGGTCCCAGAATCCCTTTCCGTTCTGGAAGCTCAGCGCTGCTGACGCTACAAGGCTGCTTAGTTTCGTTAGACCAGCTTTGAAGCCGGGCAGACCTGGAACATGATTACTTCTAGAGCACCAGGACCACAGACACACCAAAGAAACATATAAGCTCATCTACTTAGTAGCAGGACTATTTTGTGTCCTCGTGGAACAGTCAATGTTAAATGACGAGTTTATTTGACGGCATTACTACTTAATGTGAAGAGTTTGTGAAAATTTTCATCATATAAGTGTGTGTTCATGATGTGAGTGTACAGTGTTAAAAATGTGGAAAATTAATGCGTTTGTGAATTTAATTGCATACATGCTCGCACGTCTGAGAAATAAAAAAAATATTTGATTGGTACCACGGCCCCGCAGAATACCGGCGTGAAGTAGAGTCGTCTCGTGTTACTGCGTTTCGTTCGGTGAGTGAGGTAACCGGAGGCCCACATCCCCTCCCTATTCCCCTCCTCTTCCCTCCCATCTCCCAAATATCCTTAAAGACCGGCAACGCACCTGCAACATCTATGGTGTTGCAGATGTATGTGGGCGACGGTAATCACTTACCATCAGGTGAACCGCTTACTCGTTTGCCGTCTTTTCCATAAAAAAAAAAAAATTCCTGGATATGTGAAGTCTGCCACCTCACATTGGAGCAGCGTGGCGGACTTTTCTCGGATCTAAAACCTTGAGATTTGTATCGTTGGAATGAAACATTAAGATGGCTAGAGGCTGTCGTGAGAACGTTTCATATTTTTTAACAAATGTCAGTTGTTAACTATAGCTTCTTACTCACCTTGTTTATCATGGTCGTGATGTCTGTTAACGATACACATGAGATGTTCTTGGCAATGCGGTGCTGCAATGGAGTGTTTGTACGCCCTGTACACTCGCAACACCGGCTCTATGACCTCAAGGTTGAGGGTGTCGGTCAAGCGATCCGCCACTGCATTGTAGTCGCCACGGCTTGCTATCGTTTGGGAGGTGGACTGTGCCATTTTTAGGGTTTGCTGGAATCAAATGGAAGATATTTTAACAGTTATTTAGTATGTAGCTTTTAGTTACAGAAATGATATGATTTGAATATAATATTTGACAAACAGTGAGCAAAGATGACCTTTCTTCATTACTTTTAAATTTTTCTCTGACCTTTATGTTTTTATTCGACCTTTTATTATATATATTTCTTTATATGCTCTGATAGATGGATTGATATTATGACAATAATAAAACCGGCATGTGGTTAAATTAACAAAAAACGACAGGAAACCTCAATATGACTTTAATATTCGCGCAGCTTAAAAATAATTACACATGCTGATCTGGCTCGAAGGACCAAACGTGTTTAATTCAAATCAAAGATAATAAACATATTACTGCCGCCAATCAGTAGTGCAACCATTGTTGCAGTTGTTCCGATTTGAAGAGAACTTGTATAATTAGAGGCTTTGAGACATCCCGTCTCTGTCCTCAGGAGTAAGACACATATGTAATCTTTTTCGACTAAAAAGTGTTTGCAGGTGTCCATGGGCTGCAGCAGCCACTTACCATCAGATGGACTGTTAGGTCGTTTGTCACCCCTGCCTGAATGACATAAATACTAGAGCAGCTAATATGAAATTTAATTACAAATTCGATAAGAATTCTTCCTGAACCGATTCTTGACTTTCATCAATTCTAAAGTCCAGCAAGCATTATTGCACTTTTTCTATTAAATATTTATCTTTAAAACGTGTTTATGATATGATTGAGAACGTCAAATATAAGGTTCTTTAAATGTGTTATTACATCCCGTTACGAAGAAACATTGTACATTTATTTTAATATTATTTATTTCTAGCAGCCTCATAAATTGTCGTAAGTACTCACTTTCACATATTCCACAGCAGGCTTCACATAACCAGAAACGTCGGTGTCCATATCCAAGTACTTATGCAGGACGTAATTTATAAGTACAGTCACGGATTCTGCTGGTCTCTTCATGTTGAAGTGTGTACTTGAAGGTATACCCTGAGCATCTAAGAAGCTGTTGATGATGTATTGCGCCGATATTAAGTATCTGAAAATAATGACAATTGAAAATAATTTCTGACCGTTCTCGATGTACGAAACCTGCCATTCTTTCTGTGTGTGTTCTAAGAAGCGAATAAGTGAAAAGTTTTGAAAATCGGAATGGTGATACCGATAGATGGCGGGAGCATCACCATAGAAATATACCAGACCAGAAGTAAGCAGACCGATGATGGGCAGCAGCGTCTATGGTGCGCGGTGTCTGGTACTGCAATCGCCAATTTGCTTGCCGAGCGTGGCGATTATGGCAAATCCTCTTTACGGAAGAGGCCCTTGTTCCGCAGTGGATTATTTACAGGCTGTTAAGTTAAGGGTAAAATAATAACAGTTGCCATATTGCATTGAGGATTTGATACATATGAAATTTAACTTACTAACTTACCTCTGATATACTTCGGGTTTTGCAACATGTACAACCATGTCCGTCAAATATTTCCCTGCCGCCTTGATCCAGTGTCTCCTAAACGAATGGTTCTCAAAGTTCTTGAACATCAACTCGAAGCTCATTGAACCATCGGGAGCAGTGAAAGCCTTCATAGCTCGCTTCATACCTGACTTCTCCCATATGGTCTTCCCGAGTCCAGAGTTAATGAATATATCCCAATAGAGATGAGCTTTTTCTAGGAACGGGGGAAGGAACGACGCGTGGTCTTTATGACTGTCTGCACGTTTGTTAGCTTCCGGTGCGGAAAGTGAATTCAGCGTGTTCATAACTAAGGGCAGAATACTCGCAGCATTTTTATTACCGAGAAACCCTGATGCTAATCCCAGTATGCTGTCTAAATTTATTTCGCCATCTTGGCTTTCCCTTTTCTGCCGCTGGGGCTTAGGTTGGTCATTGCCTACTTGCTGAGCGAACATCGAGATCATAGAACCCACTAATGATGGGTCTATTTTGCCACCCTGCCCGCCAAGAAGACTGCCTAATCCTAAAAAGTTCAAATTTTAGATCAACAAGTTAACATTCGTATGCAGTAAGTACATTTGAGGTGCATGTAATGCATGCAAACATAATTCTATTGTGCTATTCATTATTCATACCTGACAGAATATCTCCTGGATTAGCCCCATCTGACTGTCCAAACAACGCGCCCAGGTTCTTAGCATTGTCACCTTGCATCAAAGTCCCGACGATGTTGCCTATCGCTGCCATACCGTTCGCGTTGTCAGCACCGTCCGCCATGTTCGAGAGGAACGACGAGGCCAGATCCATAAATGGGTTATCATCGTCGCTTCTGCCTCCGAGGATCGGAAGCGTTAGTATTTGGCAAAGCAAGACGAGTAGTACACTGAGACGTGCCATATTTTAGCGCTCTGGAACGATATTTGAAAATATTAGAGTGCATGTTTATTTTTATATATTAATTACAGTGTGCGCAAGGGCGATCTTCATCTTCAAATGCCTATCTCTGGCGACCGAATTGTGGCAAAATCCATAAAAAGGCTGAACCCACAGTCTAGGAATGGAGAGCGGCATCAGTATTCTGGGCTAAAGAATCCCTTCTCGAAATGTATACCAGTTTCTGTAGGCGCTCTCTCTGTCCTATAGGCCTATATAGGAATATATTCAGTTGTGGACTTTAATAGGTTGATGAGGATGTATTTATGACTTTTAAGCCTTAGGTCCATGTTTCGACCTGTCGCCGGTTTAGTGTCCAAGCCAACGATACAAATCGTACACAAAGTTTACGAAAAACTCCTCGGTATGGGCCATTTACGTAGGGGATCGAACTCGAGTCGCCTGATTCGGAGGTATTACTTAAATAAAAAAATCTCTGTAACAGATTTTTTACGTCATAAAGACATTATTAGTATTGTGGTGGCGGCTTAGAATTTTTTTTTCCCGGGAGTTTCCCCTTGAGAGAATCCTCTTTAGTCGAAGAAGGCAAGGAATTCTGATGAAAATCCTTGAACATCTCTTAGCATCCGACAGATGGCGGATTACTCATTACAAACAATTACATTACGCAAACTTTTACGAACTTTGGACGCTTTTTGACCGAGCTCTTATCTCAATCAATTTTTTATTGCACTAGTATAATAACATTAAAAAAAACGAGATTAAATATATAATATTATGCAGTAATTATCCCATTACGTGTTGCAAAATAAATAACGAATCAGATTCATTAATTTCGTGATAAAATTGCATCTCACCGCCACAGCGCAGCGTGTGTACGCGACGAATTGGGAAAATGTTAATTGGATTGTTCACGATGATAGAAGCCCTATAGATACGACACTGTGATATGGTAATGGGGAATATACTGTCTGTTCCTCTTTCAACCACAGATGCACATGGTGAAATCTGCTAACAAACAAGGCGCTGGTGATCGAATCATGGGGGAAAACCGGTCGAATTGGGCGAACTCAAAACGAAAGTCTAGTGCGGGGGTAGTAGTCTGGGGGGGGGGCAGTCCCTGGCTCTTGCTTGTAGCTCGAAGAATATAGACATGTCCGGAGGTGATTTTCATATGAAAAATTATAAAGAGTATGGATGCAGGTGGCTCAGGACCGAGCTTCGTGGCAATCTTTGGGGGAGGCCAATGTTCAGCAGTGGACTTCTGATAGGCTGAAATGATGATGAAAGAGTATTTTTTCATTTTATTACAATTACCACTCTGATATGAAAAGGATTTGCCGCGAACTCGCAATTGGCTTCGCCTCTCAGAACAACAATGCTAATTGTTCCAACACATGTCGGTACAATTACCAGTTTCTATTGTTTCAATGCGTCAAGAATTTTTAGACTTCAACGGCATCCATGATAGTAAATAAAAAAAATATATATACATTTTCTTATTTATTACTAAAAATCTTCTTAAATAACAATGAAAAACCCAACCACCTAGCTACGCTTGTGCCTGTACTGTGGAAGAAAGCCACAATGAATTCCGTACTCATAGAACAAGGGACAATTATCTACACAAGCACACAACAAAATAATCTCAAAAAAGGAGAGTTAGGTATTAAATATATTACATTAATTAATCTTATAAGACAATAAAAATAATCTTCTTTTTTTATGGGAAAAGGTCGCCAACGAGCATGCGGCTCGCCTGATGGTAAGTCAATACTGTCACCCACCATTACATCTGGAATACCACAGGAGTTACAGGTGCGTTCCCGGCCTTAGAGGATATTTCGGAAGTAGAGAAGTGGGAAGGTGTCCCTCCGATTACCTCACTCACCGAACGACTTCTTCGAGGCCGTGAAGCTACCACGGTCGAGCCGGCCTATTCGAGCAGCAGATAAAACCGCCGCTTGTCTCTACCACATACAAAATCTATCTATCTCAAGTAATTAGAAGTAAAAGTGATTTGTGTATACATGTGCAATGTTGTAATATGCGTAAATTTACGTAGACATTGAATGACTGCGAACAGACAGACATATTTTCTGACTCAGTATATGACCACTAAACTTTTGTGACAGAAAATAAATGAGAATTAAATAAAAGTACGAATATTGTGTTTCTTACGTACCTATTGATTTAAGATGTTGTGCCAAAAATATAAATCGTTATTTATCATTGTAAAATCACTTGTCGGCTTTATATATTTTGTATCTCTGGTATTTAATGTGTTCGCTTGTCACAGCAAGCTTGCAATCTGTGTCGAAATGTGAACCGTTTTATTGCTTTATTATAACCGATCAATTGCTTCAATAATTATAGTGTGACTTTGATATTAAAAATAAAAATATAATATAAAAAACATAAGCTCTAACGACCGTTACTCGATACAGGAAGGTAACGGCTAGACGGTGGCCAGAGGTCCAGGCATTATAAATAAATAAACGAAGCTTATTTGGGACAACGTGAGCATGTCGCTGTTTTAGTGACCAAGCCAATGGTATAAATCGTACTCAAGTTTCGAAAAGCTCATTGGTACGAAATCTCCTTATATTATTTATAGATCAAACTCGAGCCTCCTGATTCAGAGGCAAATCATAGTCATATCTCTTTAAATTTTAAGGTAAATTAATAATTAACGGCAGTGTATACCTTTTTTTTATTGGTAAGACGTAATTGATATATGTAAAGCTTATTCATTTTATTTTATTTATTTACTAATGCTTCAACCATTTTTGTACATTTTGTACTTACAGCTAAAAGGTATTTACAAGTATTTTTTACTTTTAGCTCATACATAATTCTCGAATAAATCGGTCCTGGTTACAACTGTCCCGGTTGCAGCATAAGATCGAGGCTACCGATTTACTGTAGTATTATCGAATTAACATAGTCTTCCAAATTTGCCCAATACGGGGTCAATAAGGTCTTGACATTTTAGTACCTTCAACCAATTATTCAGCAGAGCTTATTCGGGACAACGTGACAGCCTGTCGCCGTCTTAGTGTCCAGGCAACGATACAAATCGCACATAAGTTTCGAAAAACACATCGGTACGAGTCCTGCACATAGGGTCTCGAACTCAGGTCTCCGGTTTCTCCGGCTACTCGGCTAACAACAAAAAGTATCTTACGGTCGTACGTAAGTTTAAGATAACGATTTCGGATTTTTTTAAATGTAAACCGGTCCGAGACTTTCTCAGAGAAGAAACGGCCAGAAACTCGGGTAATTTTTCTATATTTATTATCTATAGCTATTATTCTCTATGAATAACCAACATGTTGTTACGTTGTTTTATCTGGGGGATGATGGAATACACCGATAACTGGAACTCAAGTTGTCTAAGGTAGCGGACTGGTGTTACGGCGAAAGCGTGGCCCTTCTTCGAGTACACAGAAATAAAGAAAAACGTTTACCGTTTAGATATAAATCATAACACGTTATGTTTCTTAACCATCAGACATAAAGTATTATCAACAAAAAAGAGGATACCTAACGAGTTTCTTTCGTCGGTTTCTTCTACGTCAGAGGAACCTTATTACGAAACGGTGGTAGATTAAAAAAAATGACGTGAGACAAGTTAAACGTATGTTTCTTATGTTGAATTAATGATTTGATTTGCATGTGACAAAACCAATTTACGTCCTTTTGCTGATTCGCTACAGTGTGCCTCTACAACATTAGGAATTTTGATTTTATCAAAATCATGGTTGAAAACTCATTTCAGTTAACCCGGTGTCTCTTAATCTACTTCCTTAAAATACTTAAAATTCTACTTACTTAAAATACTACGTTTAATGAATTCTAATAGTTTAATTAATCTACTTACTTAAAATACTACGTTTTTCTCCTGACTAGTTCAAGACAGGGACGTCTTGAACTAGTCAGTAGAAAAAAAATATTAGGAAATATTTCAGTGCTCTCTTATGAGAGCAAGCCCCGCCCCTTCGACACCCACACACACAGAAGCCAGTGCGATGGATACAATTACGTCAGCACACGCACAACGAAATTTTCATACGCTAATGTATTTTGGTTACACGGTATGTGAGAATATTTTCCAAGTATCGACCGCCTCATAAATAGTCAGAGGCACGATCATTTATCCCATGGATAAAGTTCTACAATACCTCGGAGACTATTCAATGCTCAGAAATGCGGATAAGTGTTTAACCAAGTGGAAACGCGAAATTACACGTATTTAGGCAAAGAAATAGACTAGATAGGAAATATTTTTGTCCACCTTCGTTAAATGAACATATTTATAGTGTATCTATAATAAATATATATAATATCTGGCCGTATGGCCTTTTCATATTGAAATGTGTACTTGAAGGTATACCCTGAGCATCTACGAAGCTGTTGATGATGTATTGCGCCGATGTTAACTATCTTAAAATAATAACAGCTAAAAATAATAATTGTCCGTGTGGTAAGGCGTAAAATCTGTTTTTTTTTACAGGAAAGGCGACAAATGAGCAAGCATCTCACCTGGTGGTAAGTGATTACCGTCGTCCACTTACCACCAGAAGTGCTGCAAGTGTGTTGCCGGCCTTTAAGGATATTTGGGAGATGGGAGACAGATGAGAAGGGAAATAGGGAGGGGGAGTGAGCCTCCGGTTACCTCAATCACCGAACGAAACGCGGAAGCACAAGATGTTTCTACTTCACGTCGGCATTCTGCGCGGTGACACTACCCCGGTCGAGCCGGCCCATTCGAGCAACAGCCAAAGCCTCTGCTTGGCTCTATCATCAGAAGATGATAGCCAATTACAACGTGAACAACAAAGGGTGTTGTAATAGGCTACTATGTTAAACGTCTTGGAAATCGCAATGGTCGCTGGTGGCTGATGGGATAACCGTCTCGAAACATACCCGACCATAATTAAGCAGACCGACTACGGGCAGCAGCGTCTGAGGAGCGAGGCACAGCGATCGTCAATCCCTTTGCCGAGCGTGGCGATTGTGGTAAATCCTTCTCACGCCAGACTATTTACAGTAAAGTAAAGCATACGTAATATCTCATCGACACTTTCTTTGGAATGCATCGAAGGATAAGTTACTTTTATATTTTTTTGACTTTTAACTGTTTATTTCTCACGCTAGTTGTTCTCGACCACAGTGCTGTCGTCCCTTTTGCATACTAAGGTCATATGTTCATCTACGTAAGATAAGGACATATGTTTATCATACGCACGCAAGCCTGTCATCCATTGCTCTCCCATAGGGATAGACAGAGTCTATATAGGGTAGATTTTCCTCAGTCACCTCCACAATACCTACGGGAAGAATAGGGAGTGGCAGAATCTTACGCCATTACCACAGGTAAAATATATAATGCAAATTAGTTCAAACAGAGGCGTACAGCCGTATCTACCTTCCAGTAATCCGATATAAGGAATTCAATGTGAGAGAGACGGGTATACTCATAACTCTACATTAAAATCTATCTAAATGAAATGGATATAAAGTAAAGAAGCAGCCTGTATATGCCCCATTAGCTGCCAAGGCCTCCAGTATATAAGAGGGTTTTGGAGCGGAGGCCCAGCCTCGACGATCCAGTGCGCGTCCGCGGACTTCACATCATGTCTTCGAATTTTTTTTATTATCATTTCTCAGACTCAACACAGGTTTCCTCGCAAATTGGTTAATTCAGTACTTTAAATTGCAATTAGTACTTAAATGGTGCTGGCAATCGCGTACCTAATCATTATTAAAGCGAACACCCCGAGTCCAGATCTACCCACGGCTATGTATAGCAGAAACGTATATATAATTGTATAAATAATTGTTACGGCACTTATTTTAAATGTACCAGGCGCGCATAAACAGACATGAATAAAACATAGATTTAACGGTCCGTCAACTGTTTGCGCTTTGGGATTTCACTGTTCGTATATTAAAAGCGAAATCTGTTAAGATCTCGCGTTGCCATTCCATTGCAGAGTGGACAGATACAACATTCTTTTAATTTTATTGCGTAACATTTTTCTATTACTGATTCTTATTTTATTTATTTTTATTTAATAATTTATGTACACACAAGTAAAACCGAATAAAAAGAAATATGATAGGAAGAAATGGTCTGTACAAAGGAACTGCTTATTTCTTAAGAAATTTCTTCCAGCAGACCTGCGACAGGAGAATAGCTAGTCAATGGTAGATTGCGCGCGTACATTAAAAAAAAAAACATACATGTGCGGAACGTTCTAAATAAATCTACATACACCTAGTTATACATAAATAAATATATAGATAAATACCCAAAATTAAATAAATATATACATAATAGAATAGTGCCAATAGTTCATACTGCCAATGACATATAGTGGTCTTTGACTCTACACACAAAAGGCATGAAAAACATTAAAACATAGTGTTAGTACAAGGGTACTACTTATTCCATACATTGAAATTTCTTCCAGCAGACCCTAACAGGAAATTTTATTGAAATGGCAAACTTAGTGCGTACATTTCATAACATGTAATATATAATAAATACATAAATAATATGTATACAATTAAATAAATAGGATTACATATAATTAAATAATATACATAGATATATTTAAATAAATATATATATATATACATACGTACATAGATAGTCGTAAATATACAATATATATTCTATGAACACGAAGCTAAGTAGTGGTCCTTTACACCTTTCTTAAATGAAAGTATAGTTCCGGAATCTCTTATGGTAGGTGGTAGTGAGTTCCACAACCTAACTGCATGGACTGCAAAGGAATAGGAATAAAAACTGGAATTATGGATAGGATAATTAAGGAGTGTCCTGACATGCGATCTGCATGGCACATCTGGAGGGTGAACGAAGGAAAATAGGTTCCTGAGGTATGACGGAGAGGATGGGTTGTGCAAGATTTTATAAAGGAGATATAATAATCGAGTGTTCCTGCGAATTCGAATTGGGAGCCACTTGAGCCACTCTTTTCTTAAATACAGAAATAGTTTTGCAGTCACGTATATTTGGTGGGAGAGAATTTCATAATCTAACTGCATGCACAGAGAATGAGTGGGAATATAAAGCGCTTTTATGAGGAGGGAATTTAAGAAGGGATTTAAGATTTTTTTCTGTCCTGCAGGGAGTAAAAGATGGCCGAGCGAAAGAGAATCTCATATTTCTTCAGTCTTTTATAAGACAATATGCCTTTCTTGTTCCCTAAGCATACTCAATTTTTAGTTGCATAAGCATATAGTGTGTAGTTTTGTACATAGTGTTGTTTGACAATGTTCTACCCCTTGTGAAATTAAGTTGCTGTATAAAATTACCTCTACTAAAATCATTCAAAACAAACATCTTAAATCTCCTCTCCCTTGACACTTGTAAATAATACCTGCTAGAATTTTATAGAAATCTGCTAGAAAACTACACATTATGAGATTATTTGACGCCTAGAAAGTTTGCTTGCCTTTAAGTTACAGAGAGTTAGAAGTTAATCTAGAGAAAACGTAATCATGGTAGTGTATCAAAGACATTACTTATAACCTAAAAACAACAGATGGAAAGTTCGTGCACATTGTAAGGTTCGTTACTCACAATGATAGGTTAACTTTTTTTTTTAGAAAGCCGTAAAACGCAGCTATCGTGCAGCTGCAGTGTTTAGATTTACGATATGCTCTGGACTTCTCAACCATTTCCTTTATATTATATTAGTTACTCAATAATAACCAACAATACTATTGTTGGTTATTCGCTTGGTTAAGAATCTAATTGTTAATGGCTATCTGAATTTACTACGTGCTCGACGGTGAAGGAAAAAATCGTGAGGAAACTTGCATCTCTGAGAAATTATTAAAAATATCCTATTTCGAGGACATGCGAAGTCCGCCAATCTGCACTGGAGCAGCGTGGCGGACCCTTCCCGCCTCCAACACTCTCTTAGATATTTGAGAAGGCCTTTGCCCAGCCGTGGACATTTACAGGCTGCCACTTTACTTTACTACACATGTATTATGTAGTTGCCGTGTAGTGGCAGCTAAGAGAATTTGCCACCATATCGAACCTTAGAAGGAAGGCTTATGCTCTGGAGTGGACTGGTTACGGTCTATACCTGCTAATGATGATAATGTTAGATACTAATTTTCCAACTGAAGCTACACTCCTCGAGCGTTGTTGCAATGTCTATAATAATCAACAACCTAAATTAATAAAAAAAAACAAATGATGGAACCTGTATACCATCTTCGAATACTAAGAAAATAGGACAAAATTATTAGTTCTTGACTTAATTCTACCGTTACTACTATCAAACTCTTTATAAAAATGTTGTGCTTATTTTTGTCAATCTGTGAAAGTTCCTTTCGCCGAAAAAATGAAATATTCTTACTTTTCTTACTTTTGCTTACAATCTACTCATCTACAGTCCTGGCTTTAAAAAAAAAAAAAGAACCATAAATATATATTTTTTTTAATATTCATTTTTAAATAATAACCAGCCAAGTAATAGAAATAAATAGCCAAGAATAAACAGCCGATAGCGAATAGGACGTATAGAAAAGAAAAATTGCGTTTTAACAGCGGCGTAAACTTAACGAGCAGTTAGAAATGGCAGTGTTATCGGAAAACCTGTTCACGTTAATCGCGCCCAAAATGTACTCGATAATGTGTCTATCACTTTCAGTGCTCGATAAGAAAGGAAGTGTATATCTATATTTTTTATATACCATTTATCTACTTCAAATAGGTTAGATATATTGTACACATAACGATCCGTGAGCGGGAGTAGCCCAGTGGTCAAGGCGGTCGCTTTAATTTCGTAGTATTCAATGGACCTGGGTTAGAACCACTAAAACTTTTAATAGCAATTTCAAGAGCTGAATTTATTAGGTGCCCGGAGGTGGAGAACACTTCGTGAGATCCCTTCATATCTGAGAAGTAGTCAAAAAATTATTTCGAGGATTTGAAGTTCGCCAATCCGCACTGGAGCAGCGTGGCTGACATCCTTGACAGCTCCAAAACCGTCCTAAATAATTCTTGATGTCTTGCTATAATAGAAATTCTATTTTGACACGAAGGATATTGAGAGAAGACATTAGCCCAGCAGTGGAACATTTTGTTAGATGCTTTTTACTTTGATTTTCGATCAAAACCAGAGTATACAGTATGGCATGCGATAAATATAATATCTGTTTGCAAATATTAGCCTGTGAATAGCTCAAGATGGCCATAGATCCAAGTTTATAGGATTTTCTATAATTAATCGCACCTTGCACCTTAAGTACACGAGTACTGCCCATTTAAGGGGACTGTAAACCCCAAACGGAAGTTGAATTTTTCTTTATTGTATGATTTACTGTAGTTTTTTTTTTTATTAAATTGCCAGACTTCCTAGGGAAATTCTCGATATAAGCGAGAACTGAGTGAGACAATATATTTACAGTGATAATGCATGACAGACAATTTGTATGTGACGTTATCACGTTTTCGTTATTGTACGTACGACTATAAACTCAAAATTTTTAAGAAATCTTCATCCTCTATAATAAAATGTTAATATAATTTAAGTAAGGTATTGTGTGAAGGTATTAAAATCTGGTTGAAATTATGTAAAGCAGGGGTGTCAAACTCGATTTTCCATGGATTCATTTATGACTTAAGGCTAGCGGGACGTATTTACAATAGATGATAAAACACACAAAATACACAAAAAAAATGATAATGGGAATCTTTATTTAGGAACTAAAGTAGTAAGTCACTAATCAAATTATATTTTTATAACATTCTGTATAATGTAAATACCTGGGTAAAGGATATACCATAGTTTTATCCAAATGTCATACACACCTGCACGTGGCGGTAACGCCCTGGTAGCTAATACGCTGGCTAATGGCGAAAAATATATCCGAACTTGACAAACCCGAATCTCAAAGACTAGACTAGACTCAAAGACTAATGATAGGGAGCAGCTTCACTAGTGAGACCGGCACTGCGCTCAACTCACTTGCCCAGCATGGTGAATATGGGCAAAGGTTTCGAGAGATGCTTGCTGGGTCTAGCTGGCACTTAATGGATGTCGCACTTAAACATCGTAAAAATCGGCCATCCCCTTCTTCCCGTGGTTGACGTAAGAAGGGACTATGGGAAAAGCCTTAAAATCGCAATGGCTTTCGACAGATGGCGGGATAACCATCTCGAAATTGAGCAGACCGATAACGGACGTCCAAGGTGCAAGACATCTCATACTTCGATTGCCAAGCAGCTTGCCGAGCGTGGATATTATGGCAAATCCTCATTATGGGAGAAGCCTATATCCAGCAGTGGACTATTTACCAATTGGCCAATGTTCAGTAGCGGACATAATATGTACATACATGTGACATTTTAAGGATTTTATTGTGAATATGAAATGAAATTGTAGCGGTGTAAATTTTGACGTTCTAAAAAGCTTTAAACAAGCCTAAATTAAATACAAAAGTTTGTAAAGAGGGCGATGATACATCCAGAGTCGAAAAACAATAACATTTTGTATTGACTGTATTTAAAATTTGAACCCAAATCCACGAATCGGTAAGTTAGCTGAGCGCCGACTCGGCTCCGACGGCGCCGAGCCACGTGGTTGTACATTCCAAAGCGGGAAAAGGTAACATAGCGGAGTATTTACACTTGACCAATGTCAGTTCTTATGTTCCTAGGCCATGGGACGTATTCACCGACAATGTAATGTTTAAATTAATGTTATAGCAGCCGTTTTACATTGACCATTTGTATACTATAGTGACAAAGACAAATTATCACTCGGACAAATTTGTACTGGGTGGAAGGGGTGTAAGAATCTGCTGCCCCTTTATTTCCATTGGGGTCGTAATAGATAACTAAGGGAAAGACCATGAAATTGAATGTCAACCCCCGGGAGCTAACGAATTTTTTTTCTCCGGTATCATGTTTCAATTTTTTCGAAGTGACACGCTAAGAGTTATTGTAACAGTCTAAAAACCTAGCGAACTAAAAACTAAAACTTTAAGTGCTATATTTAAATATGGAATTTTAAAAATCAACCGGAGGCTTCTGTAAAGTTATCATGGAATAATAATAACAATGCACCACCATACGTGTACAAGTGTAAACTAGCCCTAACTTCATAACGGTACAAGGAACGTGTGACGTCATTAAGACCGCTTCAGGTCATTGACCCTGCCGCTTGTCCGTGGTGGGTATAATTACGCCAGATTTATAAAAAGGTGGTACGTTACGTGTGTGGTGCCAGCAAATTGATATTCCTATAAAAGAGTTTCGATGTTATATGAAAAGTAATATCCATTCTGTATTAAATGCGAGCTCGTCTCTATGTATCTATGTATTATACCCGGGTACGTCGTAAGAGGAAAATTTTATATTGGATGTCTGTTAATGCAAAAAAAAATATTATTATTCGAAATGTTTTTTATTTTTAATACATATTTTTCTACACTTTCACGTGGTAAATCAATAAATGTGGTACAATCTGTATTTTTAGTGATATACTGGCACCGGTATCGATGGTTGTTCGTGTTGCCAAGCTTAATGGCAATGGTATGCTAGACATGCGTCCGAGATGTCAAAACATGTTTCAAATCATGTATTCATCGTCGAACACATCGTCGTCACAGATTCGTACCATACACGAGATTACACACGGGCGTTTTTAAAATTCGGTCCAAGTCCTCCCTTCTTCGATGGCAACCAGAGCCGAGGTTTTACTTCCTTAAGACCCCCCCTAGTTTTAATCGAAAGTCCTTCTTTCGTCTAACAGGGGCCCGAGGGTACAGCAACAGTGTCGCGCTAGCACCAGCAGCTTCGTTGCTCACTTCTTTCTCCCTGACGTGCGGGCCTTCTGCTTGCGATTCTCTACCACCGAAGCAGTCAAGGCCACCCGGCCACCAGCATATCACACCCTGAGGATTTTAGTCGGTTCGACATCTTAAATGTTGACCCCGACATAACCAGTCAACGCCTTCGATGATTGGTGGGTGATAGAACCTTTCCTTACTTACGTTACTTTAAAAAATTACCAAACGACAACCTATACTACAACCGAAACTGCGTTTGTCGTTCGCTAATAAAACCAAAAATATGCACTACCGAGCCGCTTCTGAAATCGATATCTAAAAATGGATTTTGTAATCGATTTCAAAGCCTTAAGAAAAAGTTTATAACTGAATATGCCTATGTCTCTGATGTCCTCCTGGTCGATTTCGACCGGCGGCGACAACTTCCTAACATTATCGACAGTTGTCAACTGCGCAGGATATAAGTGCTGCAAGTGTAGTTGCCAACATGAGGGACACACTCGTATTCATCTACCCATACTCGGTGTAACGCTTGTGCTATATGTTCGGAAGGGTCAGATACACGGGGTGCAACAATACGTAACCAGGCCCGAAGCCCCGGCCGGGACCAGTATGTGTTGCATAAACCAACAGACGGGTTTAAGATAGGAGGCGTAATCGCAAAAATATCTCGGACCGCCGACGTTGAAAAATAAATAATTTCTTATCTTAAAACGTTTAGAACGTATGTTTTGCTTCTGTAAAAGTACTGCAAACTGTTTTTCTTCGAACTTTCTACCTGTCGCTAAAGTCGGTAACAGAATACAACAAAACAAAAGAGAATATTTAGAGTTCGGTATGTGGTATTAGAGGCATCTATTTGAGTTTTAAGAATTTTATGATTCACGATAAGGTTTCCTTTGGAAGTTTATTCGTTGTTTTATTTGCTAACAATCGTATATCGGATTGTATTACTAATGGTTTGTTACTGAACAAAGAATTCGGTAATGGATGAATCCGCTAAGATATTTTTTTACATGTAAATACCTAATAACTTTGTTCCACGCTTCTGGCTCTGGTGACATACTGTCGGCGGAAGATATATCCGAACATATCTTAACTTACTTTAACAACCTGTTAATGGTCCACTGCACGACAGGCCTCTGCCATAAGGAGGATTTGAAATAATCGTCACGCTCGGCAAGCGGATTGATGATCGCAGCACCAGACACCTCGCATCTTAGACTCCGCTACCCGCTACCGATCTGCTTATTGTTTGTTCGCTATTTTTCGAGATGGTTATCCTTCCGTCTGTCGGTAGCCATTGCGACTTGTAAGGCTTCTCCCTTGGTCGCCTCTTACGATGCCCAGGGGAAGAGAGGAAGTGGTAGATTCTTACTCTTACCCATAAACTAGTCATAGAACTAAGTATTATTAGTGCTAGGGTATAAATATTGCGTTCATTGAATAGCTTGCAAAGCGTTCTGCGTATGAAAATTTCCTTCGACTGTATGTTGATTGTATCCACTGATTTCTATACTTAACTGGGTTGCGCTCATCAACACACTTGCCCAGATTGCCCAGTCATGATAAGTAAAATTCCTTTCACATATTTTTTGTTTCCACCCAGAACATAGGTAAAGAGACAATCGACATTAAAACGGACCATAGTATAATCTCTAGATTCAAAATACTTGGATCCGATTGTTTCATTGGTTACCCCCGGCCTTAGGTATACACAAATGAAGGTTTTTGTAAGTGGCGGTAGTTACGAATACCTAAACTTGTACCCTAATGAAGGAAAATTATTTACATAATAGGATAATACGTAAAGGAAACTAAGCGTGAATAGAACCTAGGTTATGTTCATGCTATGCAAAGAAGTCTCTGGGAACGTATCGAGATATGAGAAATACGTTTGTTTAATATTGTGTTGTAGAATTATTAGCACTGCTGAAAACGTAAAACATAAGATTATTATGTTCGGATTCATTTGAAGATATCACTAATTAAAAAGATAATATTCCTATATCGCTTGATTAACATAAACTGCTCGATTAGAGAATCAATTTTATTCCTATTCTTGAAATTTATAGATTACGGAAGGCCAGCTTCAATTCTAATCTAAATAAGTAAAAAAAAGGTCAAGATCGATCAGTATCTTTATCTACTTTTTGTCTCCTGTTATACTAAAGACATCTACCTGAACGTGACTCAGTTGTTAGCTGATATATTTGGCTGTGGCGGGTTGTGTTAGAAAAGAGTAGTCTTCAGTGCCGAACCCAGACCCCTCAGAAAAGTCGAGCTCCTTACTAGTGTCAGAGTACCGGCACAGCGTTTCCAAGAAATGCATTCCAGCTTTTATTGGCGCTTTCTTAAAAATGTTCCTATCTAGCAATTAAACTGGTTGATCTAGAACAAAAAGAAGTATTTGTCCCCTCTCTTTATTCTTGGAAATAAGTATAAATATTCTGATGTGGGACTAGAGGAAAATATTTGGATTAAATTCACTACCATACCTATGCCAAAATGAAAAGAAAGAAAAGGAAAAGAAAAGAAGTCCGGAACAGAAAAAAATTTTGTTTTTTTTGTAATTAACAAATTAAAAACAAAAGTCACTTTGTAAAGCTAAATAACCTCTTAAACATAGCAAAGTTAGTGATGAATTTTAATTTAAAATTTCGCTGACGTGTCTTAACTTAGCGCTGAACCAAATGTTTGACCCGGCTTTTTGTCACTCATCATCATTTTCTGTGTGACTGGTCAATGGCATAAAATGACTGTAGCCTAGATTATCTAGACAAAATAAAAATTGTGTATTTACGAGAAGAGAATATTATAGTACAATAAATTCCCGCCACGGCTATAAGCTATTTAGTAGAATTGTGTTTTAAGGATATTCTAGTTTTAATATAATAAAAAATATAGTTTTTGCCCCGTTTAATCATTTAATTGAACAATTGGGGCATTATTTAGTGGGTGGTATTATTTGTTATAAAATATTATTACCGGAAAATTTGGAATAATAAACTCATTTATTGCTTTAATTAAACAATATAGAATTTATCATAATTAAGACGTTATGAAATAAATTCATACTCACAATTTCCTTTTTCTTCTGTTCTTTTCAGTCCTTTTTTGTCTGCCACTAATATTTATCCGATCACCACAAAACCAAACTGCAACTTTTCAATTTAAATTTTATTTTCCAATTTGTGTCGCGAGTTACGTGCAAGCGTTCATGACTCCGTTCGCTCACCGGCACAGCACTCACCGGTATTCGTAAAAGCGGTAAAAGACCACGTAACCATTACCCGATATAGATTCCAGTGTTGCTATATCAATAATAAAAAATCGGTGCAAACTGTTTAAATAAATTTTAAAACCGTCAAGTGTTTTAAACTGCAATGGCACGACCGACTTTTAAAAGTTCGGCGCGCAAGCAACGTCAACCCTCCGCTATCTTCTTTTTTCGACTCATCATTGATAATATATTCATCTCTTTCTTTCTGTTAAGTCATCTCTTTCATACAGGTATGGAAAACCAAGTGCATTCGTCCTTGACTATGAACTCGGCTCCTACAGAAATTGAATGTACCGTTTGAATTTTCTTTCTCACTTTACACATTTAAAGACGTTGTTGTTAGACCAAGAGCTAAACAATTATAAGGTAGGTGTGAAATCTGACTGTCAATGACCGAGGTTTCGCAGGATCGAAATAAGACGACATTTTGAACTGTTATATTTGTACTGTTATCTTAGGTCCTTCGGCCTCCTTTTCAAAAGTTTTACTGGCACGTTATCCGTGACGTCATATTTACGTTTGTAGGTCAATTAAATCGAGGAATTCGATTTTATGCAGTTATATAGGGAGGTGATTATTATTTTATTACTCTTCAGCTATAAACTGTTATTGAAAGCTAACAGTTTTGTTGTTATTTACAATGATGTTGCGTGCCTACGCGTTGTAACTGAACAATGATAATACCGTTATGTTATGCGAATAATTTGCATGGAATAAATAATGTTACTCCCGCCTTTTCTGGAATTCGTTATCAGATAAAATGGACAGGTTCTAACAATACAGATCTATTTATGTGATAGGCATAAACACTAACACCGAAACGAGGGCATGGAAAGAAAATAATTTTGTACATAAAATACACCTAGTTAATATACTTAGTTATTTGTTTATAGGTAGTTACTATAGTTAACGTGGTCATTTAATCGTTAATTTTTAACAAGAACATATAGTAAAAAGTGTTCGTAATTAAAAAGGTAACAAAATTGTAATTGTTATTACCTATGTATCAAATGATAAAAATAATGCCTAGTAATTGACTATTTGTTAATTCCTTAATTTTTTAATAGCCAACTAATTTAGGATTAGTTAATATGAACTGTGAAGTTTGTTGTCGCCGGTTCCAATTCAAATTGTAAGCTTAAATATATTATAATTTATACTTACGATTGTTGCCACTCGGTAAAACTTCATCACATTGACAATTATTATTCTCGCTTGTTATAGTTTCACAACACATTTTAATTATTATATAAGTAACGGTTCAGTTTCACATTACGGCATCTTCAGGGTATTCAGTCAGTAAATTGAATACCCCGAAGATACCGTAAGGTAATATTTGACTAATAAAAATATATGTATGTGATAAAAATATCAATAATTAAATAACAGTTAGGAGTTTTATACTTTTTTAAATTAGTTTATTTATGTAAAGTATATTTTAACTAATTTTAAAAATTAAGTTTGTTACCAGAACTTAACAAAAGTGTATTGTTACAGGAACAGTACCAATTTCTGTAAAACAGCTATTATTACAATGCCATAGATTTCAAAACTATGTTCTATATTTCTTTAAGAAACTATGAGTAATTATGTGTTCAAAAATAATAAATAAAATTACATTAGCTGTTTAAGACAACAATATCGAACATTTTTAATAAATACGGATTTTTAAGAGACTGGAAGACAAGAGCAATAAGTCGAAAAGGGATATTGCTATTAAAATTGGACAGGCACTTTCTATGCATGAGGGCTAATTATGCCTAAATATACATTAGACGTTTTGCAATGGGGTGGACGAACTCAAGGTTATGTAAGCCAAGGTAGCCTAGTGGTCATGGCGCAGTAACATTTTGAGTGCTGCATTTACCACGTGTTCGGCGATGAAGGAAAACATCGTGAGGAAACCTGTATCTTTTCCGAACATAGTCTATAACAGTGTCATAAGTCTAAGCGCAAAGAGATGCACTCGTCATCATCTTTCACAAAATTGGGTTCGGTTGAAATTCGAACTCCGGACTCAACTACTAAGCTACGCGGTCAGAGTTCACTAAATTTCACGTGGTAGAGCCATGCGGCAGCTTTTACTGCGGCTCGAATAGGTCGGATAAACGGTAGTAACTATCTTGTGCTACTGCGTTTCGTTTGGTGAGTGAGGTAACCGGAAGCCCACTCGCATCTCACGCTTCCTTCCTCATACTCTCTCCCATCCCCCAAATATCCTTTAAGGTCGGCACCTGCTACTCCTCTGGTGTTGCAGATGTATGTGGGCAACGGTAAGCACTTACCATCAGGTGATCCTCTTGCAAGTTTGCCTCCCTTTCCCTTAAAAAAACCCTGTAGAAAAGATATACACTGGTGGGCCGTCGGTGGAGGATACTGGTAGCAAGAGCACCCGCGCATAAAAATAAAAATAAAGAGAGCAATAAAAATAAAAAGAGCAGTTCTGTTATTAAAGCTCGCTAACTAAATTTAAAGACGTTTTAACGGAGGCTTACGACTTATAAAATACAACCCAAATGACTGCAGCCGATAAAAGTTAAGTGTTTTCCCCAGAATCGCTATTAATTAGATGTTTTTATATTACACGTTAATTTTATAAATCTGTAGTTTTTAATTAAACGTTGAAGACATTGGTTATGCGTATTCTAACCAGTCATACCATCATATAAGGTAGTAGTAGTCACTCTACGCTAAATTCAAAATAAATAAAATCAGGGATATTAAGAGCCGTGGTAGCCTAGTGGTCAGGGCGCTCACTTTAGTGTCATAGAGCGTGATGACCCTGGGTCCGATCCCCGGTGCCGGCACCCCTAAAATGTTAATAACAATTTTAAGTGCTGTATTTACCACGTGCTCAACGGTGAAGGAAGAAATCGCGAGGAAACCTGCATGTCTGTGAAATAATAATTATTATTTCGGTCCTTCCGGGCTCCTAAACCCTCTCTGATTACTAGTATTTAAGAAGGAGGCCTTTGCCCTGCACTGGGCACTTACAGGCTGTTACTTTACAGGGATATTTATTGTCTTGCATTAACACTGAACACTGCCACACTGATATCAACACAATCTGAATCAAATAAAGGTATATTTTTTAGAAAACATTCAATCAAATCATTTCACAGATAATATCTTATATATTTTTTTTAATAACAATCAATTCTAGCTTTTGGTAAAATATTTGGGATATAATATGCACATCAATCAACTGGTCACAGTGACACCTTTTTTCTGTGCATTAGTTTATTTTTTACTATTTACATCATACTAAGAAAAATTAAAGAGAAACGTTTTGACAACAGAAAGCAAAAATGTTAACAGGAGCTGCCCGCCCGCGACGGCCTCGAGTCGGACCGCCTGTCACCAAAGTGTGGCATTTATCTAATTTTATGTTTGTCCTTAAGTCTCGTGGGAACTTTGAGATAGAAATCAATTCATCGACCACTTTTCGAGTTTTGCGGATACAAACATACGGACGCTGATTTTTTATATATATAAGCCTACCATTTCAAGTTAGTGAAGTAAAGTGACAGCCTGTAAATGTTCCACTGCTGAGCAAAGGCCTGCATTCAATATAGTGAGAGGGTTTTGGAGCCTGGTTTCCTCGTCATGTTTTCCTTTATCGTCGAGCATGTGGTAAACCTACATTTTTTTTAAGGAAAGGAGGCAAACGGTTAAGCGGCTAACTTGATGTTGAGTTATTACCGTCGCCCACGTACATCTGCAACACCAGCGGAACTGTAGGTGTGTTGCCGGCTATTAAGCATATATGAGGGATGGCAGGGATGATGGGTACGGGGTTGGGGGGAGAGGGGAGTGAGCCTCCGCTTACCTTACTCACCGAAAGAATCGCAGAAACACGGGATGCCTCTACTTCACGTCGGTATTCTGCGCGATCCTTGTGCTACCCCCGGACTTTACCACTTTATGAAAATATAAATATGAAATTTTACAAACATACAATTCAAGTACTTAATCGTGTGGTGTTTAGTTGTCTAGTTAACTTACAACCAGATTTTATTCCGTAGGTGTTAATTATCCCAATGGGCAACAGCACAATACCATTATAAAATATCCTTGTATGCATCTATAAACGTATTTAAATTAAAAACCCTTTCGAATGTGATACCTTTTTTACACGTTCTGAGGAATGATTAAGAAATGCTATAGGCTATGTTTTATCTAACGGGAGTAACGTTCTATGAAACATAATGATACAAATGTGAAAGTACATATGTGTGTCATTCAATCACGCTTAAAGTACTAAATGAATAACGAAACGAAAACGTTAATAGGAATATAGGATACTTTATATCTCAATAGTTCCCGGGAGATAAAATCTTTTAAAACGTAGGCGAAGACGCGCGTAGCCGGTAGTTATAAATATAAGGTGCGTGATGTCTTGTTGTGCAATTGATATTACTTTTGCCAAACGTGCTGATTAGAGCAAATATTCTTAACTTTAAATTTGGGAGAGACTCATGTCCAGCGGTGCGTTGTTTTTATGACGCTGATAATGGAGACGAAGAAGATATTTTATCAGAAGCGGTGGCAGTTACTACAAAACCAAAAGAAAAAAATAAACGAATTTATGATTCTATTTTAAGTTAACAACGCGGTAAGAGATTGAATTTCTATTGTATTTGATTTTTTACAGCCATCGAACGTGATCAACGCCCAGCTGTGTAGATCAATGCTCATAATATCAGACAAGGTTCAAGAGCGATGTTTGAATAAAAGTCGTCGTCGTATTCTAAATTTGAAAAGAAATGAAAAGAGCTTGTTCTACACTTTAGATATCATAATAACAAAAATATAAATGTAACAGTATAGTTGAGAAAAATAAACGATGCAGATGAAAGTATATAGCCAGTTAAGGTTAGTACCCTGAGAGTAAGATAGGGTTTTAAATACATGAAATTCAGCCCTCATATGTACAGGTGGCCTTTTGAATACTGATTTCTATTTAGCACACAGTTGAGTGTGTAACATTGTAGTGCGTAGTTTTTAATCTATTCGTGAGATATGATTAGCTGGTAGCGAGCATCGTCGACAAGTTTGCTTTACCATGAGTTCTTCAAGGCTTTCCACTTATTCGCCTCTTTCGATAGAAGACCACTGATCACTGAGACGTCTACGTCTCGGCGCACCTAACGAGGGAAAGAGTCCTGTTCCGAGGAAGGGCCGCCTAGGGTAGCCTAGGTAGGTTAAGTTTCTGTGATGAAGATGAAGGTGGGCGTAAGTTTGTCATAAACTGTATTTGGCCTCTCGACGGAGGGAATTTCCCTCTCTTCTTTTAGAAGCGGAGTACGTCTCTTTTCTAACCGCTGACCAGAGCGATTTAGATACAGATCGGGGCATACATTTTCTTTGTCAATGTTTGGGAAGGACACTCAAAGACATTTTAGACCTTTTAGCCCTAACAGTGTACGAACTTGACATTTCAGGGATCGATGTTTGCAACTGCAACACAGTCAAAAGAAGCCACTTTGCTACTAGGGAATGGACAGGGACCATATTTGTTCTCGGCTTTTTATACTTCTGTGACGGAAGCTGCGACGGTCCTGGTTGTGTCGATGAGGTTTACTTGTACCCGTTATCGGTTTTATACCAACTAGGGCCAGATTACCCCGTCTGGGAACTTGGCGTCGGTGAATTTCAACTTTCAATAACAGCTACCATAAACTCCATGAGTCTTTTTTTAGGGTAAGCAGGGAATCGAGAAAGCGGCTCCGTCTTGACGTCCTTTAAGGGTATGGATGAGAGGAAAGATGAAGAGAGGGGGATGGAGAAAGGGTGAAGTGGACTTACCGTTACTTCACGCAAAAGCACAATATGCCTCTACTTCACGCCGGTATTCTGCGAGGCAGTGGTACTAACCCAGTCGTGCCGGCCGAATCGAGCAGCAGCAAAAGCCGCTGCTTGGCACTTTCTCGCCTTAAGGCAAGAAGTTACAACTTACAGATAAATTAATTATTTGGAAGATTTTTCTTCTTAGAGAAAACAGTACTGTAATACTGCACGTCAGACTTGCATCGTTGTCGCTGGAGTCGAATCTTCACGCGTCCTCATTGGCCCTAGTTTTCTCCTTTCACACAATTAACCTTATGTTGCAGACCTTTTGAAGTTGCAGAACCAATCCGCTACAATACTATTTACGAGTAAATGGATGCTGTAATGAATCTTCGTCGATTATATGAAATATTGCCTACTGACAAACTTTATCGATAAACAATAAAAAATTCAAACATCAATCTTAATATCAAAATAATACAAATAATTTACATAAATACAAATCGCGTTTGCCAACAATTGCGAACAGGGAAATCATACATTTAATTCGGGAGCAGCAAAGTTATGATAGCTTTGAAAGGATCAACAAAAACCCAACAAATCAGCTTTTATTTACCGGATCAAACGGAAATAAAGCTACATCGATGCCCTTATTTATATTTATAGAGAGGACAAAGAGAAATAAATAGTTTCTGCGAGTAAAATTGCAGGGTTTTATTGCTGGGCTTCAATTTCCTTTATAATTTAATCAATGTGAATGCGAAATTCAATTACATAAACATTTTTTTTTCTTTATAGAGGAAGGGGGCAAACAATCTTGCGGCTCACGTGTTGGTAAGTTTTCACCGACGCCCACGAACATCCGCAACACCAGAGGAGCTACAGATGCTCTGCCGGCCTTTAAGGAAGGAATAGGCTCTTTTCTTGAAGGTCCCTAAGTCGTAACTGTTAGGAAATACCGCTGGCGACAGCTGATTCCACAAAGTCGAAGTGCGTGGCAGAAAACTTCGAGAACAACCCAATGTGGTGGAATACCAACCATCTACGTGGTATTGGTGGAACTTGGAATTCTGTTGCGATGTACGATGGTGAAACTCAGCGGCTGGGATCGTTCGAACAGTTCCTCAGAACATTCCCCGTGGTAAATTTTGTTGCCCTTAAATGGCATGTAAAGATATACTCGTAAGTTTATTATAATTGCTACCTCAAGAAACAGCAATTCTGGATTAGAAATTTTAGATGTGAGTCTTAAAAACTACTTTACATGTTTCAATTTGAACTTTGTGGATTTTATAGCATTTATAAAACGTTTACTTTGATTTATTGGAGGGATTTCAACTATATCGGTAATAAGAACTGTTTTTTTAATCACCTAAAGTGAAAGTCGTCCATTGTCTTTGGCCATACACAACGTCATTAAATCGTATCTAATAAATCAACGTCCTATAAGAACAGACAACCATTTAGGATTTCATTAAATCCATTTAGAGCTATTTTTCTGCGAAATAAATGAGCTGGAAAATGAAAAATATGGTGTTTACCGCATATTTTAAATATTAAATTTTTTATTTATCTCTGACCTACCGGTACATATTCGAACTGATGGTAAGTGGTTAATGGAATTTTGGGGTGAATTTGATAAGTGTTAAATACTATATATAATTCAAAAATTATATATAGTATTTAAAATTTTGATGTCTATTATTGCGCAATTATTTCAAAATGTGTATATTGGAAACTCAGTTCAAGATTCGTTGCAATGAAAATGGAATCAATCCAATGAATCATCAGTAAAAGTAAACTAATATTTTACTGTAAACATACCTTAACAAGCTTTTAAGCAATACCCTTTTTTTTTGTTGGTTGTTACGACTAACTAACAGTCCACCTGGTAGTAAGTGACTGGTAAGCCCTGGGGCAGCAAACAGACTCAATCGAAGGAGGTGATAGGTTGCCAGCCCTGCTGACTAAGATGGGATGCCTCACAAACCGTTATTATACTCGCTCAGCTTTTTGAAAGAAGAAGAAAGAAATAAATAAATAATGTTTATTCGAAGCTAAAACATAACAAAGATATAACAGATAATACAATATGTCAGATTATAGCAACGAAAAGGCATTTGATTCAGCAGCAGTGTAGCTACAGCGCTGATATTCTGCCGCTGCCCTTGTTGAATATCAAATCTCGGGAACAGTTAAACAGACACAAACAGTTAAACAGATCCCGTTAAAACTAATAGAAAGAAAATAAGAAACATCACTAAATAAAGAAAACAACTTTTGAAATTTTCAAACCTCCACTCAACAGTGATTGCACTACTGATTGGCACGACGGCTAGGCTGAGAAGGATAGATAGATATGAGAAGGAGAAGATGAGGTGGTAGCACCTAATGTAAATTAAAATTTTTTTCAAAATTCAACCAACTTTTCCCCACAGCTTATTTGGGACAACAAAATAAACGTTATTTCTATTCTATATTACCTAACATTAAAAAAAAAGTAAAATTTCTACAAATTCTTTTTGAGCTAAAATCTTCTGTCGTGTTAAAATCTGGACAAATCTCGAAGTCAGCTGCTAATAAAGTAATTGAAAAAGAACTCATTTAACAATTTTCTTGTCATAATTTTTAAAAAGATTGAAATTTTATTGTTATGAGTTATATTAGGACTTGAGATGGGACGAGAAGGGTCCAGAAATAGTATTGGTGATGGAGCAAAAACAAAACAAACACTATAAGTTTAATAATAAGCAATAAAAAAATAAGTATTTTTTGAATTTCGCTCGTTGGCTTATAAACGTTCTGCCAGAATAACCTCACGTTTAAATTATTGAATTGGGGCGGACATTAGGGATTTTTGCTAATGTTCTGCGATGCCTTTTTGTGGATTTAATGAGGGCATTAATTTTATCCCTAACCTAGCACATTTTATTTCCACGTTACATTTATGCTTTCCATAATATACAGATACTGTACGCCTTTTTGGACTGAATATACTTTAATAGATTATGAATCCATCCTGAACAATTTCGACCATTTTCATAGACAAAACTAAACTAATTAGAAAAAAAATGTAAAGAAATACAAGATCTCAGAGAAGACAATCGGAAAGGAACTACAAAGTTTTTTTAATGTCATTTAGACATAATAATGACCAATTTTCAGAGCAGACATGAAGACATAAAGACATTTATTCCTACACTTACATCTACTTTTACTTAGTAAATTATATGGTGATACATAATAATTATAAAAATATCAAATCAAGAAAAAAAGTATGAATATGAAAGAAAACAAACATGAAATTAAAAAAAAATATTGGTATAAAAATAAATGAATATATATAACAAGGAATTTGTGTGTGTTGTGAAGAAGCGACCGTCTCACCATAAGCCACGCGGTGTGGCAGCGCTGATTTTCAGTCGGGCCCCGGTAGAACAGTGGACATCGCTTGATATTTCTTATTACTTACATGGACCATTTAGCGAAAAACGTTAAAAAGCTGGACATTACAACATAACGGAACGATTAAAATGGCCAAGTGGAATAAATACTAATAAAATATTTTTTAATGTAAGCGAGAATAAAAAGAATTGTGATTGCGTACAGTCAAACATATGACCTGCCAGTTATAGATACAACGTTCAAACAGGATTGTTTCTACTCGAACAGCCACCAAATTGTTGGTGAAAAAGTGGGTTATTATCTCTCTATTTTATTCTAATTGTAGGATCTAAGTAAAAATTCAATAAAAAAATAACCTATGAAGCTGTAAAAGCCAAAACGTCTAACAGCAATAACTTCATCGAATACATATGAAAAGTAAAATCTCACGCCTCGGACGCTGCTGGTATGCTAGTTTTAATATAAATAGAACGATTTATTACAAATTCTGATTGTAATGCATACAGTATCTGATTCAACCGCAGCCACCGTTGATTCCTACTAAATTATTCGATACGTATTTACACCCATTCCCGTACTACATTCACTAAAATATATATCCGTAATTGGAAAGGGTTAATAAATTGGGTGACACTATAGTCATTCCGATTAGATACCAAAACAATTAAATCGACAAATTTTACTTTATGCAACGAGTTTCAGCTATATGTCATATGTCAAGTGCAAACAGCGCCTTAGCGTGCATAGGGTAAGCATGATAAAAACATGGATTTCTGCAAATCTGATAATGATATCTTCCTGGCCAATTTAGACCATGGCGACAACTTTCATATACTACTTTGGAAAGATATTATAGTGCCGTACAAGTACTCGGACACACAGGCGCTCGCTTCACATATCCAAGGTAACGTTTAATGCGATAAGCTCGGAGGAAGGGTCAGATGCAGTGTCAGAGACAGGGGACGAGCACACTACAATCAGTCCCGAAAACCAATTATTTGTGTTTTTGCACGAATATTGACTTCGGCTGGGATTCTCTATAGCTCAGCAGTATGATACGCTAACCAATAAACCATGCGGTCGTCAATCTACAATGTCGCTGATTAATTAGAGTTAGATAAGATTATGTTAGTGTTAGAATCCCTTCACCTATGTCGGGCTTCGTCTTTCACCGTCCGAAGACACAGGCGTGCAGTACAGAAGTTTAAATTGATCTTTCCATCAACAAACATAATTAAGATTTTTTTCATACTCATTAGACTATAACCTCGGTGGGATATTGAGTGCAGTAACGGTCGAAAGAAAACATAAAAACGTAAAGACGGCCGTCCCGGTACAACGACACACGTAATTATAAATGTTGCGAAGTTTACAAGCAACGTTTAAGCAAATGAATTCTTCTGAAGCCGTGGTAGCAGCGTTAAAATATTCCCTTGTTTATTTCAAAACACGTTATAAAGAATGTCTTCTAAGTATTCAAGAACACAACGAGAACTTGCAGTAGATAGACTTTAGTAAGCAGACGTGTCAAGGTACCAACAACTTGACACAGAATTATCTGCATTGTAAAAGTAGTTTCACATAAAAGACTGTATGTAAAATGTTTATAATACATACAGTCTAGATGTAAAATAAAGTAGCAAATACGTTTGTTATGCGAAATGGGGTAAAAGGGCATGCGGGTCATCTGATGGTAAGTGCAACACCAGAGGAGCGGCAGGTCTTTAAGGATATTTGGGAGATGGTAAGGATGATGGGGGAAAGGGGTTAAGGGAGGGGGAGTGGGCCTCCAGTCACCTCACTCACCGAACGAAACGCAGAAGTACAAGATGCCTCTGTTTCACGCCGGTATTCTGCAAGGGCTCGGTGCTACTCCGCTTGGCTCTAGCACGTATGAAACTTACCTAAACTACAAATATTTGTATTTGATTCAACAATAGTTTGTTTTAATTTGCTTATTGGTTTCTCTCTGAACTGAAGTCCAAGGAAACCTGCAAATAAATTCAGCCGAAGGATGTTACTCGTAGAGATGCTTTGTCACCTCTGAGGTGAATGACTAAGATGGAATGCCTCGTATTTGCATCTAATCACAATGCAACAATCAACAGTGGTTGTACAGCTTATTGGCAGATGTTTCTGGCATTTCTCTTCTTCGTTTTCACCCCACTCATGAGATAAGACGGGGTGACAAGTTCTCTTACACCACCACACGACACGTATTACAGTTTCATTCACTGACTTTGAAACACTTCTTAAAAAAAATACTTTTATTTTCTTCAAATAATCTGTTTAAAAAATCAAAGTAGACTACGCCATACGAATATCTTCATTACACTTTCAAACAAGTAATGGAGCATGGTGAATATTTAAAACACTCATAACCTATGCTCTTACATTCACAAAACTTCTAAAAAAAATACTTTTATTTTCTTCAAATAATCTGTTTAAAAAATCAAAGTAGACTACGCCATACGAATATCTTCATTACACTTTCAAACAAGTAATGGAGCATGGTGAATATTTAAAACACTCATAACCTATGCTCTTACATTCACAAAACTTAAAATAGAATAACTTTGTAAAAAATATGAGTAAGTGAAAGCGTAAAGTTACCAATACTGAGACTCGTGCGTAGGTTTAACTTAACTCTATACTTAGAATTCCTTCCCGTAGCACTTCTTTCTTTTCGAAGTCCTTTTCTATTGAAGCCGTTCTGGTACTTCATATTAGACGTGCACGATCGCTACCCATATTTAAGCGACTGCTTAAAAAGCACTTTGTGCCTAATCGATCTTTAATCTTGCATTTTCTTTTACTAGAAGTTTTTGACTTATGTCTATATAATGTGTATATATTTATGTATAATGCTCATGTAAGTTTTTATGCTACATCTATTTACTACTTGTATCGTAATGTATTAAAGGTAATAAATGTTTAAGTTTACTACGTATGGATTGATTGTATTTATAACATTTGTTATTTTATTGGTTTATTTTCTTTTCTGATTTAGTGTACACTACCGCCTGTTTGGGATCTAGTAATTAATAAAATTTAATCCAAGTCCAAGCACACCACTGCACGAACGGTATTTAGTACCGTGAGCTCATTCTGCGTAGATCGGACCAAAAACTTATAATTATAAACCTGACAGTAGCCAGGTTAGATATGATCATCAGGACGCCAAACACCTCAGTCCCCCCGTGACCACGGATAAAGCTGTAAAGCATTCGAAATCTCCAGATAAAAAAAAACGTTAATTAAATGCGACAAAATAATAGTCTAATATGAAATTATTAATGTACACTATATTGGTTGTCAGGAAGAGATCGCTTCTAAGCGATTAAGTCGCCTTCTGTACTGTTTTTGTTATGCATGTTCTTTGTTATTGAGTGTAATGGTAAGCAAGAAAGTTATATCATTCGTTCATTCACTTTAGAAGGCTACAATAACTATTAAAGTATTATCTTCAGGATCTTTATCTTTAACTCGTAGACTTGTGATAAAAGGAATTAAAGAGATTTGATGATTCAATATATAGTGTACAATGGACTTTTGTATATATATATCAATATACCTTCAAGGATGTCTGTTTTCTGTGACTAATAGTTCGGTTTATCATTCTGGATTTGTCTTCTAAAAACGCCATGTATTTCTTCAACTGTTTACCTGATGAAAATCAATCACTGTCGCCAATAGACACCTCCATTTTTTCACCTTTAATAAAAAATGCAGATGAGCTGTCACTCCTAAAGTAAAGTATTTAGTAAGATAAGGGCTAATAAGTAAGGTCTTTGCGATTATCACTTTTATTTCCATACTGTTAGAATTTATGTTAAGCTTGTTCGTGTTCAATCTTGCAGTTCGATAGTTACCAACACGTGACTATGCAGCGAGCGACTTAAGTATTAAAGAACAACATGGCTATTTAGTAAAAACTTGAAAATGTTTGCTAAACAAATCCGATAATCGACATTACCTCGCAACGACACTGGATACATGGACCGCAGTAGAGCATCGGAATGAGCAATGAATTTACAATGTAGCTGTATGCAGATACTGTTCATATTTTATTATTTGAAAGCTGAAAGTAAAAATAATCAGGTGAGAAATAACTTTTTAACTTTTGTTACATATTGTAGTGTGAAGTAAAGTAGCAGCGAGTAAGTGCCCTTCTCAAATATCTGAGAGGGATTTGGTGCCGGAAAGGGCGCGCCACGCTGCTCCATTTCGGGATGACTAGCTTCACATATCCTTGCAATATTGTTATATATTATTTCTTAGACATGCAGGTTCCCTCACGATGTTTTCCTATACCGCCGAGCACGTGGTAAATACAGCACTTAAAAAAGCTATTGACAATTATAGTGGTGCCGGCACCGGGGATCGAACCCAGTTCATTAGCGATCTATGTAGCTAAAGCGAACGCCCTGACCATTAGGCTACCAGGGCTCTATTGTAGTGTAATAGATGTTAATTAATATAGTAATACTAGCTTCCACCTGCAGAATAAAAGTATATTTTTCTCATGAGATCTTTATCCCAAATCATCCAATCGGTTCAGCGGTTTAGTCGTGAAAACATAATAGACATACGGAGTTACTTCCTGCCTTTGTCTGCACGAAAGAAATTCTGCTCCATTCCCATGATAAAAGCACTGAGTCGTTCCCTAGGGTTCACAGTAATTCACTGGCTATGTCACTGCTTAGGAGTCATCTGGGTTGTTACCTCACTCTTACCCATTTGTGTCACCAACCAGCAATGCAGTTGTACGGAACATAACAATAATGACTGCTATACTCCGGTCTGAAAGGTATAGATAACCTGTTTTATTAAGGGTTGTACACGACATTCTATCGTAAGGGGTGACCATGTATATGTAACCTGAACCTAACGATAAAAGTTGTTTACATGTGTCCATAGACTGAAATAGCTTCTTCCGATTAGATAGACTGTTAGCTAGTTATTCATCCCAATCCAATAAAAAAAAACCTCCATACTGAATTTCATCAAAATCATTTCAATCGGTAAACCCTGAAAACGTAACAGACAGAAAGAATGAGTTAGTTTTGCATTTTAATATTAGTATGGATTGTGATCTATATTCTACAATAATTTGAGAAGTATTTAAATGTATTGGTTATATATTTTGATTTTTAATATTTATTGTTTTTATTATGAGCAAAGCCTATTTAATCGTATGGGGTCATAGAATAAGAATATAAGTTCTTATTTTCTGTATGGGGTAGTCATCTTAAAAATAGAAAGTAGCTGGCCGAAATGGTAGACAGATAGAGAATACCCATTGGTATCAAGTCCACCTTTTTGGTCTTTGATAATCCACTAATGTTAGTCCAAATAAAGTTTAAATAACTATTTGTTAATTTGACTCTACAAGGTAAGGAACTCTTCAAGGTTTATTTTTATAAAATATTATCTACTAATCTGGCACTTCTAATGATTTCGGTCTCATTTCTTGATAATAAATCTTTATAATAGTCTTAATTACGACAGGTAAAATGGTTTTATACTAATTAAATTCTTCGTAAGATCTAGGAGTCTTTTGTGACTTGGGAATTCAAGAACCCTGTCATTTCACGACACAGTTTTATTTCTTGCGTTAAATATCTCATGGAAAAGGAAGCGGACTTTCATAAACATTTTATGAAAATGCTGTCACCATGGAGATAAAATTGATTATTATGAAAACGCAACAATTTGCGTTTATTTAAAAGCCCAAAACCCTTAGTGATTTTTAGAACCTTTATGTCCAAAGAAATGCAGAATTTCTAATTATCACAAGATTCAATTTATATTTTATTTAAAGCTAGTAAATAAAAGTGCTATTAATTTAAAAGATACGCATTGCGAATCTCAGAAGAACTATGTATATACAAAAATAACTTTCCAGCCGTACAATGTTCAGGTATTTAACATTAAAAGTATAATTTAACATAATTAGTTTCATTACATCGAATATCACCTTACTAACATTACGTATTTTGGTAGTTTTGTAAAAGTAGCATCTGACAAATGCCATAATAAAAATAACTTGAGTATAAACAGATCTAAACGCTTAAATCTGTAAGTGTGATAATGCAACTCCCAATGACAGAAATATTATCTACTAATCTGGCACTTCTAATGATTTCGGTCTCATTTCTTGATAATAAATCTTTATAATAGTCTTAATTACGACAGGTAAAATGGTTTTATACTAATTAAATTCTTCGTAAGATCTAGGAGTCTTTTGTGACTTGGGAATTCAAGAACCCTGTCATTTCACGACACAGTATTATTTCTTGCGTTAAATATCTCATGGAAAAGGAAGCGGACTTTCATAAACATTTTATGAAAATGCTGTCACCATGGAGATAAAATTGATTATTATGAAAACACAAATTGTTGCGTTTATTTAAAAGCCCAAAACCCTTAGTGATTTTTAGAACCTTTATGTCCAAAGAAATGCAGAATTTCTAATTATCACAAGATTCAATTTATATTTTATTTATAGCTAGTAAATAAAAGTGCTATTAATTTAAAAGATACGCATTGCGAATCTCAGAAAGAACTATGTATATACAAAAAATAACTTTCCAGCCGTACAAATAAGCAGCGTGGTAGCGGTGTAAGAATTTGCCGATCCCTTTTTTCTCATAGATGTCCGTGAGTGAAGGTGAAGGTGAGAGCTAGCTCGAAGATTTCATGGTACGAGGGTCATGACCCATTACGCTATATCTGCCGGAGGGGCGACAAGTGAATTGTGGAGATTCTCGTATGTTTGGCTGCGGTGCGTCGTGGCAAGTAAAAGTACGTAATCTCTGCCTACACCAACACGGACGACGAACATGAGCTCTTATATATGTATTACATTCAGAGCAAAAATACATTATGTAGTGATAAATTTATTTAGTAGTCGGTAGATTGCCTAAAACAGCTAGAGTCGTATAAACATTTACTTTGCTAAAAATTAAAAGAAATTATTTGTTTCAGGAATCAGATCAAGCTTTAAATAGACCTTCGGAATCTTTCGAATTTAATAAAGTACTAGATGTACCAAATATACACAAAAAACGAATGAAAAAGCACAAAAAGAAATTAGGGAAGAGAAAAAGTGAAAAAGACAAATGGACAAAGAAAAACAAAATTTCCAAAGGTAAATCTAAACCAAAAGGAAAAAGAAAGAAAACCACGAGAAAGTTTGTGAAGACTGTAGACGATAGAAGTAAGGATTCCAACATCTCAGCCTCTAAAGAGATAGAAGGTGATGAAAACCCGGTTGATATTATAGTGCATATTAAAATGTCCGATTAAATCATTAGTAATATTATTTTAGTTTTATATTTCCCTATATATATCGTAGGGTAACACAATTTATGTTAAGCACAATATATATATGCCTTTATTTAATCAGTCCTGATCATGGTGGGTAGGCACTTTGGTGAGCGCAGAACTTGTACCCTTGCACTAATGATGTTGCTGTCACGTGGTCATAAGTCTGTGAAACAGGATTGCTTCGCATTGTTAAACGAAACATCAAAATGTTGATTCGATAACTGTCCTGAGAACTAATCAAACCACGAATAAATGAAATGGAAACAGGAGCTGCAATTTAAAATAAAATTAAAAGAAAGTAAAGAATATGGCCAGGTGGTTAGGGGTTCTGCTTCCGAGTCAGGAGACTCGAGTTCAATCCTTTATGTGGAAGGCTCGTACCAATGAGGATACTAAGACCGCGACAGGCTCATCATCTGTCATGTTGTCTCAAGCTCTGGTGAATAGTGGGTTGATAGTACTATAATGTCTAGACCTCTGACCACCCCAGTATTGAATATACGCTTATGAGAGCTTATATTTTAATATATATATTTTAAAGTAGTAGCCTTTAAATAAGTAAATACGAAGTTTTTTAGTAACTAAAATGAGGAAACTTATGAGCAAAGGCCTCTTCTCAATACTTGAGAGAGTTTTAAGGCCGGGAAGGCCACGCTGTTCCAGAACAAGTTGGCATATCTTCGGAATAATATTTTTTGTATTTCTCTGACAAACAAATGAAAGTAATTAAAGCGACACGAATTAAGACCTAAAATGTAAGTTATTGAAGTGACTTCTGAATTAGTCTATAGCTTAGCTTCCCAATTAGGTTAGAACTTGTCGGGCGAACACAAATTAGATGCACAAGAATGTTCTAGAATCGCAAGGACTGAATAACAGTGATCGAAATTAGAGAACTTCGTTTTCCTAAAACCGTCCTCTTACTAAAATCATCCCGGATGTCAATGTTCTTGCGTTAAATATCAGTATTTTAGGTAAAGATTGTTTGGGAGGTAATTCTTACGGAGTTAAAATATTATTTTTAATTGAACGAATAGTCATATTTATCGCAGAATTGGAATCAGTCGCAACTTATAGAGGGTAGTAGAGTCGCTTTCGTTACCACTACTCGGCAAACACTTAACAATGTTGAATCTTACGAAACACAATGCATTAAAAACTCCTCTCATTCACGCATTAAAATACAACATAAACTGATTCCGAAGCTGCGACATTTTTCGGTTAATTGCTATAAACATGTTATCAATTACGCTGATTATATCGCCCTATATGTAATCTTTGGAAACATGAGCAAAGCTATTGAGGAGGAGACTGTCAGTAATACTGGGATAAATAAATACTTTATTACCCATAAACCGATGTTACACATTAGGCACATGTAATCGAGAGTTTACACATACAGTTCATACACATGGAAACACCACTAGCGAACATCGAATACTGTTCGATTAAAATGTTCACGGCGATTTTTTATGTTTTGTATGGACAGTATACGGACAACTAGAAAGAGTGGGTGGCGAGGCAATCGCACCCGGTACTTTAGTTCTTTATTAGGTTTCTCTTTTGGAAACAACATTTCATAAATGACTACATACAGCAAAACAAACTTCACCTATAATTCGCTTCTAGCGGTGGAGCCATGCTTCGGACAACAAGGTGGTTATTCTCGAACTGTGTTCGTGTTCTTTTTGTTAATTTGCGTTATTAGTACGCTGGAGCGTATACGTTTGGAAAGGTTCGTGATCGGCGTTCATCGATCGATGTTCTATAGCGCATTTACGGCTTACGCCAAACATATACGTCATTTCAGCGACATTTTCAATAATTAAAGGTGTAAAGTCTGACGGCACTACCTGACCTGTATCAGAGGTGTAAAATCGAATAATCATACTCATAGATATCATAATATTGTGCGACATACAGAGAAAACTCTGTTCCAAATAAAAAAGAAACAAGATTATTCATCAAGAGAGTTTTGTGCATGGCGCCAAAAATATACCAGAAGTAAAACAGAAATATTGAACATGTAATAAAATTTTAAAACACTAATTTACATTATTATTGGTAAAGAAATAGAAAGAACGAAAGAATGTAATTTTTAATCATTAAACATAAAGTATTTTATTCCAAACATTTTATAAATTAACGACTCAGAAAATACATGTATTTAGGATATGTGGAATTGTATTAAGAGAAGAATGGAGGAAAACGTTCTGATAATAAGAGAAGAACTTTTCTTCTCGCTACCGTCAACTAAGATACTAATGTTGAAAGTTTAACTATCTAACCTTTTTAAATTCATACAAAACAAAAGAACGGCGAAAGATAAGACGTTTTGAAATTTTCTGCTAATTTAAAGTTCAGGCTTCAGGAGTATAAAGCATTTCATTAAACTAATGAAAGCTCTTCGTTTAAAAAGGAGTAAAAACTTAATTAGCGTTAGAAAGTTTTATTGATAAAGAAAGCGTTTATGAGTAAAAGCAAAAAGGACGTAACGAATAATTTCAAGCTTTGAACATTGTGGCGCGTTGGGCACCGATTTCTTCCAACCAGATCTTTATTAAATTCTTCTTTTCTTTAAAACTTCAATCACTGTTAGAATTTCTTCTGTGTTATGGAGGCAGCTTAGTTACATAAATTGTACATAGACCAATATCTAGACCCGGAACCATTAAAATAAATATTATTACGCTGGTGAAGGAAATCCCCGTGAAACCTGCATATTCTGAGAAATAATAAGAAAAAATTATTTCGTGGATGTCTGAAGTCCGCCAACCTGCACTGAAGCAGCGTGGTGGATCCTTCCCGGCGTCATAGCTCTCTCATAAATACGCGAGAGAAGCACTTTGCCCATTTGGTATTTACAGGCTGCTTCTTTACTTTTTTTTATTACCGTGTTACTGATTTAAAATTATAGTCATTTAATAGACTTTTCGAATGTGCTTTACGTGTAAACGGCATACAATTACGAAGATAAACATAGTGGAGTATTGTTTGTAAAAGTAAAGTAGAGTCCTACAAATGTCACATTCTACTGGGCAAGAGTGTTCCTTTGGAGTGAGAAGAATACGGACACGTATTGGTAGACTAGGACTTGTTTATAGAAGAGCAGGTAAACAAGCGAGCGGCTTGGTGGTAATATGGTAAGTGATTCCATACACTATTGAGCATTCACATTATGATGCAGGTGCGTTGCATAAGACCAGCGCCTTTGAGATAGGAGTTGGCTCTTATTTTAAAAGTCTCTGAATCCGAACGGACACTGGCGACAGCTGATTCCTCAAAGCTGTAGTGGGTGACAAGAACCGACGACGGGACTCCAACGTCTTCTTAGTCTCGAAGACATGATACTTTCTTCAAGATGTTTTCATCCAACGTTCAACATGTGTTATATCAGGGTTGATAAGCATACAATGAAATTAAAGAGAATGCCTGGTCCCTGTGCAGATAATAGAAATAGTAAAAGTATTCTTTGTAGGAGCTATCACGGTTCGAAATTGTATTTGCCTTAATAACCGCCTTTACATAGCAAGGTCAGTTCTCTGTCGATAGATTGTGTCTCCGATTTGACGAGTCAAAGGGATCTAGTAATGGCTCTCTCAAGCGTCGAAAACAATTTCCTTCGCTCTTTAAACTTTATTTTGTTGATCACCGCTTTGGAAATAGGTTGATGGATTCTTTATCATTGGGTGTAATTGATATTCTGTTTAGTGTTGATACAATTCGTCATTGGTTCTCTGATCTACGTATCCATCGATACAAATATGTGAGAAAGATTTAGAAAGTGTTTTCATCTCTCTGCAACGAATTTAGAAAGTACTAAGTGCGGTAGTCTAGAAAAGAGAAAATAATCTGGTTTGGCTTTTACCATGGGTGTCGACTTTTATCGTTAATTATTTTCATTTACAAATGACACTTTCTGTATACACAGTGGGTTTCGAAAGCCCACAACCGGCTATGTTCACTTGGCTGAAAGTTCTTGCCAGATAAAAATCTGTTATCTCTGCCTACCTATACCTATATATGAAACCTTAAATGTTTCAGACAATTTCCTCAGCCAATTAAAGTGAGATTACGAGGTTTTTTTAATGAGGCAATGTGACAGTTTTTCTTACGATCACAATCACCAGTAAGGATGGCATTTGGAGAGAAAAATGTTGTACGCTTCTTTTACTTATAATAAATTATTTCATTTCATTTCATTTCATTTCATTTCATTTCATTTCATTTCATTTCATTTCATTTCATTTCATTTCATTTCATTTCATTTCATTTCATTTCATTTCATTTCATTTCATTTCATTTCATTTCATTTCATTTCATTTCATTTCATTTCATTTCATTTCATTTCATTTCATTTCATTTCATTTCATTTCATTTCATTTCATTTCATTTCATTTCATTTCATTTCATTTCATTTCATTTCATTTCATTTCATTTCATTTCATTTCATTTCATTTCATTTCATTTCATTTCATTTCATTTCATTTCATTTCATTTCATTTCATTTCATTTCATTTCATTTCATTTCATTTCATTTCATTTCATTTCATTTCATTTCATTTCATTTCATTTCATTTCATTTCATTTCATTTCATTTCATTTCATTTCATTTCATTTCATTTCATTTCATTTCATTTCATTTCATTTCATTTCATTTCATTTCATTTCATTTCATTTCATTTCATTTCATTTCATTTCATTTCATTTCATTTCATTTCATTTCATTTCATTTCATTTCATTTCATTTCATTTCATTTCATTTCATTTCATTTCATTTCATTTCATTTCATTTCATTTCATTTCATTTCATTTCATTTCATTTCATTTCATTTCATTTCATTTCATTTCATTTCATTTCATTTCATTTCATTTCATTTCATTTCATTTCATTTCATTTCATTTCATTTCATTTCATTTCATTTCATTTCATTTCATTTCATTTCATTTCATTTCATTTCATTTCATTTCATTTCATTTCATTTCATTTCATTTCATTTCATTTCATTTCATTTCATTTCATTTCATTTCATTTCATTTCATTTCATTTCATTTCATTTCATTTCATTTCATTTCATTTCATTTCATTTCATTTCATTTCATTTCATTTCATTTCATTTCATTTCATTTCATTTCATTTCATTTCATTTCATTTCATTTCATTTCATTTCATTTCATTTCATTTCATTTCATTTCATTTCATTTCATTTCATTTCATTTCATTTCATTTCATTTCATTTCATTTCATTTCATTTCATTTCATTTCATTTCATTTCATTTCATTTCATTTCATTTCATTTCATTTCATTTCATTTCATTTCATTTCATTTCATTTCATTTCATTTCATTTCATTTCATTTCATTTCATTTCATTTCATTTCATTTCATTTCATTTCATTTCATTTCATTTCATTTCATTTCATTTCATTTCATTTCATTTCATTTCATTTCATTTCATTTCATTTCATTTCATTTCATTTCATTTCATTTCATTTCATTTCATTTCATTTCATTTCATTTCATTTCATTTCATTTCATTTCATTTCATTTCATTTCATTTCATTTCATTTCATTTCATTTCATTTCATTTCATTTCATTTCATTTCATTTCATTTCATTTCATTTCATTTCATTTCATTTCATTTCATTTCATTTCATTTCATTTCATTTCATTTCATTTCATTTCATTTCATTTCATTTCATTTCATTTCATTTCATTTCATTTCATTTCATTTCATTTCATTTCATTTCATTTCATTTCATTTCATTTCATTTCATTTCATTTCATTTCATTTCATTTCATTTCATTTCATTTCATTTCATTTCATTTCATTTCATTTCATTTCATTTCATTTCATTTCATTTCATTTCATTTCATTTCATTTCATTTCATTTCATTTCATTTCATTTCATTTCATTTCATTTCATTTCATTTCATTTCATTTCATTTCATTTCATTTCATTTCATTTCATTTCATTTCATTTCATTTCATTTCATTTCATTTCATTTCATTTCATTTCATTTCATTTCATTTCATTTCATTTCATTTCATTTCATTTCATTTCATTTCATTTCATTTCATTTCATTTCATTTCATTTCATTTCATTTCATTTCATTTCATTTCATTTCATTTCATTTCATTTCATTTCATTTCATTTCATTTCATTTCATTTCATTTCATTTCATTTCATTTCATTTCATTTCATTTCATTTCATTTCATTTCATTTCATTTCATTTCATTTCATTTCATTTCATTTCATTTCATTTCATTTCATTTCATTTCATTTCATTTCATTTCATTTCATTTCATTTCATTTCATTTCATTTCATTTCATTTCATTTCATTTCATTTCATTTCATTTCATTTCATTTCATTTCATTTCATTTCATTTCATTTCATTTCATTTCATTTCATTTCATTTCATTTCATTTCATTTCATTTCATTTCATTTCATTTCATTTCATTTCATTTCATTTCATTTCATTTCATTTCATTTCATTTCATTTCATTTCATTTCATTTCATTTCATTTCATTTCATTTCATTTCATTTCATTTCATTTCATTTCATTTCATTTCATTTCATTTCATTTCATTTCATTTTACATGTTATAATTAGTTTCATGTTCTATTTATATAACTTCTGATAGTAAAGGAAGTGGAATATTAAATACATTTTTTTTAATTTGCCTTTATCTAGCAACCGACTGACTAGCCCATCCTTTCAGCAGTGAATTTAGACATACGGTTGAAGAAATTAAAGAAGTTGAGTATACGTTGTTTAGTTATGCCTGTAATATTTCTTACAAAATAATTAAATTACTAAAAATTACGTAAATGTTCAATATGTATACCTCTTTTATATGTAAATCCTTTGATAATGACAGATCTGTTGATATATATAAAACAAGAACAATTTGAAAATATACCGATAAACACTTCATGTTAATTTACAAATATTTTAATACAGAAAGTTTCGTATTAAAGTTCGATGCGTTTATGCAGTCTCTCATTAGGATCGTGATTAAGAAACGTGTTATCGGTTTGTTAGTGGTAGCTAACCGGTTATTGTTTTCAAAACAACGATATTGGTTAAGGAACAAGCAAACAATATATGATTCTACAATCCTTGGTCAAATTGAAGCAGATTCAACGTTTAAATGTGCACTTTTTGAAATTATTTGTAATTTAAATAATTTATCTTGACAATACATGTGAAATTTTGCAGTGCATTGCTTTGTTAAGTTTAAACACTTTACTTGTACAATGTTTAAACTTAACTTGTACAATGTTTAAACTTAACTTGTACAAATCAGAAACATATTTTACTACACTCTTATTGAATTAATGTGCTTGAACTAGTGCACTTAAAGTCGAAATGGACTAAAGAATAAACAATAAGTAACATTGTACTATAACGACTGGTTAAAATGACTGCATATCAAAAATAAGTTGTGACAGTTGAAGCCAAATGTTCGCATTACAGAGAACATTCAACTTATTCATCGTTTTAACGGCACATTCCGTTTTACAGATCGGGTTTTTAAAGCGAAATCAGATAAATGTTTACCAGGATCACAGAGGCTTGTCGCACGTGGGACCATAAAACACAAAAGCTACTGTGTGGAATCTTACAAAAGCCCGTACTATACATAGTACCCGTAATTTCTGGTAAAAAAAAAATGATACAGCTGTAGGAACGGTCCCAATCCGTATCTCCAATGCATCAACTACCCCATCCGTGATGAAAAAAACTTACTAAATAGTAGTTCCAATTTGAACTATTAGCAGTATGAAGTAACCTCTATAGGTGTTTATTTTTAATAATACTTTATGCTCTCTTTGCGTTCGAGTTTATGGTTCTTACTTCAAACTAACGAGAGACCTTCCTGGGTAAAAATTCTACATTACGGTTAGTTTGATATTTTTAAAAAATTAAGATGTTTAACGTGCATGCATATAACTGCTTTGTTGTATTTTCTATTTGTTTTATTCTCAAAGAAGGGTTCGATTTATTTTTGAAGAGTGTTTAAAGGATTTTTATAAAAAAAGTTTAAGAAAATAAATTTAATATTAAATTTATTTCATTAAAATCCATGAACACTTCGAGCTCTGTCTGGCATATAAAAAGTATGTTTTTGACTTTTTGGTTGACTCGGCCTCACTGGCAATTCCTTTCTGTTAGGTTGAACTGGTCGCAATTGACGATCTCCATCTGGCTGAAATGATAAAAAAAACCTTTTTTTTATTGAAATTATGCGAAAATAATTAATGTATTTTTCTGTCGAGAGTAGAGCTATTCGTGTTTAACTAATATTCAGAGAGCAAAGTGTACCGATGTCAAAAAAAAAGGAAATAACTCTTAGGAATTAAAAAAAAGTAAGTACTGGCTGGTAAAACAGGAATATCTAAAAATACCTAAAAATATAAATGAACTGATTATCTTTTGTCTTTATAAATTGGAGGTAATTTGTTTGCAGACCGCTGTAGTGTGTGATGAAAAAAAAAACACCTTCTACTTAGTCTACTGTTGCACGTTTGTGCGCCGAATTTAAACATGAAATAACATCTACCAAATGTATCCCCCACTCGGGACGCCTTAGGGCGGCAGTTACTGATCAAATTGTTAAAAAGTCAATGAATAAAAGTCGTTTTGTAACAGTACGTTTTATTTCTGCAGAAGATCACATTTCGACAGGTTGCGTGTATAATAATATATTAAATAAACGCTAGGGCCTGAAAAAAGTATCCGCGCATTGAGTATCCAGAAATCTTACCGTGCACTTAAACAAACCGGACTGAATATTACCCGAGGCTTTTTGTAACTGTTGCTCTAAGATCCTGATTGTTTTTTGACTTGATTTATAAGAATAAACGATGTGAGGCTTCACCATTACGATACCGAAACAAAATTACACTGTATGACTTTGAAAAAGATTATTAATTTCCAACTCCTAAGAAATTCAAAGCGATTCCTTCCTCCGGAAAGACATTAGGCTCTCTTTTCTCGGATAGTCAAAGAGTAGTTAGTAGTCGCTGCAGTACAGACATTTTAGGGTTCTCAGGATTACGAGATCTTTAGGAAAGGTATTGTTAGCTTAGAAAATGTGACTATGTAGAAAGATAAAATAATATTTAATAAAACTTATCTGAAACATACTTATTCTCATTTGTATTGAACGCCCTTATTTAGTGATAGCACTGGTAGGCATGTATGTGTAAACATTATATTGTTCTAACGAGTCAAGCGCCAATAGCCTAGTGGGTTAGGGTGCGGACTGCGAGACTTGTCGTTGCAGGTTCGAGCCCGCCATTCGACTATTGCCGTGAACCACTCCAGACAAGCTGTAATGCTTAGTTGGAAGGTTAACAGGAATATTTGTAATGTTACTTAATAGTATTGCTAAAAATTGTACTTACTTTATTGTGACGTTGGCGGTTTCGAACTTTCTGAAGTTTTTGTTCTAAGTAATCTATTTTGTCCTGGTAATACTTTCGTCTATTATAACTTAGTTGGCTCTCACTGTCTAAATTATTGAGATAGTAATTTTTTTCTCTTACATCATCATAATTTTGATAAGTATGTTTATTATTCCTTATTTTACTTTTTCTGAAATCACGTCTAGTAAACTCTTCGTCATAGTTGGCATCATTGACAAAATTTCTCATCTTATTGCCCTGACTATGATCGTATTCAACGAGAGCGTTGCTTCTTCTAGTGTCTAATCTGTTGTTATATTTGAAATCAGAGGTGTATTCATTATCATTTATTGGCTTTTCTAACCTTTTCTTCAAGGTTCTCAAATTTTCATCATTATTTCCATCTTTTTCTAATAACCGTTTCCTAATATTAAAACTTTCATCTCCGTTAATACGTGTAGTATGTCCTTTAGATCCATCACTTTTTAAGTCATCGATAAAAGGGTTATTAGCGTTTCTTCTTCGCTCGTCCAACAAATGCTCATTGACAGTATTCTCAAATTTAAGAAAATCATTTCGTCGTTCTGCCTCGGACAATGCAATTTTAAAATCACTATCTTTAAATGTCCTTGAAGATACAAATTCTTCAGGTTTATTGCTAATGCGTCCATATATTTTTCTTAATTTTTGATCTAAGATGTCCTTCTCGGTTCGACCAAGATTTATGTGCTTTACTTCTTGTTCTAAATTGTCTAATAAGTACAGAAGTTTTTTATCTGTGTCCTCATTTGACGTTTTAATGTATAAATTGGAAATAGAATTGTTAGTAATGAAATCTTTATCGAAAAAATTATTTTTTAAAATTTGTTCGAAATTTGTGTACTTTTTTTCCGAATCACTTGTGTAAACTTTCGTTGTCATATCATTTAAGCGTAAAGACTGTATACCTATTCGACTTTTTAAGTTAGTATCTGGTAGTACACCTTCCATATTTCTTTTTGTATTTAAGTAAGTCCTTACAAGTTTTTGAACTTTTGAAAAATCTTTTCTCGGTGCCACATCCTTTTTAATTTGCATCTTTAAAGGTAATTCGAACTTGTCAACTTTTGAAAATATACTTTTTCTTAAAATTTGTTTCTGAAAATGTAATAAATGTAAATTAACCCAGTTGATGTTATTTCACTAAAATTTTTGCTCATTCTATTCCAAGAGTGCAGAGAGACTTCGAATTGGCGGTTTAAGACTAAGCTTTGTGAAAACGTTATTGGATGACTGGTACAGTGTTAACCTACGACAGATTGCAATTTAATAGCAGTTAAAATATTAATACCCAAATCAGTGCTTTTCTAACATAAAAATAATAGAAGAGCACTGATAATGCCATCTTTGCAGAATAGCGATGTCTAACGTCAATTATCAGATAGTGTCACCTACACAGAAAATATTAGTAAATAAGTAAAAATATCCATAGGAACTACAAATCTAATCTATTATTTCTAAATTGAGTCTGAAGAAAATCAAATGCTACAAATGGAAGAAGCGAGTGGTAGAGGCAAGCGGCAGCTTTTACTGCCTTCCAGAATATCAGCGTGAGGTGCATCTATCTTGTACTTCTGCGTTTCGTTCGGTGAGTCAGGTAACCAGAGGTCCACTTCCCCTTCTCCACCCCTCCTGATCCTCTCTCCTATCCCCCAAATATCCTATAATGCCGGCAACGTACCCGCAGTTCCTCTGGTGTTACAGATGTACGTGGGCGACGGCAATCACTTACCATCAAATGAGACACTTCTTCGATTGGCTCGATTGGATTGACTTAAGAAAAAAACAAAAATATGCAGTGTCGGATACGCGGGAGTGCATAGTGTATATGAAATTTATGACAGGACATTTTTCGAAAGAATAAATCATTACTAACACTATCCTAAAATAATTTACTCCATAGACAAAATATAAAATAATAAGTTATTACTTATAACAGATATTCTGTAAATTTCTAGGCGCAATTTATAAAGTCGGTGAATAATTAAAGACTGCTTTAATACGCGTGAAGGGATCAAATTCTCAGTAAATTTAATCGTTTCTGATTATTGATTTGCGGACCTCTAATATTAAATATTTAACTTCGACATAGCACTGCTTTTGTTGTAGCAGTTAAGTTGATAAGGGAATTGACTTTTGTTAAATCATTTGTATAATTTAGTTTTTATTTAAAAATACCAAGACTAAACGTATACGAATAATTAAATGTTATTGGGAGAACACTTACCGAACTAGGTCGGACGTGATCTAGGATTTTGTGAATAGACTGTCTGTTTTCCGGTATCAAAGGGTTCTTTGTAAAGTATCGGTTCTGCAGTTTCCGAAGATGCTCATTGTTTGTTAGCGATCTGAAACTTAATATAGATTTCTATTGTGATGATTTCTTTTTGTTGTTGCAGCAACTTTAATTTGATAATTTGTCACAAGTTATAAAAATAATTATTATAATGAACACCTTTAACTGTTCTTAATATCTTTAACACCCCAAATTAAAGAACTGAATTGAGTATAGAGAGGCCATAGTCAGCCTTTTGTCGCCGTCGGCGACATGTCCCTGATGGGGACACGTCGCCTGCGGCGGCCGCGGTTGCTGGCGGTGCTGCGGGCGCGCACGACTCCGCTGACGCGAGCCTCGTCATCAATTCATTAATGACGTACCGGATAAAGCTTCAGCGGATAAAGTTGTTTTCATTGTTTGTTAGTAGTTATAATTAAGTACCTACTCAAAGTTAAATCTCAATCGCATTAGGATCTTCCTGTAAATAGTTGTCGATTTTAATGGTTGAAATAAATGTTGAAGATAAAAACAACCTTTACCGTATTATAGCAGTTGTCCTTTCCCTTGGAAATATGCTTGCATGCATCACTTTTTCCGAATAGCAACCTCACCCGCACGTGGTGCAAACAAACGAGGCTCTGGCGACCGAATGATAGCCAAATATCCATCCGAATGTGCTGAACCCAAATTCCACAGAGTGGTGATGGGACGAGAATCACTACTACGGTATCGTAGAGTATTATGGGCAAAACGTATGACGGCCTTTGCTGGCACTTTCTTGGACAAACCTATATGTTCGAAAGTGGAATAAAATGGGCCGATGTAGTAGTATAGTAGCATAGTTTTCCTCTCACTATGAAAGCATATTGTAATTTTTGTTCACGCTTCATTCATTTGCAGGGTTATGGTGAAGTTTACACCCAAAAATGTAGTTATATTTCGTACACAGAACGTTGTACATAAAATAATTTCCACTATCCTTACGAGTACTGTGAAAGTCCTTGCATATCAGTATACTAATATCTTTTTAGAGATATAATCGTAAACTCACTGGCCTAAAAGAATAAATTTTGTTACAAGTGAAATGTGGGAACATAAATGAGAATGCATAAACTGTTATTACCTTGCTTGTTGCAAATTATTGCGCGCCTCGCGTAGCATTTTATCGAAATCATTACGCGAGTAGGCCTGGGAAAAAAGGTACCCTTCGAGTTACAAAAATTTGAATAGTTTTAAAAATTATAAAAATATTTTTTTTTAAGTATGGTTTTTTTTTAAGGTAAGTTCATTTATTTTTATTAATTTCACGGATATGCATTTAAGCTAAATATTTGTCTGTGTTTGTTGGTAATAGAACGTGGACTCGGACTACACGGATAGAAATCTCGATTTCTATCCCTTAATGAGATATAAAGTGACCTATGGATTTAGTCTTTCCGAAGGATAACGACTCTGAATATGAAACGACGACGGGAAAACCTTTTAAGACATGTATGCCTGTGCTTTCTCGGAGAGGTCTATGTTCTACAGTGGACTATTTAAATTATATCAAAGGCTAAGAATGTTGATGATGATGAATAAAAATTGTACCATGAGCTTGAGCATGACAACAATAATGAAACAACAGACTGTCTTATTATTGTTCTTCGATGTTTCGCAAATTTGACGTTGAATAAAAGTTGTTACCTCATTTATGGAAAGATTTTTCGCAGCATTATCTATGTTGAAAATGTCTAAATTGTCAATCTGCTCTTGAGTATCGTTGTTATAGCTAAAAAAAAAAGATAGAATCGAATAAGAAGCTTGAATAATAACTTTTTTCAAGCATATAGTTATGTTGGTAAAACTAATCATGTTGAACTATTGCTGTAATAAGATTTTTCTTGATGTATTTTGTTTTATGAGCGCAACTTTGTGATGTAAGTAATTAGGTAGAGTGATTCCCAATGAGAATTAATAAGAAAAATTGCAGGCATTTTAATTAAATATAGTACATTGGTAGCTTTACCTTTTCTGTAACAATTTATGAGGCGGTGCGTCTTCCATTGCAATTATTGGTAATAAGACTATTGGTGGGACACAGTTTTTACCTTTACACGAATTTGATTTAGGTTTCGGTGTAGCTGAAATATAAACAGACAGGTTTAATAAGTATTTACCCATTTTTCTTCAGAGGGTGGACTGCCTCCTAATAGTTCAGCAATCACGCAGTTCTGCAGTGGAGTGGTTGATATTGGAAACGTTTTCCTTTTTTCAGTTTAATTATTATTGTACAATGTTTATCGTACTTCTCAGGGTTGACCACAAGGCGTGATAGTTCTTAGTCGGAGATGGACGTAATTGTCCTCAGTAGCAACAACCATCATGTGTCCTCATTTGCCATCCTTATTGATAAAAAGTGTATCTTCACATCTTAGAACAGCATACTTTTCTGCTCGACCGGGTTGATACCTCTACCTCACCTCGCAGAATACCGGCGTGAAGTAGAGCCATCTTATGCTTCTGCGTTTCGTTCAGTGAGTGAGGTATCCGGAGGCCCACTCTCCCTCCTCGTCCTCCCTTCCATCTCCCAAATATCATTAAAGGCCGGCAACGTACCTGCAGCACCTCTGGTTTTGCAGATGTACGTGGGCGACGGTAATCACTTACCATCAGGTGAACCACTTGCCCGTTTGTCGCCTTTGCCATAAAAATAAAAATACGTACGTGTGTAATAAGGGTTTTCATTGCACAGACAATCTTCATCCTCGTCATATCCAACCGGACATCCGCACTGAGTACCGGGAGTTGGGTTACTCGGTGGCTGGGTATCGTACACCGAGCTTCCCGGACGAGGACGAGCGGAGTAGTTGCAGATAATTTGAACGGACTGCAATGTAACATCGAATCCAATAACTTCCAAAATATTATTTAGATCTGACCTTAAGGATAAATATGAGATAAATATACCAAGTTCATGTAGATAATATCGTAAAGATTAGTTTTAAAGAACATGAAGTGTTGGTGTTATATTAAAAAAAAATCCCTGGCGTAAAATTTGAAAAAATTAAAATGAAAATGACCTTTGATGACCACCTTTCGTATGACTGTGATATTATAAAGAAATGATCGAATTATAACCCGTCTAAAGCATTTGAAACTTCTACCTCTTTCCTCCGGTAGACTGCTTACAGATCATCTTACCCTATATAAGATTGTCAATAATGTTATTGATTGTCAAATTTACTCTCTAGACTGCAATTTTCAGCACCAATTAAGTTAGTAAGATTATCTTGTTTTGTACCAAAATTTCTCGTACGAATAAAGGATTTAATGTGCCTCTAAATAGAATGGTATATAGGAATATAACAAAATGGACGTGAACATACTTTCAATTAAAATTTTTGAGTTTAGAACTAAAACGCGAAGGGAATAATAATTATTCAATATGTCTTTATTTTAATTATTAATCCTTCTTTGTTTTGTCGCCTAATATTGTTATCAAATTGTAGCTTCTTATAACTCACTATAGTGTAATTTTAAATAAGTAATAGATCTGAATAGTATTCATTTAACTGTACTAGACTGTATCTATTGGCTTTCCGTGTTTGTCATTAAGTAAGGTGGCACATTTTTTAAACACGTTTATAACATTTCTATGGTACGTGGTACCCTTTTGGTAATCCTTAATAAATAAATAAAGTACCTCCTTGTGCAAGTAAGTACTTGGGAGCATAGATGCTTTGAAGTATATTGATATATATAATATATTATGTATATCTCGAAGTATATTGGATTCATTCAAATGTTTAAAAAAGTAATTCCTTTAATCCAAAACAAAACGCTTCCTTTAATCTCCGGACGTGCTATTTTCGGATCCTATTCATTAATCCCGACTTAAATCTGTAAAGCTTTCGAGAACGCTAAGTCCAAAAGTAATTTCCATAACACGAAGTTCGGAGACAGTGGGAACAAATTCGTTATTCCGTTTCGTTTGTGTCCCATGTGTTTGCATGTTATTGGTCCTACTTTCGCTATGTATGCAACATGACCGCATTGAGTATGTACAACACCAAGTATATATAAGTTCTGAGAATATTCAATAATCTCAAATTTCTCGTAAAGTGAATCCGACAATTAGAATCATGATAATCATCGTTATCATCATGATACTGAACATTGGCTTCACCAAAGATTGCCAATACGCACGGTCCTGAGCCACATGGGTTCATCAATTGCATTGCTCTAAACTACGTTTCCCTTTACGAAGTTGTTATTCGAGAACTTTTAATTACCAACGGTAAATTTTACGAACTATGTGCCTGACCCATGAAAATGCTCTTACATATATTCCAACAATTTATTTACAATCTACTCCATACATCCATACAATAAGGTTAAAAACTTAACCTATAAAATTAAACACCAATTCCGACAAAGTATAATAAACTATAATTAAATAAATAGAAATTCCATGCGAAAAGTTAATCACTATCGTCTAAACTAGGCCGAGCCTGTGTCTTAGAGAATAGCCACTTTCTAGTAGTAGTAATTTCCTTAGTTATTTCTTTGATCATTGCTCCTAAGACCTGTTATTAAACAGATACGTATTCGAAGTAACAATGGTTGTACCTTTATTGGTTTTTTATTGACTTCAGCTTGCTTTGCCTAGTTCAAACCCAAGCCGCTTACCACTGAGCATCAGTTATGTGTAATGATCACTAGTGGACTAAGTTAGGTTTATATGACAACGAACGGTAAACTTACGTTATAATTCATTGCGGCGAAGTTATTCCTGTACGTATATTCAGAGTATGCCGATATTCCACAACCCATGTGGGTTGCGTGACCGGTTATCATTTCTAAATATAACTTGCCTGCTTGTCGCGTCGGATGTCTGCAAAGGTTTTAATACGTTATCATCATCATTCGCTTTCAAGAAAGTGCTAGCTAATGCTAATAAGCGTTCTGTGGTACACTGTGGCACCTGGTATATTACTAGAATAAGGGTTTTGAGGTTGGTAGTATCGGATGAGTTTTCCGCCAACGTTTTTACCAGTTGGTGCCAGAACCACTTTTTCAGATAACAGATAGCGTCACGTATAGACGAAAGCTTTTTCAGAAAAGCTAGCGTATTACTTATTTGTTAAGCGTTATTCATCATATAGTATTCATCGAATTTCAGTAATTATACCGAATAATAATTTCTTTCTTTCTTTCACCAGTTACATAATAATAAATGTTGTTAGTAAAATTGTTATCATAAATTAACATTCCTATACATAACATTTTAACAAACACCGCACCCAACTCCTAAATAAACTTTTACTATATTTTATTACTAATTAAATTTAATTCACTAGCTTCAATTACTTTCGATATAAAAAATCGAAATATCTCCATACAATATTTCATCGAAATGTGTTTAGCGGTTAACAATGAAAACGTAACAGATAGATAGATTTACTCTCGCATTTATAATTTTAATATGAATAATCTAAGATGGCGGATATTTGACAATGACGAATTACAAAATTTACAATTGCCAGTAATTTTGAAATTAGAAACTACCGTAATTTGGATACCACTTCACTAATTAACAGAATCTAATCACTTTGCGGAAATTAATTACAATTAAGGCTACCAAAGTAAATTTAACTACGATCCTCGCGTACAATTAAAGTGTTGTGTAAATTGATCGATTCTGAAAACAAATGACAAAAATAAACATTGCATACACTCCTATGTCTATTGAATCTAAAAGCTTCACCTATTTACTTCCAAACGCGTTAATGTAACGGGGTTACATATTGAGTGTAAAGTAAAGTAGCAGCCTATAAGTACCCACCGCTGGGCAAAGGCCTCCTTCTCAAATACGAGTATCAGATAGGGTTTAGGAACCGGGAAAGGCCCACCACGCTGCTCCAGTGCGGGTTGTCGGGCTTCACATATCCTCGAAATAATATTTTTATTATTTCTCGGACATGTAGATTCCTCACGATGTTTACCTTCACAGCTGAGCACGTGGTAAATACAGCACTTAAAATTGCTGTTAACAATTTTAGTGGTGCTGGCAACGGGGATGGAGCCCAGGTCACACGCGCTCCATTAAACTTTAGTGAGCGCCCTGACCACTAGGCTACCACGGCTCTTCGTAATGTAATGGGTACGGTATACCATCTTCAAATGCCAACAAACCGGCACGTGGCTGCTAGCAAATAAACGAGGCTCTGGCGACAGAATGATGCTGGAATATTAATTTTTAATCTGAATTTGCCAAGCTCAAATCCCACTGGTGATGGGGAGTAGCATCATAAGTGCGAAGGAAGGGCACTGAGCTCACCAACCCCCTTGCCCATCGTAGTAACTTTGGGCAAACCTCTCAAGAAGTATGTTCATAGTGGACTAAAATAGACTGATATAATATAATACTATATTGATATAAGATACTATAATACAATCTAGGTAAATAGACCAATATATCGCTGTTACATACAAATTTATTGTGACTCATTTTGTACATGGCGTGTTATACTGTTTGGAAAATAAGGCACTGACGAGCGGGGAACATCGAAAAATGGCCTGGTGACGCAGTGGGTAAGTGGCTAGAGCGTCGATGGTCGCAGGATTGATTTCCGCACGTGACAAGTATGTCCACTGTATGACCTACAACTGTATGACCTACAAATTATTGTTCCCGTCCCGTTCCAAGTGTTTGTCCTTGTGTAATTTATGTCAGTAAAAGGACGCAGATAAATTCGTACATTTGGGGGCAATGGTTTTTTAATTCTAACGCCTGTCACCAATCGGGCCACGCAAATAATATGGATTTACGTAGCCAAACAGGCTTATGCAATCCCGTTTTATCGCTTCTCCGGAAGATACACAGCTAAAAAAAAATGCTATCACATATTCGTTATAGTTATATGGAACAGCACTACCAAAAGCAAGGGAACGGCTTTACGCTTACTAAGGTGCGACGTATACAGTGAAAAAATATTTAAAATGGATTGCGCTTTGGACCCACTACTGCACGGTGCCTTTCTTAAATATACATTATTAATATAAATATAAAATCACCCCAGCCGTGCCGTAAAGTAGCCGTGGCAGCCCAGAGATCAGAGTGCTTGCTTTAATTTCATTGTATGCCAAAGACTTGGATTCGATCCAGGTGCCGGCTCCTCTAAAATTCTCAATAGCAATTTTAAGTGCTGAATTTACCAATTGCTCGGAGGCAAAGGAAAACATCGTGTGAAAACCTGCAGGTCTGAGAAGTAGTAAAAAATATTATTACGAAGTCGTACAAAGTCCGCCAACCCACACTGGACCAACATGGCGGAACCTCCAATCTCACTCAAAAAATATTTGTGAGGAGATAGTTCAGTTTACATTGTAATGTATATAAACTACCTCCGCGACATAGGTGGACAAATTTATATCTGTATATTTTTGATCAATTACTTTGGGCATCAAATAGCCTAAGACCGTCTGAAGTAACTTTAAAACCGTGTAATATTTGATTTTAAAAATTCATTCAGAACTTCTGGGCATTATTACTCCGCATATACGTATGCATACTTCATTTTATAACGTTAGAATAGTGCAATGAAAACTAATGCTGATACAGACATCTTTTGATAAACTTACTGATGCCAATCAGGATATTTCATAATCATATCAGGCGAGACGGACGCTTTCTGTATGTACCAAGACTTGGTGCTCTGTTTGATCGCGTAGATCAGTTTAGCTTCGTTGAGACCGGGGGCGTTCTGATCCTCCTCTTTAAAGGTTCCTGACATGGAATTCCACTCCGGATATGTGTATCGCACGAGACCCGCTGTTTGTCCGGGATCGAGGAACGTTTCTGTAAATTGTTTATAAAGAATTAACGTTTATATTATACCACATCAACCTATTTTATATAGAGCATGCTGCCGTCCGAGTTTTCCCGAAGTATGGGTCGAACTGAAAATCAGTGTCGGGATTTGGATTTCGAATCTGGACTGTTACTTCGTATCCAGTCCATTTCGCGGTCTTATGTTGCATCACAGATTTAGACCTTTGTTTGATACATTAAAATCATACAAGTTATTACGGTAAAGGTTCTACGGTCTATTTTTTTTTAATTTATTTTTGCCTTTGTTATGCATTATATCTGTTTAGACCGTGTAAAGCCATGTTTCTTTCTTTTAGTCCACTGTACAAAAGCCTTTCCAAGAAAGCGCCAGGAAAAGCTGATATATTTCTCAGAAGGTTTGGCCATACTCACAATGCCTATCATCACGCAGTATCGGTACCCACGTATTGATAGACATAGATGATAGACAGTGGGATTTAGGTTCAGCAAATTTTGACGGATATTCAGCCAACATTCGATGGCCAGAGCCTTGTTTGTTGGATTCCAGGCTGCACTGCGTGCTGGAGTTTGCTTAGTAGGTTAAAAATTTATGCTCAAACGTTTTGCACCACATAATATGCACACATTTTAAAATATTTTATCATTATTAAGAATAAGATGAGACGATGACGACCAGCTACGTTTAAGGTGCGAGGCGTCTGGTAGTGGATTGACAAGCGTTTCTATTACGGCAAATCATCACATAAAGAAACAGTTATGTTCCGCAGTGGACTGGTTACAGATTGATGACGGTGAAGAATAATAATTATTATTACATAAAAAATTTATATCAGTCTGTCTGTCTAAAAACGAATCGTAATATTTCAAATAGTTCTGAAATATCAAAAATCTTTAAGTTCATGTGGACACTTTAGCCAGTTTAAAATAAAATTAGTGGAATTTATTTCATAACTTCTGTATTAGAAGTAGTAGGGCCATAGCAAAACAATATTAAATTATTTTATTTTACATTTCCTTCCCCGATACTCACTGGTAGCTCTACATAGATCGTGTCTCAGAACGCACTGATTGGCCAGCACTTGAGCAAAGGTTGCCAACTCCTCGTCCCATTGCTAAAAAATGTTTAAGAAATATTAATATGTGTAGTATCATTCATCCATACCAATATTATAAATGCGAAAGTAACTCTGTCTGTCTGTCTGTCTGTCTGTTCCTCTTTCACGCCTAAACGGCTGAACGGATTTTGATGAAATTTGGTATGGTGATAGATGATAACCTAGAAATGGTCATAGGCTATAAATAATCACGCCATCGTTCTTAGGGGGTAAGCAGTAGGCAGATAACTAAATTGAGTTAGTGATTTTTAGTCGTTTTTGTTGGGACTTTTGCTCTTTCACGTATAAAAGGCTGAACAGATCTTGATGAAATTTAGTAAGGTAATAGATGGTTACCTAAAAACGGATATAAGATCAAAATGATCACGTCATAGTACTTAGGGGGTAGGAAGTAGGCAGAAAACTGAATTGAGTTAGTGATTTTTAATAGTTTGGTTTAAAAGTTTACCTCATTCACGCCTTAACGTCTGAACGGATTTTGATGAAATTTAGTTAGGTGATAGATAGTAACCTAGAAAAGGATATGGGCTATTAATATTCATGCTATCGTACTTAAGGCGTAGGCAGTAGGCAGAAAACTGAATTGAGTTAGTGATTTTTAATAGTTTGGTTTAAAAGTTTACCTCATTCACGCCTTAACGTCTGAACGGATTTTTATAAGACTTGGTTAATATAAAGATAGGATCCTAGGCACGGACACAGGCTACTTCTTACGGCAGGAAAATACCTCATTCCGCGGAAATCTAGCGTGATCGTGTCAAGAAGCGAATGACGCCATAGCTACTGAAATGATTTTGATGTTTTTTTTTTAAATGAGTGTTACTAAGACTTAAAGTTAGTATTTGATCACTTTTCTAACTTAGAGGGTCGGTAGGCGCCATAATTTAGGGAATTTATTATAAAATTTTGATGCATCTGTCTTTATTTAACAGTTTTACTTGGATCGAAACTTAGCGACATACCATCACACTACTTAACTTATAGGGTAGGAAGGTACCAAAATTCAGACTACTTTTTACTTCGGGAAAATATCTCATTCCCACAGGAACCTATACACAGCTACCTATCTACAACATTAAAACTCTGTCTAGAATCACATTACGCCATAGCTATTGATCTGATTTGTATACGATTTTTTATTCAACTGACTGTTAAATTACATACAGATAAAATCTAATTACCTACACCACAGAATTAATATAGTACTACATAACTAGCTACGCTTTAAACTTGAGGAGGTAATTAGATAGACATTTATACGAACTTTATGCTCAGTAATCAATCATAGTGATAAGTTAATACTCATTTTAGACAAAGAAACGGATAGGTAATCAGTTCATCACCGAAATTATAACACCTACACTTAGTTTGTTTACTATTAAACGAGGAAAATAATTCAATATAACGCAAACCTTCAAATCATACGTCGTCGTAGTGAATACAAGACGCTGCGCCGAGCGAAGAGGCGGTGCGGCGCGAGGAGGCCGTGCCCAACTGTGCCTACCCAAGCGGGCAGACGCACGAGGGCAGACGTCGTCGTCGCACGTATGCGAATATTGAAATATTGCGTTACGAAACTCTATTCGTTGCGTATTTTGGTTAGCTAAAACGTTGTTTTTAAATTCCGAGTTGAAATAGGTACTACGGTCTACGCGTAGGGTCTGTAAGCTTTAATTTAGTCCTTTGTTTTAGATATCTAAATAAATATTTGGTAGGTTATTATTTTTGAGTCCAAGTTGACGTCATTTTCGTATTTTTATTAAGTACTTAGTTACATTTTTATTATTAGGTAGTTAAGGTAGCTGTTAGATGTAGATATTTTCTTAACCAATCATTCATATCTCTAGGTTTACTCAGATACGTATTATTCTTTATTTTGCAGTCGCTTTCATTTGTTAATTCTCAATTTTATTCATGTGTAGGTTAAGTGTTTTTAGTTCACATCAGGATGTTTATAGTTCGTAGTAAATTAGTTTAGTAATAGATTTTGTCATTATATTATAGTACTTTTATGTTAGTTTTGATAGATAAGTAGGTAGTACCAGTAGTGAAGAAAATTGTGTATTGTGGTGTGGTACATAAATTCAATATTTTGAATTTATTTAGTTAATTTAGGTTTTAGGTATAAAAGGTTTGTCAGGTGCATAGTTGTTTAGGTTCAATACGTTATTGATTGATTTAGATATTTAGGTTATAAGTAAAAGGTTTGCTTTATCGAAGTTTTTATAAAAAATTTCTTACGTTGTAGTTTTAAAACTACCGATTTTAAAATCTTTAATTATTGTTTTATTGTTTTCGATATGCCACGCAAACGTAAATCCAATCTAAGCCGTAGTTCTAGCAGAGCTCGAACTGCAAAAGTTGCTAGAAGCCAAGAATCTGAAGAGCAGACTCAGACGCGTCAGATGTTAGATTCTCAGCGTCATGCGACTCAAAGAGCTTCTGAGACCTATACACAGACTCAAGCCCGTCAGGCCCTAGATGCTGAACGCCACGCATCTCAAAGAGCCTCTGAGACGTTTACGCAGACTGAGACCCGTCAGGCCCTGGATGCTGAACGCCACGCATCTCAAAGGGCCTCTGAGACCTATACGCAGACTCAAGCCCGACAAACCTTAGATGCTGAGCGCCACGCATTTCAAAGGGCCTCTGAGACGTTTACGCAGACTCAGGCCCGTCAGACCCTGGATGCTGAACGCCACGCATCTCAAAGAGCTGCTGAGACAGTGGAACAGACTCAGACACGTCGAGTTTTAGATGCCGAACGTCACGCGCAATTGATTGCGGCAGAGACTGACGAAGATTCACAAAGACGACGTCTTTTAAATGCTGAACGGCAGGCAGAAAGAAGACGTACGTTTTCAATGAGTACGTGGGAGGCATTTAATGGTGCCGCTTTTGAGTATGACCCTTTGATCGACTATGTTAATCACCGATTGGTTATCATTGGGAGAATGGATAAAAATGCAGATATTGTGAAGCACTGAAATGGAAAGAAGAAACTCCAGGTATGTGCTGTTCTGGTGGAAAGGTTAAAATTCCATTACTTGGCGAGCCAGAGGAACCTCTTAAATCTTTACTTTTATACGACAGTAACGAATAGCGCCGGTTTTAAGCAGGATTAGAAAGTATAATTCTTGCTTTCAGATGACGTCATTTGGTGTAGATAAGGAGGTCGTAATGCCTGGATTTTCACCTACTTTTACCATCCAAGGACAGGTGTATCACAGGATTGGTTCCTTACTTCCCGCAAATAATGAACAACCAAAGTTTTTGCAACTTTATTTCATGGGCGATGAAAAACGAAGCTGATCGCAGGTGTCAAAATATACAAGGAATCGAAAGGGATACTGTTTTAAAAATCCAGAGAATGTTGCATGAACATAATCGCCTTATCAATACTTTCAAAACAGCACTAGAAAGAATGCCGGGAGAGGATTATAGGTTGGTGATGCACCCCGATCGCACACCAAGTGGGGAACATGAAAGGCGGTATAATGCACCGTTAATAAATGAAGTCGCAGCCTTGGTTACAGGCGAACAGTTTGCTTTCCGTGATATAGTTTTACAGGGCCGAGATGACACATTAACCAGGGTGCCTGATACTCATAAATTTTATGATGCGTTGCAATATCCGATCATATTTAGTAAGGGACAAGAGGGTACCACTTTCAAGTTCCTCAAATTAATCCTGTAACAGGTCTTCCCTTGCATAACAAAAAGGTTTCATGCATGGATTTTTATGCCTACAACATGATGATACGAGAAAACAACTTTAACATTGTACAAAGATGCAAGCAACTGGCCAATCAGTTTTACGTTGACATGTACGTTAAAGTTGAAAGCGAGAGGTTACGGTACATATCATTAAATCAAACTAAACTAAGAGCAGAGAATTACATCCATCTTCAAGACGCTGTGGCAAATGACGCTAATTTAAATCCAAATAACTTAGGTCGTATGGTCATTTTACCATCTTCATTTGTAAATAGCCCGCGGTACTTACACGAATATACTCAGGACGCGTTTGTTTATGTGCGTACACATGGTCGCCCTGACTTATTCGTCACCTTTACTTGCAACCCAGCCTGGCCCGAAATAGTCAATCAGTTGATGCCGGGGCAAAGCGCAATAGATAGACATGATGTAGTCGCAAGAGTTTTTAGACTAAAAGTTAAAAAACGAATGGATGTGATTAATAAAGGCCGAGTGTTCAGAGAAGCGCGCTGCTTTATGTACTCTGTCGAATGGCAGAAACGTGGACTGCCACATGTCCATATATTATTGTGGTTAAAAGATAAGTTACGACCCGATCAAATAGATAACATAATCAGCGCTGAAATACCGGATCCTAACATTGACAAGACTCTCCATGACATTATTGTAAAAATATGATTCACGGTCCATGCGGACCCGAAAATCCACAGTGCCACTGCATGAAAGACGGAAAATGCACAAAAATTTCCTCGCAAGTTAGTGAAAGAGACCGTTCACAACGACCACGGATACCCGCAGTATCGTAGAAGAGCGCCAGCAGACGGAGGTCGAACAGCAACCGTGAAGCTCCGAAATGGTAGCTACGTTACGGTTGATAATAGTTGGGTAGTCCCCTATTCACCAATTTTATCAAAATGTTTAACGCCCACATAAATGTTGAGGCATGCAGTTCAGTACGCGCCATCAAATATATTTGCAAATATATAAACAAGGGTAGTGATCAAGCTATTTTCAATTTTAGAAATACTGATCTTGCGAATCCGTAGATGAGGTACAAACTTATCAGTCTGGTCGGTATGTCAGCAGCAACGAAGCCGTGTGGCGTCTGTTAGCATTCCGGTGCACGAAAGCATCCCACCGTGACACATCTCAGCGTGCATTTAGAAAATGGTGAACGCGTTTATTTTAATGAACACAATTTCCACGAACGAATAACTACTCCGCCAAAACCACACTCACTGCTTTTTGATCTTTGTATCAGAGATGAGTTTGCAAAACTCTTCTTTATGTCGAGGTGCCGAGGTATTATACTTGGGATGCAAGTAGGAAAACTTGGAAACGCCGCATTCAAGGTACTTCAGTTCACGATTGGCCTGGCGTCAAATCTGGAGATGCTTTAGGACGAGTTTATACAGTTCATGTTAGTAACATGGAATGTTTTTGTCTACGCATGCTTTTACACCATGTGCGCGGACCTACCTCTTTCTATGATCTAAAAAAATACAACACACAAGATTATCCTACATTTCGAGAGGCATGTGAGGCAAGAGGATTACTGGAGAATGACAACCATTGGGATGTGACACTGGAAGAAGCTGCTCAATGTAGATCAGCAGGCAAGATGAGAGAGCTATTTGCTGTATTAGTAGCGACATGTGGTCTTTCAAATCCTCAACAATTGTGGGATAAATACAAAAATGATATGACCGACGATATATTGCACAGATTACAAGAGCAAAATCCCAATGTCACGTACAGTGATTTAATTTACAATGAGGGTCTGACAAAATTGAAGACCAGGTTAAAACAATTTCTAGAAAGGATTTATCAGATTATGGAATGATCAGACCACAGAGAACCGAGGAAATCAGTAGCGATTTAATACGGGAACTAGATTACGATACTGCTTCCTTACAACAACAATTGACAGAGTCTGTTCCACGTTTGATCCCAGAACAAAGGTTAGTATTTGACAATGTTTTAAAAAAAATCGAAGATGGCGAAGGTGGTTTGTTATTTTGGATGCTCCCGGAGGCACGGGAAAACCTTTCTTTTAAACTTGCTTTTAGCGCAAATCCGAAAAGATAAAGGAATTGCTGTAGCAGTTGCCTCTTCCGGAATAGCCGCCACTCTGCTCAATGGTGGTCGAACGGCACATTCGGTGCTTAAACTGCCATTAAACTTAGCCCATGAAGAAATGCCAGTCTGTAATATAAGTAAAACAGCGAGCGTGGACGTATGTTGCAGCAATGTAAATTATTAGTTTGGGATGAGTGTACTATGTCCCATAAAAGAGCAATTGAAGCTCTAGATCGGACTTTGAAAGACATCAAGAGTAATCCAAATATCATGGGGGGGATGGTGGTACTTTTAGCGGGCGATTTTAGACAGACTTTACCGGTTATCACTAAAGGCACCCCTGCAGATGAAATAAATGCGTGTTTAAAAGCGTCAACGTTATGGGTGCACGTAAAACGTTTAGTCTGTCTACAAATATGAGAGTGCAACTACACAATGATGTACAATCTGGACAATATGCTGCTGCTCTTCTTAAAATTGGAGAAGATCGTATGGCAAAGGATGGTAATGGCATGATTACATTGGATCGTGAATTCTGCAATGTTGTGCATAATCCAGATGATCTAAATAACTTCGTCTATAGCGAACTGCTAACTAATATGAGGAATAGAGACTGGTTATGTGAAAGAGCAATTTTAGCGCCGACGAATGAAATGGTGGGACAGATAAACGAGCAAATTATGTCACGCGTGGAAGGTGATATTGTTGAGTTTCTCTCTGTAGACACTGTAATGGATACTGAACAAGTAACATCATACCCTGTAGAATTTCTTAATTCTTTAGAACTGTCGGGAGTACCTTCACACAAACTGAGGCTGAAAGTAGGCGTTCCTGTCCTTTTAATGCGGAATTTAGATGCACCAAGACTGTGTAATGGCACACTGTTGCAAGTGACACACCTCGGTCGCAATATTGTAAAAGCAATCATTATGACTGGAATGGCAAAAGGAGAGAACGTTTTAATCCCCCGTATACCCATAATTCCGACAGATTTGCCATTCCAGTTTAAGAGATTACAGTTTCCGCTGAAAATCGCATTCGCTATGACGATAAATAAAGCTCAGGGCAAACATTAAAAGTAGCCGGCATTAATTTAGAAAAGAGTTGTTTTCTCACGGACAATTATACGTGGCTTGCTCACGTGTTTCAAGTCCACAGAATCTCCATGTGTTGGCCAGAGAGGGAAAAACAAAGAACATAGTTTACAAAATGTACTACAGTAATAAGGCCTCTTATTTTTAGCTTCTTACATTATTATACTACTTACATTAAGTTAGTACTTCCTACGCAGACGATGTTACGGATGTCACACTGTCTAACATCGGGGTTGGCAGGTAGGTAGTTAGTAGTATTTTAAACCGATTTACATTATTTACTTTTTATATTTACTAAGGAAACATTCGGAGCTATCCATTATGTAGCTTAGGTTGCTTTTGAACAAATTTTGATGTGAAGTTGAGGACTGGAACACGATAGTGGGACATTGTTGCAGGGGGACTTATAGCCGGGAGAAAACAAAAAAACTTATGCGGACGAAGTCGCGGGTAAAAGCTAGTTCATAATAAATCCGTGCGGTGACGAGATAAGAGAATCTGCCTACCCTTCTTATCCCGAGGTTTAAAATATCTTGCACCTGTTAGATTGTGAAATAATTATCATAATTGGAAAAGTCTCGACTACAAAGCTACAGAAAAGTTTATTCCATATTCAAATCCACTCACACACTAACAGACCCACACATACACACCGGTCCTTGCACTTGTTATCACGTTGTTCCTTTATTGTCTTAATTTATTATATTAGTTTAATTTTTTAATTCCATTTAATATTATTCTGTTATTAATCAAATGAAATTATTTAATCATCGACAAAAGAAATATAAATTTCAATTGTCATACGTAATTTTTAAAATCTACCACCGTTTCGTAATGAGGTTCACCTGACGTAGGGGTGGCAGAATTCTAAGACAGCCACGGTCAACAGTATTTTTACTGGTACACTTTATTGACTTTCAAGGGTTTTTCGTGTCGATTCCTTCAATGGACACCGGAGGTACTAGTGTGTAATTAATTTGTTATCTAATACTTTGAAACTAAAAGGATTTCAAAATTTCGTACCAATCTCAACATTCCATAGGCCCTTGGCAAAGGTGCGCTTCCTTTGCCCTTTTCCTTTCCAAGCGCAACTTTGCTTCTTATCCTGAAAATGGAAATAGCGATAAAATATTTAATTTATACAACTAACACTTAAACAAACTATTTCCAAAACCAGTGTATTTGTCAAAGAAAATGTTTATATAATAAACAGATAATGTCAGACACAAATTAATTAATATGTTAATTCGTTGTTACATTCGTGTTTTCCCCACAAAATATGATTTTCAATTTACTACGGACAATCGAAGCGGTCCGTACATCTGGTGTTTATAAACTTGGCTGGCCTATTTCTTCGCGTTAAATGTAAACATGCGTGCAATGTTTTCAGCAAACGTTATCCTGGCTCCATATACGTATATATTTCAGTACACACACTCACGGCAAAGCTATGTAACATATGAAAAAAATATATACCTCCGTTCGCTTATATTCAAGTTCACTGCCGAACATCTACGACAGCATAATAAAATCATGCATGCATTTCTTGAAAGGTTTGTGAGACTCAGTGCTCTTGCCCACGAACTATGATGCTTCTACCGATCACCTGTATGAGTACGGGTTTGGGTTTGGCAATTCTGGTCGCCGGTTTGATTTCTCGCCCTCGTTCGGTCGCCAGAGTTTCGTTTGTAGGCTAGCAGAGTGCACCATGTGCAGATGTGGTTGTCTTTTAAAGAAAGATATGATATTTTCCCCTTTTCACCCCATATTTAGTACGTGTTAAAGTCAAGTAGGCAGACCCGACAGGACTAGTACAACGATCTCCTAAAATACCGACATGAGGCATCTATTTTGTTTGCGTTACGTTCGGTAAGCGAGGTAATCAGAAGCTCACTCCCCCTTCCCTTTTCTTCCTACTTTTCATCTCCCAAATATCCTTAAACGCCGGCAACGCACCTGCAGCTCCTCTGGTGTTGCAGAGCGACGGTAATCTCTTACTATCAGGTGAGCGGCTTCATCGTTTGGAAAATTTCCCATAAAAAAAAGCTAGTTATTGTTACTATGTTAAGTTAGATGCCTACGCCGCCTCTCAATTTTCCTCCTCATCCTCCCTCGCATCTTCTTAATACCTTTAAAGGCCGGCAACGCACCTGCAGCGCCTCTAGTATAGCAGATGTACGTGGGCAACGGTAATTAGTTGCCATCAAATCAGCTTGCTCGTTTGCCCACTTACCCATAAAAAAAGAGATTTATTATATAGTTATACATAATGGTAGCGGCGTAAGAATATCTATCAACTCCTTTCTTCCCGTATCGTAAGAGTTGATTATAGGGAGAAGCCTTGAAAATCTCATGGTGTTCCACGGTCTGTGGAATCTCTTTGACACTCAGGGGTGACAACTTACGTAGTGGCTACTTATATATTTAATATATCCGTAGTTAATTGTCGGCTCCGATTAAAGGTTTATAAGGGTATATAATATCTATGTATATATGTAAGGTAAAGTGATATTTACTCACGCATTAGATATCTCCAGTAGTTTCGTGGCTAACGGTGGAGTTATTGATACGTTCTGAGAATTAAGGCAATGTGCACCCATTTCTTTATCCTGAAATGTAGAAACTAATATGCTATACGTAAGTAATATTAGATATCGACTTTTACTTATAATCTTTCTCTCTAAATGCCTAACTCACTTGCACGTGATGTAACGAAGCTAGCTAACGAACGAGGGTCTGGTGAGCGAAACATGGCGAAATTTCGACTCGTATTAGCTGAATTCAAATCTCACGGACAAGTGATAAGGAGCAGTATCACTAGTGCAAGGGTATTGTTACTGCAGTCTACCGAGCATGGTGAGTATGGGTCTCTGAGACATTTATGCCTAGCTTGTTCTTTCTTGGATAAAAATTGTGAGAGATATAAAGGCCTGGAGCCAGGGTTATAGTAATTTCATTGCAAGAATGACCTAGATTCAAATTCTGTGTCCGGTGCTGGACCGCTGAAATTGTTAATTCTAAGAGTTGAATTTATTACGTGTTCGTTTAAAAACTTTGTGAGGAAACTGGCTTGTATGGCGACATTTAGGCTCTAAAATCCTCAAAAATTTAAGATGGCTTTTGTCTAGCTGTTTGCCTAGGGATATTATAGGTTGCTAACTTTAAGCAGTATTCATACCAGTGGTAATCTTCACGCATGACAAAGGTTTTTTTTTTTTAAATGAGAACTGACATGTATCCTGTGCCCAGCATTACTGTCCACTTTAACAATACTTTGTTTGGAATGTTTTTATTCTGGAATTAACGCTACTTGACATAGGTCTGTTCGGCACGGACCATTTATTCATATTTAAAATCTTTTCTTGGTCGCAATGACCTGAAAAAGTTTTGGCAATATATTGAAAGCTATGAAGAAAGCTAGGTAAGAATAGCTAAACTTACTTTGTCATAAAACATGCACATGACATGTGTTCCATCTTTGCAGTATGGCATCCTGGGACAGTAATCCGATACGTAAACACTTTTTTGGCTCAATCCATCTATGACTCGGGAGCATGATGACTTATTCAACATATATAATAAAAAAGGCACAACTATAGAGATCTGAAACAAATACCATGGGTTTTTGTCGACTATAATGGCTGTGGCATTTACGAGTTAGGTCAGATCGATCGGAAGAAAGAGTAAGTGACGGGAAACGGAGACCCAAACACAGGCATGGAAGCATCTAAGTCCTCAGAGATTTATTGAGAATTACTTAGCTTCATCCTAATTCTCTAAGGAAGATGGAAGGTGTCTATGGAATACTGTGACCACCAGCGGACTTATTATAGCCTGTGAATATTCCACTGCCGGACATTGGTCTTAATAAGGAGGATTTGTCATAATTTCCACTCTCGGCAAGGAATTGTCGATCGCAGTACCAGACATCTCACATCTAAAACCCTGCTGCGCGTCATCGTTCCGCTTAATTTCTATTAGTTCTACTTATTTTTCTACCAGAGTCTCTTCTTTTTTGAAGCAGCCGAAACAATAATTAACTAAGCAGGATTATGTTATAGTCAAGTGCGTTTAAATTTTGAATGCTTTCTTCTTCTCGTATCGGATAGAAAGAGAGAGTCAATAAGATTCAGTACCAAAATCTGAATTGCTAAAATATGAGATTCTATCCTTTTCACACACAATTATTTGTGCAAAGATACAAAAACAAAAACATTAAAAAGCTTTTGCTTTTGAATTGCCATTGTCATCATGATTTCAGACGGATTTATTTTAAAGTTCAACGATGACATCCCCTGGAAGACTGATCACGGAGATAACTCTCTATAATTTGTATTGCGGTCAATGCAACTCGCTGTTGTTGCTGAGCGCTATCAATGCGTTATCTTCATAATAATCAGCGGGTTAAAAATCCACTGCGGAAAATAGATGTCTTCTGTGGACATACCATAACCGCCACGCTGCTGGCGGATTGGTAATCACAGCACCAGGCACATCTTAGACGCTACTGCACGTCATCGGTTTGTGTATTTTTAACGCTTTTTTTTTGCCATCTGTCAGACATTTTCAAGAGCTTTTTTTCAAGACTTACGTCACCCAGGGGAGGATACGGGGAGGCGAATTTTCTTATGTCGCCTCGATACGGCAGTTGATATTTGTTATAAATTTCCTTCACATATTTTTACCGGAAGAAAACCTTTTATAAAAATTCCCATAGGTATGACGAGTACAATCGCCTGTTCTTAAATATAGGCCATGTGCCTACTTATTATGAATAGGTTCTAACACCTTTAGTAATAAAATATTAAAACAATATTTTAGTTAAACCGTGTTTTGTCTTTAAAGAACACTGCATTTTAAACATTCTTTAAAGATTTATTACTTTAGAGGCATATTTATACTACGACAGAGACTTGTAAAGAGTAACGCTGTTAATTTATTTATATTAAATAACTATATTTTTACAATTTCAAGAACTCACCCTGAAAATCATTACAGAACGATGTTGTGCCTAGCTATGATGCCTGCATTCTTTCATACATAGTGTGTATACAAATACATAATTAGTTGATTTTTGTCTCTCCCGTGTAAGTTTGATATACTTCGCGGGATTTATTTATTTGTTTTTTTCAGTGTTCTGTTTTTTCTAGTGATCTTATTCTGAAAATATTTCTTTTGTAACAATAAATAATGTAATAAAAAGTATTGAGATACAGAAAGAAAGGCTTTCTACAGTTCTTAATTATGTACATGTACTTTGTGTTAGTAAGAATAATATTAACGTGGATTTTTAACCATCGACCGCATTTTCTTTATTTTCAGCGCACAGTGGTTAAACCAAATTAGCCAATATAGGGCTTTTTCGGCGTAAAAAGTTAGCCTGGGCGGAGGCCGTAATAGTCTTTTAGGTCTTAGGTCTTAGGGGATGATTCGTCGCCTAGGCTCTAATGTAGCAAGTTTCCGTGCACCCCGATATGGGGAGCAGAAGAAGCGACAAATTGTGACGAGTGGAACACCGTGGTGTATTATGTAGGTGGAGTCTGGAATAAGTCGTTCATTGTTATCCTGTTCGTCATAATCTATTATTCAATAATTTATTAAGAGCCGTGGTCAGGGCTCGTTCAGTTTCATAGCGCGAGTGACCTGGGTTCGATACCCGGTGCCAGCACCACTAAAATTGTTAACAGCAATTTTAAGTCCTGTATTTACCACGTGCTCGGCGCTGAAGGAAAACATCGTGAGGAAACCTGCATGTCTGAGAAATGACTAAAGATATGTGAAGCCCGCCTACCCGCACGACGACGACTAGGCAGCATGGCGGGTCTTTCGCGGCTCCTAAATCCTCTCAGATACTCGTATTTGAGAAAGAGACCTTTGCCCAGTGGTCACTTACAGGATGCTACTTTAAATTACTTTACTTTTATTGGTGGCGTATAAGTTGATTTAATCGTTCCTGATCAGAATTATCCAGAGGAATTACAGGCAGCAGGATCTTAAGTGTGAGGTGTCTGATACTGCAGTCGCCAATCTTCCTGATTTGCTTGGCGATATTAGCAAATCAAGAAGTATTGTTAATCAAAGTCTCGGATTGGGGTCAACGTAATTTGGTCCTATTCAACCTCAAAAAGAAACAGGTTTGCGCGTTTACCGCTAAAAAGAATCCCTTTGTTGTTTCTACTCTTTTGAGAACATTCCCCTTATCGCCTGAGCCAGTATCAGAATCCTTGGCGTCGACATATCGAGCGACGTTCAGTTCCGTGGTCACTTGGAGGGAAAGGCCAAATTGGCCTCCAAAGAGCTTGGTGTGTTCTGTAGAACAGGACAGTATTTCATGCCGGTCCATCAAAAGTTCGGGCCCACTGTTCTCATCTCTAGGCAGGGGCGCCCCGGTACCAACACCTTCCATTTGAACCTGATCGGCTTGATCCTTTGGCCTTGCGAATAGATGTTGCTTCTCTTTGCATTATTTACAAAATTTACCCCGGGGAATGTTCTGAGGAACAGTTCGGATCGATCCCAGCCGCAGAGTTTCACCATCGTACATCGCGACAGAATTCCAAGTTCCATCTGTACCTCCTAGATGGTTGGCTTTCCACCACAGTGCGTTTTACACACGCACATCGACTTTGTGGAATCAGCTGTCACCAGCGGCATTTCCAAACAGTTACGACTTACGGGAGCTTCAAGAAAAGAGTCTATTCCTTCCTTAAAGGCCGGCAGCGCATCTGTAGCTCCCGTGGTGTAATGGATGTTCGTGGGCGTCTGTGATCACTTACCATCATGTGAGTCGCATGTTCTTTCTTCTATAAAAAAAAATCCTGCCTACAGGAGAGATCTGTACCAAGCAGTGACTATTAACGAACTGTTAAAGAAAAGAAATGTTTATAAATATAAGCAATACTTAGAAAATTAGAAACATTAGTATAAAGATTGTTAAGAAGTCGACTCAAAATTAAAGTTTTATGAGTCTGGTGACAACTTAAATGAATTTATCAACCGTGATTTGAATTAACCATAGGAAGTGATGAAAAAAATAATGCCTTTATGTCAAAGTAGCATCCGCATATTTCTCGTACTGCGACTGTTAATCTCTCAGAGAGCCGAGGCGATTACAGTAAATACTTCTAACTTGGACCAGAAGTCGATCAAGGTTACCAAAATTGCGGTTTTAAAAAAATTTCATTAGTATTTTTACTGAATATAGTTCATAGATGGCGCTGGCGCTTGGCTGGACCGTGGGCAAACTTCTTTTAGTTACGGGTTACAAAAGAGATGATGCTGCCTATCTCCGCCTTGATATCTTTTAATTTCAAACGTAACCGATACTCGATGAAAAAAATGTTTATTACTTACCATATATTTTTATACGTTGCCACAGTTTAATGAGTAATCGTGATATAACAATAATAAAATGTTAAGAACCTCTCTACATGTAATTATAATACACAAATACACATATATTTAATCAGCGCATTCTACCACCTTTACAGTTTCCCAGGATAACAATGTTTAATCACTTTCAAGTACTTGTACCAACTGTTTCTATGATATCATTAACACATGTAAGGCACTAGATTAAGAAGATTGTTTTGTTTTTCATGATCAGTATTGAACAAAGAATAACTTTCCCACAGAATAAAAAGTAACTGTGTGTCGCCACGTCCTTTGCCTACCCTTTTTTCAAACAGCTTGCATTGAGGCGAGAGAACAATGGTGTTTTGGGTTTCTATTTCGATAAACTTTCTCAATAGTTTATAAAAGTAGTTCTTCTCGATTTTAAGTTGTATGTGCGTTCGATCGTACCGATGTGAGTCAATATCAATGATGATCCTAATTTTATTGTTTTTCAATATCTTTTTAAAAGTGTCCGCAGGATCAGAATCGGCACAGGTAAGTTTTATTAATATAGTTGATTGAAGTGTTTTAGTTACAATATATTTCTTTCCAAATCTACCACTTCCATAATTTCCCTTCTTTGTATCAGGCGACTAAGGTCCTTCAAAATCTTATGGCCGCCGGCAGATGGCAAACAGACAGATTAATTGATGAAAAGAACCGAAAACACCTCCCATTGGGAGCGATCTATTTCAAGCAGTGGACTTCGAATAGGCTGATTAACTATTTATCAAACATTGATCACGGTGAAGTCTTTCAGTTAGCGACCACAAGTTTTCATAATCACAGGACCTCATTTTTAAAGTGCTGTTGATATTAGCTTTGATATAGATAAATTTATTAATTGGATGCAGTCTGAGATTATGCAGATGCAGTCATCAAACCTGTGCAATTTAATTCGATGATCTCGCATTACATTGGCGGTTAAGAATAAATAAAAATATCTGGATAGAATAATAAAAAAGTAAAAAATAGGACGGACCATTTGTGTAACTACGTGTAAATTTAAACTCCCCATTGTTCTACAATGTCTGTAGTGCATTTGAGATACATGGTAACGTGTGCACGAAATAGCCTGGTGTGTGGTGCGATTTCAGCCATCAACTTGTTTTTTAATACAAGTTAGGGTGCCATACTGTTCACTTGAAGGTATACACATATATAACTCCTAAGAAGAATCGAGATGTAGGTACTTGTCCATCTGGATAGATTTTCTCGGTATTAGTTACTCTTGGCGGCACTAATGATGGAGAAGATACATGTAGTTTTTTTAAGTATTAGGTAGTATTACAGAATAAAAATTGGAATTTCCGTTATATGTAAATTATCTGTAAATTTCTACCATTTTGATGGAAGATGATTTATGCCTTTGTAAGAGAATCTTTTTCACATTGCAGGAAATTGGCCAAATTGTCCAAATTACAAACAAACAGTTGTAATCGGGTTTCTTGCTGCAGGTCTTATAATGTTGTCGAGCAGTATCGGGGTTATATCTCTGAGAGTTTTTCCATTATTCTTCGAAGTTTTTCACAATAGACATCTGGTGATATCGATACACTGACTGGATCTCAAAAAGTTGTAGTAAATTACATTATGATATGAGCACCAAATAATTATCATTTCCTTTCTATGGATGAACTTAGCTTTAAGGCATTGTTCTGGTATTTGTCCTGGGTTTAGTCATTGCGTTTTTCGCTTGCGTTTATGTTTTTTTTTTTTTACCAATTTGCTTTATCGAGTCAACACTTTAGGAAAATTAACATAAAAACATGACACTAATTCCTTGGTTGTTTGATAATGATCGGTTTCCACCGTTAATTCATCGTTATTTACCTTGGTAGCTGGTTTCCCTCGTGGTTCATTCTTCAAGTAGGAAGTTTACTCTATTTTTTGAGGTTTAACTTAAATACTGAAAGTAAAAACAATTGAAAGTAATACAAAACTATCACAAAGCTTTTGAATTTAGAACGTTATGGTTTTTGTGTATAAAGACTTTTGTGTTGTTGTTTTGTGTTTAAGATTTAATAATGAATATTGGACCGTGTATGTTTAATTCAAAGTGGCCACTCCTTCAGAACGGTAACTTCGTACTTTAACCTCTATTATTTTCCGCTACACTCCAATTATTAAATGATAACCATTTAAGTAATATAGCGGCGCAGAATTTGGGGATCATAGTTGTTTACCAACATCATTGCCCATATACATTTGGAAAGTCAATTAATTCTATGAAATTAATTGCTTGAATTAGGAACTTGTTTCAGTTCATTGTGACACAATTAATGATATGCCAGTGGCTATAATTACGTTGGCCTATTTGATACGTTAATACTATGAATAGTACCAAATCGTGTGTTCGGTAAGCTTACAAAACTTGTGAACCTGGATATCTTCAAGGCCAAAGTGAACAGACATCTAGGCAAGCGTGTACCGTCCTAGGCCTCATCTTCGCTTTCCATCGGGCAAGATTGAGGTCAAACGCAGGCCTATTTTTCATAAAAAAAAAAAAAACCATTATCGAGCAAACGATAATGATAATGAATGGGTATTTGTTTTCTTCATCATTAGAGGCCATTGCTAATACTCACCGAGCTGGTCAAGTGAGTGCAGTGCCGATACCTTCGCACCAGTGCTGCTTTTGCGTGAATAGTCTGTGAGATTTGGGTGCGACAAATTCCAATAGATTTTCCGCTGGGAAAAGGCACTAAAATCGCATGGCTAACTCCGGGAGCTAACCCGGCGATGAGGATCACAATCACGTCACGTTTTTTTTCATGATCCCCTAGAGGAGAAAAGTAGGTTACGAAAGCTCATTTATAAGTAGCAGCCTGTACATGCATACTGGTGGACGAAGGTCTCCATACGAACCCTTATAAGAGAAAACGTCATTGCTTAAACTAATTAAACCACGAAATCAATTGATTAAAAAAGTTCTGATATTTTTGTCATATTTTTTTCACAGGATTCACCGAGTCATGAAGAGAAACGGAATGCGGTTTCCCACAACCATTTTATAACGCATATACAAAATGTAAATATACTTTTTTAAGTGCCAACGCTTCACCTTCTTCTTGTGACTTGCACTCGTCGACATCCTATCTCCCGGTGATACGAAAAGTTGTTAGCGGAAGAACATTTCGCTACGCTGAGTCCAGTCAAATGAAAATCCATAATCCCTGTCAACCACTTTAGGCGACACATTTTGAATGGAAACTTGAATAGTTTTCAACAAAAAAAAAAAAAGCCAGCACCTGTCGACATGCATAATCGTTTAATGACCTCGAAGTCGACAACTGCAAATGCAGCCTGCGAGGGTTGTCGATAAGGTCGTTGATCTGTATCTCGTTGGCCTAGTTAATTATTAACTCAAATATATTTTGAGGCAAAGTAGCCAAAACTAAATAAATGGGCCATGTGACTAAATTATTTACTTAAACAAAAGATATTTAGTGTACGACCTAGAAACGACCTGTAAATAAGAGGTTAAATCTAATAGGTCGCATCCGACCTGTATAAAACTAAGTTATCCTTAAACAAAGAGCTTAAATAATATTACTAAAAATATGTTTTTCGTCCCTGCGTTGTTTGGTTATTTGTTCAAACTATTTTGATATTTATGGCTTTAGTATTCTTAGAGCTCCTGATGTTTGATTTGGCATAAAAAGTAAACGGAAAAAGTGTTTTGTACATCATAGTCATTTGTAATTTAAAATAAAATAGTAAAATAGTGGTTTGTATAGTTTAGTTAATATTTTTTTAATACATTATATCATTCAAAGTATAGAACTAAAATGCACTGTGAGAAGGTGTACAAATATAAATAGGATGATATAAATAAAACTTTAAGCTTTAAGATTAATTTACCCGCAAGTAATAGATTACAACAATTATACCAATTATACATGCAGTTAAGCTGGTAACGGGCTAGCTCTTAACGATATCCTTGTAAAAAGTTTAGGTTGTGTTACTAAGAGAAACTCTTACAGAAATGTCATTAAAATTTTGCAGACTGAACCTCACAATATGACGTATATCGACCAATCGGAGAATTTACTGCGTCTGCCTAAGAAATATTATGAAGAACGTAAGAGAAAACGTAAAACAATAAAAAAAATACCAAAAAGAACTGTACAGAAGATAATTAAAAGGACTAAATCAAAATATAGAAGAAATTTCAATCAAATTACAATGCAGCCTGAGCAAGTTTCAGAAAATTTGAACATGGTAGATAAATCTTTGTCCGATAAAATCGATAACGACGTAACTACTCAAGTGTATCAAAGAAAAAAATCGAAGAAAAATTTGAAATTAATGAGATATCCCATGCCGTTCCAAAGATTACCATTTCATAACAGGTATAGAAGGGATAATGAAAGAGATCTTTACATATTGAATGATTTAGATGAAATAGAATTTCTTAGTAAAGAAGAAGGTAATGATGTAGTAAAGGCACATGTCAAACGTTACTGGTAATTTCGCTAGTTTGAAGGTTTTTATAATAGGTCAATATTACATGCAATGAACATAGGTAAATGCAAGAATTATAAATTTCCAATAGGACTAACACATTAAAAAGTTGTCATACTATTCGGAATCATTAAAATTTTATAAAAATATCCTCTTTCAGTCCAGTTTCGATACTTATTACACGATAAAGAAATAAAATATTGTATTTATTGTAAATTCAAACAGCAGTGAATATTGATATTTTTTTATTTTACAATAATACTTATTGTGATATTAATTGTTTAAAATTATAATTAGGATTACTTATTATTATATAACCATTTTTTTTAATGAAATTTGAATATTAAACAAAACTACTTGATACTCCTATTTTATATTAAACCTAAAATAAATTTTGAAACAACACTTACGTACGTAAGATTATTATATTTTTGTAAACGACAGTGTTTTAGATATTTACGACCAATAAAAATTTTGAACAAACTCATAGACAGTTGTGGTTTCTGTCAACGAACCTTGTATACATATACTATGTATGAATTATTATCTAAATACATACTACGATACTATACTACTATAATCACACCCCATTTTTATCTTCCCAGAATTGAGTAAAATATTTGAAAGAATCATTTCAAAACAAATTTTGTCCATCTGAATTTTTTGAAAAAAACATTTTGAACAATTAAAAATTCGGCAACAAAAAAAATCCACGACGAATAGAATAACACAGAGGGTGTATTACATGTTTTACAGGTCCGGGAAGAGTATCATGCATTTGACAACAGACAATCGCCATATCTCTCAAACCGAGAGCAAAAGATGGCAATCGGGGTTTGTGGTCAAAATAAGTGTCCCAAGGGGATCGATGTTTGGTCCTTTTTTGTTGTTGGTCTGCATAAATGATGTTACCTTTATAGTACAAAAAATATCTGAGATAGTCTTATTCGCCGATGACACCTCATAAAAAAGAATCGAATGCGCACTGGACCAGCCCTATTAAATACTGGATATTGTTTTCATACGATTTGCAGCAAACAATATTTACAAATTCAGAAAGAACTAATCGTTTATAGTTTACACTAAACGGCACTAAAACTATACTCATCGCAGAATACTGTAAATAATATACAAAGTATTAATTTAGATTTCAAAAGTTCGACCTTTATTTCGGAATTTCTATTGATTCGAAACTCCAAATATACTCTCCACATATTGATACTACCTTTGAAATTAAGTTCTGGGATTTCCGCTATTAGAAAGATTAGAGAGTTGACTGATGAAGCAACAGCTAAATTAGTCTACTTAGCTTACTTTCACAGTATCATGTCCTATGGTGTGGGAAAAGAAAAAAAAAAGAAATATATTTTAATGTTCACAGAATAAATGAAGTATGGATCACTTAATAAAACAATAAATAGTTAAATAAAATTTATTTATGTGAACATAATAAATAAACAAACAGTACAAGAGTATTTCACTTAAATAGATTAATAAGAATTTACCATGACTCAAACATTATGTGATTTGGACCTTCATTTTGGTAAATCAAATGCATTTTGTATTCTGTTTGCCAGAAGCCATATGATCCAATAACAAAATTGTAAAAGTATAAACATAAATTGTGTAAATGTTTCAGCAAATTACAGTACTTACGTTAAATTAATTATAATGAATACATTAATTCGTTGTCTGTCGTGAAACTAAATCACATATGAATGAAGGAAATTTACACTAGTTTTTTCAAATGTCAAAAATATGCAAAACCCCAACAACAATCTTAAATTCATAATATTTATATGTAAAAAATATAACTGACTATTCAAAAGTAAAACAAAAAATGGCTAAATACAACATAATCTTGTCTATAATACAACTTAATAGGTTCTATTTACAAAACACTTATAAAGTATACTCAAAAACCGATATAAAACTTATCGGTGCTAATGTGATTGTGAAGTCTTAAATTAGTAATGACACCATGATTCTAATTAGCTTTGTGTGACAGGGAAGTAGATTCTGTCATCCCGTGTTGCTATTTTTAAACATAGAGTATGTTAACTGATAGAAAAATCTCTCGGCATCTGACCGGTCACAGCAGTGTTTCGACACTCCTGTCCGTAATCAGATGACGCATACACTAATATACCTGGCATCCAGTGTAGCAATCGCCAACATGCCTCCGTCAAAACACTACATTTGTCTTAATTACAGACAAAATAACGTCTACAGTCTAATTAATTGAAATTACTGACTATTTACTAGTTTGAAATACTGTACACTATGTAACAGTGATTCACTCAGTCTTAAGCTTCTTCGGCCTTAATTTCTTCACCTGCTTTTTTGTTTCTGTATTCCCAGCCCTGGTATGCGAGATCTTGGGCGCTTGACTCATGATCTCTAAAGGCGACGCCATTAGAGCCGTAATTGTGATTACCCTGGAAATGAGTTATGCGAGTTATGTCATTATTTTTATCTTATTTAGTTTGTCTTTTTTATAATATTGCTTTGAATTAGTCTGCCTGTCCTTTCACCCGTCATAACAATTGAATAATATATCTTAAGTTTCAACATGCCAAGAAATATTAAATTAACTTATTCACACTCTTGGATAAAGGCCGTAAATACGCTTGTATATATCAATATTGTCTTAGTTGTTCCAATGTCTGATTTGAGTAAAAAAAATCAATTGGATCATTAACGATATTCCAAATAACATGATGGAATTGTTAGACATCCAAATAATGTCTAGAGAATTTTGTCGAGATGCACAAAAATATCGTGGTGGACTAACCTCGGCCCCAAAACCCTCTTAGAAAAAAAAACAAGAAATAGCTCGCATCCAGCGATGCGACGAGTAGCAAATTTTTTTTTTAATTATTTAAAATGACTCGATACCACAGACAGTAAAATAGTATGATGATCTACGAATGGTAAAACAAAATACTTACAGGGTAGCTTTCATATTGACCATAGTGAACGGGAGAATGGGTTTCCCTGTATGGACCATGATTTATACCAATTCCTGCTGGTGAATACTGCGGACCAGTATAGTGGTTCGATGAGAACGGTGACGTCAGATTGGGCTTGCAGAATTTGAAGTACCCGATAACGCCTAAAAGGTGGAAAGATCGATTAATATTTGTCTATTTTTAATTGACGGATTTGAATTACTAATATTTTGTAAAGGGCGTATGATATCGTATATCTTTGTTATTTGAAAATGAGATTATTTACAACTCTTTTAAACAATACTCAATTTTATGTTAGTAATATGAAGAAGAATTAAATTTTGCCTATGCTACTTCGGGACACGTAATGAATCTTTAAAAAATATTTTAAAATACGTGATAGTGCTTTTAAAGTAACTACGTCAAACCCTGGAATACATAAATATAAAGAATTTTATATATTAGTATAAATATACATACCAGGAACGATGAGGGCCATGAATCCGAGGAATTTCTTGAAACTTGCGAGACCAAGAATAAGGGGCAGGAAGAGAAGTAGTTTCAGTTTAAAAAGTTTGAGGATCAGGAGCATGGGAATGATAAGCTTTTTCAACTTATGACGACCTGTAAATAAACCTTTATTAGTACTTCGACGTGGTGTAAAAAAAAGTATTTCCCCATCTGCATGCAGTGCATCCTGCTAGCCAACAAACGAAGCTCTGGCGACCTATTGATGGCGGAAAATACATCTAAATTGGCCGAACCCAAATCTCACAGCCTAGTGGTGAGGAACACATTACTAGTGCAAGGATACCGAAATCGCGCTCATGAAACCGCTCAGCGTGGTGAGTTAAGGCAGACCTTTCAAGAAATGCATGCCGGGTTTTGTTGGCGCTTCTTTGGAGAGGTTTATGTTTAACAGTGGAATTAAATAGGCTGTCGATCAAGTTTTCTGATAATTCTCAGAAGGTTACAGCTTCACTGAAATTATGAAATACGTACCTCGTTTTATCTGTGCTACTTGACGGACTAACCAATTACATGAAAGTAACCATAATGTCATAAATTCAAAAAAATTAAGTAAATTAAGTGTTATATATATGTTCTTTAATTAAAATTTCTAGTTACCGACTGATGAAGGAAAGTTAAAAAACCGTGTGACGTTCAGGTGATGGTGGTATTTCTGATATAATTAAAATGTAATCAAATATTATCAACTTACGGAATGGCGATGCTTTTTTATCTTCAATAATGTCCACTTCATCAGCTATTTGATCCAAGAACCGAGGTGCAATGACACCATTGGATGTTACTTCATCGTCTAAGTGCATCTCTAACGCTGTGGATCTTAAAAACCTGAAATTTGAAGTTGAAAAATAATTATATGATAAATAGAAGTGAATCGATTCAATCATATATTTTAAAAAAGCAATTCTTGTTTGTAATTACTTTCACACCGAAGACACCGTGCGATGCTCGGTTGCCTAAGTACTGATATTTAAATGAACACATAAACTCTCAGTCGTCCATAAGCTAATCTGAATTTATTTTAGTCCATTGCAGAACATAGGCCACTCCGAGAAAATAGCAGCCAAAGCCCGCATAAACTTCTTGGTAGTTTTTCCCATAATCATCACGCTGGGCAAGCAGTTTGGTGAGCGCCGTGGCCCCTTTTGATGCTGCTCCTCATCACTAGTTTTTGGAATTTGGGTTTTGCAAATTCGGATAAATATTCCGCCATTATTGGGTCATCAGACACTCGTTTGTTTGCTAGCCATGTCGAAAAGAGGTAGACATTTAGAAAACGAGGTGACATATTTCCTCTTGCACTCGAACCTGAATCCATAATAAAGCTGAGATTCGGTCCCGAATATAAATATCACAATGGCTAGCAGTACTATTGTGAGAATATCGGCTGAGCAATCCCTGCCTACACTGATAATTGTATGGAGAGATACGCTTTAAAAATTGTTTTTTTAAATGGAGTTCTATAACCAGGGAAGAAATTTAATGCATTTCTTTTCACAGCTGTCACCTGTACCGATAGGCGGAGATTACGGTATAGTATAGCCCGGTACGGTTCAATACAACGGATTTCCATATAGAACGACTTAGTGGATCCGAACGGATTTCCGTAACCCACTTTTTCGTCTACTTAAACACCCGTCATGATCTATTTTCTTATAGAACGGGACGGGGATTATTCCTCGGCATCGTGTCGATATGACGCTGTGGTAACATAGGATGAGACAGATAGATGGTCGAAATGGACTAATTTGATAAGGCTTCTATATCGGACTACAGAACTCTGAAAAACAGACGATGAAGTTTTTAAATCATAAATTCTTTCATGTACAGTTTTTCTTTCAACTAACCATATAAAAGATGAGGCTACTTTGACACAACTTTAATGTTGCTTGTTTCTGTTGACAGACGGTGTGTTGTCTGTCTGTCAGTATCTAGTGGACGCTATTACTGTTACATATTGGCATCGTTTAACCTAAACGGGGCCAATAACAAAGTGGTCTGGGTCGATTAATTTACATACAAAGACGATTACACCGCCTTGTTATCGTACCCTGTTTACTTTAAGTGTTATGTGCTAATTTTATTTATTAGTTCATTGTCTATGTTTACACAGAAGGACGCGGAGCTATTTTGACTATCTGAGTATTCTAATACGTTCTGATTTTTAATACGATCTAATTTCTGCAATCTATGGAACAGATTTATCTTAGGAATATCCCTTCAGAAAGGCTTTTGTAAGACGTGTTAAAGTTACAGCCTGTAAATTCCCACAGCTGGTTTTGGTACCTGGAAGGGTTCGCCACACTGCTCCGGTGCGGGTTGGCGAAATTCACATGTCCACGATATAATATTTCTCAGACATGCTATTTTCCTCACGATGTTTTCGTTCAGCGCCGAGCACGTGGTTAATTCAGCACTTAAAAATGCTATTAACACTACTATAATTGTTAATAGCATTTTGGCACCGGGAGTCGAACTCAAGACACTGAATAGACTTGACCTCTAGGCACGTGTGATATCGTGTAATGATAATAATGAAACTCTAAAATATAGCCAAAACAAGAATTCTATTCTATCACTTAATAAACATATCATTAAATGATAGAATAGAATAATTACCCAAAGAAAGAACGGGGTATTAAAATATCTTTATCTCCAAATGTCAACCTAACCTAACTTAGAGCAAGTGATACTCTCTCCTGGCTAACGAATTTACGTTGCGTGCAGCTTTTGAAATTAAACAGTTACAGGTGCCTGGAATTTATGTTTAACATCTAAGTATACCGTGTGTAAAAAAATGACATGTAAGCAGATAACCGGAAAATAAGTTACGTTTACGTTACGTTACACATTTTTTGATACTTCAAGAGCGAGTGCGTTAACTCTGTCCGACGTCTCTGCTTACTGTGTTAGGTATAACAGGCATACGTTTGTGATGATGGTGTTGACGATGATCGCACTGATGATTAAAATCAGTATAAAAAATAACAAGGGGTTTACCTTTTAGCAATGTGTCTAATTTTCCGTTGCATGCAATAATGGTTTGATAGCATAATTAATTTCTGTAACAAACTTACCTTTCGATCTTTCTCATTCCAAACTTGACAAGAGCATCCCAATCGGAGTCTTCGCTTCGTGGTTGCGAACTCAATGCTGGAGGTTCATGGGCAAGTGCTCTTGCTTGCGATTCAACCTTCGTGAGCACAGCATTATCTGAGAGCCTGTTATCAAATGTAAAACGTTTAATGACCTTTAGTTGAAATTACGAACATCAATTTTTTTAAGAATATGGATTTTAGAAAAATGTAAATCTAAAATAAACATGCAGTTAAACTAATTATTATGAAATGTAAAATAGATTATTTATAACAAAAATGTTAGGATTGGGGTCTAAAAAATTTAGACAAGTTTTTTTATAACATTGATTTTGAAAGTTATTACACAACCTTACCTTAATTTAAGGAGCGGTTTAGAAGAAAGAGCTTAATTTGGTAATTTACTTACTTATAAGCCTGCTTGTCGAAGAAATCATCGAAGGATCTCAAAGCTTGGGCTTTAAAGCAATCAGCCAGATCACCGTTGATACATTGTTGTGTCGCTTGCTGGATATAAGGATCTTGATCCTCGCCAAGACCTATCCAGTCCAGGAGGCCACGACCGGAGGCTTGGGGCTGGAAATGTTTGACATAAGATCATAAAAATTACAATGTTTTGTTTGTACATAATATTTATTTCGTCGGATGAGTCATCAAATTGTTAATTGCCTCAATTTAGGTATTTTTAGCTCCTAAAGAATCTACAATTATGAAATCTTGTTAGAATTTGAATATGCATAAAACTTAGCAAAGACGTAGATAATGCCATGTAATAGGATATTTTTATCTCTATTAAGAGTTCTCATAAAACACAATTTCTGACCACTAGAACGAAACCGCAGGCAACCCGGTAGTATTATATAATTGGCGTGGCTATATCAATAAATGACTTAGTTCCGGTAAGGAAGATAGTTTTTCGTTGTTACTTCAACCTTTCATTAAACGAGATTGCAATCAGACATCAAAATAATGTGAGTTAGATTTCTTTTTTGGCGTACTATTCTATTTTAAAATGCAATAAATGCACGTTTTTGGTTCTTTAGTTATATTGTATAGTTATATAGAAATGTAAAGATAATTTAACCGCTTCATTTTGAAAAAAAAAATCCATTGTACGCACAGTATCGAGGAGCATAAACTAACAATACCAATGAAAGCGATAAAAATTGTGTAATTTCGTTTTAAGCTCTGAAAATTAAACGTAAAGGTTTTACGAGGAAACTCTTTCATTGTAGGATTGTTTTTTTTTGTAGATATATATTGGAAATTGTCCACAGCACTCGTATAGTGGTAAACGTATCATAAGAGACATGGGACATGGGTTCGGGTTACAAACACATTGTTAGTATTCGGCAGTTAGTCGAATTGGCTCGAAGGACAGAGAAATTTCGACATTGATTACGACCACAATGACGTCATTTTCATCTATAACATCGATTATTTTATCAAAGTGACTTTTAACAATTTTCTTAGGAATTAACAGTAACATTAATTTGATATACAAATTAAATAAATTAGGTAAAAAGGATTTGTATGTGAGAAATAGAAATTGTTTGCGAGAAATTAAATTGATTCTGTATTTAATTTCACCTACCGATCGCACGTTATCATTGCCGAAGTTTAAAGATCTTCCTTCTGTTTCTTCTTTGGGCGGTTGATCTGGCAGCCTTATCCCCCCTTCTCCTCGCGATTGCAACGCCAGTGCAGCTGCTATCACCAGCATAAGCCATCGAGCTTGATACAGCATTTTGTTATTTTAAAATAATATATTCTGAAACAAGAAGGTTTAATTAAATTACCATCAATTTTTTAAATTAATTTCTATTTTTGAACCTCATGACTTTTACTATTTGATGACTACGGCCGTTTTCAATAACCTGTCTTTCCAAGATCTGCCCTACTCGAGATAGATATTCGACATAACTTTTATGTAACTCGTTAGTGGGTAGCGTATGACAGATGAGTCACACATCTAATGGTTGTATTCCAGGCAGAGTATTTTTTTGTGAATTACACAAATGATTGATTTTCGTGACTGAGTATGTTGCGTCCCCTGACTCTGTCTACGCATCTGACCCTTTCTCCGATTTTATAGATACGGTAAGGCAAAGGCGACTAAATGCTTCGTAGCTTGCGCGTGAACTTGCGCGTTAACTTGCTGGTCTACAATACCTGTATTTTGCCCAGTAATACAAAATTGTCCCGTGGCAGAGTTCAGCCAGGGGAATATCTTAAACATATTACTGCTCAGGACGATTACAATTGATTTCGCTAATGTTAATACTACTTCCTAATAATCAGCTAGTGAACCGTTACCAACTGAACACATCTTCGCCAACATACGTCACATATTTGTTTAATCTTTACACATCTTTACACATGGCGGACTTAATGCCTAGAGGCATTCTCTCCCAGTCAACCATTAGGCTAAGCAGAGATATATACGTAATAGAGGCGATACAGCTAAGAGTACAAAACAAGTAAAAGGTACATATGGTAGGGTAGAGCGCACGACCATGGCCTCGTATAATACCGGAGTGAAGTAATGAATACAGTTTGTGCTTTTGCGTTTTGTTCGGTGAGTGAGGTAACCGGAGGTTTACTTCGCCTCCCCAAGCCTCTTCCCCATCTCCCAAATATCTATAAAGTCTGGCAACGCATCTGCAGATCCTCTGGTGTTGCATATGTACGTAGGCGACGGTAATCACTTACCATCAGGTGCGCCGCTTGCTTGTTTTGCTCCCTTAATGACAAAAATAAAGCTGCTACTTTTAACCGTTTATTGAATCCTGTCGCTGATTTTTCTATATCACATTTACAACACCAACGAAACTATATAATGTAGGTGACTCAGAATGCTACAAATATAGGCAATACAGCAATTACAGTTTGCTCATAATTTAAGACTTTTGTGTAAATGACATAACACTCATACAAACAGATTTACATGTTACAGTTATTCACTAGTTATACTTACGGCCTTCCTCCAGTTTTAACTCGTGAATTGTTAGTACTTTTCATTCGTTTTTTATCATTATTTACACATCACTTTCATGTTTGATCAAACAGTATGCGGACATAATTTAACTGTCTTAAATTGATCTTTAAGATCACAACCTAAAGTTCATATTTGCTTGGATTTTCGCAAACACGTTCTTTTGCTATTGTCAAGCGTAGAAAGTATACAAATATGCGTATAAAGTCACGTAATGATTTCTTTACATATTTTACTTCTATTTATTCCCTAAATATTATTCGCTTTAAAATATCTTAGAAGTAATTAAAATTAAACTATGGTACCAAGCTCCGTTTTGCGATTTTCAACCATATGCTTTATGTCTTGTTTACTAATTTTATTAATTAACACTAATAAACATACAAAACATATCAGTAGATAAATAATAACAAACAAACAAATCTCTATGAAATGTATCAAAACGTAAAAAGTACAGTCAGGCTCGTCATGCGTGCGAGCGAGACGCACGAATCGCGGGGGTGTACTGGTTTACTGGTGCGCACGCGGCGACGTCGGCGTAATGGCGTTTCCTAACGGTCGTCGACAGTTTTGGCGCGCGTTGGTTACAAAAAGTGATGTCCTTTGAATACTAAAATTGTCATTCCACTGAACTAAATAAGCTTTTAAAATAATTTTTAACTGTGCAAGATATGTCGTTTAATCTTGTATAAATTATTATGTTAATTCCCCAATGAGACATTAACTAATACAACGTCTAAATAAATATTAACATAATAATTTAGACGTTGTTTATTTATGTATGAATGTAAGAAAAGTATTTCGTGTAATTAAACTGTTTACTTTTTCTAATTCTCCTCAACATTTATTTAGGGAAATATAGATAGAAAAAAAGTGATATAAATTAATCAAATCTCCGTTTTAAATTTAATAATAATTATGAACAATGATTAAAATCTAGACTAACGAAAAACGTTTTTTTTTTGTGTTTTCACGTGATGTTTTCCATATTTTTATATCATGTCTTAGAATTAGTTTTTATTGAATAAGTACATTGTCTATTTTCATTTCGTTATGTATTCCTTACGGTATTTCCTAGCTACCTAACCATACCTAATTCCACGAAGCAGACTAATCATTTGTTTAATGAGATTTTTCTTCGCTTTCGTTATGATCAATCGTTTATTTTTAATGAACTCCGAACTCAAAAGAGAACAGAGACAAAACAGCGAGATATTTACGATACTTTTAAATGTACAAAATAATCCCGTTATTCTTCTTCGTATGTATATGCACCCATATGAAATATGAAATGGAAATAGCATGATGTAAATAATTACTGTAGTGCTCATTATATTGGTATTCTTTTATATAAGCTGCCTTGTGGTTTTTTTATGGGAACGGTGTCAAACGAGCGTGAGACTCACCCGATGGTAAGTGATTACCTACGCCTACGTACATTTACAACACCAGAGGTGGTGCAAGTGCGATGCCGACCTTTAAGGGTATTTGGGAGATGGAAGGGAGGATGAGAAGGGGGATGAGGAGGGGGAGTCGGTCTCCGTTTACCTCACTCACCGAACGAAAAGCAGAAGCACAAGATGCTTCGACTTCACGCCGGTATTCCAGGAGCCGGCCCATTCGGACAGCAGCAGAAGCCGCCGATTGGCTCTATCTCGTAAAAATCACAGCTCGTAATTATACTGGCGCTCTCTTTTTTTTCAAACTCGAACACAACAATAGCTGCACTGCTGTTTGGCAGCAGAAATGAGTAAGAGTGTGTTACCAACCCAGACGAATCGACAGAGAAGGAATCTACTACCTAAAACACCCTTATAATATTATGTTAATTTGTATTATTTATGATATGTCAATTTATCAGGTTCTTGCAATTTGGAAAGGGCATCAGTGCGGCAACTGTAAAAACAAATGTAACCAATATTGAGAAAATGGGCACAAATTATCTAGACAACGACATGATAAGTCGACAACTGTAATTTTGTTGTGTCTTCGAAACGAATATTGGACTACGAGTTAACACAGATCAAAGGACTCAGAATGATAATGCAAAATACCACTACAGTGGCATTATCAGTAAAACCGAAGCTCTAGGAAGTCTGCATTCTGTGATCGCTCAAACCATTACATGAGATTTGATAGACAAAGCAAACGAACACCGATTCCTGCCAAGGATGATTCACAGGGCTATTGAAATAAAAAAAAACATCCTAATTTCAATAGAGAAGATGGCTGGGTATTACGGCTTGGGATCCAGTAATAAACAAAATTAAATGTAAAACCAAGCATACCACTGCACCACCTCAAGATACTGTAAGTACATTCTGCGTAGATCGGATCAGAATTAATAAATAAAAGCTGATGGTAGCCCGAGATATCTATGTCATCACCAGACTACCAAGGGACTGAGGTGTTAGTCTACCAAGACTAACGCCTCAGTCCCTCGGTGACCACGGCTGTGAAGCAATCGAAACGTCGGGAATATAGTAACAAAATTAAACGCAATCAAATTCGTAAATAATTGTTTAATTTTAAATTTCGAACACTAGACGTTCGCGTAAATACAAGAAATTATTACTTGTATTTTATCTACAACCAAGGTCGTCGAATAACCTTAGTTCCAAAACTTGTAGACAAATATTTTATTGCTTAAATTTACGAATCAGTACCATTTACATCTAGTTATTATATAATTAATGTGTCTAGACTATAACTAAATTATACGTTAGTCTAATTCATCAAAATCAGAATTTATGGTATATTAATAAACATACATAGCCTTAGGCGGAGACGTAACAATCTGCATTCCCTATCTCCCCGTGGATGTCGCAGGATCTGACAAAGGGAAAGGCCTTAAACCGACAACGTACCGCACATCACGTTTTAGCTGGTAAGAGAGATGCTAACTTGTAGCTTATAAAGTTAGAATACTACGAGAATACGTAATAGAAACTAGTATAATAAAATACTACGGAAATGCTTTCTCTAGAGCCTGTGTAACTACGTTATACGACAATGAATATCTTACAAATAGGACGTCATATTCCGTGTACATTTTATGTAACTATTAATAACTTTGAAACAATTGAATTTCTATTGTTATGTGTCATATCAGGAGTTACGATACAAGAATGGTTGTTTATTCATAGCTCTGGTCTGAGAAGTTCATATCGAGTAGGAAGTAAACAGTTTCCGGATGTCCAAAACTAGGTTATCAGGATCTGTTACTACTTCCAAGTATTTTCTATACCGATGTTTATGTTTGAGTCATTGCGATGAAGAACAATTTTCTGTAAATGATGCTGTAATCTATAAAGTAAAACGCCACGATGGCTGAGTGGTTAAGGGTTAAAATCTGAATCAGAATCAGGAGATGGATCTGCACATTCCGTATTCCTTTTTCGTAACGAGTCGTTGGCTTAGACCAAAACACGGCGATAGGGACACCACCTGTTAACCCAAATAAACTCTGGTGAAACGTGGGTCGAAAGGGCAAAAATATTTAGTTCTATGATCACTCTCGATTGGGTCGCAAAGGTATACTTTTTTAACGTAAAAGTTAGTACAATAAACAGAGAAAAGTTCCTCTTTTTTGTTTCTACGGAAGATAGAAGGCGACGGGTAGTCTTCCGATACCCACGGAAAGAAAGGAGGTGCTGGTTTCTTACACCGCTCCCACGCTAGCTAGCTTATATTTTAGAGTTGTAAATGTATCATCTCTGATCTGATGTATCTGTCTGAATTCAGTTACCAATTGATATTCCAAATATACCCATGTTACGTTGTCTTTGTGGAATATATTAAATAATATCATTGACGTTATACAAAACATTATCTCGTTTTAAGTAATCAGAAAAGTAAACAGTAGTCTAGTCTTTCAAGTTAATAACGCAAAGGGGTTAAAGCGGGTTTTACACACGATTCGTTACGCTTTGTCTTCGATTGTTCATTATGCAGATATAAAAAATATATTTTCATCTTCTATTTTTTTCTACTACTACATTGAACAACTAGTCTGTGCCGGTACCGGGATTCAAACCGGGGAACGAACCATCGAATTTTCAAACAATTTTTTTAAATAATTTTATTCGTATGGATTCCTTTATATTTATCATTCCCGTTTGTGCTGCCATACCGAGAAACGCGGGTTTTATGCGAACTAAGAGTGCTCGCGAGGGCATATCCCTTCTGTTGGCACGGCACTACTAAATAACCGACGACCACATAAGCTTAGTTGTTAGCGTACTATCTGGTGGTTATTAATGGTACTATCAAGTTATTAATACATTTTATATCTATGGACCTAAATTATATATAAGTAACAATGGAGTATAAAAAACTAAAAAAAATATATGTTGATTTAATGTCAAATAAATTTGTACACGATAGGTGGCGGTGTGGTTAAGTCAAACCAAATCATTTACTCAACGATAAGTAACATTAATAACAACAAATATTTCACTTATTTATTTTTAAAATCTACCACCGTTTTGTAATGAGGTTCCTCTGACTGTGAAGTAACAAGCGAAAGAAACTCCGTGGGAATCCTCTTTTTTGTAATCTTTTTTCAAAACAAAGCATTTTAAGAGACTAATAACACAATTTTTTTCTAGAGACAGTTTGGGAGCGGTCAACTCATTCCCAGGTTATTTATCATTTATTAAGTAAGTAATGCATTTTACAACATTACGATAGATTAGACAATATATATACTATGTTATCAAGAACATGCAATGTATAAAAAAAATAGTAATTAATATGAAAAATAATAAGAGAACAGTAAATGTAATATACTGGCTGCGCCCCGCGGTTTCACCCTCATTAAATTTAGATTATCGACGCCTGTTTCGTACATATGACAAATACGTGATCAAGGTTATGGTTACCGCTCCGCTCCGGTGTTACATAGTCTATAACCTTCTTTAATAGACGTGCTATTTAACGAAAAAATATTTTTCCAATCGGACTGATATTTTCTAAGATTAGCGTGTAATATTAGAATAGATGACCAAATTTTTTTAGTGAATCAATTTGTGTCGCTTTACTAATTAATAATAATAAGAATAAATTTTTAGGTTTTTTTCATATTAGCGTTACATTTTATATACATTTTTTGCTTGATTGTTTATATGAATCTTCATCACTGTATTTAGAACTACACAGTATTTAGTACTGAATTGAAATTCCAAATGAAAATGTACATAAAAGCCATTGATTAATAATAATCACGAAATGATAAGGCCTTAATATAAAACATTAAACTAGTCATTCAGAATAAAAGAGGATATTGTACTATTGTTCCTATGACCTATTACAAAATCTGTTACGTAATCTGCTTTAGAATGCCGCATCCACTTATTGCGTATTTATGATTCATAGCTCCGTGTGTTAACCCAGAAACAAAATGCCCTCAGTTTAGGATAGCAACTTTCTCCTACAGCCTGAAGATAATTTTTCAAGTAAATTCCTAAACTATTAAAACATTATGATCATTTGAACTTCCCATATTAGAAAAAAGCATTTTACTTTGTTCGAACACAACACAACATAATCAATATTCGCAAATAAAAACAAAAATTATATAATATTATTAAATAATATCATTATTTATTTATCTACTAATACTGAAGAAGATTATTGTTAATTACTAACACTTACATGTTCACATTTTAAACGTCCACTGTTTCTACTATTTCGCCATATCGCTATATGGATTGATTTATTTTTATTGTAAATTCTTAATAATTATAATATAAAATAGTTAAAATAATTGAAAATTTTATCTAGTTAAATAAAATAAAAAAGGAACAAAATTTATTATTAATCATTTATGCCATCAATTTTCTGAAAGACTTAAATGAAGCTATTTTAGAATTGAGAAGAACCAACGCTTTTTATTGTTATAATATGTTTAACAAAAACTTACCAATGAAAGTCGTAATTAACTAAAACTATATCTTAAATCTAGTTCACGTTCAATGCACTGAACGATGCAAGTAAGAATAAGCCGCCAAGTCTGGACAAACCTTATATAATAACAACATAAGAATTGCATAAACTTCTTGGATCCGTATTGAATCAACTCAACCATCATTATTCGTTACAAATCAATTCGAGACCTTTTCCCCTTGACAGAAAGAATATTTTCAAACGACTTGATGTAACATTTTACACTGTAAAGTCTCAGTTATTATTCAGTTTTGTACCATTTTGAACCCTAAGAACCTATGTCTTATAATTGAATTTTCTAAAACTATGTCAAATTCAAAGCCTTTGTCAAAACACAAGGGTAATATGGTACACCAAAATGGCGTATATTGATAGACAGATAAGATTACTTTTACGATAAAGCATTGCGGTCGCGTTTGAATGAGAATAGCGTAACTCTGGGATATCCCAGTGATTGTTTTCGTGGCTACATAAATGTGGAGTTGAGTTTGACTGCAAAAGGTTGGTTTTGCTGCATGCTCATTGCCACTTCAGCTTACTGACACTTACGGTTATGTCGGTTATCCTGATTATGTTGCTGATAAAAGTGTTGTAGATTCCATCACGAAGAGAAAAACCTAGCATAGCCCTTTCCATAGTTCGCTGAGAAACTTTGCGCTATTTCAATAACCTACAGCCTAAACGAATCTAAAGAATCCACTGCTACATTGCATATAAGCTTATTTAAAAAAGAGGGTTTGCCGTAGTGGCTGTGCTGGGATAGCGGGTTGGCAATCACAGTATCAGCACCTCGCACATACTAGCGGACGGTATTATTCATTATAATCATCATAATCAATATTACAATCAATTTACTAGAACTAGGCTGGTATAACTAAAGGCCTGTGCGTCGTAGTATAGTACTAAGAATGCTGGTTGAATTTCTACGCTGAATGGTTAAATTTAATCCTTGAGTAAGAAAATAACCACTTCTTTTAATTGCACTTGATATTTATTATGATATTTAATACTTTGAATAAGTACTTACATGTAAAGGTATTTTCAAATATTTTGATACTATAGTTTACCTGTTCAGTTGTCATGTTTGTTTTCTGAGGCAGTGAATGCGATATCTAAACATGCAATTTAATAAGAAAAGAGAAAATATCTAAATGAATTCCTAAGAAGCCCACTCCACACTTGGCGCACGCGTTACACTCACCCGCCAAATCCTGGTAGACGTTTCACTTTCATCATTCACAGATGGCGTATTCCCTACGCACGACCTTGTTTTGCAAGCTTTCAAAACATGTCCCCTGAGGAATAGGAAAATAACGAAGCAAGTTACCCAACTCTTAACTAGCTCAGCGGAAAATTTTCTATCGAAATTTAAAATTAAAATCATGATGATGATGTCTCCTTGGCCGATGTCAACCACAGTGACCACTTCCGGTTCCTGTCGCAATTTGTAACAAGCAAACAAATTGTAATAGGAATCTTATACCGCGGTCACCCGTTCTAATATCCGATCGAACACATATTTGATCACAGATGAAGGGTTGCCTTCGATACCGCAGACACGTAGACCATCATACTATGTATAATTAATATGGTTTTGGCAGCTTTCGAAACTACTTCTTTACTACTTTAAGGTCCTTTCATCTTAGCTAGAATTTTTCTTGAGATGATGTAATGTAAAAGTAAAGTAGCAGCCTGTAAATGCCCACAGCTGGACGAAGGACTCCTTCTTAAATATCTGAGAGGGTTTTTGGAGACGGGAAGAGCCCGCCACGCTGCTCCAATGCGGTTTGGCGGGCTTCACATATCCTCGAAATAATGTTTTTCATTATTTCTCAGACAAGCTTCCTCACGGTGTTATCCTTCACCGCCGAGCGCGTGGTAAATACTGCACCTAAACTATTATTACGAATTTTAGTAGTGCCGGCACCGGGGATCGAACCCAGGTCACTCGCGCTCTATGATACAAAAGTGAGCGTCCTGACCACTAGGCTACCACGGCTCTTTGAGATGAGGAAATAATTTTACACTGATGTTTGTACATTTTTATTATTTCTCAGACATGCTGGTTACCTCACGAAGTTTACCTTCTCCGCTGAGCACACGGTAAATAAATATAGAGAATTCAGATTTACAACACTGCAGTAGTCACTGCTCTCGGGATATCATGTCATAAATAATGGTTTTTATGTTTTGATATACAGCATTTCATACATTTTTATAACAATTTTTATTAACAGAGTGCCAATAAAGGCTTCTCTCGTTGCACCACTAATCGGATAGTAACGTAAAAATTGCTTTATGTTTTCCTTTTATCTTTTCTATTTGAAAGCCTGTAAAAGAGTACTGCTGGATGTAAAGAACCTCGAGGGCGCCAATAAAACCTGGCATGCTTCGAATGGGGCAGGTTGGGAGATTTACTCACGGCTGTGGTCAGGCTGCTTGGTGTGCGCAGTGACCGATACCCATCGCACCAGAGATGCTGCTCTCCACCACTAGTTCGACTTATTGGGATGAATTATCCGCTATCATTGGGTTGCCTGAGCCTGGGGACAGTCTGCAGGTCGCGTTCCTGTAAGCGACAACACCGCTTGCACCACATCAATTGTTTTTTGGGCTATCTCAAGTGTTTATTGGTATAAACACTTCGAGTATCTCGCAACCCCTCCAATATATTGCATCCTCGCCGACTTATCACCGAGAGCTTCTGTTGAGCACGAACTAATGGGGATGCGGTACGTGAAGAGCTTGGATTTATTTGCCTCTGCAGACCGCGCTATTGCGAATCTGGAAAAGACCCGGAGAGATCTTGAAGAATCGGGTCACACCATTGGGCCCGACGATATAAAAAAGATCCAGCCGGTAGCCATATACTCCGGCCTGCTAGGCGCCAGAGAAGCTCGAAGAAGAAGAGGAAGGTTGCAAGCGCATCTGCGTCGAGGAGGCCAACGCTTCATCATATTCGACAACCTCCCGCGCAACCCGCGACCCCCCTGCCCAAGTGGCAGCGCCCGCGCTCCTTGCCTTTCTCGATGCTACTCGATCTCTTGCGCCTCTACAGTTGTGATAGTGGCTTGCATCTCGCGACCCGCGCACCACACCGGTAGTGATCACATCTCGCGACCCACGTGCCCCCTCAGCGTCGCCTGCATCCGCGCCTTGCGAGCCACGCACCAATTTAGTAGCGGCCCGCTCCCCGAGGCCCGCATACACTCTCGGTAGAAATTACGTCCTGCGAACCGCGCACCACCCTGTTGGCGTCAGAGTATAGCGAACCACCCATCACACCCATATGTATATCCACGCTCGTACTTCATGCATCGCCCCCTGCCTCTCCGGAAACCGCGCAAAGCGGAAACGGATTGATGGCAATAGACGTCGATAATACAACTCAGTCCACCAGCTATGCCAGCATCCTGAGCATCCAAAAGGAGCGACCACAACACCCACCAACCCTAGTGTCGTGAACCAACGACGCTCAGAGGTTGGAGAAAAAACCTCGCTTCCCACCAATAATAGTAGAATACTATCCCAACTGGACTTATCACTTCAGAGTCCTGTCTAGCAACGTCGAACGTAGACCTAACGCCCACCCTTTTGCAAAGGTGGTTAGGTTCTACCCTGAAACTGAACTGGAAGACCGAGATATAACCAGCTATTTAACCAAGTTGGAAAAAGAAAAAAGAGTAGCTTGGTTCACTTGGCGCTTTTTGCCGCCGGTTCCTACGGAAAAAAGCGCCAAGGTCGCAATACGCGCATTGTTGGAGGGTACTGAACTGAGCGAAATCACAGAAGATCTTCGAAACCTGGGATATACCAGAGTACATTCGGAGCATCAGCGCGCGACAAGGACGACCTGACGTCATTTTGTTCGCGCATCTGAAGAAAACCACAAACATCCTTCAGACACTGTATTCTGGCACGGAGCTCCTTTACATGCCCGGTGTCAGAATTGTGACCTGGATGGGACAAAGAGGACCTGCACAATGCCACCGATGCCAACTCTTCCGCCACTCATCGCACTGTTGCCATCGGCCACAGGCGTGTGTGTGCTGCGCAGCAAATCACGCTGCCTAAGATTGCCGAAGACCTCGGGAGGAGCCACTAATCTGTGCTAATTGTAAACAGGAGCACACGGCAAACAACTCCACATGCCCTGTTTACTAGCTAGAACTCCGCAACCGCCGCGCAAAGACAGAAAGCCTTTACCAGAAATCCGGATGCAGCCAACACAGTGGAAGCGGGGGTGGAGTCAGCCGTGAGGCATATGCCTCCGTTGGAACCACTCCGCCCATCGAAGTATGTCCAAAGCGCAAACGGAGGCGCAGAGGAGGGAAAAAGATGGTAAAAACTCCAATCAACCACACCCGCCATCCCACAGGAGACGACGCCGTGCCCGGAAATCCGACCGACGCCTGTCTTCGCCCAACACCACATTCCGCGGACGGAAGCTATTGTCACTTTAGTGGCAGCAATAAACGTCATGCAGGAAACGCTACCAAGCAGTGCTGACTATCAAAACTATCAAAACCTCAACACTCTAATCCTAAAAATGTCTTCATGCCGCCCGTTCGTAGGTAAGGTCGGACGCCGGACTTTCCCCAAAGGGGTTTCACCTGGCTGACCAGTTCGCGCTGAGGGCGGCTAACAAAGATAAATTACCGTAGCGTAATTAAATGCACGTGACCCAAGGACCTGCACGTATTTTTACGGGGGACATGCAATCACTGAAAGGGGCAGAGCCCCAGTACAGTTTCCCGTTACCTTGTTCTCTTTCGGTGGAAGGAGGGATCAGCTATGACTAGACGCAGAGTCGTGGCAAATGGAAAACTATTAATCTCTGCCAAACTCTAAGTAAAAAATAAATGTACATTTCTTTAATTTTATTTTAGGTACGTTTTTAGGGTTCCGTACCGTAAAGCGAAAACGGAGTCCTATTAATGTCACCCTGCTGACTATCTGTCTGTCCGTCTGTTTGACTGTCAGGGAGCTCGTATGAGTTAAAGACTCAAAATTTCGATAACTGTTATAGAATACTAATCCAAAACTCAATATTTAAATAAAAATTATATTAAATTATTATTTAGAGGCGTCCCATACATGAAAATGAATTTTCTTACCCTTGCATGTGAGGTGTTATTGTTCAGAGGTCATTGAGTAGAGAACGAAAATACATTTTTAATTTTTTTTTAACTAAAGAAATCGTCAGTGAAGTTTGTCAGTTGTAGACTGTTTATATTACAGGGTCCAATTGAAAATAAGAACTAAGGGGAATTTGGGATTTCTGTATATTGTGTACAAATACTGAAAACACCGATTCATAAAGTACTTCGAAGTAAGTGAAATCGAGTTAATTGTACCAGCGAGAACCAACTGGCACTTGGTCGATTCTTAATATTCTGTAGAACGGCACTAGTGCTTGAACTTTAAAGGCAACCTGTTTCCGGTAGAACTCACAGCGTTGTTTTAAATTGTCGTTTTATTTGTTTCATTTAATAGCTGATTAATCTAACGTCTTTAGAAACTTGAAGTAATGCATTTTGCTTCCCGACTACAAGACTTGTTACAACAGTTAATTACTCTTTATCAAGTTTTATTACGACTTTATATTCCACAAAGACTTGATAGATATATGGACAACGTTATCAAAGAAACTGTGACTGACTGAACAAATCGAACCTAGTTTCTTTATACCTTCAATTTATGGCTATCAGCCTAAATTTTAAGTTGTACGTTACTATAAAATTAACTAATTTAATATTAATTGATTAATCTGTACATAGATAGTGCAATGATACACACAAGCAAGCTGGAAATAAGAAGGCGTGGAATAAAAAAATAGGGCTTAAGAAGACTCAACATTTAAGACTGAATCAGATTAAAGAGTCACTCTTGAATCTGATTCGGTCAAATTTATACACAATAATGTACAAAATGTTATGTGATTTAAGTAATTTACTATATTCCAATTAAGTTTATTCTAGATTTATTATTATAATTACGTTGTTCAATCAGTGCCGCATAAGTCTTACAAAATATACGACTAAATAAACGACAAACACTATTCATCTGGGTTAATCTTATTTAGAAACATGATTTTGATTTTTGTGACCATTACTATCTTTCAGTTTTTGTATTTATAAAGGTAACAAAACCTAGTATAGTAATGTTAGAGATATGTGTACTCCATGTGACTATGAAGACTATGAAAAGTATATTCATTATGTACGTATATATAATACTTATTAATTAGATAACTAAATTAAAGAAAAGTCTTCAATAGCCGTGCAGTTAGGAGATCTCCATTATCAGGAGGCTCGAGTGTGTAACTCCCCAGTATGGATAACATGGGCCCCATAGCAATTTGTTTTTCTAAATTTTCTTACGATTTGTATCTTCGACTTGGACGCTAATATGGCGACAGGCTCGCCACCTGTCCTGGTATCCCATAAGCTCTGGTTTTAAAAGACTAAAAATGTCTAGACCTCTGGGTATTCCAGTATTGTGTATACGGTCGCGAGTACTTACAATAGGCTCTTCACCTGCTCCGAAGTTTTTTTTATTAAGATTGTATGTATGTATGCGATTCTTGTCGGTGTTGACCTCATAAATGACGGATAACATCAAACAATGACCGAAAAACACACAAAATGTTACTTAATAATGCGTCATGGATTAATAAGTATAACACCTATCACATGGTTCTAAATTTAACTTTATCGTGTGTACATACGAACGAGTTTTGTTTGAATCAGTAAATCTTTAAGTAAGGTCAACTTTCTACTGAGGTAGTTAAACAACCGGATCTTCGTACATTCACTGTAGTTTGACTCAAACTACTTGGTACTTGAATGATTGGTTGATTTGACAGTTTATTAGATAATTTGATATCTCTTGAAGAAATTAAAATACAATTCGTAATTTTTATCTCTGTACGATGTTACAGCTCTTGTAATGAATTTAGAATTTCTTCGCATTTTACAGCCTGTGAGCCGTTTTACAGCAGATCATCGGCCTCTTTCATAGGAGCATTTGCTATAATCACGCTTGGTAGAGAAGTTGGTGATGGTAGAATCCTAACGCTGCAGTCTGTCGCGGGTGGATAATTTAGGTTAGGCAAATTTGTTGCCGGCAAAGGAAACCTGTGCTTCTGAGAAATAAAAAAAAAACTTCAGTCTTTAGTCTTTAGTCAGTAGTGGGTACAGGTTGCTACTTATTTACTGGTCGGAAGCAAAATAAATTTTCTAAGATTCTATTTTCTGATTTGACAGTGATAATTTCCTAATGTTACAGTGCCGCAAGTGTATGTGTGTAAACATAGAGGCACACATTGCCATTCTATCAATAATTTCATCTCCTCTTTTCCGATGTAAAGCTTAAACGAAAACATCGGAGGAAGTGTCCTATGCAGTACAGGAGACAAGATATTCAACTCAATACAAACAAAATCTATTCGTTTGCAATAGAAATATAAGATTTTGTCTGTCTGATTGAACGTGGCTACTCTGTCACGTGTCGTGAAATTGAGCGATAAAATGTACCAACCAATAATGAAATAAATTCGCTTTCTTTAACTTGTTCCCATACTCTAGCTAACGTTACTCAATTGTACTTAGGAGCATAACGTACGCATAGAACGGTGTTCTCCGTAAATAAATTCACCGTGAATTTTGTCATCATGCACATCATCCTAACGTTAAGACCGTCGGTTTTCTCTGCTAGAGCATATTTTAGTCGAGAGATTAGAGTTCTGTCTTGTAATTTTTAAATGTTGATGACAATTGTTTTTTTAATGTTAAATATAAACAAAACAACACAGTCTGATCAGAACATTCAATTTGAGAAAATGTTATTAAAGCTTTAATTTAAGATACAGTAAAGTGTCTTTGAGAAAGAGGAAAAATCTTGTTTTGTATAAGCAAAGATGAGGGCTACGAGGTGCGTCTTGAAGGAAACGGGTTTGAATAAGATGATTATGATGATAACGATATGGTTATTCAACTAACTCAAGGCCCTTCACAAGCATAGCTTAATCAAGTATTTCAATAGACTCTCCTTTTGATGGACAGATGGACAGAATGCTATACAATCAAGTTGTCGGTAGGTATATCTATCACATAATCACTAAAATATCAATTAATTGAGTGGTTTAGCCACAGGATATTTTTTTTAGTTTTTGTTATTGAGACACCATATTAATTACTTGTGCTAATAGCTCACTAGGCCTAAGAGACCTAAGTCAAATAACCTATCAATAAAAGTATTTAGAGAGAGTAGCATGTGGTATCGGCGTAAGGATCTACTTTCTTCCCCTTCTTCATGTGGGTGAAAAATTCGAAAATCGTGGTCTACCGACTGCTCAAAAATCAGCAGACCATTGACGGGCAGCAGCGAATGCGGTGCTCGGTGGCAAATCCTTCATATGGGAAAGGTCTATGTCATGCAGAGGACTATCTGGCTGGTAAGGGAGATCAGATTTTTCTTTCCCATATATTTCTTTCCCATTCCCACATTTCGTAAAGTTGACTTATTGCAAATTGAATCTTAAGCCTGCGTATTAAGAATTACACAACGAGCTGATAAAGAAATTCACTATTTCATTACCTGCAAAAAACTTCGATCGTAGAAAGTCACAGATGCGTTCTCAACCATGTGGACTAAGATGGAACGCCCCACAGCACATAATTATACTGGCTCTCTATACCTTTCAAACCGGAGCACAACAGTGGTTAAGCTGCTGTTTGTCGGTGGAAATGGTTAAGAGTGTGGCACCAGAAATAAGCAGACATGAGGGGTCGCTTGCTGAGGGTCGCGATTATGGCAAATCATTCTACTTGGAGGAGTGTTCTATGCCCTGCAGTGGACTATTTTTATATTTATTTTATTTAATATTTAAGTTATTAATATATTTAAATAAATATAAATGTATGTATGTACGTGTGTATGTATTTATTATTATATATCTATTTATTAATGTATGCGTATTTAAATATTGTATCTAAATTTAGATTTACATTTATTATAATTTTTTTTCCTCTCTTTAGTTCTCTCTATTCAATCACCTACACATACTTCATTTCTTCTCTGCATCGTCCAAAGGTTGACTGGTAGAGAATGCTTCTGGCATTAAGTCCGCCTATATACATTCTCATGTATATGAAGTTTAATAAATAAATACATAATATAAACTCAGAAAAAATATAAACACGAATATCAACTTTCATGTACATGAGAAAATGTCCTATTAAATAATTAGGTCCTCAAGTGTCAAAACCATTTACAGCCACGGATATGCAAGGCGCAGCGCACGGAAACAGAAACCGCAGTGCCTGATCTGATTTCTTACTTTCATTATTATACAGCATTAAAATAACACTCTAAATGTGTTTTCACTACTTGAAAGATTTTACTAATGGATGCAAGTATTTTTTTTTATATTGTGCACATTGCTATATGGTAAGACTCATCGGGTTTAGGAGACGTCTGGATAGGTACCACCCTCTCCTCTATATCTTCTACCAAACAGCAGAGCGACCATGTTGTGTTGCAGTACGAGTAGACAGTATAATTACAGGATGTGAGGAATTTCATCGAAGCCCTCAGAGGGATACAACTTACCTATAGCCTTATTTGTTTGAAGTTGGGTGCAGGTGCCCAGGGGCTTGTGTAACCAGTAATAAACAGGTGGATTGTTTATCAGAATATTAAGCTTGCATTCATTACATAAGGAGCACATTTGCAATCTTAAAAGTACTTATATATCACGAAATTAATGTTACGGCATCGAAATCATGTATTGATAAGTTAATATTTTTTTAAACCTTATGAAGGAAACGTAAGAAAACCCACTATCTAATCTTATCCCGTGGGTTGCACAGATGAAATTGTGTTAATTATTGGGATAAACCAATATAGTAATCTGAGTCTGAGAGGTGATTTTTGTACAAAGTAAAGGTCAAAATATTTAATAAGGTTTTAGAGGCGAAAAGGGTCCGCCACGCTGGTCCTGTGTGAGTTGGCGGACTTCAAATAACCTCCAGATATTTTTTTTACTATTTCTCTTAGATGTCGGTTTCCTCGTCATATTTTCCTTTACCATCGAGTACGAGTAAAATTCACATTTGTAAAAACAATGTGAGCGAACTGGCGCCGGGATTCGAACCCACGAACGCGTACTGTAAATTAAAGCGAGTGCCCTCACCACTATAGTAGCTAGAACAAGCTATGAGTTCATCACAGATTCCAGTATTGTATTTGGGCATCAACTAATAATATTGATAATTATTCCTGCCATTAGACCAAGTAGCTTAGTGCTTAGCGTACCCGACAACTGAGCTATGGGTCCTGGGGTGGAATCTCAGCCGAAGCCAATGTCTGTCCATGACGCAAATCATTATTTTCCGGGTTTTGGTTATACGTATTCGTCCCGTGTCTCTGCCACCTTTCGACCCATCCTCGTACGACGTATAGGCGTTACATTGGATAGGGGAAGGTAGAGATGAGTGAATGGACACTCGATGAAGGTTCATCAAATTGACAATTATTATTATCACTTGTTTTACCACACATTTTATTTATTTATATAGGTAACCGTCCGGTTTCGTCATACAGCATCTTCAGGTGGGAAATAGGTTTGGAGGACTTCATTATAAGACATAATAAGATATAGATACTGCATATAGTCTGCATAAGTATATCTCCTTACCCACTATCATCCCATTGGCGAGGTTAGGGAAATAATGAATTAAAATATATATAAAAATAAAGGTCTAATACGTAGATCGATGATGAACAACCGCGTGTAAGATGTGATGTCTCTGGTTATTAGATCGCCAACCTCCTTGACTATTAACCTCCTGAAATAGTCAGAATAGAATAGAATAGAAGTCTATAGCAGTGGAGTAAAAGTAAAGTAGCAGCCAGTAAGGTTTACTGCTGGGCAAAGGCCTCCTTCTCAAATATCTGAGAGGTTTTTGGAGCCAATAAGGGTCAGCCACGCTGTGTCTTCACATATCCTCGAAAATAAATTTTCTTAATATTTCTCAGACATGCATCGTAATGTTTCCTCGCCGAGTACGTGGTAAATACAGCACTTAAAGTTTCTATTACTATATTTAGATGTGCCGGCAACGGGGATAGAACTCAGTTTACTCTCGTTACTTATTAAAGAAGGATACATAAATCAAATATAATTTAAGCTCCTTACCGAATGTACATACAATACTGGGGCGGTCAGAGATCTAGACATTATAGTTTCTTTAACCCACTTTTCACCAAAGATTTTATGGAATAACGCGACAGGTGGTGAGCCTGTCGCCGTCTCACTGTCCAGCGATATAAATCGTACGTATGTTTCGAATAAGTTATTGAAACGGAGTCTGTACCTGTACGACTACGATAACCACTTGGTTACAATATTCTAAGAATATATCCGAGTTGTACCGGTAGTGTACGCTTAAACCAGTTGTAAGTAATAAATTAATACATTGAATAAAAAAGTAGAAATAAAAAACATGATTGAATTGTATTCATTCATAAGATCATATCATAATTTACATAGTTTACAGAGCTAAAATATTATCTTTTGCCTGAAACTGTTTGCGGGCTAATATCGCATGCGACTGTTAAACTCTGCCATGCTATATTCATGAAGTTATTGGCTCTCCACCGAGTTACGTAGAATACTAATTTTTAGTGCGCGTTGGAGTCTCTCTCTGTACTTCTTACATTATTTATTACTTAGGTCTGTTTCAATTGTAAATTCATTTTATTTTATTTGTTTACTTCACAAATACGTTTATATGGTCTGTCTACGACATTTACGGCTACGCAATACTGTATGCTATCTAATACTAGCTGAACCCCGTCACGCTTCACTGTGACTATTTTTTTTTACCTTCATCCTTCATCAAATATTAATAATAATATTTTGTTTTATTTCGACCATCTTGGTTTTAGTAATACAAGTATCTCAGAACTATAGATAGTTCTGAGATATAGTTAAACTAAAACCTAATTAACTTAAGACAGGACCGATTTGTCAGCACATGAACCCATACAACAATGGTTCAAGTACTGAAAATCGAGCCGGTCAGCAAACGCCCTTTAGGACGCTACTGATGCTGGTCCGGACACTTTGCATCAAGGATGTCCACAGTTTTCGTAAACGTAAACGTTTACGGCACTATAATGTTTCCTGCGCAGTTGACAAAATCCTTCAGTCTTATGATGAATCCAAAAATTTAAGTTAGATTTTTAGATGTTAGATTTTCCTAATTCTCCGTTGTTTTAAAAATAGTTAAATATAACGTTTTATTCAGGCACCTAGTAAGGTGTTTTCATAAAGAAATCCTGAATTTCCCGTGCGCTGAAAGGATTCGCCACTTATCTATTTGATACAAAGGCGGATAAATGCGATGAAAACATTTCGGTCTGATTTAATCTCGGATAAGTTGATGAAGAAAATAAAAGTTAGGATAAAACAGACCGCTGATATAAATAAATGAGATACTGTTATTTTTATAACACAGTTTATAGAATCTGGCGTTATTTTACGTAAATCAATTACTTTAAAGACCCGTACAAACCAGTAAAAGTTATTTTGCACAATTCCACATGAAAAGAATAGCATGCGGAAAAACCTTTCGAACATTTTCTTATAACTTGTGGCTTTTACAACAATATTTTTACCATAATATTGCAACATATTAACTCTTACAAACAACTTCAATCGAAGAAGATTACAGATACGTCACCCATGTGGATTATGATGGAATGCCTCATATCATATTAGCCCATAATTGTACGCGGTGGAGCCAAGCGGCGGCATTTGCTGGTGCTCAAATAGGTCGGCTCGACCGGGGTTGTACTACAAATTCCCAGGCTTTAAGTAGAGGCATCTTGTGAATCTGCGTTTCGTTCGGCGAGTGAGGCAACTGAATGCTAATTCCCCATCCCTCCTCATTCTCCTTCCCCAAATGTCCTTAAAAATCGGTAACGCACCAGCAGCACCTCTGGTGTTGCGGATGTACATGGGCGACGGTAATCACTTGCCATCAGGTCAATCGCTTACTCGTTTGCCGCCTTTTCTATTAAAAAAAAAAATACTTGCTATTTTACATTATTTTTACATATGTAATATGTAGTTTTACAATTGTGAAGTATTTGTAAAGTACAATGGTACCATGGTGAACTAGTACCAACTAGTACAAACATAAAGTTTGTTAGTAGATACTATTAAATAACAATAAACGAAATTTCAAATGAAGGTTATATGTATTCATTAATAACATAGGCTGTGACAAAATAAATAAATAAATTGGACATAAACACAGCGAAATTGTGTCAAATTAACGTAATTCCCAGAAAATGTCTTCAGTTTAAAATAGGAGGTATACTATATCACAAAATATTCCAGGAGCTCGGACGAAGACTTGAATAAAACATGAAAATAAAATTATGTTCCAATTCACATAACTTCTTTAACAACCTCCAAATATTTGGAAATATTTGCCGTAATCGCAACGCTTGGCACGTGAATTGGCATCATACCTAGATCTATTGTTTTTATAGCTCAAAACCTATTTGACGTTTTATAAAAAAATATAATGTCCTTAGTCCCATAAGGCAGATTTTGAAATCATTGACAGGTAACTAATTTGTCAACCGTGAAAATATACTGCACATTTTTTAAATACGACGTATTAGTTACACTCACATATTTATTTAAATTAAATTTTCTTACAAATAATACATTTATTAAAGAGTCGAGTTTTTTTACACAACTCAAATAAAAAAAATAAAACCATACAATATATAAACAAGCATACAGTAAATATACATTTTCACGATAAATTACATTCACACGGATAATAAATATTAAAAATATGTTTTACTTTTAAATATAAATACTTATTATTAAAAATATAACATTTTTTCCCATGACGGTACCTTAGCTTAATATATTATAATATTCTATTTACACCTCTCCAAATAATAATGTTCTTTATTTTTAAATGAAGTTTGAATTACGTCTTTGAATTAAATAAATTAAAAATTAAATATTGCGCATTGTAGAACGAAAACCACACGGAATTTCGTTATTATTGGAATTTAATTTGAAAATTTTAATTTAATAATATAGTTTTGAGTTTGTTGATTTTGAAAGTAAAATGATAATAATTTGAACAATTTTTCGTGATATAAATGCTTTAAAGGCCAAATATAATAACTATTAGTACAGAATGACGTTACCAGTATTAATGTTGGAAATGTTTAAAAAGAGTGTTCATTGAAACTTCTCACAAAGACACTCACATCTGTTATTAGATTCTTACATCGTAGCGAAATCTCAGAATTCATTTTGTCAAAACTGAATTTGAATTTGAACTAGAAACTGGGTTAAGTGCCGACGGCATGCTAGCGACCGAAATCTTTACCTACAGTATTAAGGAGAAAGCGGTAGCGAAAACATAAGCGTCTAGGTTCTACAGCGTTTTATCAATTCTTTAAAGATTCTGTATTAATATTAAATATTCAAATGTATTTACAATTCTCAATTCTACTTCTATTTAATCTCTTCATGCGTTATGACTTCCTATTTAACACTGATCTTCAGTTAAATTAGTTCAGCAGAAGAAGTGATCAAAATTCTCCATGAACTGAATTTGGTTTAAATTCCAAAATTCTTCTTTTCAAGGAAACCTGAAATAAAATTGATCATTTAAAATAAGGCATAAGAATGTTAAATGCAGTATAAAATGTGTTCAGATAATTTTTCATACTTTTAACAAACTAGAGAACATTGGAGTGAGTTCTATTTCTTTTCTCCAAATCGTTTCAACGCCTCAAAGGAATTATCCATCGGTATAGTAATATTTGTGGCACTCGGTAAAGCAAGTGATCGATTCTGTTGAACTGGCGTTGATAGATTGGATTGTTCTGAATAGAATGTGATTGTACCGATATTCTTGATTTAACGCTTGAGTGGAGTGATATGTAGTTGTGAACATAAATACGTTGAGCTTATAGTTGTCTATTCATACATCAAACAAGATTTTGAAATAAAACATCAGTTGTACTATGGAGTCATTTGTACCAGTAAATCAAAAAGTTCGATTGCTTAATAAAATGGATTATTGCTTAATAGAATGGAAAATGGACGCTTTTTGAAATTGGATTATTTGTAACGTGTCACAGACAGAGCCAGACTTTAGTGATTTTGATTTTTAATAATAAAAAATTATAATAAAATCACTGTTTACATCCACGGTTTATACATCAATTTACTTAACGTCCTCAATTACGACTGCTAAGCTAGTTTGTACTAAGCTGTTTACTTTAATTATGTAGCTAAGTAAATATTTTAATTCGGGTACGTATATCTAAGTAAGCAATGTAAGAGATCTGTGGCCTTTGGGATGACGATCGCTGATTTACTAAGCGTAACGATTAGAGCTAATCAGATAGAGATGTCACTGTCAAGCGAGTATACAATAACAGAGTGATGATAATTATTGACGTGTTAATGTTATATAATCTACCAAAAACTCGTAGGATTCCATACATGCTTGTTCAACTGCAGATAAGAAAAATAAAAGTTACAAGTAACAAATTAGTGAAACAAGAGTAATTGGAATCCTGTACATTAATATATTAAAACATTACACGAATCCATGGTCCTTTTCAAATTGTATTTAGGTTAGACTGCCCGCTTGCCTTTTTCAATCTCGATAATTACAAAATCGAGAAGAATACTAAAAAAAGCATTTGAAGTCAGCCAATACGCAAAAGTCTCTCAAACATTTGTGATGATCTGTTCTCGGCAGTATGATGGTATAGACTGTCATTGTTTAGCGTTCTTGTCAAATTTATGAACAATAATGATTGATCTTTAGACATTCCTAGGTGGCTTCAACCTTCGCTAGAGGCAAACATTTGTACGGTTACATCAATTGTTTGATTATTTATCTATATAGTTACCACAGGGAATCGGTTTTAGTCCGAATAAGTTTAGGACTGGACGACTGGAGTGGACTGGAGTGTGATATATTATTATTATAATCTTACCACTTAATTCCTTATCTTTCTAGCAGTAACGAGTTTGTTGATGTCGTGATATGCCGCTATCATGGTATGAGACGGGGTGGTGATAGAATCACAAGCGGGATGCGCTTGTACGCAGTCAGTGCCTTCTTGACCTCGGCGCGCAGATCGCATGTAGCGGAAAAATCTTAAGATTTCTGGATTGTCGGACACCGGCCGACGCAGCTCGTTTAATTCCCTGTTCGTTTTCAAATTAGGTATTAAATTTTCAAAATACATTTTTTATTAATCTGATATTAACCATGTGCAATAATTTGTTGTAATGAAACTTTGATTTGCTACAGATTGTATACAATACAGTTAACTAAGAAATAAAGAATATATAAGATCTAGACTAATAAGGTGACAGATTTCTTCACTGCCTAGGAGTCGTCTGTTCCATTTCTGTGTACAGAGAGCCAGTATAATTACGGGCTGTGAGGTATTCTCATCTCATCTTAGTCCTCAATGGTGACGTATATCTATCCTTCTTAGATTTAGTTGTCTCCATGGGCTGCGGTAGCCAATTACCATCAGGCTGAAGTACATTACTCACACTATTCCAAAGAAAAAAGAGTACAAAATATTAAACCCTAACACAAGTTACATAAGGTTAAATATTTTTAAAATTTTACTGTATTACTCACGAATGACAGGAATATTGACATTCTAACGAGGAACACCTTTATTAACATGAAAAAAAACCTTAACCTAAATGTTAATTGCATTGAATTTATGTACATACGTTGCAGTAAGTGGACATATGGGTTTATGTAATAATGGTAGTACTGAAACACTATTATTTTCGAATTTCCATTTCGGCTTTAAACAATTTTATTTCAAATCTTTGCATTTAAGTTTTTGGCTTTCGGATTTACCTGCTCAACTGCGCAGACACGAGGTTGCTGTATGGCGCGTACTTCGCGGGGCTTGCGTACATGAGGCAAATCAGTTGCTCCCGACAGGCCTCAAGCTTGACATCGCTTAGACTTTGACCGCCTACCTGCATGCCACTGTCTATTGCGTTCTCTGATGGCGCTAGACCTGGGAATGAAGATATATTTGAAATTATTTGATAAACTTTCTTAAAAGAAATCACGTCTCCAGTGGTTATCGTTCATGTACACTCGTATTATTATGTATTGAACCTTATCCACTACGAATTTCATAACTTTTCTGACCTAAATATAATGATAGCTAGATAGCTAAACTCTCCATTAACCATTCTGAGCCTTTTAATTTATTAGGTGGGGCTAACGTGCCTTCACTCTATTTGATAATACCTAAGTGAATACTGTAGCCTGCATCCGACTCTTTAAATGTAAAAGTGATGTAGATTAGAAATCGTTTTGTTAATATGTGAACATTGAAAATGCGATACGCCTACGCCGTCCGTTCGTCTGTCCTGCCTTTAAAGAACATTATTTTAGAAGCGTATTAGGTAGCTGATAGAAATTATCACAGAATATGGTGGCTATCCTAAAAATAATAAAAAAAAGCCAAAAAGTAATTTTAATTCTCATACAAGAAACGTGTATTTTTTGTAACTTTCTTTTATGTTTTCTCTGTCTTTAAAACTGTAATACTACAAGCGTAAAACTTTGTGTGGTATCAAGTGCCAAATTTAAAGTAAAACAACAAAAAACAGCCAAGTATGAGCGTCGGACTCGCGCTAAAGACCCCGAAGAGATTAAAAACAAACACTTATGTTTTGGTAAATGTGTAACACTGATATATATATTGTGTCGTTGTACGGAACTACAATAGCACAAAGGAGCAGCAATTCACATACAATAAAAAATGTGATAAACGCTATGTGTGTACCGGGTATATCCTCAACAACAAAAAATCCAAATGTTAACCACACCTGCACTCAGTAGGTAGGTGCAGGTTGAGTAACGGACGAGGCTATGGCCATTGAGTGATGATGAAAAATCCCTTCTTATGTGTCGAATCTAAATCACACAGACCAGTGATAGGGAGCAACGTTTCTAGTGCGAGGATACTAACTCAGCAGTGGTCTTATACAGGCTGGGAAAGAAGCAGAAGAAGGTATAAATTGATACCTATAGTAGTATAGGGAAGAGATTACAGGGCAAGTGTTTTTTTTATTTATTGGATTAGAGTGATCCATGATGATGAGAGTGAGCTGACAGTTCACGTGATGGGAAGTATATTGCAGTCCAAACCCATCTGCGAACAAATTAAATCGAAGAATTGAACAAATTGTTGACACCCCTGAGGACTAACATGAAATGTCTCTCAACCCTTAATTATACTGTCTGCACTTTTCGAACCGGAACACAACAGTAGTTGAACTGCTGATTGGTGCCAGAAATGGGTAAGTGTGATATCGGACGCCTACTCCCCTTCTCGTTCTAGTCTAGTAAAGTGTCTTTGTTGTTATTGAATTAGGTTAAAAAAAAAATTATAACGGGTACCAATGGTACGAAGCGGAAGGGGAGGGACATGGCGTTGAAGTCATATCCGATTTTCTTTCAGTGTAAATGTTAGTAAAATTCATAAATCTTTAATATAAAATCGGCAATCATTCTAAGACTTTAATAACACAACTGTTTTAAAAGGTTTCATAAGTTACGATGAAGCGCTATGAAAATATTTGTTCATCGTCAGTTTTTCTCAGATATATAATAGACAAAACAGCTTTTCTTAGCTTGCACACGGTTAAGTTGGCTGCAGGAAGTTAGCAAGTTCAAATTTTAAATGAACTTCCATAATGTTTTAAGATATTTTTTTAACCGGTGTTTATAGATCTGGACCTTCAAGTAAAAACAATTCAAAGTTTAATAAATGGTTTGAGGAGTACTGTTTTGAGATGTACAGGTCTGAGAAGACCGATGCTGGTTAAATAATTGTGCAGCAGAAAAGTTTTTTTTATCACAATTGACTTTTAAGAACTAGGGTGGTGTAGAAACTTGAATTCAAGACATTGTATACTGCTCAAACATATTCATGGTTTATGAATAAAATATATTGGAAATCAGTCAGTAGATCTTTAAAAATGTAAATATCAACTTTTTACCTAATTGGTAAAATAATTTTTATAAATACTCTTACATTGTGCACTAAACATGTATGTGGTCCTACCGAACAGAAATAGACATAATGTGTATAGAACATTTTGTCAAAGAATTTATTTCAGGTTTTTATAAGACATACCTTCGCCATTTCAAGTATAGAACGGAGTAGGTTTAAGGCAATTTCTCAGAACGCGAAGTGTTATATTGGATTTTGGCATCAAAGCGATTCTTGTTTGATACTCGAAGAGGTTTTAAAGGCGAGGCAATAAAAGTTTTAATTTGATACGTTCCGGCGAAAATCCTTGTTGTTAAATGGTTTACGACTTCAAAAAAAAAGACGAAAATAAGAGTTTGGGAAAAAAAACATTCTAATAATTATTCAAGATGTCGTATTTAACTTTGCGTGAATGAAGCTGTTTTTGGGGCACAATGATCAGATAACTTTGTCTTCTTTTAAAACTTAAATACAAAAAAATAGTGTCAAACCTTAACTCTTTTGTAAATGTACAAAAGAGTTAAGGTTACCCCTACCCCTTACCCCTAATGAGGAGTTGTTTCGCAGGTTGGAAACTCCGAAATCATATCCGAAAATCATGTATAAATTAGTATTACACATATTCTTGCTGCAGTCAGGACTCGAATTCGAATCTATAGTTAAGTATCCTCATTACTGTGTCAGACAGCGATGTAACTTTTTTCTCTCTTTTGATTAAACGTATCCTGTATGTATCTTACAATGGAGGAACATTATAGATTCTGGTTTTGTGTTGAGGCGTGGCGCAGAGATAGCACATGGATAAACACATAGAGTCGGAAAAATTATTTGATGGCAATACAAAATTAATACTTGTGTGTATACATGCGGGAATTAAACCCACTTCCTGCACCAAACCACACTTTAGCTAAACCTCGACGAAAAGTTCCGCCATTGCGCCAAATGTCACTAACACTTAATCACTAAGCCATAGTGACTAAGCAATTTAAGATGCCCTATCTTGTACTGCTATATCTAAATGGTTCAATTGGTTTTAATTGTTCGTTGTTTTAATTTATTTTGATACGAAAAACGATTTGATTAACAGATTTGTTTAGATTCTTCTTGAATGATTATTTACGAATACCTTTTCCGAAGTAATCATAAAAAATGCTGAGCATTATAGAAGATATTGCCTTCACTTTAATTAAATCAAACTTTGTAAAATGCATCTACTTATATTATCCTCAACCCAGACTAAAGTATAATGACACATAGAATTTTTAGTACTTTTAAGAGAAAATAGAGTCTATTTAAAAAGTTTTGGTGCAATTTTTTCCTTACCCAGTCTAGCGAAGATACTATCAAGACGTGAGAGCAAAGGTGAGTAAAATGGATCATAATTGCTAAGGATCATCGATGATGCTGGAATCTTCTGGAATATCTGAAAGTGAGAAATACTACATTAGATTTTAAGATAAATTGTAATAAGTACACCGCTTGAAAAGTACCATAGCTTAGCCATCTTCGTACTTTCTAACTGTTAAGAGAGTGTGGGATGTTGAGTTTGATTTACTGCAGCAAAATATATATATTTTTTTCGATGTAACATTACGAACAGATATTTATTTCGTTTTCGAAATTGCACTGGAATTTTTTTTTCGAAATATCATCCACATCTCCGCACAGTGCAAAAGGCTATAAAGAGGTGCGAGGGTGCTGGCACTGTACGAATATTTGTTGGCTTCTCCCGGATAGGAGCCATGAAAAATTGTTTCATTAATGGAAATTGCCATTGCAAGCCAGCTATTGTTGGTGTTTCCTCGAAAAGGTCTTTTTACAAAAAAAGTAGTACAATGATGTATTCTTCCTCTTCATCAGCCTGTATACAGATATATTTGGTTATAATCCTTAGTAAGGAAGTGCCAAATGATGTCATGCCTTTTTTTGGGAACCATTTCTAAACTCACCACACAGGGCAGAGCCTTAGGTTGGATTTTCTGCCATTAGTCGGAAATAAAACCCTCGCAACAGCTAGAGGGATGCACTGTATCCAGATAAGGTTATGGATTTAAGAAAAAAACTAGTTTTTTCCTAACACCTACTACTTAATATACGTTCTTAATATTTATTGTAACGACGTAATATCAATAAATACATTTATGAGGAGAGGGGAAGGGGGAAGAGGAAGAGAGAGTATGCCTCCGGTTACCTCTCCCACCGAACGAAACGCAGAAGCACACGATGCCTCTACTTCACGTCGGTATTCTGCGAAGCCGTGGTACTACCCCGGTCGATTCTGCCCATTCGAGCAGCAGCAAACGCCGCCACTTGGATCTACCACGTAATAACGTCTGACGTATGGTAATGGTGGATTAACTGTCACAAATTTTTCATACAACGATGAAAAATTTTGTGACAGTAAATTATTTCCTCACATTAAAATTCTTATGCATTCCAAAGAACATTAATTCGTGGTAACTTAAGACTTGTTTCCACTATATAAATTCTATTGTTATGACATAGTGTGATTTAAATGAATATGAAGGTTTTAAAGAACGTTTCAAAGACAATTTTTTTTAATGCAATTATGGCTCATTTTTATGAACGCCAAAATCCCCAACGGTTCGAAACATTTATAAAAAGATGACCTTATCTGATAGATATCTATATAGATTCTGTCCTTGAAGTAAATATTTTTAAACACATAACAATAAAACATTTTAAATAATTGCTGGCTTATATATAGAGCACTAGGCTCCAGCAATATATAATAACAATATGTAATATAATCTACCATCCCGTGCCATCCTGTTAGTATCCTTATAATCGGCTAAGGAAAATGCTTGGAAAATCACGTGAATTCGTAGGTATGGTGGAATACCAGTTTCAAAAAATATCTGACCGAAAATTCAGACCTGACCGTGATCGACAATCCTAAGTGCAGGTAAATAAGTTTTTTAATCCCACGACAATCAAGTATTTTGAAGACCCGAGTTTGTACCCCTGTGGGAGGGCCCGTACTAATGGATCTTGCCTTCGCCTGATAACGTGTCCGAGGCCAACGATCCAAGACGGCGACTCTGTAACGTTGTTCCATATAAGCTTTTTGAAACATACACGTTGTCACCCCTGAAGACTAAGATGAAATACCTAACCGTCTGTAATTATACTGGCACAGTAAAGTAAAGTAGCAGTCAGTAAATGCCCACTGCTGTGCAAAGGCTCCTTCTCTAATACGTGTGCCTGAGAGGGTTTTGGAGCCCGCCACGCTGCTTCAGTGCGGGTTGGCGGGGTTCACATATACCCGGTTTTTTTTGTTGTTTCTCAGATTTGTAGGTTTCCTCACGATGTTTTCCTTCACCGCCGAGCGCGTGGTAAACACAGCAATAAAATTGCTATTAACAATTTTATTGGTCCTGGCACTGGGGTTCGAGTCCAGGTCACTCGCGCTATTTGAAACTAAAGTGAGCGCCCTGACCCCTGGGCTCCAAACGGCTGGTTCCAAAACGTAACTCATCTGTGGTTGCACTGTTAATTAGTGGCAGACATAGGTAATTTGATGGTACCTACCCAGACGTCTCCTAGGCAGAGAAAGTGCCCACTACCTAGCCCAGTACCGATCGCCCATCTCTGATGAAAATTGAGTTGAAACAATTGAAATAAATGTAGAACTCTGTCTATCAGAAATCACTACTGGGTATCGATTCTTGCTCTCTTTTAATACAAATATTAAATAAGAAGACAAAACGAACCTTGTACTACTCTTGTAGTAAACAAGAAATCCTTCCGCTATCGTAATCATTTAACACGTTCACAAGTGGGTCAAAGTATCTCAAGAACTTAAGATACGGTGAAGGAAAATGCTAACTAAGGAAGAAGTTTTCTAACATAGATTTATATTTAGTAATAACATATTTTATCAAAGCCAGGTTCTAAACTTAGCGATGATTGATTTATGTGAGCCAGCAGGATGTTCTAGGTGCACGTTATGTTTGTATTTAAAGTTTCATCATCATCATCATTTCAGCCACACATAGAAACATCACAAGCCCACCGCTGAACATAGGCGTCCCCCAAAGATTGCCACAAAGCTCGATCCTTAAAATATTAGATTGTATTTAAGCAAATACTACAAATACTAAATACTATTATTTGCGGATATAATCGTGTTTAATTAGTTTTTTTTAAATCTCGACGTGTCACGTGGTCACGGGGGGTTAGATAGTTTAATGCTTAGAAATAGAGAACACAAAAGAAGAATGCTCTACGTCTAAAAGTATTTAGAACGTTTTCGAAAATCACAGAAAGGATCCTTTGTTAAATTTGTATTCTGTATTGGGACTGGAATGTGACGTGACGCCTATTAATTTCTTAGAGTTTGCCTACTAAATTACTGGTCTTAGATTTGATAAAGAGGGTCTCCAGTCAAATAAATGTTTCCGGTAGAACCGGAAGGCAGTGCCGTGTTTGAAGTCAGAATGGCATTATTAAATGTTATGTACCTACTTTGTTGTACTAATCGTATTCATGAGATAATAATTTTAGCTTTTAGATAATAAGACGTGATATCAAATTGAAAATCTTCTTGCCTTTTTAGTTTTATAAAACAAATTATGTATCTCCTTTAAATATATAAAAACTTTGTCAGAGTCTGTTATTTATCGTGTAGCTTTTGAACGACTCTATTCCAACAAAATATTTGTGTTTTCGAGGCCATGGTTCATAGCTATGATATTTTATACAATAAAATACACATTTTTCTCATACTAATCGCGCCACCTACCGGAAATAACGTCTGCCGGATAAAGGAAAAGATTGCAAACAGCAATAATGGATTATTTTATTTATTTATTTCAATAAATAGCCGATGAAACAAAACGTCTACGTGAAAGCTGGAACTTTAAAATCGTATCAATATAAAAGAGAAATCGGCTGACATAGCTGCATCCATAGTGTAATAAACTTATTTATTACACTGTGGATGCAGTATGAAACTCAACATTTAATCCAGTTTACCGTTTGCCGAGCGGTCTGTTTACAAATCCAATATTCAACAATAATATGCAATGTGGCAAGGTTTTACCGCAATGTATTACTGGCTTTATGACCGACCTGATTTAATTTAGGTTCAGATTTGAGAAAACTACGGCGACATATATGTTCATGTTTAGTGTAAATATCTATTCATTTCTTTATTTAGTCATGTTTGTTACTTTCCTTCTTTTTATTTTAACGGGGTCTGTTTAAATGTTCCCGAGATTTAATATTCAACAAGGACAGCGGCAGAATATCATCGCTGTAGCTACTCTGCTGCAGCATAATACTGAGTCGAATGCCCTTTCGGTGCTATAATCCAACATATTGTATTATCTGTTATTTCTTTGTTGTGTTTTAGCATCGAATAAACATTGTTTCTTTCTATATACAGTAATATATACACAATGTATGTACTCCAGGACGATTTTGTGATTGTATACTGAGATTTTAAACGTCGGTAAAATAGAAGCTGAATATGTGTAATATTCAATTTTGTATTTTATACTGAATGTTCATATACTCGAATATGCAGTTGATATTTATGAATCGATCGTTAAGAATTTTTGGTTTCGGCATCTATGTGGTATTGCATAAAATTAACGCTGGTTTCTTTACGATGTTTTACGATGTTTTGAAAATTCCGCACCTAGAATTAAAATTAACCCCTTTTTTCGTGCTAGCTCCGGTTTTTGAAATCAGGTCACTCGGTTACTGTGAAATTAAACCGTGCGGCATGGATACGGAGCAACCCCGACCGCAATGTAATTGATGTCTTTACTGCACTAATGTTATAGAGAGGTATACTTTACCTTGTAATTGTTACTATTTGTCATTTGATTCTTGTAGTAACTGTTCTTGGTGGGAAGGTAGGATACCTTCTGGCCACCAGCACCGAATCTGTAACAACAAAGTGATTAAATAATCTAGTCGACCTAAACTATAACCATGGTGCATCATCAGATCTTCACCAAATTAAACTGCCAGTGGCCTTGTCCATAGACCATGTCTTGGATGTAAAAACAAAACAATTATTGAGGATAGACCTCACAAAGATTATTTGTGAAATATACGCATAACAAATTTCCAACGCACGAAGACGCGGGTAACAGAAAGAAAGAAATGTAAAAGTTTCTAACACATCTAAATCTGGAATGTTCCGAAATAATGTAACAAATAAAACAAAACATTATTAGAGAGTTATCTATTTTTAATCTATATTAACCTCATGCCTACAGTTACCTTGGTTACATATTATCGGACAAATCTCGTTTATTTTATTTTGTGATAAAGATTTAAGGATATCATCAAATCAAATCAAGTTATACCTCAAAAGTATTTAGGAAAAATACGATCCCAAGCTGAATAACACATATTGAATTGAGGGATTCGTAATATTCTGATTGGCCTTACGTTTTAAATCAATTGGCTTACTTCATTCGTTTATCGGTTTTCTTGTGTGGCAGGATTTGACGGAAATTGTTAATAAAAAAGATTATTAGTTTTTGATAGAAGTCGGGAAAATCCGTAGATATATTAGGGTGTTTCAACACGAATCACTTTATGCAAGGATGTTCGTACTTTACTGCTTCAAATATAGGTTATGGATGAGTATTTACAACACTAGTTGAAGCCAATGATATAGGAACACAAAACAGATGATTACATATCACAACCATGTAATTTATATATATATAACAATATGAGAATATAAGCTCACACGAAAATATACCTAAAACTGTGGTTATCAGAGGTCCTAGATATTTTAGACCTTATAAGTAAATAGCCAGAGGTTAATAAGGTCGTGATAGATGGTGAGCCTGTCGCCGTCTTAGTGTCCAAGTCAAAGAAAAATTGTACTTATTGTAAGTATCAAAAAACTCATCGGTCCGAGCCCTCCACGAAGGGGATCGAACTCACATCTCATGCTTCGGGTAAACATTCGGCTATCGAGGCTTTTTAATACATGTAAGATTATTTTCCGTGTAATAGTACCATCAGAATTGATACCCACTCCTTTTTTTCTCTAGTCTTAAGAGGCAATTAAAGTAAAACCCCTGACATTCTCTTGGCTATCTTTGGGAGCAAATCCCATGATGAGATTCACCACTCGTCACGATCTATCTCCCGGAATGACGTTGCTGGTATACGTTGCTGGTGTACTTTTTTATAATTTCACCATCTAGTGCACAATATAAAGGTTTTAGAAATAAATTTCGACATATTGTTACTATGGAAATTATTCTTTGTATGAACTAGATATCGCCCGTCTGACTGTTACAATTACTAATTCGTTTTTATTTACTTACAAATTGTACGAAAAAGGTAATAGTTATCTACCTTTTACTCTTTGATTCGAGCGTTTTACATTTCAATTGACAGTAAACGTCAATAATATAGTTGAAAGTGTTGGTAATCTTTTAGTTTATACTTACCACGTACCTATTTATGACATCTTCGTAAAAATAGAGGTACTTAAAGCACTTAAAGGCTGCTTTAAGTGCCCAATGCTGGCTAAAGTCTTCCTTCTCAATATCTGAGAGGGTTTTAGAGCCGGATAGGGTCCGCCACACAACTCCAGTGCGTATTTGTAGACTTTATAAGTCATCAAAATTCAGATTTGTGATTATTTCTCTTACGATGTTTGTCTTCGACTTGAAGCAATTAAAAATACCTTTAACAATTTTAGTGGCATCGGCACCGGGGATCAAAACTGTGTCACTCGCGAACGAACTTCTTGACCACTAGGCCACGGCTCAAAAGAAGAAACTGCCAACTAGCAAATATCCAACTGCTGGAAAAAGGCCTTCTCTAAATACATATTTGAGAGGGTTTTGGAGCCGGATAGGGTCCGCCACACAACTCAGTGCGTATTTGTAGACTTTATAAGTCATCAAAATTCAGATTTGTGATTATTTCTCTTACGATGTTTGTCTTCGACTTGAAGCAATTAAAAATACCTTTAACAATTTTAGTGGCATCGGCACCGGGGATCAAAACTGTGTCACTCGCGAACGAACTTCTTGACCACTAGGCCACGGCTCAAAGAAGAAACTGCCAACTAGCAAATATCCAACTGCTGGAAAAAGGCCTTCTCTAAATACATATTTGAGAGGGTTTTGGAGCCGGATAGGGTCCGCCACACAACTCAGTGCGTATTTGTAGACTTTATAAGTCATCAAAATTCAGATTTGTGATTATTTCTCTTACGATGTTTGTCTTCGACTTGAAGCAATTAAAAATACCTTTAACAATTTTAGTGGCATCGGCACCGGGGATCAAAACTGTGTCACTCGCGAACGAACTTCTTGACCACTAGGCCACGGCTCAAAGAAGAAACTGCCAACTAGCAAATATCCAACTGCTGGAAAAAGGCCTTCTCTAAATACATATTTGAGAGGGTTTTGGAGCCGGATAGGGTCCGCCACACAACTCAGTGCGTATTTGTAGACTTTATAAGTCATCAAAATTCAGATTTGTGATTATTTCTCTTACGATGTTTGTCTTCGACTTGAAGCAATTAAAAATACCTTTAACAATTTTAGTGGCATCGGCACCGGGGATCAAAACTGTGTCACTCGCGAACGAACTTCTTGACCACTAGGCCACGGCTCAAAGAAGAAACTGCCAACTAGCAAATATCCAACTGCTGGAAAAAGGCCTTCTCTAAATACATATTTGAGAGGGTTTTGGAGCCGGATAGGGTCCGCCACACAACTCAGTGCGTATTTGTAGACTTTATAAGTCATCAAAATTCAGATTTGTGATTATTTCTCTTACGATGTTTGTCTTCGACTTGAAGCAATTAAAAATACCTTTAACAATTTTAGTGGCATCGGCACCGGGGATCAAAACTGTGTCACTCGCGAACGAACTTCTTGACCACTAGGCCACGGCTCAAAGAAGAAACTGCCAACTAGCAAATATCCAACTGCTGGAAAAAGGCCTTCTCTAAATACATATTTGAGAGGGTTTTGGAGCCGGATAGGGTCCGCCACACAACTCAGTGCGTATTTGTAGACTTTATAAGTCATCAAAATTCAGATTTGTGATTATTTCTCTTACGATGTTTGTCTTCGACTTGAAGCAATTAAAAATACCTTTAACAATTTTAGTGGCATCGGCACCGGGGATCAAAACTGTGTCACTCGCGAACGAACTTCTTGACCACTAGGCCACGGCTCAAAGAAGAAACTGCCAACTAGCAAATATCCAACTGCTGGAAAAAGGCCTTCTCTAAATACATATTTGAGAGGATTTTGGAGCCGGATAGGGTCCGCCACACAACTCCAGTGCGTATTTGTAGACTTTATAAGTCATCAAAATTCAGATTTGTGATTATTTCTCTTACGATGTTTGTCTTCGACTTGAAGCAATTAAAAATACCTTTAACAATTTTAGTGGCATCGGCACCGGGGATCAAAACTGTGTCACTCGCGAACGAACTTCTTGACCACTAGGCCACGGCTCAAAAGAAGAAACTGCCAACTAGCAAATATCCAACTGCTGGAAAAAGGCCTTCTCTAAATACATATTTGAGAGGGTTTTGGAGCCGGGAGTTGTTCGCCATGTCACTAGAGTACGTGAAATAGATTTTTAATTTTTCCCAAACATTCGGGTTTACCTTTAAAATGTTACAAGACAATTTCTGTAAGTTTAGTAAAGCCAGCATCGGGATTCGAACTAAGGTCATGTGCCTACTATGAAATTATATATATTATGAGTCCTAAACTAACAAGGCTCTGAAATGTAAGTTTGATTTGATATGATTCGTTTTACACAAATCTAAAAAATGTAAATATATTATAGACACATAGCCTGAAATGTTTAACGCTGCTTAACGATACTCGGAATAACGTTAAATATTGAGTTATTAGAAATGGAACGAACAGCTTTTATGATTCGTAATAAAATGATTTACGTAATCACCACTTTGTGATGCAGATAAAAAATCTCCCATAAGTTTAATTTATTGTTAATTTTATTCTTCCCTTTCACAAAAGTATTCGATAATTAAATTGATGATGCCCTCGCCCTATCTAGTCTAATACACTCTACAGGACTTTTGATGTCAGAAATTGATATCACGGTCAAATCAATAGACACTTTATATCCTGTCTGTGTTAAGTAATAAAAATAAGTAGATAATTATATTTGGAACATGGTGTGCCGGAAAATAACAAACTTGCTGTTAATGTATAGCCATTATAAATACAGTCATTAGGGCCGCAGTTTTCAAAGTAGCTGTACTCTCTACATCTTCTGCTAATCTTTGTTTGATGTGCTATCTAGAGATCGTCCAAGGTTCAGACCTCGTCTCGGACGGATTGCATCTGAGTTTGCGTACGAATTATCTATAAAATATATTATGTTTTATACACATTCGAAATTTCAAATAAGCAGCGATTTTTAGTTATTAAGAAATACCATAAAATATCCATAAAAGGAGAATTCCGATAATGTAGTAGGAAAAATAAAATATCCCGTAATACAACGTCCACCTTCTAGAAGTATCCGCGTGCGTCATAGCAGGATATGAATTCACCTGTGGCGATTTAATTACGGAAAGTCTGTTGGAACTTTCACTTACCTTTACCGAGAATCTTGCCGAAACTACCTAATATGCTGGGTAGGAACATTGCTAGCAGTATGCTTTTGAATACCTGCATACCGATCAGTAGAGGCAGGAAGAATCTCTTAACTCCGAACGCTGAAATTTAAGTGTATATGTACGTTGAATTTTGCACAATAAATAAACGGATTAATATATTTTCGTACATGTAAGAGAAGTTTAATATTTTATTTATTTAATCATTTATTGTTGGCGATGTTACACTTTCAATTATATCAAAAATATTTTCAATTGTAAATAAAAGTTCAGATATTATTGAAACCAGATAAAATAACTTGCAATGGTCTATTTCAAATTTACCAATAATTAATATCAAAAAAAGCATGACATAGCTTATATTTTTATTACAAGAATCGTTGTTATTTTTAAGTAACAAAAATAAAATTAAAGCGATGTCATTTAACTCGTGCAAAATGAAAAGTCGCATATGCAAGCAAAAAAAAATTAAACGCCGTAAAAATAATTACATCTGAATCCAATTAATCGAGCAGCTTTTGGAAGATTTATGGATAGTATGTGGGTTACAACAAAGTTCTTTATCTTCTGAAATAATCTGTACTCATATGTATATGAGCTAAATAGTGCTCTTCCTTCAACTACTTTCTCAGATTTTTTTAATGCCTTTTTCTCATCTATTGATCTTATTTCAATACCTTCTACAATTTCATATCGGTCTTTGCTTAATGCATTGTCTAATACTTTTTCAAATTCATTCTCCAAGTGACTATCTGTCTGATTTACAATAATATATTTTTTTGTAAGCTTATTAATATTGTCTAATAACTTGTCCATGAAATTTTCAGATTTCGTTTCTCTTGGTTCATTGTCATCTTTTGAAGTTTCATCATCTTTCGTATGGTTATCCTGATCTTGATTTTCTTCAAAACTATTACTACTATGACAACTATGGCAGTGATTAAATTCTAAATTATTTTCTATACTGTGATTATCAGTTTTGGTCTCTCTTTCATCTTGACTTGAGTGTTTCAATCTAGTTTGACAGTCACACTTTACAATAAGAAGAAATATGTACAATACAACTACGATGCTTTTCTCAGCGAACTTCCATCGGCATTGTGTGCTAAGGCTTCCGTAAAACAATCTCCCATTTGTTACGTCCATTTTTAATAGATTTTTTTTCAAACTTCATCACCGGATACTTCGTTTGTTCTCATTGAAGGGAAGTCTTGTATTTATAGATGGTGAAATCTGAAACAAGTAAAAAAGTATTTCTGTATAATTTATCGCAGAACCAACTTTCACATAGTTATTGTTTAAGTGCATATTGTGTCAACAACGTGTTCATGATTGAAAGAAAGTTTTTCCGTACACAATGTGTGTTACGTATATTATCGATTAATATTTTTCAACTTAACAATGACAAATAATGATTAGTTGTATTAAGGCGGACACTACACATTTGAAATGAAACTAATATTTACTGATTTTAACGCATTTAATTTAGTTTTTTATTTTCCTGACGTCTCGAGTGCTTTAGAGCACCTGCCATACCTCCTCCTAATGGGTCAGGGTGCGGATTGCGAAAACTTGACGTCACTACCTAATAGTAGTAAAGTCTTTTACTTTATAATCACCTGTCAATTATTCGGTACGCTTTACCGGGATCGGTATTCCCAGATCAGTAAAATTTGGGACTTTACGAGACAAGAGTGAGTAAGCAGGCGTAGGCAGGCCGGTGAGGGGTCGTAGGCTTATGAGGAAATTCCAACTCACTCAGCGAGTCATGAAAAGGGTTGTGTTGCGAGTTTCTTTTAACATAAAATTAAAAAAAAAAAATCATGATATTGTTCAATGTCGTAGATATATTTTTTATCTGTATTCTTACACGACGTCAAAGAATAGTCACGTTTACGTTAAGGTCAATGATTGCCGGTCATTGACAGTGGTGACGTTGATGCAAGACGTCTGAATGCCTGCGCAGCGTGACGAATCGTACCGCCTACAGTGAGCCTACTAAAGTGGCTTTAACGGTGTGAAATCATCCATCCCGCAGTGACGTCATCGACTTTAAAATCGCCCCACAAATAAATATACTAGGAAACTTTTGGCAATAGCGCTTTAGCGGTGTCGGTAAAGCATGGAACTTTTTTAGGCAAAAGTGAACTTTTGCGGCTGCTTGAATGGGCATGCTTCACTGGTAGTACTGAGCCTCGCAGAATACTGGCGTGAATCTTGTGATTCATTGATTTATTAATGAAAATGATATAAAAAGGCAGATTAAGAAATAAATATGTTTTATTAGAAATTACCAGAGAAATAGAAATTCTGTCAGTTCAAAAACATATTTATGAAGTCGTAAATGTTCGACATATTTTCAGCGAGCTGCTTTCGAGTTTTACGATCAGTATTCTTATCAAAGATACGACAGAGCCATAAATTAAAGAAAGGGCAGATCGTCTCCTATCGAAGGCATTAACGGTAATGTATGCCGGCACTTTGTCATGTAACTGATGAGATGACAAATTGTTATTCGAAAAGTTTTGTGGCCTAAAAAAATTTTATTGGGGAATTATATTAAAGTCATATTATTTTTCTGATGTCTTTATGTGTTCTCAAGACAATGGTTTATGTTTTTCAGGATGCGAAGTGAAGTAAATCACATTCGAGTAAAATAAAACAAACAGAGTATTTTATTTACTGTACATTTTGAATTTAAATGAAAAATGTATGTAGTAAGTAATAAAAATATTTATGAACGTATAAAGCAGCAATATTGTAATTAAATTTAACAAACTGAAAAACGATAATTAGATAATAATGGTTACGATTCTGTTGCGATTTTAGTTCAGAATACGTACGCTTGCACAAACATACAGGCCCTCTCTCGTATTTACTCCATATCCAACGTAATGTGTACGCTACAAAATTGGTAGAAGTAAGAAGGTATTGGTAGAAGTATTAGAGACACGACGTGCATTACAAAACAAAGAGACTCAAAAACCAATAATTTCAGTGTAGCACAATTTTTGTCTTCAACAGAGGATGAAATGCGTGGCTCAGTCTTGGGTACGCTAACAGCCAATAAGCCACATCGGTTACACGCGTACCTGTTGTCGCGTAACATCACCACCATGTTGACCCCTGACCTACCACGGCACTATCGAACGTTTGCATGTATGTATGCGCTATTGTATATCGTACGCAGAACAGATAATAGTAATACGTATGAAACGGTTCCACCCCGATGCCGACCGTACTAAAAGTGATTTAAGTTTATTTATATGCACAGTAGAGAGCACAAATGAACTCGTATCAAGAGTTGGTTTATGCATTGTGCAGTATATTAATATATGTTTCTTGTACCGTACGTTATAAAAGTAATATTTTTTTTACTTTAGCATAAACTGCTAAAGTAATATCGAACTGTCTTTTACAAAGTGTTTAATTAGTTACTAATTAGACAGAGAGAGAGCACGTGATTGAAGCAACATTACTGTTGACAAATTAATTACACAGTTATTCAATGGATCGTTGGTTCAATGGCTGGAAGCCGGTCGCAATTAAACGCCTTTGAAGAAAACAAGTGCAATAACCTAGAAACACAGCAGCTAAATAGAATATTCCAGAAGTTATTTCACCTATATCTTCAATAAAGTTAAATTCCTAAGTGAATTTTACATATTATATTTACGTATTGATATATTTCATTGCTATGGTGGCTTAGTGGTCAGAGCTTTATTTATTTAGGTACGGTAGCTTAATTTCAAGCTTGTGTCCCGGTAACAGCCATAGTGAAATTTATTAAAATGTTATGACTTGAATTTTTCACGTGAACGATGGAGAAGGGAAACATCATGAGGGATACTGAGAAGTAATAAAGAATATTGTTTCGAGAACATGGAGCAGCGAGGCGACCCTAACCCGGATCCAAAACCCTCTTTAGAATTAATAGGAGGCATTTGCCAAGGCCTGCTGGACATTCAAAGGCATTTACTTTATGTATTATTACATATTATTTTAATTTTGTTGATTTTAATGTTCCAAATATTATTTAAATAAAAATAGTTCTACTTAACGAAAATAAATATTTATGATCACGACGTTAGTGACTTCATCGCTATCTCGTCCCGTGCGGGTCGTAAATAATTACTTGGAAGGATATGCCAAGAAAATTCTCATGGTTTCCAACAGAATAAGTATTTCAAATATCCAAGTCGAGCAGCAGGGTATGCAGCTCGAGAAGTCTGGAGCTGCGATTGTCAATTTACCGTCGCCTTGAGGCGGTAAACCTTTTCCTAGTGACAAAACTAAACTGGTTTCCAAGCCTATATCCAGCAGTGGACAAGACATTCAAATGATGAGCACAATAATACATAATGCTAAAGACTCGAAGATGTCAAACATTATTCTTATCGTGAAATTATAATAGTATTTAAAGACTTAGTCCCTTACAACATTAGCCACTATCTCAGATGATAATATCTATATTAGGGATCGCACTTGGCGCCATACCCTTATAATCCCCATATTAGTTGTGGGCATAGTAATTACCGGGAACATCGGAAGAGATTACGTTTTCATTACAGGCGAGTCTATGGAAGCATATATTTTGCTAAGCTAATTGAGTCTTAGCCAATAGCGACTATGTGTGTAGAAAATTAGGTAATCATGAGGTATTCCTATAATTTTTTTTAAAAGGGTTTGGAGCCGGGAAGAGTCCGAAAATTGGTTCCAATGCGGCAGAGGAAATACTTTTTTAGTTTTCTGTCAGTCAGTCTAGGTTTACTGTGTTGGCTTTCATCAACAAAAACTTGTTAAAATTAGCAATTAAATTTGTATTCTTAATTTCTTACGATACTTACACCAGTGACAAGATAGTTTATTTTTCTGGGTTCTTTTATTATTATCTTTAAATATAATAAGTATTGTCATCGTGAGTACATACTGAGGACATACTGTCATTATTATTCATGCCAATAATTTTATTATAAATTCCTAATTTTCTTAGTTTTGCTTGCGTATCTCTCTGTCTCTCTTTGTTTTACTTTAATTACATAAAACAGGATCTCCCTCTACAAGTTTCAGAAACCCGAACAAAATTTCAAGAACAAATAAACGAATAGGGAAGCAAAGGCAAAACGGCGTAAATTCGATATGACAAAATAATTCAACGAAACGACTTCTGAGAAAGGGAACTATAACAGAATTTCAAAGAAAAGGGATCACAATACATTCTTTGGTAGTGTTCAAACCGCTAACTTATACAATTTAGAGAAAGAGAGCTCATCAAAATATCAGGTAGTCTTTCTTGAGCAAAACGCAGAACGAAAACCAAAACTTCTTTTAAAATTCGTGCAGAAATCAAATAAGCAAAATCAAATGACCTTGTCTGCTACCTCGGCTGACGAGAGCGATAACAATTAATAAAGCCTCCCTTCACAACGCCTGAACATTTGAATGTTATACACAAGAAATTCACTCCCCAGAACGGCTAGGCAGCGCGAAGGTAGATCACTTTCACCCCCCAAAGCAAAAATATTTCCTTTTAAAAGTCTACACTTCGATATAGCGACCCTCCTGAGTTTAAGTTTGCCATAACTCTGGCGCTTGGCAGGTGGTTTGGCAATATTGTATCCGTAAATAAAAACTGTGAAAGTATTGGGTTGCCCAGAGTCATATTTCAGTGCTTATAATATTGCGTTGAGCGTAGGGCAAGCATCGAGGTCAACGTGATAAAATAAACATAAAAATTTATGACCTTCAGCCTTATGAGGTTTGGTACGAATAATGTCATTTTTCGATGTAACATTGTGATGGAAGCCGTAAAATAGTTGTATTAGTATTTTATCAGGTGCAATATTTTATATTTTGGAGTTTAGTTAAAAAAATAAGGTTTATGATGGATTTGAAATGTGTAATAAAAGGATGTTATTGTTTTATATATTTCGCATATACGAATTTATTCCACACAGGTAGTATCATGATAGTCGATTGGTTAAGGGACCTGTCTTTGAATCAGAAGACTCGAATATGATTCCTTACGTACGTACGTACAATTTCTCTCGTTAGCTTGGTCATCTATAGGTCAGGTCAGGCAACAGGCTCACTACCTGTCACGTCTCAAAAAAGCTCTGGTGTAAAGTGGGTTGAAAAAACTAATATATCTTGATCTCTGACCATCCCAGTATAGGGTATACGGTCGTGAGCTAATAATTATATTATTATTTTCCCCATATTTCATTGGAAGCTAGGAAATCATTATCATGCCAAAAATTGTTCTACGCGAAGTTTCCGTGTTCATGTTCACGGGTATAAATGGGATCATTACTATTTTACGTCATATTAATATATTGGACACAGCGTTTCTTTGCTAATTTTAATTATTATTTGAGGGCGCTTACAGCCCTAAAAGCTTTAATAGCATAGTACGTTACTGTGAGGGTATTGGCAATGCGCTCACCATCCCGTCTCCCCGACGTGATAAGTGTGAATAGTCCTCCAAGGAAGGCATGCCTGCTCGCTGGCGTTTTCTTGGAGATACCATTTAATTTACTTACCATTATTATCATCGTCACATTTAAGGCCTGGACATAGACTTCCCCAAAGATTGCCACAAAGTGTGTTCCTGAGCCACCTGCATCCATCGACTGCCCGCAGCACGGCGTGCTCGTGGTTCCACTTGGAGGAGGTCGTCTTACATTGCGTTTGCCTGTACGACATTCATCATTCAACAGTCTTCCCCGATTTAATTTTGTCAAGAATAAAAATTCTTCGCTTACTTATCTGATTTCTTAAAAAAAAAACTCTTACAGAATCTACTTTATATAAAATTACCACACAATCTTCAAGCAAGTCAATCTCTGCTTACTTTGGCCATCGACTCTGGTTCGACTTTTACTTATTATAGCAACTCGTGTCTTATGAAAAAAGGTTACATTTGTGGTATCAGTAATATTTTAAGAACGAAGTTCGACGACGTTCCTGTTGAGAGTTTGAATTCGTAGACTCGTGCAACGAATGAAATACGAGAATTTAGTTTGGTAGAAATTCTTCAAAAACTTTTAGATACTACGCCGAAAGGGTTTTACGTCTTAGCTCGAAATGCCCGTAGAATTTCATTCATTAAAAAATCATCGAATCCGGTTAAGAAAAGCTTTAAAAATATCATGAAAATCCTCGGGAGCGAATCTGGCAGTACATCATTAGTCTGTGAAATTTCGGTTTGGCAAGTACGGATGAATTTTACATATTATATTTACGTATTGATATATGTCATTGCCATGGTGGCTTGGTGGTCAGAGCGGTAGCTTAATTTCAAGCTTGTGTCCCGGTAACAGCCATAGTGAAATTTATTAAAATGTTATGACTTGAATTTTTCACGTGCACGATGGAGAAGGGAAACATCATGAGGATACTGAGAAGTAATAAAGTATTGTCATCGTGAGTACATACTGAGGACGTACTGTCATTATTATTCATGCCAATAATTTTATTATAAATTCTAATTTTCTTACGATACTTACACCAGTGACAAGATAGTTTATTTTTCTGGGTTCTTTTATTATTATCTTTAAATATAATAAGTATTGTCATCGTGAGTACATACTGAGGACGTACTGTCATTATTATTCATGCCAATAATTTTATTATAAATTCCTAATTTTCTTAGTTTTGCTTGCGTATCTCTCTGTCTCTCTTTGTTTTACTTTAATTACATAAAACAGGATCTCCCTCTACAAGTTTCAGAAACCCGAACAAAATTGCAAGAACAAATAAACGAATAGGGAAGCAAAGGCAAAACGGCGTAAATTCGATATGACAAAATAATTCAACGAAACGACTTCTGAGAAAGGGAACTATAACAGAATTTCAAAGAAAAGGGGATCACAATACATTCTTTGGTAGTGTTCAAACCGCTAACTTATACAATTTAGAGAAAGAGAGCTCATCAAAATATCAGGTAGTCTTTCTTGAGCAAAACGCAGAACGAAAACCAAAACTTCTTTTTAAAATTCGTGCAGAAATCAAATAAGCAAAATCAAATGACCTTGTCTGCTACCTCGGCTGACGAGAGCGATAACAATTAATAAAGCCTCCCTTCACAACGCCTGAACATTTGAATGTTATACACAAGAAATTCACTCCCCCAGAACGGCTAGGCAGCGCGGGGGCAGTAGACTACCACCCCCCAAAGCAAAAATATTTCCTTTTAAAAGTCTACACTTCGATATAGCGACCCTCCTGAGTTTAAGTTTGCCATAACTCTGGCGCTTGGCAGGTGGTTTGGCAATATTGTATCCGTAAATAAAAACTGTGAAAGTATTGGGTTGCCCAGAGTCATATTTCAGTGCTTATAATATTGCGTTGAGCGTAGGGCAAGCATCGAGGTCAACGTGATAAAATAAACATAAAAATTTATGACCTTCAGCCTTATGAGGTTTGGTACGAATAATGTCATTTTTCGATGTTACATTGTGATGGAAGCCGTAAAATAGTTGTATTAGTATTTTATCAGGTGCAATATTTTATATTTTGGAGTTTAGTTAAAAAAATAAGGTTTATGATGGATTTGAAATGTGTAATTAAAGGATGTTATTGTTTTATATATTTCGCATATACGAATTTATTCCACACAGGTAGTATCATGATAGTCGATTGGTTAAGGGACCTGTCTTTGAATCAGAAGACTCGAATATGATTCCTTACGTACGTACGTACAATTTCTCTCGTTAGCTTGGTCATCTATAGGTCAGGTCAGGCAACAGGCTCACTACCTGTCACGTCTCAAAAAAGCTCTGGTGTAAAGTGGGTTGAAAAAACTAATATATCTTGATCTCTGACCATCCCAGTATAGGGTATACGGTCGTGAGAGCTAATAATTATATTATTATTTTCCCCATATTTCGTGGAAAGCTAGGAAATCATTATCATGCCAAAAAAATTGTTCTACGCGAAGTTTCCGTGTTCATGTTCACGGGTATAAATGGGATCATTACTATTTTACGTCATATTAATATATTGGACACAGCGTTTCTTTGCTAATTTTAATTATTATTTGAGGGCGCTTACAGCCCCTAAAAGCTTTAATAGCATAGTACGTTACTGTGAGGGTATTGGCAATGCGCTCACCATCCCGTCTCCCCGACGTGATAAGTGTGAATAGTCCTCCAAGGAAGGCATGCCTGCTCGCTGGCGTTTTCTTGGAGATACCATTTAATTTACTTACCATTATTATCATCGTCACATTTAAGGCCTGGACATAGACTTCCCCCAAAGATTGCCACAAAGTGTGTTCCTGAGCCACCTGCATCCATCGACTGCCCGCAGCACGGCGTGCTCGTGGTTCCACTTGGAGGAGGTCGTCTTACATTGCGTTTGCCTGTACGACATTCATCATTCAACAGTCTTCCCCGATTTAATTTTGTCAAGAATTTTTATTCTTGACAAAATTAAATCGCTTACTTATCTGATTTCTTAAAAAAAAAACTCTTACAGAATCTACTTTATATAAAATTACCACACAATCTTCAAGCAAGTCAATCTCTGCTTACTTTGGCCATCGACTCTGGTTCGACTTTTACTTATTATAGCAACTCGTGTCTTAAGAAAAAAGGTTACATTTGTGGTATCAGTAATATTTTAAGAACGAAGTTCGACGACGTTCCTGTTGAGAGTTTGAATTCGTAGACTCGTGCAACGAATGAAATACGAGAATTTAGTTTGGTAGAAATTCTTCAAAAACTTTTAGATACTACGCCGAAAGGGTTTTACGTCTTAGCTCGAAATGCCCGTAGAATTTCATTCATTAAAAAAATCATCGAATCCGGTTAAGAGAAAAGCTTTAAAAATATCATGAAAATCCTCGGGAGCGAATCTGGCAGTACATCATTAGTCTGTGAAATTTCGGTTTGGCAAGTACGGATGAATTTTACGCGTTGCCAGATCTTTGTTTGTAGTTAACAAACAAATCAAATCAGGGATCATGACGTGCATGTGAGGTTGGCAGTTCTTGATATACTTGATATTTATCCATTTGGAAATAATTAGTACTCATATACTATTTTATTTTATTTGTTTGTGTTTTCATTTTATCTCTATGAATGTTAAGCGGAAATAAAACATAATTATAAATGGTTAACATTAGATGGCTTGAAACTTGATCATTTCATGAATTTGAGGTCTAAAATAATTAAGATAGTTATTCTCCCATAGGCATTTCCTATGTTGGCTTATACGATACCGATGGGACGAGATGTGATAATGGATTGTCAGAGACCGCCGCCAGATGAGATCACTTTTGTTGGGATTATTCTAGAATATTCTTTAGCTTTTTCTTATGCTTACAGTATATGCCTCTAAAGTTTTCAAATAAAAAGTGTAATCGTAGAGGTTAATAGTGTTTATTGACATTAATTATATTCAAGATAACTTCTGTTTGAGGTATGAAGTGGTGGCGGTTTGAGGTGCTATTACAATAAACAATCAATCAATATTTTGAAAAAGTTCAAATATAAACATAGTAGCGAGATCTTAATTAATAACAACTCGAACAGAGAATTAAGCCGACACGTCTCAATTTCACTTAGCAAAATCTTAATGGTAAAGAACAATAAACATTTAATTAAGATGGTTGAATAGACATGAAGGGTATTGTTCTCATGATAAGCGGCGTCATGTATTCGTACATGTTTATTGTTAAACAAACGGACGACTTTTAACCGACGGCTTATTAATACATTATCTCGGAAATTTCATTGGTTATTACAACCAGAAAATTTATTTGAGTAAGTTCCTACAGTTTAGGAAGGTGAAGTTATAATATGTCTTTTCATTAACCAATTTATTGACAATTTTGATGATTACCAAAATTTGTGGGTAAACTACAAACATAAGGTTTGCCTTTCCACCTATCCATGGTGGTAATGGCAAATCTTTCAAAAAATGTGTAAATTATATGTATTTCATTGTAAGATTAACTTAAGTGAATCAATAGTTAATGAGTCTTTTTTGACTCTCAGATACCGGGTATTATAGATACTACCTTCTAAAAGGTCTGGCCAAAGTTATCGACAGCTACATCCAACATTCGATTAAGAATCAAAAGTAGATGCTTTGTTATCCCTAAGTTAGCATGCCTCGTTACAACAATAAATGGTATCCGGTTCAATCTGTTTTACTCTGGTATGTGTGAGTGAAATCCGAGAATTTAGGCTATCTATAATACAGCTATGACATGGTTCTACCACATATGTGATGAACCGTGGAAAGATTCTGATTCTTCATCAGCTTAATTTAGTCCACTACTGAACATTAGGATCTCCAAGAAAGCACTTTGCTCATACTCACCACGCTTAGCACAGTACTGGTACCAGATAAGCTGCTCCATCACTAGGATTTGGGTTCGGTAAATTCGATTGGTTATCATTTAGTAGTCGGAGTATCGTTTGTTGGGTGCACCAGGTGCAGGCAACCCTCTGATTCTAATTATTATCATAATCATAAAATACATCTGACAGATCAATCTAGGTAGGCCGAACATTGTACCTGGTAATGAATTCTACTATTTTTTTACTACTAAATACTGTAGCCATAAGATGACATACAAAAATGTGCCCAGCGTGTGAAGAACTGTGTTGAGAGTCAACCACATAGCTTTTCGTAAGTCCCCGTAATAATCCTTCAAGTCTTGGTATTAAACGGTCTATTGTCGCATCGATTTCGCTTGTTAGCGGTATCAACAATGTGAACACAAAGGGATAACTGTAATCCTGATTTGATATTAATATTATTGTTGTTACTACAATAGTATTAAAACGATAGGTTAATAAACAAAATATTATTACGGTCAATATACGGTTATCAATCTACGATTGATTTGATTATATTTAATGAATATTAATTTGTTGAAAATAATAACACATAGGAAAGATTCGTTGTTAAATTTAGCATATTCAGTAGACTGATTTAAATTGTGTGGGAAAGCATGTCCTTCATCGTCGATTTGGTCTTCTACTGTACTATTATTACTCTTCTTTGGTTTGAATAAAAACAAGTAATTAGTTATAAAATTACTAAGGTAAAACAATATAGGTACAAACAATTTCACAAAAAAATCGATGTAACATAATTCCTCTATAAAATAATAGCGTGTTATTTTTTAACATGGTTTCGTTTATAGTTACCAATAAACGAAACGTCCTGGGTGTGAAAAATAACACGATACGATTTTAGCGTGAAATAACTTCAAATGGAATTCTTTAATTGGATAAGGTCCCTGAAGCGTAGTGAAATCCCACGCGTGACCAATTTCGTACAATAAGATTTATTAGTATTAATAAGTTTATGATGATAGGTATTATATCGATCACAATAACGGCTATGTCCTCATTCTCTGATTGGAGAATTTGTATCTGTAGCTCTTTATATTTGAAGAAAAGCTATAGATGCAGCGTCGAAGATACTGACTAGTTACAATACCGGCTGAGTTGCTGAGTAAAGTCTTCATCTCGATTATCTGAGAAAGTTTTGGAGCCGGAAAGGGTCCCCTCGCTGCTCTAGCGGAATCCAATCAGTTCGCGGAGTACACACGTCTTCGAAGTATTCGTATTTCTCAGACGTGCAAGTTTCCTCTTGATGTTTTCCTTCCTTCGTTTTACCACCGAATATCTGCATTTAATACTGCTATTAACTCAGGTAACTCGCGTATCATGAATTTAACTGGTGTGCCCCGACCCTTAGGCGGCCATGACGAACACTGAAACTAGCCTTATAAATAATAAAAATGTGTTTATTTAAAAAAAGAGATACACAGCGTCAACACAGAAGATTAATCTATCACAAACGAGTATCATAAACAATGCTACAATTATGTAATTGTTTAAGTGAAGAGAGTCTATTCTTGTCGAGATATTGTTTTCTCACAAAGAAAACAAGCGTTACAGAATATATCGGATCGTCAATTTCTCCTTACGGCAATAAATCAATGATAATATCAATGCCGCCAATTAGAAAACTGCGATATTTTATATAAGGATGCTTGCTCTAATAATTGGGTTACGTCATTAACTTCACGTTCAACTTGTACTTAACGTGTGTGTAATATAATAATAGACTGCTTATTGTTTTATTGTGTGGACGATCGCGTGACTTGGTGGTTATCGTACCTGACTACTGAGTCGTGGGTTCTGGTTTAGATTTCCAGCCGAACTTATTATGTGTGCAAAAACAGTAATTATTGGTTTACAGGTCTGGTTTGATTTATTTATTTCATTTTTTATTGCACCAAATACTGTACAAAAGCCGCGCTTAATGCTATATGGCATTCTCTACCGGCTAACCTTAGGTAAAACAAGGAGTGTGTTTTTGGCAGTTAAGGTAGATAAGCGAAGCAGGACTTGATTACCTATATCATTATGTTAACTAAATGTTCAGAATAGACTAAATGTATTATTTAAACGCACATATACATATACATAAATAGTTGTGTTCGATCCGTATTTCTGACACCATTCCGATGCAATATGCACCCAATAAAATAATAATGGGAATGAGGCCAGGCATTCCTTTGATCTTATTTCTTTGAGTTTTTGGGAGTTGACGTCGAGGACGAAATCGGTCATGGGGGACACCATCATAATTTTACTGTGCAGCGAGTAGAATGAATGAAATGAAATACACTTTATTGTACACCAATAGCAAAAATAGGAAAAAAAATAAATAAAAAGAAACAAAATAGACAAAGGTACAATTGGGCCTTATCGCTTAGAAGCGATCTCTACCAGGCAACCATTTTGGAGAGGAAATAATGACCAGCGAGCAAGGGTTAGGGGTGTAGATAACCTTCCAAGAAATGTATACCAGCTTTTGTATGACTCTTTCTTGGAGTGTAATGTAGTACAAATAGTAAATAGACAGACATAATTATTATCATCATCTCGACCTGTCACAAGTCCACTGCTGAACATAAGCCTCCTCTAAAGATTGCTAGAAAGCACCACATCCTTGGCCTTCCCCGCAACGTTGTCACTCTACTTGCTGCGCCCTATCGCAGGCAGATGATGCTCTGGCGATAGTCTGACGGTAGAAAATCTACTGAAATTTCAACGTATGGAAAAAGTAGTGCCCTTGTACAAATACTATGGTTTAATGTTTTTATGCCTTCTATGTGTACATTAATAAAAAAAAACGGCTTCCGGCAGGTACTTACAGTAAGACAGCCTCCGATCCACAAGATCGGTAATTCAGAGGGAGCAGCTGATGAACAATCCTTACTACATGCTTGTGTCTGTGCACTGCTATTATACCCGTACATCTGCTCAGATACTACACAAACAGTAGTGCCAACAAAACATATTTTACGACAGGAACAGTGGAATAGATCATAAAAGTTTACGATTCTAGTTTGCTATCTACTCGTAGTGTAAAGTTCCTTTGCACTACTGTTGTTCATGTATGACTTTGAATGTCATTTAATATTACGCTTTTTATTACTCCATAGCTATGTTCCGCTAGAACATAATATTTATTATGTTACGTGGCTTAGTGGTTACCGTATCTGATTTCTGATCCATGGGTTTTAGGTTCGAATACTATATCTGACCCTTTCTCAGGGATTACATCGGGTTAGTTCCCGTTACACCTAACCTAATAGTTATATATTTCGGTTCTGACTCACTCGGAGGAGAGAAGCGGCTGTTAAGGTTAAATTAGGGTCAACTAAATTTATTGTTTCATAATTATCTGAAAAAAAAAGGTTATGTAATCCCATTTTTTTTTAATTCCCAATTTATTTTGTGTATATATTAGATATGTCTGTGCGAAAGCAGCACGGCTATTTGGTTGGTTAAAATAACTTTAACAATTTATGTATTTATTTTTACTATTTAGTCACCGGCGCAGCGTGGTGAGTAAGTATAGGAAACTACTCATTTATTTCATTCCAGACTTTGTTGATTTTCCTTTTTCACTTTCCATGCGGAGGAAAGGCCTATGTTCAGGATAGGACCAAAAAAGGTGATCATGATGATGACGCCTTGGGTGTCATGATATTTGAATCATCCTTCGATTTACGGTAATGATAATCAGCTGAATTAGTCGCCGTGTTTGAGAACGAGAGAGCCTACCTTCCCGAGAATACAAATACATAAAAATCTTTTTTTAATCGATTTCTTAAAATCTATATACCGTTTTATATTATGCACAGCAAAAAAACCAGACCAAATGGCTAGGCTAATGGCGAATCGCATTAGACTTTACGATTAATTTCCTTTTTCATTTTGCATAACACTTTCTTTTCTTGTGTTACTTGATGTTGTGAAAGTTGAAACAAATTCAGTTTTCTTGCATGATCTGTTACTGTAATGATGTCCTGACAGATTTTGATGAATGGATGGCAGTGGTCAACTGCGCAGGAGATATCATAGTGCCGTGAATGTTTTTGCAACTATAGAGCCATCCGCTCATCTTCCTCTTCCCACATCCGATGTAACGCTGATTCGATAAGAAAGGATCTGTTACTGTTTACAATGTGCAAAGATGTTAAACATATTTTCCAGTTTTAGTGTTCTACGATACCCATATTTAAAACCTAGGAGTGATAAACGAACACCCCAGATAAATTACTACTGATGCCCATGCCATGGACACCTGCACACAACTTCAATTTTACTTTTTATTTTAACAGCCTGTAAGCCATTCACTGAAGGATAAAAGCTTCTCCGATAAGGATAAGGAGCACTTGACATAATCGCAACGTCCGGTAAGCGGATTGGCGATAACAGAACCAGACTTCTCGTATCTTGGAAACGCTGCTGCATGTATCCGGTCTACTTATTTTTGGTATGATATTTCTTGTTTATCCCGTTATCCATCGGTAGACATTGCTATATTTAAGGCTTTTCCCTTAGTCGTCTCTTACGACACCTACGGGAAGAAAGGGGATGGCAGATTCTGACGCCGATACCACACGGCCAATATTAGGGACTCTTCCTGGGGACTAGGATAGAACCATCCGAAGCGGAACACAACAGCGGTTGCACTACTGTAATTGCTGATGCTGTAAAAATGAGATAAGAGAGTTGTAATTCTTTGTTCCGATATCCACAAGCAAATAACAAATCTCTTTTGGTAATATGTGCACTTAAAGTTGGAAAAGGATATATCGCTAAACGCATTCTGGGTATATTGCGAGCCTCAAAAAAGTTTTACAAACATTCCGTGTGACTTCATTCTTCGATAAAATCATACTGTGTTATTTTTTGACAAGATTTCTTATAATATTTTATGCCTTTACTTAGAAGAGACTTTCTGGCTGTAATGTAAAGGAACCTCTGGGATATCTTTTCGACACGGTCTACAGGAGACTGACTGTTGTTATTAAATAAATATATAATTTTCCGTAACTACATAATGTTATCAAAGATACATAATGTCAAACAAACGAGATGTTACGTGTATTAGTTTCCTTAAAAGGGTCGAGTCGCAACTCGCGTGGCCCAAAGTTACAGATTGCCAGTGTTGCTTTGGTTTTAGATATTTATTCTCATTAAAAAATGACAAGACAATTCACTTAACATGAGAACATAATTTATACTAATACAAGATCATTACTTGAGAGTATACTTAAGAGCGGTAGTACAATAATAATTTGTAACTCGTTACTTACTACTACCCACACTATCACAATCTCTCGTGTCGCTTGCATTTGCAAAAGGAATATTATTTCTAATACGACTTCAGATCCCCACAACTATACACTTGATACTGAGGAAGTAAGCAAAGTAGACTAATTTAGGTTTTGCTTCATCAGTCAACTCTGTAATCTTTATAACAGCGAAAAGCAAATAAACTTCATTTTGACTATAGTTTATCGATATGTGCTCTCCACTAGAGGTTGCCATCAATAGAAATTCCAAGAACTACGGTCTAACTTTTGAAATATAAACAAATATTTTGTAATTTAATTATAGCATTCTACGACTCAGACATTAAACATTTTGCGCATTCCATTATTTAACTTTACATAACAATGATGTATCATCGGCAAGTAGAACAGCCTTAGACATTTTTTTAACTATAAAGTCAGACCATTTATGTAGAGCAAGAACAAAAGCGGGCCAAGTACCGATACGTGAGCGACATCCGTTTTTAGCATGCGTCGGGATGCATAAAAGAGCATCCCCGCATAGAGGACACAAGGGATGACTAAGAGAAAATCCTGGAATTTCTGGTGGCTAGTTTCGGGAGCAAGCCTGACGACGAGCCTCCCCATCGGTCACTTAACTTAATACTTTTGTAAATGTTCATTTGTCTAATAAAAAATTATGCTACATAAAAATGAAGTATGTTTGTTTTTCAATCAGTATATACCTTTTTAGTCGATTGAGTGCTACAATAATACTTTTGTGTATGAATAGAAATAGATTGGACACTTCGGTTCTGTTTTATTTTAAAATTATTCATTCCATTGCCCTAATAACAATATTGTTATTCTAGGAATATACAATTCTATTACAAACTATTTATGCAATTTATATTTATGGAATTGGTATGTTTATGCACTTTACATATCTACGAGTGTAATATATATATATATAATTTACACTTATCAGTTGTTCATCATGTAGTAGCGGCGCGGCTCGAAGGATCTGTCACTACCTTTGTTCTAGTAGGTTACGACACCTAGTAATACCTAGTAGTACCTAAGGTAATTTGAAAATGTATGCCTGTCTCCGGGAGTCATTTCTACGAGAAGACTTGCTACGACACTTTCTATGTACCAGAGAGGTGAAAAGTGAATTGCGTAAGCCTATTTGACTTATACTGAGTCATGCCAAATGGAAACCGTTATCCCATACTTGAGAAGATTCGTGATTTTGAGTCAATTTTCTTAGTTGTTCAAGTGTTTTTTTTTTGGAAATGAAATAAGCTTGTTCAAATATAACAATGCAAAATATGTATTTTATATTGGTTTCCATTAATTTGAAACATATATGTATTCTATACGTCGCATAGCCACTTTCGCTCTAAAATGTATGGTGTGTGGTTTAAGTGATAGAAAACCGAAAACATAGATGTTTTTGTTAATAAACTTTCCTACATAATAATTGTTTCAGAGTTCATATCATTTGTGTCAAAAAATATAAGCTATCTTATATGTTGAAAATATTACTCCATTTTATATAATTTCACATGGCCATATACCTCATAATGGGGTGGTTAGAGATTTGGATCTTTATTTTAATTTTAACCCATTTGACACCGTAGTTATTTGGAATAACGTGACTGGGTAGTGAGCGTGTTTAATGTTCAGGGCAATGATACAAATGGTACATAAGTTACGAAAAATTTCATAGACGTAGTTTCATATGCACGACGTATGACGATTGAGGCAGATCTCCTGTTTGAGAAGCAGGTCCCATAACCACATAGCTGTAGTTTTTTTAAGTATTCGAATTAGTAAAAGAGTAATTGTAGCTGGAACAAATGTTTTTGGATACCTATTACAGTATCTAAGCTACTACAAATACTTTAATAAGTAAAAGCAGCGAATATCAGAAAATAAACGTTAAAGGAATATCCAAATTTTATATGAAATGGATCTAACGAATGGCCCTTTCAAATTCGTGCAATTTGAAAGAATGGAAAAGTCGGTGTAGATTATTTCAATCAAATCATCAAAATGATAGCGCCAATAGCCTAATGAGTAAGGGTGCGGACTGCGAAACATGACGTCGTAAGTTCGAGCCCGCCATTCGACTATTGTCGTGAACCACTCCAGATACAAGCTGTAATTCTTAGTTGAAGGGTTAACAGGAATATTAGTTATGATATTCAATAAATAGAATTGCTAGTATTTTTAAAAAAATACCTTAACTTATAACTTGGACAGCGGACAAGGTAAAAGCAAAATGCGCGGTGCCAATAAATGCAAATTATTTAGTCGCGTGTGTCGTCGATGCTATCGGTTACTGCTTTCTAAGTCTTTTGCGACTTCGTCTTCAGCGCCGTTATGCGTACAAATGGTGCTTCAACATGCAATACTTGTGTCATTAATTAATTGCATAACATGTGGTCGGGAAAGAAATCACTTTTTTGTGTAATACCTGTTCGATAGCTGCTCGTAGGTTCTTTGTCAAATCTACCTAGAGGACATCAGTGCTGCTGCGCGATTGATGCGTTAGCATAATGCTGAGTCGGATTTCTTTTCGTGAAGACAATGCAATGTTATTGTAAGAATTATTTATTTTATACTTGAAATTGGTTTTTTTTTGTTACAGATGTGTTTGTATTGAGTTGTACCTTCAAATAAAACCTTACTCTTTCTTTATTTCAAATGAACCATCTATAACGTTAAACATAGCACTGTTTTATCAAGAGAAGCTTCGAAAATTAATTGAGATGTAATATTCTGAACGGTATTATTATTATTATAATTTAGTATTCTACATTTTATTCTTATTTTTTAAAAGAAACATAGGCTTTCTATAACGACCTATACGTTTTACCACTCGACGTTGGCCATTTCCGACGAATGCTGTGCTGATTTATTTAAAAGATAATTACTAAGAGTAAGAGTCAGCGACACTAAGCTGCAAACTGCACTGTTTGGCGGACTACATATGTCTCTGATTTGTTTTATTATTTCTCATATATGCAAGTTTCATTCGAACGAACGGCCTCACCCAACCTTTCCATCGCTGTGTTTGTTACACGCAACCAAACTTTGCGAGAGAGTTGAGAGTCCCCTAATATTGACTGAACATCGTGGCCTCAAAAGAGTGGCTCGCGAATTGGACTCTGAGATGTGTTTATTCTGCAATTAGACACAGCTCTGTTAGAAAAGATATTGCAACCTTTTGTTATTTCAAGATTAATTTATGTCTACCTAATTACTGCCCGCGGCTCCGCTGGCGTAATCTTAAATTTAATCACTATGGATCTCTGCTAAATAAAAAGTAACTTATATTTTATACCATTCCATGACATAATAATATGTTTCTGCTAATTTGCATTATAAACCGTTATTACCTTTAGGCGTGATTGCGTTTCTAACACCCAAACATATGATATTAGAAAAATTATCCTTACACAGAATTTGTTTATTTATTTATATATTCTTTATTGTGACCCTAAAAATATGGTATACAATGGACGGACTTAATGCTTTTTGGCATTCTCTACTAGTACACCCTGGGTGAGAAAGGAAAACATGATGGCAGGTTTTAAATAAATAATAAATGTAAATTGAATATTATTATTAAATACATAACCCTCATAATATACTTACATACATAATACACTATAGATAAACATATAATACATATATACACGAATTAAATTTGAGAGGAAAATCTCAGATGACGTTGTGATGCTATTTAATGTATTATAATCACACGTCATCGTCTATTCATTATCCATGTCTCCTGCTCTGTCTATTCCCCCAGGACTCCCTACACATTGGTAACTGGACGTCGACATGCATATAAGATAGACATGTATAAACATACATTGACTCTTCTCTCTCTAGGAGTCATTTGGGTAGTTTACCCATTTCTTCTCCCTCTTAGCCATTTCTGTCCCCAAACAGTCGTACAACTATTGTTATGTTCCGGTCTGAAGGGCAAGTGTATTACGGACCGTCAGGCAATCCGTCTTGGTCCTCACGGGTGACAAAGCATCTGGAACCTTCTACGATTAAAGTTTTCGGTTCGGGCTGCTTTAGCTACTTATCGTCAGATGGACTGTTAGGTAGTGTTTCATTCAATCCCAAGAAAGAAAAAACATGATCTCAATAAACAAGGCTTATTGAGATCATGTTTTTTTCTTTCAGGTTGGCATTTGATGAAAGATTTGGTGTAACCCCCTAAATTTTTTAAATGGATTCCGAAATATATTTAATTTTTGAGAGATTTCCAAGGGTTTTCTCTTAGTCGCCTTTACCATGGAAGAAGAAGGGTGGTAGTGACTTTAGCTACAACACGGTATTAACATTAATCGTTATTATAATAAGAAATTTCAATCATAGTTAATATTTTTTCTTTTGAGTTACTTTTTACAAACCTTCTTTTTATTTCTACTGTCTAAATCTGAAATTAAATTTATTGTCCAAAACTGACTTTACGTTGTTTCTAAAGTTTAAGCAGAGAAACAGCAGTAGCTGTCAGCCCTACCGTTACCTTAAAGCAGTAAACAATAAAATAACATAAAATAACCCGCAAAGCACGTTTATTACACAAGTTCAACGTTGATGTTGTCTCAAAGTAAAAGTAAAACGTGCGGTAATAGAAACTTATAACTTCTGTTCTGGCAGGAGGTCCGTGTTGGGGAATAAATATAATAGTTAGGGTTACAACGTAACGTAACATCTGTTACACTTTTGTTGTTTACGAAAAGGCTGAAATAAATTTTGTATATCATATGTTGTTTGCACTTTCTAACAAAGTTCACAGCGTCCTATGAATAATACATGATCAGTCTTAATGTAATTGTACATAAGCCATTGTTGTACTCTTATTATACAAACAAATCTTGTATATGTGTGAAGTTTTAAATAAAAACTAAGTGTGTCACACACACTGCTACGTACTAGATCTAGGGAGAGAGATGAATGTTGAAATATATCAATGTCCAAAAATGTTTTATTGTATGTGTACACCATGATATTTTACACATTTGTGTGTAATGTATAAGAGGTGCAAATTAAGGATGTAAGCTTAGTGCGTTTGTTCGGAGCTACTAAAGATAGGCACAACCCACCATATTTTTACACATTCCATGTAGCGTCATCACTTTAAGAAAATTACGACAATCTTCAAGACTTATTTGAGTACGAAACGAACACGAACTGTCAAAAAATTCCAAAAAATAATTTTTTACCCTTTTTTTGTGTTGGTGATGAACCGAATTGTAATGATGTTTGTAATAAGTAATCTGCGACATCGTCTGCCCGGAAACATTATCGATTATTTAAGATCTTAATAATTATCTAGTTATCAAACACCCGCCACCTCTAGCTACCTAATTTTTATCTGTTTCTATTTGCATCTTTCAAATTAGATTCCTACAGGTTGATCTTTTGTTTATCATACGAAATGACATCAAGGTTATATAGAAAAGAATTCAAAACAGTGCAGAAATTTCTTTTAAGAACAATTTTAACATTACTTACGGGTAAAGTAATATTAAAATTGTTATTGCTTACGAATGTGTGTCTGAATTGTTATTGCTTACGAATGTAAGTAAACAAAAAAATTATTTACAATTGAGATACGTCAACAAAAGTTTAATTAATAGCGGAAATGTTCAATACGTTTCCACTTTGAGTATAAATAATTTGAAAGGTATTCAAAAAGATTAAAAAAAATGTACACCTTTTATTATATTTTCAAATCTGAACCCAAAATGCTCCATTTTTTAATTTAATCCACAACCCATCATATAGAAACTTAGCTTTTTATTTATATATGTTAGATAGAAACGGAATCAATGCTCCAATACCGATATATCCCAAAGGATTTTGAAGCTATAGTGACAATTAACCGCGTATATAGCTCGCCCGAATCCAACTCGGCTGGGCTGCGTTCGGGAAACTACGTCATATCTTCTCGTCGAGTTTACCGCAAGGCCTCAAGACCAAAGTATACAACCAGTGCGTGTTGCCAGTGATGACATACGGATCCGAGACTTGGCCCTTCACTGCAGCCCGTATGAGGAAGATCAAAGTTGCTCAGCGCACTATGGAAAGGGCAATTCTCGGTGTTTCTCTGCGTGATAGAGTCTGCAACGATGATATCCGCAGCAGAACTAAGGTAACCGACATAGCCGTAAAGATCAGCAAGCTGAAGTGGCAATGGGCCGGCCACATAGCTCGCAAAACTGACAACCGTTGGGGAAAAAGGTTCTCGAGTGGCAGCCACGTACAGGCAAACCTGCATATCCTTATTTCACAGTCATGCAGGTTCTTCCGCATTCCTTCATCCTCTCGATGTTTTCCTTAAACTTCGAGTACGTGGTAAATTCAGCATTTAAAATCGCTATTAACAATTTTAGAGGAATCAGGAATCGAATCCGCTATCAGGAATCGAATCCGGGTCAATCGCTTGGAATCTTCGAAACTAAAATGAGGGATACAACTAGGCTACCACGGCCAACGTCGTACCAGTACTCAATGTTAGGGGATCTTTCACTATATGAGTTTTGGTCACTGAGTATTCGGTAAAGTTACTGCGGTTCGCCATTCCTTACAGTTTCATCGGATGATGCGTTTGCGTCCTTGTGACGCAGGTATTTGTAAAGTAGGTGTATTAGTGCACCTCTATTGCTTATGATTATCATTATTAAATAAGCTATTTATGGACCGTTAATGAAAGGTTCGGAGCTCACCTCGGACAGTCGAGTTGTGTCGATCAAGGGCCGGTGAGAATCGTCCTGGTACGCGGTTGTATTTTATGTACGCGGGTGTTGTTTGCCTGACACGTTTTAATGCGTTGTTGGGGGATTATGTCTGTGTTAATGTGAGCCACTTTGTGGGTTCTGCGCTTTGGGTGTCCAGCACGGAGGATCGAAAGGTTCAAGCGATAGTCATTCAGGTTTCAGTACTTTGTGCTTTGTTCTGTACAATTAACAGTAATGACAGAACAGATAGACGAAATACTTTTGGGATTAATGTTGTGGGATTGCCTTGTAGTTCTGATACTGAATTTATTAGGATACAGAGCCTGTGATATTTTTTAAGTCATACATCGAAAATTCAAAAACAAAAGTAGAACATTTGCAATTAGTGCTTAGTCAACAACGATGTGAAAACAATCGAACGAGATTCCGGACCTTAGGCAGCATCGTTACCAGACGACACACTTTCGGCGCGACGACCCGTTCTTACTTTGAAATTAAATGTCACGCGTCGGCCAGCCAGAGTTCTGCTTTTTGGGGAATTCCCTTTTTTAATATTATCCATAAAAAATGATGATTATATTTTTCCTTTTTTGAATACTTGGCAACAATCTTTACTTAAACAAGCTTTTTCTCTACTTTCATAATGTCTTTTGAACGACATAAAAAATACTTCTTATTTTAGTTTATTTACACATTCCGCTTTCATCGAATGAATCCCGCTTATCTACTTAAGTGTATCAAAATCCCGCTATGCCCGTAAACCATTCTGGCAAAGCGGTTAGGCAGGCAGTAAGTTAAGGTAATTACCTTACTTAATTAAGTTAAATATTAAAAGTTAAACGGAGGCCCAATCCCACCTTTCTTCTCTCCCTCTACCCCTCCCCATCTCAAAATAACATGTTCACACTCTTTACAGTGGCATGTCTTTACAGTGTGGCATTTCAAATAGACTCTTTAAACTTATAAGTACAATTGATTATACAAGGTCATTATATCAAATTGCTCTACATTTTGAACGGTTTTTTCAAATACCAAAGAAAATATTTCCAAAAATTGAATACATCAATTATAAATATATATTGAAATCTGATATCTTGAAAATTTGTGCTCGTTTAGTCTCGCTACTGCATCTATACCACTATACTTTTATACAGACACTCGTTACTGTAGCTTTTTTTCTAATAAACTTTTTATTCTTGCATGGCTAGCTCTTGAAAAATGTGGAGGTTTTTCTCTTTAGTAGATGATTGATGATTACACAGGAGAGTTGTGGAGAAGTGAAAGTCGACCTACTAACATTCTAAAAGAGTTAATAAATAGGTATTAGATTATATTAGACAAAAAGCAACCATAAAGTGGTGATTATAAAAACTGGTATTTGTAATAACGGCTTAATATAAATTATATTCTAAAGGAAGTCATAAAACAAAATTCAATAGATTGAGATGAGCCAAATTAAATATGTCAGATTTATTAACTCTAAGCGAGGTCTCTCTCTCTTTGATAAGGTCCGTAAACAGAAGGGTGAACTGATTCGCATTTAATGTACATTGATGTCACATTTTCGAATTTTATTATAATATTCCGCTAGAAAGAAATACATGAAATTACTTGAGAACATGAAATTAATGAATTGAGTCATAAAAGTCGAATTCCAGGAGGATTTGGGAAGCCAAACGGATACCCACCTCACAACCTTAAATAACATTTCAAACTCAATGCCTTATTATCATATATACACTATATGCCTTTTTCCTCGGAATGTCTTCCTATTTTGTATTTGTTAATTATACATCTTGGACCACATACCTACAGAAGTCGCTCGGTCGGTAGCGAAAGATGTTTTTTTTTAAATATGTCAGGAAAATTAAGTGGATTCCGGCAGATGCCTGAATATTCATCTAAAGAATTCAGCCCCAAATGATTCAGATTATTGACTGGGACTACGGTGCGAGTTATCTGTATCTAGCAGAGGCTGTTAAAGAATTTTGTGCGTTTGTTATTTGCTTTCTCTTTCAGAATAATTCAAGTCACATTAATTCTATTCGTATAAAACAAGCAGCGGTGCTTTACATTTGATTACTTATGCATTCAATGACAGCTTAAAACCTTTAACGTAGTTTGAGGAGATGTTTTCTTTTACCCTTTTCCCTTTCCCGAATTCGTCTTTCGTTGTAGGTGTTTAAATACTAACATTATATATTTATTGTACGAGGTAGAGCCTATCGGTGGGTTTTGCTGCTGCTTGAATGAGCCTGCTCGACCGAGTAGCCCGGCGTGAAGTAGAACCATCTTCCTTCCTCATATACACTTCTGTATTTCGTTCGGTGAGTGAGGTAACCGGAGGGCTTTTTCTCACTCCCCTAAGCTCCAGCCCCATCATCTCTCCTATCCCCCAAATATCCTTAAAGCCCGGCAACGCCCCTGCAGCTCCTCCAGTGTTGCATATGTTCGTGGGTGTCAGTGATTCTTAACTTCAGGGAGCCGCTAGTTCGTTTGTCCCCTTATCCCATAAAAAAAATCTAATAACATCCGTAGAGTTTTATACCATTATTCTAGAGCTTTCTTTTATCAGTAAAGACTTATTTTTTATATTTATATATTTCTTTAAAAAGGTCAAAGTATAACATGTATACTATTTTCAAGAGTATCGCTTCTTTAAATGTGATTATATTTTAAGTTACGAATTGAGTTGAACGGGCAATCTGGACATTTTATTTATTTTCTAAACTAACGGAAAATATACAAAAAATTATTTAATGTTTTTAAAAATATTTTTTGTAGTTCTACTTTAAATATATGCGATAAAAAAATAAAATACTGAGTATATTTCAATACTTATTTATATACTCGTAAGAATTCGTAATTTGCATTTTTTTTCATTAAATTTGAAAAATAATGTTTCTTTATTAGATTTTGATTAAATTTAATTTAATTAATTTTTGTTGAGGATATTAATTAACTTACTATCAGTAAATAATAATTTCACATACAAACTTTCATTCCCTATTTTATACACTTAAGGTTGGTTTTAAGAAGTGTTTATATTAGATAGTGCTTAGATCTTATTTTTTTTAACGTTAAAAACATTTCATACACCCTTGCAACACAGATTTTATCCCTTTAGGGAAAACATTTCATAAAACATTATTTTTAGATGATGCCTACATCCTGTTAGGAACTAGGTCGGTTGCCTGCTTAACCAGCCTTATGTAAATTTTGTTGTATTTACGGTTTCCAAGGTTTCTTAATTAGTCAGTGGTATGTCGGTTTAATATATACATATATTTGAAAATTAAAAACAATCATATTGTTTCTTTGTAAGTTTACTCTAAAGGATAACTTGAATTTTAAACGAGTGATATTTTCCTAAAATTTTAGTAAGCATAATATTGTTGGTTCTTTTCTCCCAGGACGTCAACGCTTCCCTGATATTATGAATACGTGAACTCATCTCCGTAACTAAAGTACTAAGTACTATGGTAGTTCTGGAAGAGAGATTATCTCGTAACCAGCCCCGTATGATAAATCTTTCCAACGAAACGCACGAACATAAAACCGGCACAAGTGAAAAGCGGTCAAAATTTTCCAAGAATCATCATCATCATCATCATTTCAGCCTATCAGAAGTCCACTGCTGAACATAGGCCTCCCCCAAAGATTGCCACGAAGCTCGGTCCTGAGCCACCTGCATCCATCGACTTCCCGCAACACTGCGCAGGTCGTCACTCCATCTTGTGGAGGGTCGTCCTACACTGCGTTTGCCTGTACGTGGCTGCCACTCGAGAACCTTTTTTCCCCAACGGTTGTCAGTTCTGCGAGCTATGTGGCCGGCCCATTGCCACTTCAGCTTGCCTATCTTTACGGCTATGTCGGTTACCTTAGTTCTGCTGCGGATATCATCGTTGCAGACTCTATCATGCAGAGAAACACCGAGCATAGCCCTTTCCATAGCGCGCTGAGCAACTTTGAGCTTCCTCATGCGGGCTGCAGTGAAGGACCAAGTCTGGGATCCGTATGTCATCACTGGCAACACGCACTGGTTGTATACTTTCGTCTTGAGGCTTTGCGGTATACTCGACGAGAAGATATGGCGTAGTTTCCCGAACGCAGCCCAGCCGAGTTGGATTCGTCGATTGACCTGTGAGTCGAAGTTGGAGTTACCTAATCGGACAATTTGTCCCAGGTATACGTACTCGTCTACAACTTCGAGCCTATTGTTCCCAACAACAACCGGTATTGGTGAGACATGGACGTTTGACATGAACTTCGTCTTGTCCATGTTCATCTTAAGACCAACCTGTTGGGAGACGTTATTGAGGTCATTGAGCATTGTACTAAGCTCCTCCAGCGATCCTGCCATAAGAACTATGTCGTCGGCAAATCGAAGGTGTGTGATGTATTCACCATTGATGTTGATTTCGTAACCTTTCCAGTTCAGCTGCTTGAAAACATCTTCCAATGCAGCGGTGAAGAGTTGCGGGGATATGACATCACCCTGTCTTACACCTTTCTGCAGTTGGATTGGTTTCGTACTCTGATTCTGTACTCGGATAGACATCGTAGCCTCATTGTACAAACACCTCAGCATTTCAATATACCGAGAGTCTATCTGGCACCGCTGGAGAGACTGTAGCACCGCCCAAATTTCGACTAAATCGAAGGCTTTCTCATAGTCCACATACGCCAGACATAATGGAAAATTGTACTCCTCGGCCTTTTGTACAATCTGGCGAAGAGAATGTATGTGGTCTATGGTACTATAGCCTTTTCGGAATCCGGCTTGTTCGGGAAGCTGGAAGTCGTCAAGTCTGTTCACTAGACCATTTGAGATGACTCCCGAAAACAGCACGTAGACGTGGCTTAGAAGCGATATTGGTCTGTAATTCTTCAAAAGGCAGTTATCCCCTTTCTTGAATAATAGGACAACCACGCTTCTACTCCACGCTTTCGGCGTAACACCGCCATGAATGACGGAATTAAACAGCTTCTGAAGGACAACAAGTATCGGTTTTCCACCCGCTTTCAGAAGCTCAGCTGTAATTCCATCCTCACCCGGCGCCTTGCCGTTTTTAAGCTGTTGGAGAGCCATCCGTATCTCGCTCAGACTGACGTCCGGGATGTTATCGGAGTAATGTCGGATAAGCGTGGCTCTTGGGTCGTTACTCACATCAGTGTGTGGTTTCAATGACGTTGTGTACAGCTGTCCGTAAAATCTCTCGATCTCACTCAAAATCTCGGCTTCAGCGGAAATGACTGCGCCGCTTTCGGTCTTCAGCTTGGTCAGTTGGCTCTTTCCGATAGACAGATCTCTGGCGAAGACTTTGGAGCCTTGGTCCCGCTCTATCGCTTTTTCAATACAGGCTGTATTGAAAAAGCGATCTGTCTATTCAGTAGCCGATACGCTGACGCATCCGTTGTAGACTGCAGCTTTATCTCACGCCTGGCTTTCATGAGTTTAAGAGTGTGATCGGAGAGCTTTTGGGGCTTGTTCATGCGGCGGGTCCTGCAAAACTTAGCTCCTACCGCATGGACAGTTTCCACTAGCCTGCTATTCGTATCGTCCACTGTAACGCAATCGTCTAGGCACTGAAAGCGATTATGCAATTCGAGCTGAAAGCTCTCGGGGTTCTGGATAAGGGCACGTGGTGGGCGGAGCGTAGACTTCACCAGACGAGACCGCTCGAGCCTAATGTTAAGGTTCAGTGTGCCTCTTACCATGCGGTGATCACTGCCGGTTTTTACCCTAGTGATCACAGAGACATCACTGAACAGCTGACGCTTGGTCTTCATGATGAAGTCGATCTCATTTTTAGTGGTACCGTCCGGGCTCATCCATGTCCACTTCCTGTAGGGCCGCTTCTGGGAATAGGAGTTCATCATAAAGAATCCCTCCATTGCCATGAAGTCAGCCAGCTCATGGGTTGCGATGCCCTATTCCAAAGTTCCCCACTATCAGCTCATCGCCTTTTTTCGTACCTAGTTTTGCGTTAAAGTCTCCCATCAACACCGTGTAGTGAGACTTAGAGCAATGTATGGCTCTTGGGTCGTTACTCACATCAGTGTGTGGTTTCAATGACGTTGTGTACAGCTGTCCGTAAAATCTCTCGATCTCACTCAAAATCTCGGCTTCAGCGGAAATGACTGCGCCGCTTTCGGTCTTCAGCTTGGTCAGTTGGCTCTTTCCGATAGACAGATCTCTGGCGAAGACTTTGGAGCCTTGGTTCCGCTCTATCGCTTTTTCAATACAGGCTGTATTGAAAAAGCGATTAGTCTATTCATGAGTTTAAGAGTGTGATCGGAGAGCTTTTGGGGCTTGTTCGTGCGGCGGGTCCTGCAAAACTTAGCTCCTACCGCATGGACAGTTTCCACTAGCCTGCTATTCGTATCGTCCACTGTAACGCAATCGTCTAGGCACTGAAAGCGATTATGCAATTCGAGCTGAAAGCTCTCGGGGTTCTGGATTAGGGCACGTGGTGGGCGAGACGAGACCGCTCGAGCCTAATGTTAAGGTTCAGTGTGCCTCTTACCATGCGGTGATCACTGCCGGTTCTTACTCTAGTGATCACAGAGACATCACTGAACAGCTGAAGCTTGGTCTTCATGATGAAGTCGATCTCATTTTTAGTGGTACCGTCCGGGCTCATCCATGTCCACTTCCTGTGGGGCCGCTTCTGGGAATAGGAGTTCATCATAAAGAATCCCTCGTTTGCCATGAAGTCAGCCAGCTCATGGGTCCGATGCCCTACTCCAAAGTTCCCCACTATCAGCTCATCGCCTTTTTTCGTACCTAGTTTTGCGTTAAAGTCTCCCATCAACACCGTGTAGTGAGACTTAGAGCAATGTATGGCTCTTGAAATTTCCTCATACATTGCCTCCACTTCATCATCAGGGTGTGTTGAGGTTGGTGCGTATACCTGTATGACCTTCAGCGAATACCTTTCGGTTATTCTGAATATAAGGTACGCGACCCTACTCGACATACTTCCGATCTCGATCACGTTGTTGATGAGAGACCTGTGGACGATAAACCCGACACCTCCTTGGGACAGACGGTCACCCTGCCGGTAGTAGAACAAGTTACCGGATTTTAGGATTATAGAGCCCTCTCCCTGTCTTCGGACTTCAGACAACCCTATAATACTCCAGTGTAACTTGCTTACTTCTTCTTCCAGTTCTAGTATCTTCTCGTCGGTCCTCAATGTGCGTGCGTTATATATTGCCCGGTCCAGTCGTTTGGGTTGGCAGCTAGAAATCAGCCGGTGATTCTTCGCACCCCCTGCCTCGCCGTTACCATGGCTGCCACCATAGCCAGGACTAGCGAGGCCGCCGGGGACTGGAGGCCATTGCTTTCTTCTACCTCTCATCATGGGGGGGTTTGCCTTAGTTGCCACGCCTGGGGAGCGGGTTGGCAACCGAAGTGTTTTTTTTTGTTCTAGTGCAGGAAGATGCTGCTGCCCATCTCCTAATATAATTTTTTACCATTAGTCGCCTTTTACGACTCCCATGGTTAGACAGGGTTGGCGCTATTCTTTACTTCCGACAGCCTCACGGAAATGTTTAATCAATCATCAGCTTACGTTGACAATTTCGCAGTAATGTGTGTTCGATAGTCACTCGAATTCGATTCCAGGCGGTATCACTAAAATTGTTGATTAAAATTAGATGTGCTCATTACTGCGTGTTGCGTGCGTGTTCATATTTTCAGACATGCAGGTTTCCACGCGATGTTTTATTTCACCATTGATCACATGGTAAAATCAGCACCTAAAATTTCAATTAACGTATTTGAACCCAATTCACTTGTAAACTGTGAAATTAATGGTGAGCTGGCCCATGAGGTACCATGGCTCTTAACTTTAATAAGAGGATTTTATATGAGGACAACACTTATATGAATATATGTAAAAAAGTAACACAAGGCACTTCAATTTTTTTACATAATTGATGCGTGATTAACATTTACTTTTGTAGACATTTTACGTAGTGGCTGAAAGACGATGTTTCATTGGGCCTCCGGTCTCTCACCGAACGAAACGCTGAAGTACAAGATGTCTTTACTTCACTCCGGTATTCTGCTATGCTATTTATTTAGATGTTTGAACTTACAATTCATATGAGCTTATTTGGGACTGCGTGAGACTTGGTGCCAGTTACCAGGACCAAGATAGGTAAGTTTTTGAAAAAAATTTCGTAGGAGCCCTCTAATTAGGGAATCGAACTTGAGTATCCTGATTCGGAAGTAGAGTTCCTAACCACACGGCTACTGTTGTAAATGTATTAAATTAAAATAACTGTTTTGGACTTGTACCACAAATAATAACATGTTACGTTTTAGAGATTGTATATCTTTGTTCGTCTTATTTAGTACATGAACTTTTGAAGTACATTTTCATTGCAGCAAATATTGAAAGTTTTTATCACGAACGGAGACCGTTTATTTGTATATTTTACTGTTAAAAATTGAATCATATTATGTTAAAAAAGTTTTGTGTAAATGGCTGTCCTGTCTTATATTATACTAGCGGCTACCCGCGGCTTCACTCGCGTGGTCACAAATTGTGATCCAACAGAGCATGTAGTTGAGATAAGAACAGGCCAAGTGCGAGTCGGACTTGTGCGCCGAGGGTTTCGTGTAACCAAATAATATACCTTTGTTATGTTGTTTGTGTAACTGAGATCTGACTTGAATTTTCGTTGTATTTTTATTTATTGGAATAACGAGTAAAAACCTAATGATAATAATGATAAGCGGCCTCTGGTGGCTATTTACACTTGCAAAACACCTTGAATCGAAGAAGGTTAGAGATCGAAGGATTTATCACACCCGAGGACTAGGTGTCATCCTGTACATCCACATCCTGTATTTATACTGGCTTTCTATATATTACAAACGAGAACCTAACAGTGGTTGCACTGCTGCTGCGATAAAAATAAGTAAGAGTATGGTACCCAGACGGCTCCTAGGCAGAGAAGGTCCCTACTACTTAATAAATTTTGGTATTAAACAACAACTACATACCCTAAAAGGGACCGTGTGCTTATTTATTATCCAAACTCTCCCGTCCTATGGGTGACCATAGGGGCTATGGAATGGTATTTACTTGGACTTCACAGACATGCAGGTTTCCTCACGATGTTTTCGTTCACCGCCGAACACGAGGTACATTCAGCATTTAAAATTGCTATTAACAAATTTAGTGGTGGCGGCACCGGAAATCGAACCCAGGTCACTCGAGCTCTATGAGACTAAAGCGAGCGCCTTGGTCACTTGGCATTACGGTATTTAAACCGTCCTTATTTTACTGTCGGCAACCTGTTGTGTTAAGGAAAACGGGTTGAAGTGCTTTGCCTTAACGAAACCTAGACGGATATGAATAGCTATTGTATTTCAGCGTGCAGCTGGAGTGAAAGTGTGATTTTATTTCGTTTCACGTAACGTCGTCTTTTGATCGATAGAGAGTCGACGAAAATAAGTTCGTTTAGAAGTTTTTTAACTCCATTAATTATGATTAATTTATTATTAATTTAATCTTAAGGAGAACTACGCCAAGAGGTCTTAGTGTGTGCGCACGTGGGTGTAAAAATAATCTATAATATTTGTTGCTTTACGATACTATATTTTGCTTATAATATTATGGTTGTTACCTGTAGGCAGAGATTATGGATTTTTCGTTCGGCATTGCATCAGCGTAACCAAAGAGGCCTTCTACCCACTTTTAGTTACTCGGGGACATAGAAAGTAACTGAAAGAAGCATCCTCCCTATCTATGCTCCCGGTGATTTCCATGAGGATTTCTTCACCTCTCACAATACCAATAGGAAGAAGGGGGAAGCTGATTTATACACCGCTACCACACGGCATAAATAAATCATATGTACATTAATTTCAACATTTTTGTTAAACAAAACCTTTCTGTTTGTGTTATTACTTTACACCGTCGCATATGGCCTAATTGAAAAAAAAACAAGTATGAAACGCAAACTGATTTCTCTAAATATTTATTTTAAATGTATTTAGTTTTCTCAAGCGATCATTTGTTCGTGAGCTAGCGAACGTACCAGATGCGACTATATTCAGGGCGTACGGTTAATGGATGGAGCGAAGCACGGAGAGGTTTTTTTTTTGCTGCGAGTCGTTGAACGAATATAGTTAAGTGCAGCTCTATTTTAAGTAATAAGTTTGTTGCACTATCGTTATTTGCCTCTCGTACTACAGACGGGTCTTGAGTGTTTGATAAAAAACCGACTTAGCACTTTATTTCTCTTTATTTTTCTTCTTTTTAATAGTCTGTAAATAGTTCAAACACCTCTGTCGTAGATAGAATTCACCATTATCACCGATCGGCGATGGCAGCACCAGTGTATTTTCAGTGTGGATTTTTTGAGATGAGTATCCCGGCAGCCTGCAGCCACGAGACTTTCAAATTTATTCGTGCTACATAATTATTTCCAAATGACGCTTCAATAATATTTAATATTAAACGACAATCAACGTAGTAGAGCCAAGCGGCGGCTTTTGCTGCTGCTCGAATGGGCCGGCCCGAACGGGCAGGTACCACGGCCTCGCAGAATACCGGCGTAAAGTGGAGGCATATTATGCTTCTGCGTTTCGTTCGGTGAGTGAGGTATCCGGAGGCTCGCTTCCCCTCCCTATTCTCCCTTCTATCTCCCAAATCCCTTTAAAGGCCGGCAACGCACCTGCAGCACCTCTGGTGTTGCAGATGTACGTGGGCGACGGTAATCACTTACCATCAGGTGAAACGCTTGCTCGTTTGCCGCCTATCATATAAAAAAAACGCAACTAGGTGAATAATGCTATTTCAAAAATAGTTTCTTGGTGTAACGCTAATTGCTTATGAACCGCAATAAAACTAAACGTATAAAATTCTCTACACCTAATGTTAAACATTTAGATGCCAAAGTGGGTAATATAAATGGGGGGAGTTAGGTCTTGCACACTTGACTCTGTAGCATACTGTAAGGACTATACAAAATCTGACGAATGTCGAAACACCTAGAATGGTTTTATAACATAATGCTATGTGATATTTTGCTGCGGGGATATGCCTCTGATACAGGAACCATATTCGTTTTAAACAAGAGAGCCATAGGTTCAATTTATAATTCTCCTTATTCTATATCTCTTAGAGATTATTTTAAAGAAATAAATATTCTAAGTTTGGCTTCGCAATACATATATGATAATTTAATGTACGTACAACAAAACATACATATATTTGATAAGAAGAGTGATATTCATATTTAAATACTAGAAACAGACACATGCTTGTAATGCCGGTTGCTTGTCTTCATTATACCGTAGTTCGTAGAGGTTTAGATGCAATGTTTCAGTCACGGGACCATTACAATATTGATCTAAATAACTATTGGGGGCTCGAATAATATTTGGAAATAATTAAATATTTTTAAAACAAGTTAGGAAACTATTCGAAGTGAACTAATGTCAATTGCTTACTGTTTTATTATTAATCCTATACACGATAGCTTATAGAACAAAGTACAAAAGATAAATGTACTTTCTCGTTCCTAAACTAATTCAGGCAACCTTTGGGGATTACGTTATTGCCCCGTGGAGCTATATCCCTGCGAAATAAATGGGATGCGAAACTAAAACATAGAGTTTATTTAAGTTCTGTAACTTCCTGCATTTATGAATATTAAATAATAGTTTTGTGTTCGAAAAGAGCTTTTCGAAGAACATTAAAGAAAAAAAGTTAAATCCTACAACTGGTTAAAGGGCTTTTCCTATTTTTGAGAGGGTTGAAATATACCAATTTTTCATTATTTTGCAGAAGTTCTTCATGGTAAATTCAACATAAATGTAGCAGTGCCTGTACTGGGAATCTTACTTTGATCTGAGAGACCAAAGCACTATGAAATTCATCCAAGTACTTGGAAACTACTGCTGCTCATCGTCCGTTCTAAATCTACATTTGCTTGTGTGTATGTTTGGAAATATTTATTTCGAAAACAATGTCACGGATTTGATGTTTTTTTAATTATTCCTTATGATTTTGGATGTGCTATAGGATTTGTTTTATTCTTATATTACAAATGTGAAGTTTTGTGTTTATGTCGGTCGACTTTCAGCAGCTACGTATATTTTCCTTTTCTTTTTGATTTTTTTAAATGAGATTTTTTTATATGAGTGTAAAACACGAGATAATAGACCAGTCACAACACTAACATAGAGAGTGATGGCTAGTGGATACCTGCATTAAACTTTAAGTGTACAAATGCGTTGTAACCCTCGAGATTGTTTCTCGTTCATGGGGCAATGTATACGTTTCAACAACGAAATCTTAGTAAGTGTACAAAGTTTTCCTTTACTGACTTTATAAAAGGGGTTATTGTAATATAAAGGAATACATGGATGATAATAACACCTGGGAATGAGTTGATCTTTGATCCCAAGTATATACTATATATTTTTTTATATATACTATATATTCTCCGTCAGTGCAACCTTTACGAATTTACCATTACGAAACGGCGGTAGATTTTTAAAAAAATAACAAGACAAGATAAATATTTTTTCTTAAAATGAATGAATTATTCTATTTGATTTGAATTTTTCAAAGTCTTTAATCATACTGGCTTGCTTTCTCTCTTTCGTGACATCTAAAATGCCATGGATTTGAATGTAGGATGCCACTATTCCCTTTGTGAGTTCTCTTGCGATAAAAATTATGATGAGAGAAGTCACGGTCAACCGCTAGTTATTTTATAACGTCCTCATTTTCATTTCCTTTTCTTACTTATACAGCCTGTAACTGTTCAATACTGGGCCTTTTCCAATTGGAAGATCTGTTGACATCACCTTGCACTTGGCAGTCCATCACCGGTTCGCATAATTTACTATGGTACTTCATATTTTATGTTTGTCATGAAATGAGTTTGCCGCTTCAATTGGAAAAATGCTTACTTCATCGAATAATATACCATCATTAAAAATAATAACCAGCCAAGTGCGAGACGAACTCGCGCACCGTGGATTCTGGACAAACACAGTATATATCTGTGTTATTATTTGTATATTATTTGCTTTCATTCTTAGCACGAGCCCGACTGATATTTGGACGGTTTTGATTTCGGTTCGTTTACTTTTGATATTGTTCTATAATTAGTCGTCAATAGCCCAATGGGTTAGAGCGCGGAGTGCGAAACATGACGTCGTAAGTTCGAGCCCGTCATTCCAATATTGTCGTGAACCACTCCAGATACAAGCTCTAATACTTAATTGGAGGGTTAACAGGAATATTAGTAATGTTACTTAATAAATAGCAAAACTAGTATTCTATAACAAAAAAAGAATGAAAAAGCAAAAGAATCACACCAAGTTAAGCGAAAGAGCAAAAACAATAAAACGTTGATTTTTACTTACTTGTTAGAATAAAACCATAATAACAATATTCTGTAGTAGGTAAGCTAATCCTTTCACGGTAGGTATCGGACAGATGAACAGACAGCGTAGTCTTAGTCCTATACTAACGTAACGGTACGTAACCCCAAAAAAAAAAGAACTATCTTGATTTCATTTTAATCTTCGTCTTTTGGTAGTACATCATGTTGTTATTTTCGAATACAGTTTCTTTGTGTTTGAGTGTAGTTCTCATTACAGCGATACTTCTTTACATTTTAAATACAAAACGACGTGTATGAGAAATTTTATAAACTATTAGCATAATTTTAATGTTTTCTTCAATGTGAACAAGCTTTGTTTTGCTGTAGTAAGATGTGAATGTTCACGTGTTTTAATGTATTTTATGTCTTGTGTTTTCGGAACTCTACATGTGAATACTTCTAATTCTTCTACTATTAAATAGACATTACTTTTTCTTAAACAATGAGTATATAAATGCAGACGATGTTAATAATTAGCACATTGATATATTATGTAGATCCAAAGTGTAAGGCTGTAGTCGAATAGTGACAGACACTCAACCTTCATCCCTATTTTAATTTATATACATATCAGAACATGCGTTTCAAATATACTAGACCTAAAATCTCCAGACCGTTGACGAGCAGCATTGTTTGAAATGTGAGATGTATAACTTTATGATCATCTATCTACCTACCAGAGACGATTACAGCAATTCCTCCCATCTGAAGAAGCTTTTTCGAGTATAGGGTATTAAAGGAAAATAAGAAACTATCCGCTGGGGAAAAAAGGTTCTCGAGTGGCAGACACGTACAGGCAAACGCAGTTTAGGACGACCCCCCACAAGATGGAGTGACGACCTGCACAGTGTTGCGGGAAGTCGATGGATGCAGGTGGCTCAGGACCGAGCTTCGTGGCAATCTTTGGGGGAGGCCTATGTTCAGCAGTGGACTTCTGATAGGCTGAAATGATGATGATGATGATGATGAAGAATCTATTATTTTTTATTCTTCAACATACAGGAACACACAAAAACGCAGGTACAGACAAGGACATTTATTGAATAAATGTGTTTATTAATTTTTATCTTCAAAACCTGTGAAAGAATCAGATAAAACGATTACAAGTGACTCTGTATTAACAGAACACTGATTTGTTATATGCCAAGTTGAAAGTTCGGTTATAATTTCACATTTCACGTTTATTTTGACTGCAGCAAAATTAAGGCACCTGTGTATAAAAAAAGACTTGACTTTGTTCGTTTCTTGATGACGGTTACTTTCAAGGTTTTTTTTTAGATTCTTAGAAATATACCGGGTGAATTTTTCCTGATTCTGGAAACGAACATTTTAAATGCTATTTCATTTGTAAAATCTACCGGTAGTATCTATTTTTAAAAAACAGTCAAGGTAAAATTTTTAAACTAATTGATTTTCGAATTGTTGTACAAAAAAAAATCGTGGCTCCGCTTTAAGAGTTTAGTTACATCAGTAGTAACAAAAATACACTAACATAAGTAAAACGTAAAAGTTATAACAAAACTATTAACCAAAAGTCAATGCATAAAAAGTCGCGTGATTCGCCCCGCCCATCACGGCACGAAACTAAGCGCGAATGCAGTTGTTTCTTCAGGATTCCTAACACGCACTCCTTCTGCTCGCGAGTCTCTACCGCTGAAACCGTTCACAGCCAAACAAACAGCGCCAACTGCGTATCTACCGAGGGGGTTTTAGTCGATTCAACATCTTAAATGTTGATCCCGACTTAACCAGTCACCCAATTCGGTGATTGGTAGATGCTGGCACCCCCCCCCCACGTAAAACTTAAAAAAAAAATCTTCAGTATTGCCGCGCTTTCAGTAGAAGTAGGCCACCAGGTCGTACTGAAATCCGCGCCAAAAATAAATCCCAATTTCGCCGCTTAATCAGGACAAGTGTGTGATTAGAGCTGATCACAGAGATCGTGGCTTTCCCGGTGCGAAAAGCCCTGACCCGTTAACAGTTCTTGTGATCCGAGATAAAAAGATTCGTTCGTTGTCGTAAACGTGAAAGTAGTGGAGTTACGTAAATGTTAGTGGACCCCTTTCGAGAAGTGTTGTAAAATAACATGAAAGTGAATTTCATAAAACGGGCTTGTTTGTTATCGTTGTATTGTGTATTACGAAAACTGTGTCATTTCGCAATATACTTCCAACGGTTTTCCTTAAAGTTGTAAATAGTTTTATAAATAAACTACTAAATAATGTTCATTAAATAGCTATATTATTGTAATCAATTTGAAGATCCGCTAGAATTACGCGGTTTGTATTTCTACTCAAAAGTCGGTCATCCCTCTCTTTATTTGAGAAAAATGGGAGATTCCCTTATCGACTTAAAATTATCATAAATCGTGGTGAACAATCTAAAGAGAGCAACAAAAAATTAAAACCATGGCTTACCACCGTCACGTTACGAATTGTACATAAGTATCGAAAAACTTCGCGGTAGATCCGCTAAATATTCAGTAAATTAAATCCTACTAACGAAAATATTTTCAAAGAATATTAGCAACTCCATAGAGTAACATATCTTTAAACGGCACATCCATACGAATGTTTACTGGCCTCGTTCACGACCGGTGCTCTCTGAGACATTCCGCTCACAGATCAGGTTTCCCACAGAGTAGACTTGCAAATGAACTTTCCAATTCCTAATTTACTCTGCTCAGACGTCATTATGAAAGCGAATCTGTAAATAAAGTTTGTGTAGGTATCACAGGATTTTTAAAGTTGTTTTCCATTAAGATCTAAAATTGATCATTTGTCTTATAATATTTTTAGAATTTCAAAAAATGTTTTATTTTAATTTTAATGTTATGTAGTTGAGACGTGATAGTTCGCTTTAATTTTATAAATCGCGAGTGATTTTTATCGAGCGAAAACATTTCGATGTTTTAATATGAAGTCCGCTAACTCGTTCTGGAACAGTGTGGTAGACACTTTCCGGGTCCAAAACCCGGTTTCAGTTTTAAAAGGAGGCCTTTGCCCAGCAGTGTTACATTTCCTTTCCAATAATATAGTTGAATGATGATTAAGTCCAGAATGAAAAAGAAAAACTTTACAACATAAAAAAATGAAATTTTTAAAAGCTTCTACTTTTTGTTAAATGCTTTAACTTTAATATATGAAATGCCAAATTATGTAATGAAATGAAATGGACAATGAAGAATGAACGCCATATTTCGGTTGACCTTTTTTTAAGTTTAATAAATGGATGTTAAATATGCGGAGGCATGCCATTTAAGGTGGTTAAATATGCGTTCATTTAAATTTTGTTACCTTTGCGTTTCTCTGACGGCCAATGCGAGTTTAACGTCTTATATCTTTACGTTACATTTTATTTATTACGAACGCCAATGCACTTTCCTTGTATTTTGTGGCTTACATTACTCACAAGTTTGATACATTTATGTAAAATAACATAACGGCCTGCAAATTTACTAATTGGACAAGCGGATTCCACTATTCTACAAATTTTTATAATTTTTTTTTTATTGGATGGGGGTGACAAACGAGCGTACAGCTCACCTGATGGTAAGTGGTAGCCAAGAAGTGCAGCCGGCGAACAACTTCAATCGAAGAATATTACAGATGCGTCACCCCTGAGGATTATGACCGAATGCCTCACAGCCTGTAATTATGCAGGCTCTCTTTACCTTTGAAATCGGAACACAACAGTGGTCGAAATGTTGTTTAGCGACAGAAACGGGTGTTATCTACCCAGACAACGCCTAGGCAGAGAATAATTCTACTACCTACTAAGATATTTAGCACATATTAAGTACATTTTTAAAATTTATAGTAGTCAGTACTTTGAAAATCTTATAGCGTCCGACGGATGGCGATTAAAACTTCTCATATCACATTTTTATGATATCAAAGATTTTATTGACATGAAAACATATTTTTTTTCAAATGTGTTTATTTAATTTTACTATTAGTATTTCATTGTAATTAAAATTTGTTGGCTATTTACAAAGATAGCAAAACATGCGCACTAAAAAGACTGTAAAATACTCATACCATATTTTAAGCAAATAAAGACTTATCTTATCATATTATAAAATTCAAGACAGTAAATGTATTTGTGTGACTCAGCCGAAGACAATGTTCGTGTAACACGCCAATTATTGGTTTTTGGGTCTAGTCCTATTGTGTTGTATTCTGTGACTCGAGCAGTGCTTCTGACCCTTACTCCGATCTAACCGTAAAAGCGTTACATCGGGTACCTGAAGAGAAATGAAAAGGAGTTTCCTCTTTAACAAAATTGTTATCATCTTGTACCATAGGCCACGATAGCCGAGTGGTTAGGGGATCTATCTCCGAAGCAGTAAAGCCGAGTTCGATCCCCTATGTCTAGGTCTTGTACCAATAAGTTTTTCCAAACTTATCTACGATTTGTATATATATTGGCTTGGACGCTAAGATGGCGACAGACTCATCTGTCAGGTTGTCTCAATTAAGCACTGGTGAAAAGTCTGTTGATAGGACTAACATTTATAAACGACCTCCTCGTTTTGACCTCCGCAGTTTTACACTACATACGCGTGTGAAATCTCATCTTTCTTGCACTATAAAAAAAATATATAGTTTATTTGCAATTATAATACATATTTCATTATAATATCCTAAACCAATCCTTTATACCTATGATTATAGAAATATATACATTAGGATAAGATCAATGGCTGGATTTATCTTTGAAGATTTATTACTAATTAAAAAATCAGTAACAGGGTGTTACAATTTATAATAACTTCGATAAAAAAATCCTGTTCAATTCCGGCCAAATTTATTAATAAACATGATGACATACTAGACAACATATTAATTTAACTTTCACGTTGAATTACTTAGGTTTCTTCTTGTTATAGTTTCATTAGTAAGGCTTCCCTGTATCAGTTTGACCTGTCCGACATTTAGCTACCTACGCCAAAGATAGTTTGACGTTGACGTCAGGTCGACGACACACAAGTAAAAGCTATAACTACTTAATAAATAAACCCACATCATCATGTTTATGTTAGCCTTATATTTCTTTTAGAATATTTTAACGAAAAACACAAATATAAGCTCTCACGGCCATATACCGAATATTGTGGACGTCAATGGTCTAAACATTAATTTTTTTTCGTTTTCACCCACTTTTCATCATAACTTATTTTGCTACAAATCGTAGACAAGTTTCGAAAAACTTTTTGGTTCGAGCCCTTCACATAGGGGATCAAACTCGGGTTTCCTGGTTCGATGGGATCACGATTCGGCTATCGTGTTTTTCGAATGGCGGAAGAAAGTTACTCCTGCACAATGTTTCAATGCAATAGTTCCTAAAATACTACAAATAAAAAATGAAAGTAAATAATCAGTAATGGTAAATTCATAGCTTAAATGGCGTGCCTGTCACCGACTGTAATCATGACCATATCTGTGTCTTATTGCTTAGTGTTTGCATTATGTCACTTACTGGTCACATCATTTTAAATCTGTTAGTCCGTTTGATCGATATCATTGATGGAGTATTTAAATTCAGTGTCAGAGATCCTAAGATGGTCATAGAAAGTAGCATAGCTTTCGCAAAAATTGTATTTAGTTGTTTTATTCCAATCCAGAAGCCACGTTTTCTACTTTAAATAGATTGAGATGATAGAAGAGATGAGCAGAATCACAAGTACGAGGGCACCAGCACTACGCTGATCATCCCGGTTTACCTGTGAGGCCTTCGAAAAATACATGCCGGTTTTGATGGCACTTTCTTGGAGAGGCTAATGTTTAGCCGTTAATTTAAATAGACTGATGAAGATAAAGAAGACAGTGATAATGTTTTACTGATCGCTTTTAACTTAAATTTTGAGGCTTTCATTCATCTTCATGGTTGATATGCGCTAAAACCTGAGAGAGGATCTCATGATGAAAGAAACGTATCCGGAAACACAACATGCAAACTCATCTGTTATTCACGTGTCTCATAAATATTGGCTACAGCTGGGATCGAAACATAGTAAAGGCAAAAGAAATACGAATAACGATCAATATAACAGTAACATTGTACATGCAAAGGTTACAAAGAACAAGTTAGATCTCTTACATTCATTTTCGAACATAGAGACGTACATAACATAGATATACCTACATTTAAAACTTAATTTGTATTGATTCGGGGGGCGGTTGGAGATTTTTTTCAGCTCTGGAGACTAATGTGAAATTCATCGTCGCCAGTAACTGGGTCGTGTGAGCAATTTACTCTCAACAACAGGTTTACTTACAAGTTCATTAAATTGCAAGTGTTTTATTAACCTCGATATCCGGATCGCTCGCTGGTCAGATTTAGATACAAAGGAAAAAATTATTGTAAATATACTTTTTAATTGTTTTTTTTTATCGGACAGATGTTAACGATCAATTTCATTTATTTTTGACTAACTCAACTGTAATTACGCTGTAATTACTTAAAAAAGATTCATCATTAAAAATGTTTCACTGTTTTGTATCATACTTTCTTTACAAAATAATATGACAATTGTATATCAAAAACCTAGTCTTTGGCGATTGGATTGTAGTAATCTCTCCCTCTTGTTTCATAAAAAAATCTATAGAAGGAATATCGCATGTTCAACATTTGCCGACGGTTCCACTTTCATCCTCAACATTCCAATAACGTGGTGGTCATATTTTTCATCAAAAATTACCTTTCACTACTGCACGCAGTTTCGACTTTATTCCTCAGTATTTTATTCGAATAACGAAGAACTTCTTAAATGTGTACTGATATTAACGTCCGAATCAGTTCGTTAGGTGCTCGTGAAGTCAATTAGTTAGAGACAAGAAGATTGATTGCCAATTTTTATGTCTTAATAAGTCTTTATATTCAAAAGAGGTGTTGTAATTAATAATATTATACCAAAGCCTTCGTTTCTGACAGCCTAGTCAGTTTATACAAAATAATCAAAGCTTCATTATTAACAAGTATTAGTGCTAAGCAGATATTATCCCGAGGGTGTTGTTGAAGCTGAGCGAAGTACTACAAATGCCAGTCTAGTATAATGTGGAAAGGATCGGAATCGTTTTTCGACTATGTTTGTAAACCAATTTTTCACACAAGTTTTTGCAATTCGTTGGATTATCTTCTTGCTTTGAAAATATACAGTGAAATGTGGAATGGATCGGAACCGTTCCTCGACTATATTTGTGTACCATTTTTTCACCCAAACTTTTGCGAATCGTTGGATTCTCTTTTTGCTATGAAAATATCCTGTAAAGTTAACGCGATAATACGTTTACTGTGTATACTGTGTGTACACTTTAGTATAGTGCTTCTTCTCCCTTTTTTCTTTATTTTACTTTTACTCCACTACACAACTGAACCATCCAATGCTAAATATTGACCTATGCTAAGAGAAAGATTAACCGTGAAGATTAAACATAATATTTATTTACTTCAAGTCACATATTCCCAAAAGCATAGAAATATTCGGAGAAATATTAATAACGCTTCGACAGTAACTACGCGTGGGTGGAGAACCCCGCTCTTTTGAAAAGGGTTAATGTGTTTAACAACTTTAATATGCGAAAACTTAATTACCAAGAGTATTTAAAAGATATTATGGAAAATAGTATTAACGGATACAAATTTCGCTAATTAACTAATTCTTAATAAAAATGTATCTTTTCAAACATTATAATAAAGAAATGAAAGTGGTAATCTTAAGACAACTTTAGTTTGTAGATGCTCAGACAAGGAAATTATTTACATTAAACATCAGAATTTTTCAAGCCTTCTTTTACTCGCGAACGTGGAAAAGAGGAAAATTGCTTGAGGTATGCAATTAGACGTATTAGTCTTTTGATGCTTTTAATTACATTAATGTAATTATTAAAATGTTATAAAGTTAAGCTTCATAGCGATACATTATAACAAAATTTTGTGCTTTACCGTGGATCTCTTTTATTATTACATTTTTGACGATATTTGACAAAAAAAGACGCTTTTATAATTCCGAATATGCATTTCCCATTTCTGACAGAAAGAGTGAAAAGAAATAGGTTTTTTTTAAAAATAGTTTTCAACTGTTTCTTCTAAGCTTACTCAACGCCTAGTATCTAGGCTAACTACCGCAATTTGTAAGCATGGAAATGAAGATAAGACAAAATGTTTTTTATTCGTATACTCGGAAGAAATGTTTATAAGTCGTCACGAAGGTTACAAAAGCAGAACAGCTGGCCTAAATTCGCGATCCGGATGAAGATTAACTAAACGTATAAATAAAAGACAAATGCCACTCACTGACTGATCACGTAATATCTAAATCCAAAAGACATCGTAAGAGGTGCACAGGTTCATTATGCTTTAAGAGAAGAAATTCAATTCAGATTTTGATTGTTTGAAAAAAACCTTCAATGTCAATCAATGTCGCAGAGAAGCAGCTCGTTTCTTTCTTCTCCTTCTTATTTAGCCTGCTAATAGTCGACTTTCTTAGATAAACCTCTCCAAATGAAAGGATTCGCCATAATCTCCAATCGCCGGTTTTGGTGCAAATGGTGTAGCTCCGCCATCTGTCAGAAGCCATGAGTTTGTTTTATGGTATTAATCGCAGACTACCATTTTCGCTCACGAGATGGATTAGGTGGCAGATTCTGACACGACAATGTTACGTTTTATATCTGTTTTATTATTTATATTAGTATCATTTACTCTCTGTGTGTGATTGTCCCGACACCCAATACCTGGCAGGCCATGTACACCCCATAAGACAACCAAGCCACATTCAGACTGAGACCAAGCACATGTGGGTAAATAGAAAGTCCGGCTATCAATAATAGACCGATAAAATAATAAATGTACACCTGCATCTATGTCTATATCAGCCTATTTTAGTCTGTTTGTTAACAAAGCCTGCATTTGTAAACTCACCACCTTGAGCAATAGGGCTGATGAGAGCAGTGTTGTTACCATCGTAGCAGCGATGCCGTCTGTGGCATTTGGATTTGGCAAATCCGGATGGATATTCCATCATCATTCGGTTGTCAGAGTCTCGATTTTTTTTTATGGATAAGACGGCAAACGAGCAAGTGGTTCACCTGATGGTAAGTGATTACCGTCGCCCACGTACATCTACAATACCATAGATGCTGCAGGTGCGTTGCCGGTCTTTAAGGATATTTGGGAGATGGGAGGGAAGAGGAGGAGAATAGGGAGGGGGTGCCTCCGGTTACCTCACTCACCGAACGAAACGCAGAAGCACAAGATGCCTCTATTTCACGCCGGTATTCTGCGAGGCCGTGGTATCAATCCGGTCGAGCCGCCCCATTCGAGCAACAGCTAAAGCCGCCGCTTGGCTCTACCACGCTTAAAATTGTCGATTGTCACATTTGGAGAAAGAGATGGTATATTCCTCCTTACCCGCCAATAATTGTATTAAAAATAAAATTCTTATATTAAGTTGTTGTAATGGAGTAAAATATAAATGGCTTAAAATATATAGCCACTTGGTAGTGACCGAGTGACCTACCTTCAAAGTCGAGGGTTGGGTGTTCGAATCTCACAAGGGGCAAATATTTGTATGATAAATGTAAATAATGATTTTTAGTTTTCGGATTTTATAGCGTTTAATTTTCTTTTTGTATTCCCGACATTTCGTGTGCCTTAGAGCAACCATGGTAACAGAGGGGCTGAAGTGTTAGACGTCCAGGAGTCGTGGTCAATTCGGGCTACCTTCAGCTTTTTATTATTAATTTTGGTTAGATCTACGCAGAATGTGCTCACAGTATCTTGAGGTCGTGCACTGGTATGATTGGTTATGAGTTTAGTTTTATTTATTACTGGATCCCAAGCCGGGTGTAGTACTCAGCCATCGCCTCTATTGAAATTAAGATGTTTTTTTTTTTATTTCGAATCTATGTCACTATGATGATAAAGCGAACAAGGTAGTAATTTTTTTTGAAAAAAGAATTATAGACAACGTGCTACAAACTTTTATTGTACCATAGTGTACAATTATCTCTTGATTAGGCCTATCTGTTCTCCCAATCGCACTCAGGGGGGCCTTTAAACACATCATTAGTTTTGTCGGAGCTATGTCATTTTAGTATAGTATTAGCACCAAGCAAGTCTTTGGGAGAGACTAAAATATTTTTATTTGAATAACAATGTTTAAAAAAGCATTTCAAATATTATAAGAAATATGTGTTAAATTTTGTACAAGATCTATACATAAATAAATAGATGAAACCATAAACAAACCAACATAATATTTAATAGATTACAAACCTTACACACAAGATTGTGGTTTGTAAGTTTTTCGAAATCGTAAACTGTGTAACTGTAACTGTATACTCGACATATTATTAACGGATATAAAAAGCCATCTATCTATGAAATATTTTCTGGGTATTCTTGGCTGGTCCTTTATTACTATACAGAGTTGATTCTCTCAGAGTTCTAATGGCGGGATCGCTGGAGGAGCTTAGTACAATGCTCAATGATCTCAATAACGTCTCCCAACATGCTGGTCTTAAGATGAACATGGACAAGACGAAGTTCATGTCAAACGTCCATGTCTCACCAATACCGGTTGTTGTTGGGAACAATAGGCTCGAAGTTGTAGACGAGTACGTATACCTGGGACAAATTGTCCGATTATGTAAGTCCAACTTCGACTCAGAGGTCAATCGACGAATCCAACTTGGCTGGGTTGCGTTCGGGAAACTACGTCATATCTTCTCGTCGAGTATACCTCAAAGCCTCAAGACCAAAGTATACAACCAGTGCGTGTTGCCAGTGATGACATACGGATCCGAGACTTGGTCCTTCACTGCAGGCCGTATGAGGAAGCTCAAAGTTGCTCAGCGCGCTATGGAAAGGGCTATGCCCGGTGTTTCTCTGCGTGATAGAGTCTGCAACGATGATATCCGTAGCAGAACTAAGGTAACCGACATAGCCGTAAAGATCAGCAAACTGAATCGGCAATGGGCCGGCCACGTAGCTCGCTGAACTGACAACCGTTGGGGAAAAAAGGTTCTCGAGTGGGAGCCACGTACAGGCAAACGTAGTGTAGGACGACCCCCCACAAGATGGAGTGACGACCTGCGCAGTGTTGCGGGAAGTCGATGGATGCAGGTGGCTCAGGACCGAGCTTCGTGGCAATCTTTGGGGGAGGCCTATGTTCAGCAGTGGACTTGTGATAGGCTGAAATGATGAAATGATGATGATGAGAGTTGATCGCTATAGGAAAAGAAAACGAATAATTGATAGCTATGTGGGAGGTGGTCAGGTTCGCGGGTTAGTTTAATATGTTTGTAGTATTAGCGTTGTTAATAGCATATTAAGTGATATATTTACCACGTGCTCGGCTGTGAAGGAAAACATCGTGAGTAAAACTGCATATCTGAGAAATAATAAAAAATATTATTTCGAGGATATGTGAAGCCCGCCAACTCGCACTGGAGCAACGTGGCGGGCCCTTCCCTGCTCCAAAACCCTGTGTACTTACAGGCTGTTACTTTACATGGTACGAGGTGTTTCCAAATTAATTGGAATATTTATAAGTTCTAAAAGTAATAGTTAGAGGTTATTGAAGTTACAAAGCATTTCAAATATGAACGATATATTAATGTAAAAATATTAGACATTTCAATAGTAAGTGTTCGGATTAAGAAATCATTACTAAAATATCCGTTAGCGACTCTAGCTTAGGATGGTCAAGAAATACGAAGTTAAGCTCTATTGCCTGATGTTTGTAGAAAGTAGCGAAAATACTCGCAGATGACCGGAGCATCGGAATGGTGATACGAGGGAAAAATGCTAATATCTCGAAACCGGTGCCAAGTGGGCCGAAATGTTGGCTCTATAGAGAACCTGGGTTTGGCACGCCAGATCACCAACATGTTGTTAGAATTTCGGCTCCGGTTTTAAAATCTTTGGCGGCAATTCAGTCAATATAGTACTAAAGTGCAAATGGTGCCAAATATAAATACAGAATAATATGATACTATCTGCTAAGCTTTAAGCCGTGGTTGCCAAGCGGTTACGATGCTCGCTTTAATTTCATAGTACGCGCGGGACCTGAGCTTGAATCCTGATGCCGGCACCACTAAAATTGTCAATAGCAAATTTTTAAAGCTAGATTAACCCGTGCTCGGCGGTGAAGAAAAACATCGAAACATAGAAACCGGCATGATTTAGAGATAATAAAAATTATTATTTGTAGAAAATGTGAAATAGCCAACCCACACTGGAGCAGCGTGCCGGACTCTTCTTTTACTTAACTTACCTACGTAACTATTTGACCCATCATCATCATCATCGTTTCAACCTATCACAAGTCCAGTGCTGAACATAAGCCTGCCCCAAAGATTGTCACAAAGCTCGGTCCTGAGTCACCTGCGTCCATCGTCTTCCGGACTATTGCACCGAATATTTGATCCCGATCGAATATTTTGGCTTTGCAAAATAATGTTGAATAAAAATATAGTTATGTCTAGAATAAGACAAAAACTACCTTATAATATGAAAGATATTACATGTATTAACGAATTGGCGTAAATTATCATTGAAATATTAATAATTATTTCTTCGATTTACGAGAATACTATATTTTGAAATTAAATTATTTTCACGTTTAATTTTAACTATTTTACTTCCTGACCTTTCGGGTGATTTACAGCACCGATGTCCTCGGGGGACAGAGATGTTAGACGCACCGATGTCCACGTTAAATCGTGCTACCATCAGCCTTCAATTATTCATAACGTTTCCACTTTTGGTCCGATCTACTCAGAAAATATCACAGTATATTGAGGTCGTGCAGTGGTATACTCGGGTTTGGATTTAATTTTATTTATTACAGGATTCCAAGCCGGATGTTGCATCTAGCTACCTTATCTATTGAAATTAGGATGTTTCGTTTATTTCAATAGTCTTGCGTATTATCCTTAGCAGGGATCGGTGTTCTTTGGCGACAATTTGTGGTCTATCAATACGATTGCAACCTCCTTAGTAGATGTTTCACGACAGCCATGTGATTTTATGTGAGTAATAATAAAAATTTTATTATATAAGTTAAAATTAAATACGATTCCGTAAAATTTATTTAATTTCTATTGAAATTTTTAAATCAATTTTGAAATCGACAATGTAGACATTGTCATAAATTCTGCTTAATTAATGAACTCCTTAAATACAACAGTAAAATTTTTATAACCGATATTATCACTTATATCTGAAAATTGTTTGAATAGCACTTAATATGATTTGAAAGTCAATTTTGTGTCAGGACCACACGCGCATCCCCCGGGAAGCTATTAAAAACCTTCGTAAGGAATATAAATATGCAAATATAATCGTTTATTACGCATATTAAATATTTGTCACCCAAGTGATCTCCATCAATATGTAATAGAGAAGTAATTACGTATAAAGGTCACGTAAAATATTAAAGCGTGCGATTAAATACGTTTGTTTTTTTTATACACTCAGCCTTTGTGAATTGTGTGTTTTATTTTGTGAAGTATTCTTGTGCGTTACTTTTGGGTGGTAATTTTATCGGAATTCGTTTGGATTTAATTTTTTTTTTCAAACACGACATATACAAATTAGAGTTTGAATACTGTGACGTAGTTGAATACTTGGCGACTTCACAAAGGTGTTTTTTTAACATACAGGCCACGTCAGTTCCTGAAATTCTATATCGATATCCCTGTGGTATCTTTATTTAATAATATAGATAATTAGTATCTATATTACACGATTCTCTAGTGATTATGCCCCAGTAGCTGTGTAAATTTAATTCATTAATCTCCCTCTAACCCAATGGGTGACAGGCGTGAATGCTTGTCACCCACAGTGCACATTAAAACTACGCAGTTGCGTAATCGATGTATATGACTAATAAATTTGAAAGTTTGTAAGTTTGTCGTACAATCACGAGGACTTAAGGAATTTGAATTAAATTTAGTCGACAATAGATAATGGATGTCACGGAATAAGCCTTTTTTTCTTTTTGTCTCGGTCAAGTGTTCCCTCGCGAAAAAAATCACGCAGACGAAGCCGCGGACAACGCTACTACAATTATGCTAACACAAGTAACAAAACGAAAGTAAAATCTTGTCCCAGACTTAATAAGATATACAAAAATGTAATTAATTAAAAATCTGCAATGTACAAAAACATAAATACGGATTTTTTTTTTCCAGCATCATCGAGTAAATTAGTATTCCGAGTAAAATTTAATTTTTTTTTGACCTTTGTGAATATATTATAGATAATTAGCACGCTTATAAATAATTTACATAATTTACCGAGAGAAACGTAGCGCCTACTTAAGTCACTTTCTTTTTCAAATACCATAAATTGATAATGGTTTTATCTAACATTCATATATCATTGGATAAGAAGTTTTTACTTTATTACTTGCTACTTTTTAACTGTTTCAGATCCATTTAACCAAATTAAACAATGCTGTTTATCGATTTATCAACTTAAGCAGTTTATCAACTTAATCTATATAATATCTATGTTTTTTATACAAGAACATTATCAGAAAGCTAATTATTAATTTAGAAATCCGTTATTAACATTAATCAATAACGAACACTACCGTGTGGTATTGGCGTAAGAATCTACTACCTCCTTTCTACCCGGTGGTGTCGTACAAGCATTGTAAGTTTCAATGGCTACCGATAGATGGCGTGTTAACAATCTCGAATGAGAGAACAACAATAATCAGACCGATGACGGGCCGCAGTCTAAGGTGCGATGTGTCTAGTAATAATATCGCCAATTCGCTTACTACTTGTAGGAGAGGCTTGTGTCTTGCTGTTATGTATAGGCTGTTAGGTTCTTATCTAGTCCCAAAATACGATCTAGTATGATTGAGATACTGGAAGGCGATGAGACGAATATTATATACATATCTACAAAGATACATACATACTGTTGGGCAGACTTGCTATAAATATTTACGCGGTTTTAAATGCTACCATGTCTAAAAATTTTAATTATTATTTTTTCTTTAAATTGCATGAATAGCACATAAATGTGAGACATACACTTAAAAATGTTTGTGATTCCAGCACTTTCTAGTCCTTCGCTGAACATAGGCGTGCCAACAAAAGCCAGCATTATTTCTGGCATGATTTTCCCGTAATCACCACGCCGGGTAAGCGGCTTGGTGACCGCAGTGCCTAATCGCACTTGCGATGCTGCTCCCCATTACCGGTCTGTAAGATTTAGTCCGGCAAATTCGGATGAATATTCCACCATTATTTGGACTTTTTGACCAGCACTGTGCACCCCTTGCAGGTGAGGTTGGCAAATGCTCTAAATAGAGAAAGATATAGTATAATCCTCCTTTCACCACGGGTCTATATAGTTCAATATGTTCGTACATTCTTTTTCCTGTACCAGCAATTCGTACCCTAACCTTTTTCAAGCATATGTAAATGTAAAATATTGCTAATAAGAATTCTATACCCTGTATAAATTCCTCAGATGTTCGCGTCAGGCACTGTCGGATACATATGTAATAAGATTCGGGAGTGATACTTCACGGAAATGCTCGGGTATCGATGAATCGAAATATTTAGTGTATTGATGCAGAAAAATTTCGCTGTGTTTCTTGGGTATTGGAATCATAAATCGAATGGTTAATAGATCGATCACAGATGGCGTATCAATATGAGCAGAGTTTCTTAACATGTACTAGAAGCGAGAGAATTTAATTAATCGAACTGCCTTTCCAGGTCAGAAATATCTCTTTTTTTTTAACACTAAATGGCAATGAAACAAACGAACTATCAGTCCACCTAACGGAGACCTGTAAAGAACTTTAATCGAAGATGGAATGTTACCTACAATTAAATTGGCTCAATTTAACCTCAAAACGGAACACAACAGTGGTTGCACAGCTGATTAGCAGCAGGTGATGGTGTGGCACCTACCTTGACAGATCTCAAACATGCCATGGTCAATCACAAATTAAAAAATGAATAACACAATTTTATAAGCTGAAATTTAAATTATCAAACACGGCGAAGGGCTTCAGCGTCTAAGTGAGATATTCGTGATCCACTTGACAAGTGTTTCGATTACAGCAAATCTAACTTAGTAAATAGAAGTTATCTACAGGATTTATATCTAACTACCATTTACTTCTATAAATTAGTTGTCAACTATGCCGAACATATCATAGTGCCGCAAATGAACAAGTTAAAACAGAGACACTCGTCATTACTGCCCCGTGTAACTATAGTGGTTATGAGAATTTGAATATTGTTTCAATTAGACTACGACTAAGTCTTTCAAACTATCGAACCTGTCGAAATATCACAATTGAAGCGATTTCGAATACAATTACCATCAGCAATAAGGGGGTAGTCACGAAAACCAATCATTAGTGTGTTACACAAATACGAATAATTGCATCGGCCATACTTCGAACATTAGTCTACAGCTGAATAAAGACCTCTGCAAGAAAACGCCACCTATTGTTGGCATACGTTTATTGGAAGGTTTGTCGTTTGCCGTTATTCTCACCACGCAGGCAAGACGACCAGTAGTCTATGGGAATTACCTTATCTTACCAGCCTGTAAATAGTCCACTACAGAATATACGCCTCTCCCATAAGCAAGATTTGCCATAATCACCATGCTCGGCAAGCGTGCTGCCTATCATCGTCGCCTCTCACGATACCCTCGAGAAGAAAGGGTGGCAAATTATTACTGTGGGATTTGAAATCGGCCAATTCGATTCGATTTTCCACCATCTTTCGTTTGCCAAAGACACGTTTGTTAGCAATTTAACATCAACAACAAAACCTGGCGAACTTTCAAATGTTTGTTGTTAAAAAGTTGTTCTGTAGTTTCTCAAGAACGGTCGTTAAACTTCGGTCAAGTTTAAATGTGTGTGCGCGGTCACTGTCGTTGGGGTTAATGAAACGTTCACATATGACTCCACTGTAAGGGTCTGTCACTTATTAGTGTAGCATCAGTTTGGTATTTACGTTTAATAATAATTATTAAAGTGTGGCAAATTCACTCAACTAGTTCAATTAAAATTGTATCATTGAGCCGTATGGTAGCGGGTTACGAATGTCTGCTACCCCTATTTCCCTTTTCTATGGGTGTCGTAAGAAGTCGAAGATTTGACTTCGGAAAACGCCAGTAAAATATTCTGGCTTTCGACAGATAACGGAAGTACGATCTCAAAATACAAGACCTGAAATATACTAGACCGGTGACGGAAAGCAGCGTCTAATGTGCGAGGTTTCTGGTAGTGCGATTGCCAAACCGGCCAAGCGTAGTGGGTACGGCAAAATCTACTGTTGGAGAGGCCTATGTTCAGCTATGGAATGTTAATGCTGCTTACCCTTTATTACCACTTATTATGTCCTTCTTTTATAAAAATATAGCAATCAATCAAAGTAACAGAAAATTAATGACGGAAAAGTCAAAATTAAACCTATAAACAATATAGTTTTAAGATATTATCTATTACAGATGAATGCATACCAAATGCAGTTAAGTAAGTTATAAATAATAAAGTAAGTAAACGAAACAATTCATGATTTTTTTCTACCAGAACCGAAGTTCATCTAAACTCTTAAAGACCGAAAAGAAGAAGAAACTACATTATTTAGTGCGAAAAAAATTGAAAAATAATAACATGTTCACATAGCAGTCGTATCCTTAAATATAATAATTTGGGTGCTTCAGAAATTTTAAAACCAGTTGTTTTGAACATTCTCGTAACAATTTAATATAAAAATAAGTTGATATTACAAATAATGATTATAAAAAAATACTCGGACTCTATTTATGGTTATCACGAAGATGGTAAAAATAATCAATGATATATAAGAAACGATTTAAAAATGAAGCGGAATAAATAATGGATATGAAAGTTTTACTTACAGCACAAAAACACTAACGGAGTTCATTTTGAGACTCTCACCAAAAATCCGATAGGTATCGAGGAAAGAGAAATCCGTGAACTCAGTTTTTAGCTCCTTTCCTACGGTCAATGCACCCAAACTTCTGACATGTGACACAAATAACACAAAACCAATATGCGATTTTATAATAACGTAATTAACACTGTATAGTTCACTTATCACTAATATATTGAGTTGTTTCGGCTTTACTGTTCCTAACGTAACAGAAGAGAGTATTCGAAGAAAGGTTGCTTCACCACTGTCACGGTCGCGAACCAACACACGTTCGACTCCCACCAGTCAACTTTTACCGACACAAAAATTCATAAGCAGCACGTATGGGGATGTCGAAACGATCTTTTATAACTTTCGATGATGTAAAAAATCGTGATGCATCTAAAACATTGAAATACGCTTTTGTTAGATACGAAATGGGTGCAGTGGGCAACTGAGTCGACGTTCCTGAGACGGGACTGACTTGTGTCTGCCTTACTAAGCGCTTGCGCATTCATTACCATGAACCCTAAGTCGATAATAAATCTCGATTTAACACGATTTGAATTCAAAAAGTAGATTTTCGGAAACCTTCTTGCGAAACATTTGAATACAATTTTAATTTTCGTATGTTGCTAATTATCGTTATCGGTTTTAGGACTAATGCTTTTGTCCAATTCACCAAGTCCAAAACACGAAAACCTATTTTGCGTAAATAAATTCACGACATAAGCATATTTTATTGTTATATTATATGAAGTTACTGAGGTATCAGTATACCTGCATGTGGTGCAGGTAAGGTTGTTATTTTGCCCGCCCGCACTGGAGCAGCGTGGCGAGTCCTTCCTGACTCCAAAACCCTCTTTGATACTAGTATTTGAGAAGGAGACCTTTCCCCAGCAGTGGGCTCTTACTTTAATTTACTGAATGTGGTGCACCATGCTATCTAAGAAACGAGGCAGTGATGAACTTTTGATGGTCAATCAACTCAAATGATGGCATGGCATGACTGGTGACAGGAAGCAGCATGAGTAGACAGAAGGTGGAGGTAGGTTTACAAAATTATAAAATAACGAATCACTCTAGATTAAGCTTTTGTTGTGTAAGTGAAATTTATTCTTAATGGGAAACTAAACTCTCCAAACCCAACCCAAAACTTGTATTAATAGTTATTTCTTCATTTATTAAAGTGCTCCTGTGCTTTAATACAGTTAAAGTCTCGTATTTTTTAAGCTTTTTTTTTTAAAAAACTTTGGGTCTAATGTAAACACTATTTTATACTTACTGAAGAAACGCAAATAATTTAATAAAAACGAAAAACGAATTTCAATCGAGTTGCAATGGTAATGCTCGGTCGAACAGGTGAACGCACTTGACCGATTACCAGGCAAGCTAGTGTAAAATTGTATAAAGTGCGGCAAACCTAATGGAGAGTCGCGGACTACTAACCGTTGCCCGGTAATATTTGCGAGAATTCATCCGTACGTACGAAATACGAGATAATATATTATAATTGTACATAGTACATAGTTTACTCGATAATTCTCAACTTTCTATTTCTATTAAAGGTATTTCACTTATATCGTGGTCATATGGTGGCAACCCTAAACCCAAACAGATACGCCAGATATTAAATATCCGGACGGGTGACGGACAGCGCGCAACAGGTTGACAGTTTTTTTTTTAGTTAGGGGAAAGGCTTACACGTACCAATTACCGAAGGTGGTGGCTGGTTATATCGGTATAAAGATGTTGGATCGTCTGAAACCCCCACGGTAGATAGGCTGTTGGTCAGGTGGCCAAGACAGCTTCGGCAGTACAAGCTCCGACTCCGGTTGACAGTTGTGGTGATTACAGAAATTTATCCCAACATTAGTGCCCTTTGCCCATCAGTGAATAGTACAGTCCATACACAGAGTACGCATACATATTCATACACGCTTTTGCACATGTTGTTGATCATACAAAAATTTCCATGGCGCACGATCCTGTTTAGCTGAGCCGGATGTGCTTCACGACTCACTTTTCGCCGTGACAGGTAAAAATAATGATTAAAGAACAATTAAGAATTTTTTATTGGTTTCGAGTGACAAACGACCTAACAGTCCACTTGATGGTACGTGGCTTGCTTGTTAACTTGTTGTACTTCTACCTAGCGGTAGAAATGGGTAAAAGGTAAGTAACACACTTACCCACACTTCTACTCGTAGAAAGGTGCCTACCTCATAGTAAAACAATGATGTAAGAGGCTGTATAATTTTTTTTTAATTTATAGAAGGGGGCAAACGAGCCTGCGGCTCACCTGATGGTAAGTGATCACCGACGCCCACGAACATCCACAACACCAGAGGAACTACAGATGCGCTGCCGGCCTTTAAGGAAGGAATAGGCTCTTTTCTTGGTGCCTATGATGGAATGAAGAACGATGGAACTTCGAATTCTGTCGCGAAGTACGATGGTGAAACTCAGCAGCTGGGATCAATCCGAACAGTTCCTCAGAGAATTCCCCGTGGTAAATTTTGTAAAAAATGCAAAGAGAAGCAACTTATCTTCGCAAGGCCAAAGGATCAAGCTGATCAGAGAGAGTTTCGTCGCTGACGTTTCGAGCCGCTCGACGTTGGATGCGGTCAAATGGAAGGAGTTGGTACTGGGGTGCCCCTGCCCTGCAGTGATGAGAACAGTATTCCATGTGGGGCCGAACTTGCGCCTTATAAAGTTGCAAACGGTGGACCGGCATGAAATACTGTCCCGCTCTGCAGAGCACACCAAGATTTTTGGAGGCCAATTTGGCCTTTCCATCCAAGTGACCACAGAACTGAACGTCGGTCGACATATCAACGCCAAGGATTCTGATACTGGCTGAGGCAATAAGGGGAATGTTTTCAGAAAGAGGAGAAACGACAAAGGGATTCTTTTTAGCGGTAAACGCTCAAACCTGTGTCTTTTTGGGGTTGAATAGGACCAAATTACGTCGACTAATTATAACTAATTATATTATTATTAATTATATTATAACTATATACTTATTATTACATATTATAAGCATTATAATGAACCCGTAAATCTTATTAATCTATACGTCGAAAACGTAATACAAGTAATGGAGGTTTCGGGTAAGGATTGAGTTTTTAATTTATAAAATTTATTTGTCTGCTCAATACATCAAAGGAGCTCTTTGAATTGAATAATATTGTAAAAAAAATCTAATATTTTAACCTTAATGTACTCTTAGTTTACAATGAGCAAATGAATCCTAATACAATCTAATATTTTCTTTTCTATAAATAAAATATTTTACAAGAACAATAAAAAAGGATAAAGATATTTCATCTTATAATATAATGGTCTAATCGTACTATAATTAAATACAATAAAGCTGACTGGAACTCGTACCGGAGTACGAAGAGCACGCTGGTTACCTGGTTTCAATTCCCAGTATCGCCAACATTTAGTTTCTTCTATAGTGGAACTCATTTTCTGCCTGGGAGGAGTGTAGGTACCACCATTTCCCCTTTCTATGCCTCTAACAGGAGTGCTAAACTACTCCGTTTTGAAGGGTATAGAGTCAGTATAATTATAGGAAGGCATTCCATCTAAGTCTTCCATAGTGTTCTACGATTGAAGTTGTTATAAAGTGTCCATGACCTTACCTTACGTCGTTAAAAAGTACACTAGGGTGACACCATGTGTTTTTTTTTATGGTAAAGAGGGAAACAAACGACCAAGTGGCTCACCTGATGGTACATGATTAACGTCGCCCACGTGCATCTGCAACTTCTTCACTCACCGAACAAACCACAGATGCAGAAGATGCCTACTTCACTCCGGTATGCTGCAAGGCTGTGGTACCAACCCGGTTGAGCCGCCCCATTAGAGCAGCAGCGAAAGCACATACTCATGATGCACAGGGTTCCACATAACACAACTGCACCGAAAACCAAAACTTTGGTTTTGATCAAATATTACCTTCGGCTGTTTGGAACACATGACCCTAGACTCAGCAATCAGATACGCTACCCACTAAGCCATGAGAGCGTCATATCGTAGATTTCTTTCGCGAAGCACAGCAAGGATATCTGATATTTAGATATAAACATGAAAAAAGCTTAAGATTTTCCATTAACAATGGGAAAGAAAATATGGATCATAAGGCGCTTAGCGTATTATTTAATTTCTCTAAGTAAGTGGAGAAAATCTCGGGGCAAGGATGGTGCGAGAAAAATCATCCTGTTCAGAAACTAGGTATTCTACAAGAATATAACGCTAAAGGATAATATTAGATTATAAACGGATAATTTGAAGAAGTTCTCACGGTAACTTTACTCTTTGAACTGCTTGAGGTTTTTTAAAAATGACAAAAAGAAATAAATATGAAAGCAGAAGGAAGCGGGAAGTCTTGGCTTTATGCTGAGAATGCAGAGATTATATAACTGTCTTATTTTTATTCAATGAATATGTGCGATTTCTATTTGGTATTTCATCATCATCATTATCATTTCAGCCTATCAGAAGTCCACTGCTGAACATAGGCCTCCCCCAAAGATTGCCACGAAGCTCGGTACTGAGCCACCTGCATCCATCGACTTCCCGCAACACGGCGCAGGTCGTCACTCCATCTTGTATTTGGTATTTATTTACGCATTATTTGTGAATAAATAATTTTAGTAGTTAACTTAAATAGTTAACGTAAGTAATATCTTATTTATTATGAATATATAATAGATAGCGGTATCACTGCGCGGTGTTTGGTGTCCATGGGTTCTTTAGAATTTTTCCTTTTGTTCTACCATAAGCTCGAGTCGGTTCTTGGTTTGGTATGTGATTATAAATATAACTTCTTCAAATATACATAAGGAAAGGTCCCTTTCCCTAAGTATGTTTGAAGTGAATAAAGATTCGTATTTTGTACTAGCTTTCGTCCACGATTTAAAACCCATACATCCGATGAGTACATCATGTTTATAATAGCAGTTCCTTTATAAATAGATATGTTAATTCATACGCTTACAAACAGTGAATATTATATAGTAACATTAAAACAGTTGTATGGTTGAGTAAATTCACAGTAAAATCGCATTACTTTTAACGTTTATACGTTATGGTCAATCCGGTTGTTTCCCGGGATTTAAATTATCAGACTTATTGACTTATAATTCGAACGATGTAAAGCTTATTCCGGGTTCAGTTGTGCTTCCATAAAACTCCTGTAGTAGTCGATCCGAGTGTTTTTCCAGGACAAAGAAAAGTTACGCTTTTTAAATTTAATCATACGCTTTGGAAAGTGGAAATTGCATTCATCTGATTCCATAGTTAACGCATGATGCCCGAATTAACAGATAAACTGGCCAACAGGCATAATTAAAAAATTTTTTTTTCAGTTTGTTTAGGGTGTGACATACGCTATATAGGTTTCTTTTGGATATTTTTAATGTACAGAATTTTAGTTTTACTGAAACGCAAGCGGTAGTTCAACCGTTAAATACTCGAATGCGGTAAATGCTGCCTTAAGTGAGTCGAATTTCACTATCACTCGTCCCGGATGGCAGCGTTTGAAGAACTTTGTACAGGCAAATTAACATCAGTATGTTGTTCGAATGCATAATGAATTTGACTAACAATGCTAAAAGCTCCATGCGGATCTTAGCGATTTAACCTCATTTTACCGTCATTAATATAACGGGTTTTTATAAAGTATCGTCTACTCTATTAACTATACAAAAGATTAACACTAGATTAAAACTAACTAAAAAATTAACTAAGTATAAGTAAATAAGATTAACTAGTGATAAGAAGCAGTATATCTAGTGCAAGAGTACCGGCATTGCACTCACCAACCCCCGCGCCCAGTAGGCCATGGCGTCAATGTACAAGTATCGTCTGACGTCTGATATTATAGTGCTACAAGTGTACAGAGTGGAACAGCTCTGTTTGAGAGTCAAAATTCTTTTATTTAATTTAGAATGTATATTATAGTATATTACATGATCTACACAGTTACGCAAAACAAAGCCTTCTCAGAGAAGAACCGGCAAGAAAGTGGGGACCTTTTTAAAACGCTGTTACAAAGTTGTTTACAATTTATAATATAATCCATCCAATATAGAACGTATATGTCGTTTTTACAATTAATCAGTTCTACAGATTCGTTTGCTTCCATTTATTAATATATTTTATTACAGGCCTTTTTAGAAGATATATGCTACCTAATAATATACTAAACAATGATTATTCAGATCTGTAGATCACTGTGTCACTGTATCTCCATTGGTTTGATTTCTATTTGCAGTGTATCCACATAACTAATGTTGCAACACGCGTTGAATTGAATGAAGAAATGGTACGATAGTATCCAAATATTTAATTGAACGCATATCAGTGAGTACTAATACAAAATTGCGCAGGTTTCCTCATAATATTTGTCAAAATTTATGAATATACATTGGTTACAAAATAAATAAATAAATAGTTTCTTACATATTGTATATGATTGTTGTCACTCGTCTTCACTTTCTTGTCTCCGATTTAATACATATACTTTACAATGAGATTAGGGGAACATTCAGATACAGTGTCACGGTTCACAACACAACACGACCAGATCCCAAAAATCAATAATTTCTGTTTCTGCATACATATTGGCTTCGGCTGAGATTGGAAACCACGTCCTATGTCTCAGCAGTCAGGTACGCTAACCACTAAGGGTAGTGTTCTGGTGAATCTTCCATGCTCGGCATTACAGCTTTGGTTGGCGCTTTCATGAAAGGGCCTATGCACAGCAGCGGATATAAGGAGTAAATTATACTCATGCTGATAATGAGAGTGAGGAAGAATATGATCTAGGGGCGTTGAATAAAAAGTTACATTGAGTGTTTTGCAAGTAATTTTTATTAAATATTATTTCTATATACTCTTGGTTACCTTTCATTAATGTAATACACTTGGAATGTCTCTCTCTAAGTTTAATATTCCCTTTCTAAAGAACTCTTCGCCCTGTGCACCTAAAAATCTCGTACAGATTCAACATCTAATATAGTTGAACTCTCAAATACTCCTTCTATCTTAGAAATAGATGTAGTGAATATTGATAATGCTAAAGTATTTCAAAGCCCTTATCTCGAATTGCAGCAGTTGCAACGGTATACGTGAGTGAAACAAAAAAATCTTTGTTTCCTGCCGATTTCGTTGCGCAATTTTTTTATTTGTTCTGCATACCAAGTACTCGTAACTGTAGCTACATGATCCAGATATACAATCATGAGCCCATGATCTCACCGGCGGAAGGTCACAAACTAAATCATTTATTCATTGACATAAGAAACATAAATTTCACTAGTTAATAGTATTTTTATCAGTCGCGTTTCGTAATGAGATTCCTTTGACGAAAAAGAAACAGTAGAAAAGAATTCCGTAAACTTTTGTTTTTCCAAATAAAATACAACGTTATTACAATTTAATTTTTTAGTAACAGCGTGGGAGCGATCAATTCATTCTCATGGGTTATTATCCTTTTTATGAGGTTTTCGTTTAATACATTTTTAACCTATTGATAGGGAGACTTTGAGCACTTACTGGGATTTTGTTGTAGGATTTTCAATGCCCCGAACGAGTTACTACCTCTGTCAAGTCTAGCAACTGGCATCACAAGCATGTGTCTATTCCTAGTACTTACAATATGACTATCAATTTAGCATAGAGATATTGTCTTTCATGAAGATATTTCCAATGACTCCAATAAACTCTTGGAATGAGAGGACACCTTTTCGTGGCAGTGGGAAAAATGTCTTTTTAACTACATTTTGATGCAAACAAAAACTTTCTTAATTTGATAATTAATTAAATTCAAATTAAAACGCAAAATTTATGTAAAATGTATTCTAAACATCACTTCACATCTAATAAAACTCCTAATTAATTTTTAAGCTTACAAAATGAAAATTAATGTGAATAATTACTTCGTAATGACGTTTGTCAAGTTAATAATAAGGATAATTGGTTTACGTAAGATTGGCGAGGGCGCATTTTTAACAAGAATATAGTAAAAGAGATAAAGAATATTAATTTTATAATTTAACGTGATTGGTTAAATTAATCTATTATTTAGTCACAAGTTTTAACGATGCTGAGGTTTGTACCAGAGTAATTGGATTTACATATCTGTTTTTTTAGCGCGTGATGTACTTTACAATTTTAAGGATCGTTATTCAAAAGAGCGACAAGTATTTTCGCCAAAGTCCAATAACGATTCTTGTCCACGAAGTTTTACATTACAAAGTGCCAGTCTTCGTGGTCATCACCATCATCATCATAACAAAGCAATGGTTGGCACAAAGCACGATCCTGAGCCCACTGCATCCATCCGTAAACAAAATAAAAATCAAAATTAGAATTTACGCAACCGGGTCATGGTGGAGACAAATTGTGATTAGGACGAATTTATAGCCTAATTGTGTTATTAGTTCATATCAGATAAAGTTTGCAAAAACCAGTGTCTAATATGCATGTTGCACGTAATAACTGGTAAGTGTACGCTAGATGTCTTAGTAAAAAAGTGAAAAATTTCTAGATTTTGATAACAGATGACCCTATTTCCTCACATGAGTGAAATGCATCGGACCTTTCTTTAAAGTTATCACATAAATGCGAATACAATAGTACATCGTACTTCGTAACCTTCAACGCTAATATAAGGTATTAAAATATGTTTAACAATTAGATTCTCAAATCCTCTCCTCTTCTCTTTTGTGGTTCTTGGAAATTCTAATAATTTTACTCTTATATGTTATTAATAGGATTGCTATGAACCTTTCGTTAATCTCTCCTAAATTTATAATCAAAGTTGAGCCAACTGAGGTATTTTATACGCATTTAGATTTCAATTAATAAACGTTGGTCAGTGATTAGTTTGTACTATTTTCCTTAAAGTTATATTGTTGAATTCAAATTATTGTTAATTGGGTCGTGGGTTCGGTTCTGGTAACTGTTCTGGCGATAAATGTGAAAATTTCACTAACTACTCATCAGGACAGTCCTGTACGTATCTTGTCTTATAGAAACATGTATAAATGTGATAATAATAATAAGATCTCATGCTTCCGAGCCAGTCCAATGGCCTACATTTGCCAACCCGCTTGCCGAGCGTGCCGATTTATGGGAGAGGCCTTTGTCCAGCTGTGGACTACTTACTGGCTGTTAAGATAAGATAAGGTAAGTTCTCACGACCGCGTACTCAATACTGTCTCAATATTATCTAAAAATTATTTCTTTAAAGTAATTTTTTGCTTGTTTGGGACAACGTGATAAGTGATGAGTCTGTCGCCGTCTTGGTATCCAAGCCAATGATACAAATTTTACATACGTTTCGAAACACCCATCGGTGTGTGCCTTCCACATAGGGGATAGAAAAATTTAATTTGTATTTTTGGTGGTGGCGGCATAAGGATCCGAAACCACTTACTCGTGTACTGTAAAATTAAATAAAGCGCCCAAATCTCTGAGCTACCGCGGCTCTGGCGGGGCTGGGGACTGAGTATGCTCGGGGAGCAAAAGCTTTTTTTAGTCCAAGAATATCTTTGATCCCATTAAGCATCCGTACAAGTTCTATAGAATACAGTTCCCTCTCAAGTTATACTTTGCCATACCCATCAATAATCTCTAAGGGAATTAGTTGAAAATGACCAGCATCGAGTTGAGAGTTGCTTATATCACGGTTACTTTTATGTGGCAAGATAATGAGTGAACTTCACCAGTAGTCTGAACATCTTAACGCAGACAGGGAACACCACAAACATAATAACTATTGCTCTTTGTAAATATTGTTTATAAATACTTAAACTTTTTTTGTTTATTTCGAGATGTAGACGGACGAAGTTGCTGAACGCTAGTAATTCATTATTTATTTCTTAAGCATAAATAAGCACATTAAGTTATTTAGCGGGCAGATAGTAAAATGCCGGTTTAGGGCAAGTCTTGTCTTAAGTCTGTCGACGTTAAACAGTAAACTTCAGGTTTTTTTTGATTATTTGCAACAGGGTTCTTAAGGGAATCTTTATTTCAAACGATATTATTTATTGTTTCGTTACAGGGTTTCGTTGAATTCAGACTTTGACGGGGTTCACAGCCCGTCTGATCCTAACGGTACGGGGTCACACACGGTCCTTTATGGTCTTTGACAGTCGAATTGTTGTAATGCTTTCTTGTATTTACGCAAACACTACAGATTTGAAATTAATTTTATCGTGTTTAATTAAAATTTTTACAATCCCGACGTTTCAAGTCCTGCGGGAAAACCTTTGTTCATTTATTAAATGTTTTAAGCTTTTGCTAAACATATTGAGTTTCTGTGGTGGTCAATTTACATTTTATAAATCTACTGTCTTCTTTCCCTAACGTTTCGTGGTGTGTTGGTAATAGATATTGACCACCGATTTATAGAAAAACATAAAATACTTACTTTCAATTTGTACATACAGGGAAGCGGTAAGATTTTGAGCTATTGAAATAATTGAGTACTTGTGTGTTCTTAAAATTCAGCACCACATAACGCTCTTACGAATTTCTTTTGAACTTGTAAGGCTTTGAATAAGTCAACGGAACTTTCCCAAAATAATGAGCCCGTATTACAGAGCAGATGATAAGTATCCGTGATAAGCAGTCAAAGACGTACTTATAGAAATCACGAACCTAAGGCGTCGCAAAGCAAAGATGAATTTGACCAAGATTTGATCTTCTATTTTTATTCATAATAATTCCTAAAAAAAATTTAATTTTTTCTTTGCAATATTTTACTATCGTAAATATGATAATAAAATATTTTGCAATATTACTTCACAGATTAACGGGTTCATATTACTACTGCTATAAAATTCAAATTTAATTAGATTTGTTTTGTCTCTAGTGATATTTATAGAATCATGTTACTTTCATTTTAATGTTCTTTCTAACTTTTCTGTAGACGCTGATTAAATTTCTGTTTAATTCACAGAAATTATGTGATACATATCAGATAATGTAATACATATAAAACCGTCACTGTCTACTTTTGAAAGGCTCGTTTTTTGAGTAATAATCAAATCAAAAAATTGTCAAAATCAGTCCATAAAACTTTCTCTTAAAAAATATAAATACTGAAATTGTATAGATCACCTCAGTGACAAATTATTATTTATGTCAATTTTCCAAATTTGAGTTAACGTCCAACTTATAATCCGTTCGATTAATAAATACATGCCTATCGAGGTAACAATGGCACTGTAGTGTAGTACTGTACTGTATACAATTACTACTACCACATCAACCTATTTAAGTCGACTGATGATCATAGCTGTCTGGCATATGATGGGCGTGTAACACCATAGGTGCTGCAGATGTCTGTGGACTTGCCGGCCTATAAGGATATTTGGGAGATCGGATGGAGGAAGAGGAGGGGGATGAGGGGAGGGAGTGGGCCTCGGGTTACCTCACACCGAACGAAACGTAGAAGCACAATATATCTCTACTTCACGCAGTTATCTTGCTTCTACCCTGATTTGAGAACAAGTTGAATAAGGTCGCATGTATACGACAATGAGATATTCAGAGGTTTAAAAACACGGCTATCGAAATTCGGATAGATTCTCAATCTGCATTTAGTAGCATCATCTTTAAGCCAGCTTCATTTGGAAAATGAGCACTTGGTACGACTAGTAATAAGAAATCCATAAATTTTCGAATTCTGTAATAGATATGAAGTTTTGATTAGAAAGAACATACATATATAGCTTGTAGTTTCATTTTAAAATATACAATCTAGTCACGAATGAGCCCAAAGTATTGATACGTGATTCTCTATAAAACATTCGATTATGGGCCAGTGAAAGTAAAAATGTTTTCTGATTGCGTCACTGTGAAACATTTGGAATCGAAAGTGATCTTTATTGTGACATGGGTTGAATATTTTATTTGATACCAATGTTTTTATAAAGAATACTTTCTTTTTATCGTTTAGTATATCAATAAGGTTGAAATAGATCTTTGAATAATCACAAAATTAATGAAACCTAGTTTACCGTTCGTCGGGACCACCTAAATATAGACAAAACTCTTTCATGACAAAATAATTAAAAAAATATTATTAAGTTGTATAATTTGCTACGTTATTTGAGATATTTCAGTCATTACCTTCTTATTTCCTAAGTTCACATAAGGCTTTTAAATAACTTTCTAATCTTTATTTTTTTTAATATTGTTTAATCTTAAAATTAAAATAAAATAAAACTGTTGTACCTGTGTAATATGAGTTAAATTCTTCGAAAAGAAGTCAAGTTTAGGATTTCTTTACGTTAATAATGAAAATAAGTCCTTTTCACTATTAATTATAATCTAGTCCTTTTGTAATCTGTTCTTTTAATGCGCATTTAACAAAACAAAAATATCTTTTATTGTTACCATAATATTGTTTCCATTGTGACGAAAGCAAAAAATAAAATCTTTATAGATAAGGCTTCAACAATCATTCATAGCTAATTCAAAGGTAATCACACGGCATGTCTATCTAATTGAGTTAGAAACAAGTTTGCAGACAAAGAAACAAAATGTCGAACGGTCAAATTTCAAAGACAACTACGCTTCGCTCTGTCAAGGACATTCATATTTAATCATCAGTTATCTTTTTAACACTTTTACCGACGTATGTATCCTGCAAGAATTTTCACAAGTTTGATTTTGATATTTGACAGTCTTACTCCGATAGTAACGCTATAGCTCTAAAACGCTTAAATTTAATTTCTTTGTCTAACCGCGTATCTTATATTATAAATATTAACCAGCCCAGTGTTATTTATTTAACGTATCTATAGCTTATGGCGTTTGTCTTGATCTGATCTGAAATCTTGTAACGTATCCGATATAAACTGTACCGGATACCATTGGGTAAAAGTTAAGATAGATCTATATATACAGTGGTGGTGATATAATTAGAAACACTTCTTATGAATAAAGAAATAACTTTAATGTACTACAATAAACTTAATAACTATAATAAACTTAAATATTCGTAAAAATATACACTTTCAATAATTAATAATCATGCAATAACATAGCCACTTAAATAAAAAACTCATTAAATGCATAAAATATAAAACATATCTCATTTTTAATTACAAAATGAGTCTTACACATGTAGGAGTTTATTTTCTGTTACTGGCCGCTTGGACGCCTAATTAGAAACATTTTAAAAAAAGCATCCATAGCTCGTTCTTTTTTTGATATTGTAGAATAACATTTCTTTCATGGCTTTTTCTATTATTTCGGTGACAATTCAAAATTTAATCTGAATTTTATTTTGTTCAAAATGGGCAAAAATAAAAGTTGTGACGCGTCTAGGCAAATAATTGTTAATTTACATATAGATCATAAATGGGCGCACAGAAGAATAGCTGACCATTTAAATTGTTCTGTTAAGAAAGTTTTTAATGCAATTGATCATTATAAAACACATGGAACCATTGAAAATGGTCACAGAAAGACTCGGCCAAGGAAATCCTCTTCCAGAGAAGATACGCTAATCGTTCGTGTTGCTAAAAAAGACCCAAGTAAAGGCTCCAATCAGATTAAAAATTAAGTTTTTTTGCCTGATGACCCGAGAAACAACTCGTCAAGACTGATACGCCGAAGATTAGTGGAAGCTAAATTGTTTGGAAGAATCTCTCGAAACGTACCGCTTCTTATCAAGCATCACTTCTCTGGAACGCTCTCCCCGATGATATCAAGAAAGCTCCGAACAAAAACTCCTTCAAAACCCTGCTCCGTCGTCACTATCTGAAGGCAAATGCCATCTAAGATTTTTCTCTCCACATTTAATTTGTTTATGTATGTATTATATGTTTATGTATAGTGTATTATGTATGTTAGTATATTATAAGGGTTATATATTTAATATTTATATTTAATTTATATATATTATTTATTTTGTACCTGCCAACATGTTTTCTTTCTCACCCATGGTTGACTGGTAGAGAATGCCAAAAGGCATTAAGTCCGCCCATTGTATTCCTTTCTTTTTTAGGGACACAATAAAAATTAATAAATAAAAAAAAATCGCCGAGAGAAGCGATTATTATTCGCTAAAAAATATGTTAATTGGACGGTACGAGAATGGAAAAAAGTGTTATTTTCAGATGAAACAAATATAAATATGGTAAATTGCGATGGAAAGCGCTATGTTAGTCGTCCTGTAAACAATGCTTTTAATTATAAATACACAAGGAGTATAGTCAAGCACGGTGGCGGTAACGTTCTGAAGATTAAAGGTACAATGGATCAATGGCAATACAAAAATATCTTAGAGCACACAATGATTCCCTACTCGGACGATCATTTGCCTGTAACCTGGATCTTTCAGCATGACTATGACCCTAAACACACGGCCAATAGCGTCAAATGTTTCCTTAGCAAACAGCGTAAATCCGTTTTAGACTGGCCAGTAAATAGTCCGGATTTAAACCCGATAGAAAATCTCTGGTATATTGTTAAAAAGAAAGTCTCAAACAAACGTAACACCAGTCAAAACGAATTATATGAAACATGGAATTCAATCCCCCTAGAAAAATATATGAAATTGATTGAATCAATGCCACGTCGTTGCAGTGCTGTTACTGAAAATAAGGGATACGCCACTAAATATTAATTATAACTATTGGTAGGCTGTGGATAGTAGCTATTCCGTAAATAACAATACTAAATTACTAATACTTAAAAAAATATTGTTTTTTTACTTTTTTGTTGTTGTTTCTAATTAGTTGACCATTATTGTTCATACCTTAAAACTGATTTAAATGTTTGTACGTAATGTAATATTCAAACTGCACTTGTGTAATGGGATTTATATTGTTTTTCTAATAAATGACAGATCGTTGAGCATATTGTTGTCCTATTTATTGTTTAATTTCATAATAAAAACGATTGCGGTGAAGTATTGTACATAATGTCAAGGACCGTTGGTAGTGTTTCTAGTTATACGACCACCACTGTATATACCTATATCTTTGGGGGAAGCCTATGTTGGGCAGTGGACCTGTGATAGGCTGAAATGATGATGATGATAAGATAGATCACTCACTATACACTATAATCGTTCTTCGTGAATGGGTTAGGTAGTAGTAGTTTTAAATACAAAATGCTTTATTTGTGTGCTCGTAAATGCATTATAAATATCAAGTTAGTTGTAATATATCAAATTATCGATACCAGCTACTATTTACTTGTCTTTAAGGACAAAGAAAGTACAACTGTTATTATTATTTTGCTTTCGAAATATGATACTCGTGCCGTTAATTTTCTAAAATTATACGGCTATATTAGGCTAGTAGGAATACTTTCCCTAATTTTATTTGTTTAACAATACAAATATCTTTTTCGTGGTTATTTTTCGTATGGCCTGTCTCTGTCTCTTTTCATTATAATATCTAGAATAGAATTCATAATTTATATAAAACAATAAAGAAGATTCTAGTTATTTAAAATGACATCTAGTAGTTTATAGTTTAGACGTCTTTGCTAGATATTATGATGAATCATTATGATACTAATCTAACACGGTTAATTATATTTTTTTTCTGTTTAAAATCTACAGCTATTACTTGCGTAGGATAGGGTTCATTTTAGAAAGAAGAAAGAAAGAAAGTACTTTATTCATTGCCACAACTCAAGTAACACATAAAATTAACATAACAAAAAAAATTATAATAATATTTTATTGGGTTGCAGCAACAAAACGGTGTCCGACTCGGCATAATGCTGTAGCAATGGTAAACCACAACTTCAGCGCTGGTATTCTGTCGGAAACCTTTTTTTTTTTTCGCGAGCAGTCGTCAGTCTTTTTGTACTACATGATGAATATATAAATAACAACAAAAAACATAATAATAATAATAATAAATATCGAAATACCCCATACAATAATAATAATAATAATATAATTCCGCAACGAGGACTAACAAATTTTAACCACTATTAACCTAATTACCATGTAAAAGAAGTGACCCATACCTAATTTTAAAACTAGCCTTAGATTGGTACCCACGAAGAGGTGGTGGTAGGTTGTTCCAACACTTGGTAGCTAAGTAACGAAAACTACCTCGAAAAGCGGCAGTGACGTGTCCTGGAATAGTTAGCAAATATTTCGAGCCACGCAATTATAATGGTTATATTCACTAGACCAAGTAAGCTTTTTATATAAATAATCTGATGCATTGTTTTTTATAACACCAAACAATAAGCAAGCGAATTGTAACTCTATTCGCTGTGACATATTAAGTAGCTTGCCTTTGTTTAGATATGTGGAAATATGTGTTCTTGGAGGAATATTAAAGCAAAAGCGAGCACATGCATTTTGGACTCGCTGAAGAAGTTTTAATGATTTGGCTAGAAGACTTGGACCATAGACAGAGATGCAGTAATTTAATTTTGATAATACTAGACTTTCACAGAGGGTGGTTAATATTAAGGAAACTACGAATTTTATATAATATCTTCAATCGATAAAAACAAGCACGTGCAACATCTATGACATAGCTCTCAAAGCGAAGTACGCCATCCATTTTAAGCCCAAGATTGCGAGCCTCATCAACCCGCTGAACCGCTTCACCTTGCAGATATATGCTGATATTACTCTCCGTTATTTTAGTTATTTGGTTTACTGTTCCTAAAACAATGTATTTAGTTTTAGATGGGTTAAGATTGAGTGAATTAATCCTCGACCATTCACCAATGCGCTCCATGTCCATATTTATTTTATTTATGCCCTCTGTTATATCTTTGGATTGAAAGGACAAGTATAATTAAACATCATCAGCACACAAATGATACTGGCTGTCTTTTATGACGCCAGTCAAGTCAGCACAGTAAAGTATGAACAATAGAGGCCCTAGTATAGAACCCTGAGGAACGCCCCTAGTAACAGGTAGAGAGTTCGACCTAATTACGCCCGACCCATCTCGCTTACGCAGTTCAACAAGCTGATGTCGACCACTGAGGTTACTTTCAAACCACCTGATCGTACTATATTCAAAACCATAAAAAGCCATTTTTGACAGAAGCATGCTTATGCTGATACTATCAAATGCCCGGGAATAATCAAGGAGTACGAGAACGGTCCCCTGCCTTGATCCTTAGAGAAAAGTATGTTGTCTACAACATCCATTAGAGCTGTGCAAGTGCTACGACCTCTTCGAAAACCAGACTGATACTGTGGTAAAATGTTTTGATTTTCTAGATACGTGTAAACTTGTTCAAATCCTTGACACTATCAGGGTTGCTTTTCTTAGGAATAGGGCGCACTAATGCTGTCTTCCATTGACTGGGAAAAGTGGAGCTTATGATAGATTCATTAATCAAGTTAGTGTGGTAATGACGGGGTTATCATGTCTCTGCTCACACCATCAATACCCTGCGCATTAGATTTTATTGCTAGAATGATCCTACCTACCCTGTCGCTGCTCACTGGCGATAGTACAAAGGTACCATCACCATGTCTATGGAATACATAGTACGTAAGTTGCGACATCGAGTGGCAGACTTCAGGAATATTTAGAAAGTGAATTCAAAGGAAGATGGGAGCTCACCCACGTCCTTAAAATTCGGTAGTACTGAGTTTTTAAGATTCTTCCATAGAAGCTTCGGAGATGATACATGATTGTTAATATTATGGCCTTTTTTTCATGGAATATGGCTGAGGTAACCATCTTTTTCAACAACTTATAGTTTTCCTTGCGAGAATTAGTGCTATTGGTTTTATAGAAGCTATGAGCATCATTCCTAAGTTTTATCATATAGCGCACGTTACTAGTCAGCGAGGGTAGTGTTTTGTCTTTTATTTTAAACTTTTTCAATGGTGCATGCAAGTCGAAAAGTGTGTGTATATAACAATTAAAAGTCTCAACCATTCCGTCAATTGATGGCGCCATGTCTTCCCAATTCAATGAGAGCAGATCTTTATTAAAATTGTCTATAATAATGCTCTTAAGTTTTCTACAAAAGATCCATCCCGATATACTTCTTTCTTTTTTAATTTTCATCTGGGCAGATACCAAAGCATGGCCTCCAAGCTCTGGGATCTGATCAATATCAACTGAAGTATATCAACATCGGTGCAAATTAAGTCTATTAATGAATCGTTATGGTTTGAAAAGTGGGTAAAGGGTTGCAAAACATAGTTCTTTAAATTAAATGACTTTAAGAAACCGTTCAATTTATTGACTTTGTTATTCTGTGATTGAAACACATCAACGTTAAAATCGCCCATAAGAATGCACTTATCATAATTTGAAAAACTAACCATTGACTCTGTTATAGCGTCCAAAAAGATATCCAAATCCAATCACGGAGGGCGATAGGCTGTACCAATAATTAGTTTAAGAGAATTAATACTTAAAGATATCCACATTTGCTCCACTGATGCACTAGATAATGGGTGGGGGCAAGTCAAAACACGTAATCCACGTCTAACATAAAAACCTACACCACCACCCCTAGATCTGATTTTATGTATATTAACTCATATGAACTATACTACGTAAACATATTTTTATTTTAAAATAACTTTGGTATGATGGGTAGCTTGATCCTTATTCTATGAACAATGACAGTTGGACAAGGCTACAGCATACTTATTATTCATATATTATCGATACAGAGCGTTGATCAGAATGATCAGATCGTTTTTAACCCATCTCCAGGGTAAATAGGACCTGTCAATGGGTAAAAAGAACAAAGATATATAAATGGCATTTATTCATTTATAAGATATGTGAATTGTTATGATAATTTTCCAAAGTTAACAAATAAATATAATTAATGTTTTAAACTATATTAAAATACACCGTATTACAGTCTTAATAACAATTCTAAGTTTCCGCTTTTTGGTTTTTAAGCCTGTCCTTTATAATGATATATTTTTAACAACATAACCAAAATTAGAATTTAGAAGAAATAAAGAGATACGATAAGGAACTACTGCGGTCCTTTTTACCTCAGTGGTACAATTATTTTAATTTGAGGTTATGTAAAACAATGGAACGCCACATACAATCACTCTACTTGAAACTTAATACCACAGACTGTCTTCGAAAAGAGGTTTCATGTGTAACAGAACAGGAAGACTAAAAATAAAAAAAATGTAAAATATTACTTACCTGTAATTTTTTTACCAAAAAAACCCGATAAGTTCTTTAATCACAAACAGGTACCCCCAAATATTGTCAACGGTACTCGATTTTCCTTGGTTGTGGTGGTATATTGTTACTGGGGTAGCGAGTTGCCGGAGTATAGCTCCAGTGATCACTCAATTGTTTTAAGGAACTTTTAGTTTCGTAAATAACCATGGTGATCCTTTTTACTCGCGGATATTTAAGTACCGCTCTACCCTAACAATCATAGATATATAGTGTAGGAGTTAGCTCCTTTTAATAATACGTCAGTATACAAATTAGGTAAATGTAAGAATTTTAATTAAATATAATGTATTCATTTCGTTCAACATTTAAGACTTTTCCTAAGTCAACTTCAAGAAACGTGACAAGGGTCTTATCTGTTGACAAAGGCGAAGCTACACACAAGTATTTAGAATGGAATTCCTTACAACCGCAAAACATTAATATTTTTCTAGATTGCGTGTTACTTCTGTAAATGGGGTAACAATGTTATATCTGGAGTGAACTTTTAAAAAGTTTTAAAAAAGGCGTGATTAAAAAACTAAGAAATATATGGTGGTCACCTTAAGATCATTAATTTATATATTTTTTTACATATCGAACATTCCCTGCTTTCCAATTCCAACCAAGGAGTCCCTATATTTTAGGCACTAGATCTTAAATAATACGTGTGGCATTGGAGTAAGAATCTGCCACTCTCTTTCTTCCCCTGGGTTTGATAAGAGCTGACTAAGGAAAAAGTCTTAATAATCTCATCGCCATTACCATGAGTATGACGACGAGGTTTGCCATCTGTTACCCGGTGGTATCCCTGTGTGCCATGCAAGTACTTTATAATACCGAAACTCTATTCTGCCGCATCCAGCTGTGTGGTCCCGCCGGAGACGCAGAGGATAAAAATTAAATAATTTATTCATCGGATTTAACATAAATTTCACTTGTCAATCGTAATTGTTAAATCCACCACTCTAAAGGAATATATAGAGAGGGTATTAAGATATAATATAGGGATATAGCCCCACGCATCTAGGACAGGTTGGTTCCACCTTCATATCCATTTCTTCCGCCAAACAGCAGTGTAAGAACTATTATGTTCTGGTTTGTAAAAGTAAACTGAGCCAGTATAATAACGGGCCGTGAGTCATTCCACCTTCTTCGATTGAAGTTGGTTGCAGGTGTCAATGGGCTGTAGTGGCTTCTTACCACCAGGTAGAGTGTAGGTAGCCACTCTCGTTTTCGACATCAAACCAATAAAAGAAATTGTGTCGCTATGTAATAACTGAGGCAACATTAAGAAGTAATTCAGTACGCGATGTAAAGCTGCATGGCGGACATTCTCCGGCTCAAAAATACAAGAGATGGTCTTTGACTAGCTGTAGACCATTTACAGGTTGCTTCTTTTACTGACTAAATTAGCATTTTGTTTAAATTACAATACGAAGCAACCAGTAGAAGCATTTGGTGCCATATGATTGATATAATACAAGATAATGTACTCGTACATACAATATGTCTCTGCAAACAGATCTTGTCAAATACACTTTGGTATTAGATTTGTATCGGATTTGGGCGAGAAGTCCCTTCCGTCAACAGTCTATTTGTATTGGGGATTATACTTCGCATCAAAGTGATACCCATTAAAATATTTTTGTATTTCTTTAGGGTTCCGTACGAACCCCTATTACTAAGAGGACGTCTGTCCGTTTGTCCTACGTTTTAAAGGTAATCTCTTGAACTGTAATAGGAAGTCGTTGGCAATGTTTACAGAATGTGTGTAATTAAGGCGGGTCTCTAAGAGGAGGCCTCATAGAGAAGAAGCTTATTTTTTGGTTTTTGCTATGTCGTTAAAACGGTAATGCGTACAAACGTCAATCTCGGTTGTGCAAACTAAAGGAGACCAACAAATAACAAAAACAGCTAAGTGTGAATCGGGACGGCACTAAGGATCCCGAACAAAACAAAAGAAAATACAAGTTTTTTTTTGGTAAATACATATATCTGTATACGTTATGGTTGTACGGAACCCTCGGTGCGCGAGTCCGTCTCGCACTTGGCCAATTTAAAAATATTGTTCTTTCTTACATTCTGTCAAAATAGAATAGTGGATATGATTTATAAACTTATAACTCAATTCAACTCGACGGGTTTCTGCAACTGACTTTTCGCCTCTCCGGGAGATAGATAGTGACTGGTGCCGCCGGGTTTGTTTCCGGAGATTGCAGTTATTCCCATAGTTGTTTCTTAGGACACCCACGGGATGCAATGGGCCCACATTTTTTTTTTTTTATGAAAGAGATGGCAAACGAGCAAGCTGTTCACCTGATGTTAAGTGATTACCGTCGCCCACATACATCTAAAACACCATAGATGCTGCAGGTGCGTTGCCGGTCTTTAAGGATATTTGGGAGATGGGAGGGAAGAGGAGGGGAATAGGGAGGGGGTGTGGGCCTCCGGTTACCTCACTCACCGAACGAAACGCAGAAGCACAAGACGCCTCTACTTCACGCCGGTGTTCTGCGAGGCCGTGGTAGCAACCCGGTCGAGCCGGCCCATTCGAGCAGCAGCTAAAGCCGCCGCTTGGCTCTACCGCGCTTGAAACGCCACATATTTAGCCCGCTATCTCACTGCTCGTTATAAACTCTCGAAAGTAACGGAACATATTACCGTTGCGATCAAGATCATCTTGGAAATAATATGCCAGTATATTATCGACATTCAAGGTTTGATAAAAAGCAATCTATACGAGCCGGTGGCATTCAGGTTATCGCGCCGTTAGTGAAAACGACTTATCGCGTCATTGTGTTAGCGGGTGTAAATGGAGGCTGGCGGACGCTTTTACCCGGCCTAACCGCTTCGGAGATCCTATGATATGTACTTTTATTAGTTATCCTCAACGACGGATGACCTTGATCACATTTATCACGCTTAAAAAGAAACTAGAGCTGTGTGTGTATCGGTAAACAATTCATGGTACGAGCTCTCCTCATACAAAAAAAAACTCGAATCTACTGGTACGAAGGCTGATAGTAGCCATAAAGTGGTTATGATAACCACTAGGTTAGCATAACCACTTTATGGCTACTAATATTTTTTTCATAACAAATACAAATCATTCCAGTATCTCCTTCTCTTAAGTATTACGACCATAAAAGAAAAACACCAGACCGGTACACAGTATATAAAAAAAGCGACTGAACAACCGCAACCTCTGTAATTTCGGCAAATTACAGATTTCATGTTTCGAAAGCAAAGTAATGATGTGAGTCCACATAATGTGACAGATCCAACTTTCTTCGTATCGTAATTCGGCTCTACATTAACGTTGATAACGTAAATTAAGATAATTTTGGTCCTTTTTATTACACGCAGTAGACCATATATGGGCATCGTTACAAATAATTTTATATTTAACAAGAGAACAGTTACAAATATATTCAAATAGCGATCAAATTGGGTCTAAGGGATTTTTAATTAAAATTTTTAAGAGGGAATATACCATCTCTATCTTTAAATGTCAATCTGCACATGGCAAACCTTGTTAGCAAAGATACAAGGCTTTGGCCGAATATACATCGTATATTTGCCGAACCCAAATCGTGCACGGCACTGGTACGTCTGTGCCGGCACTAACCATATTCGCATATTTGAAGATCTAAACCATGTAATGCTAAGTAGGTGTTCATGTCAATGTATAAGCCACATACCGATTGACCGGGCTTGGTTCGGTGGGTTGGTCTATTGGTGTGACGTTAAGGGTCCCCTGCCCGTCTATCGCCGACCGTCAAGAGTTGTGGGTTCGAATCCCGGTAGAGGCAATTATTTGTTTGGTGCATATTAATGTTTGTACCCGAGTCGTGGATGTTTACTTAATATATATCTATATAATTATTTATCTATGTGTAGTACATGTTATGTATATCTTCAATACAGAGAATCCTAGTTTGAGACTGGAGGACGTGTGTGACTGATTTATTATTTTGTATTATTATATTTTTTTTAAATTGATGGTCGATAAGTTAAAATTAAAATTAATAGAAAAAAAAGTATGTATGTTAAGTAATATATTCTGCTTCATTGCTCTTTCTAAAGCATTCGGAATATTAATCAACTTAACAATAAACACGGAAAGAAATGACCAGGCATATTTCTATATTAATGCAGTAATTTGTTATGCGACCCGCTTTAGAGCTGGCTGGCCGTCACGCCCCTACGTGTCCAGAATATTACAGAATAAATGATGACGTTATGACATTCGGTACTCATGGTAATAAAAGACTTTCTCGAATAAAAAAAGGTGCAGAACATATTTCTGAAAGTTATTTGAAAGTGTAACCTATAGAGGAGGTAGTTCAAGGGTAATGGCCGCTTTAATTGTTATAGTACGTGTGTGACCTGGGTTCGATCCCCGGTACCGGCACCGCTGAAATTGTTCAAAGCACCTTTAACTGAATTTGTCACATGCTCGGCGGTGAAGAAAAACATCATTGGAATCCTGCAAATCTGTGACTTAATTGAAATCCGAAATTGCGCCGAGTATCAGGAAGCTTAGTTACATAGTATTAAATAATTAGAAAGACAATATACCCATCAATTTTGTTACGGCCATGAACTGTACACATTTTGTTGTTGTACTGTTGCAAATGGTTTGTATGACTCAGGGGAATGGCAGAAAAATGTAACGACTCTCCACAATATGTAGTGAGGATCTGCATAACGTTACATGATTACTAGAGCTTTCGCCCAATTGGGCAAAGCCTAATTAAGCTTTCCAGAATATTGCGCGCCGCTTTCTATGGTGGGTACACCGTCACTGTGTGCAGCGGTAAGTCTTGGTATCTCCCACCGCAGTGGAAGCTGTTCGTCCTCGCCTGATTTTGGATCTTACACAAACCAACTAAGCAGCCGTACCCGGTAATTATACGTGTGTGTGTGTCCCAAATAATGAGCGGAGGCTTTTATCGAGCTGTGGACAGTCAACTAATATCAAGTATTCAAATGTCGACAAATTCAATAATAAACGGACTCCCTATTACACAAAGTATGCCACATATAATAATCAGTTTCAATATATACAACAATAATATTACGGCAATTTCGATGAAAATTCCCTCGAGCGTATCGATATAACAAAGCTACGTATATAATGATTGAGGTTCAGAAAACCAGTTGACACTGGTTGTCAAACTTTGATTCGTTTACTTTTGGGAATTTGCACATGAAGTGGCCATTAGAGTTATACAGTGGTTAAAATGTAAATGAATAAAATATTATTTTATTATTATCTTATCTACTCGTATCTTAATATTTTTTTTAAAACATTATTGGAATTAAAATCGCATTTGTAATACGCTGACTGTGCCATACATCGTGATGGAATTCAGTAGTCGCGTGTTAGAAGCTTTTAGTATTGCACATGGAAATTAAGTGTAATAAAAATAAAGATTATGGAGATTAAATATATAATTTTATTAAGAAACTTTTATAAACACGTGTAACTAGCACTAAACTGGTCTTGTTTCTATATTTATATACGCTATTATTAGCATCTTCGCCATTTCATAACAAATCCATCCGACAATTTTTTTTTTAATATTACTTTAGCTTGACCTAAAGTTACAGGATGTAAGTGCCCACAGCTGGGCAAATGCCTCCTTCTTAAATATCTGAGAGGATGCAGGAGCCGGGAATGGCCCGCCACGCTGCTCCATTGTAATATTTAGCCAAATAATATTTTTTCTCAGATATGTAGGTTTCCTCACGATGTTTTCCTTCACCGCCGAGCACGTGATAATTAGTAGGGTTAGTAAATATAGAAAAATAATAAATATAGAATACTAGCAATAGCATTGCTAGTATTCTATATTAAAAAGAAAAAACTCTCACCCCTTTCTTCCCGCGGAGATCACAAGAGTCCACTAAATAAAAGAAAGGCTTGAAGATCTTATGGCATCCGACTAATGATGGGTCCTTCCGCTAGAGAAGTCTTCATTCAGCAGTGAACTATCAGCAAGCTGACGAAAAAGGCAAAGTACCTTTGGTATCCTCGCATGCTTTACCAGGTGCATACGAGATCGCAGTACCAAACACCAGCGCCTGATTAGCTACCAGGCCCCAGAATCATGTCAGCGGTCTATGAATTTGAGCTCTAACATATTTCAAAAGAATTTTCGTCATTTGTCGAACGCCACGTCGTTTGACATTGACCTTTGATCATGCGGGCGGGCATTAAAGACGCGGGCACAGATAGTAAATGATAAGCTAATTTACAATATATTACAATATGCAGCAGCAGTGGGCACTTATAGGCTGCTACTTTACTTTACGCTTTACTACTAATGTTCCTGTTAACCCTAAGCATTACAGCTTGTATCTGGAGAGGTTCACGAAAATAGTCGAATGGCGGGCTCGGACTTACGACGTCATGTTTCGCAGTCCGCACCCTAATCCATTGGGCTATTGGCGCTATTACTTTATATAGCTTTATCGTGATTATAATCTTCATTTGTTTTATAACCATTACTGCCGGGGAAAGTAATTAATCATTAAACGATGATAAAACCAGTAAAACAAATTTCATGGAATCATTGTTTATTACTAAGTTTAAGAAATAATCTGGTCCTCTCTTGGATACTAAAGATTTAACTAGCTTTCTCTTTGCCGTAACCATACCTTTATTAAAATGACGAGATTTGATTACTTAGATGAATTTTTATGATCCTCTAAAGCTTTGAAAATGTTTTATTAGATTTGTTGGCAACATTAAAATTGTTAATTGTGATTTCTTACAGCGATTTTCTTCTATTCACGCAAACACTATACATTTGAAATTAAACTATTTTTTTCGAATTCAATCGCATTTAATTTTTCTTTTTAATTTCCCGACGTTCCTGAGACATCTAACACAGACGTCCATATGTAATGGTCAACACGGGCAACCTTCAGCTTTTAATTATTGATTTCGGTCCAATCTACGCAAATATCTAGCCGTGGTAGCCTAGTGGTCAGGACGCTCCACTAAAATTGTTAATATCAATTTTAAGTGCTGTATTTACCACGTGCTCAGCGGTGAAGGAAAAGACCGTGAGGAAACCTGCATGTCTGAGAAATAATAAAAAATATTATTTCGGGGATATGAAGCCCGCCAACCCGCTCAGGAGCAACGTGGCGGGCTCTTCCCGGCTCTTAATCCCTCTCTCATACTTCTATTTGAGAAAGAGCCCTTTGCACAGCAGTGGGCACTTATAGGCTGCTACTTTACTACGCAAAATGTGTTGATTCATAATGTGCTTGTTTGTGAACCAAAAAGGTGACAAAAGTATGATAAAGAATGTGGAGTCCGTGAACGTATGGTTGAGAAGGGCGATGGCTGCAACATGCGTCATACTTGTGAACAGGTGCTGCTTGTGGAAGCGGGGCTGCTCGAGTGCACTTGTGCTTTAGTTCGGTGGATCACTGTATTCTTGTGTACTGTAACCTTTTATTTTATGATGTGCATTATAATTATTGAAAAAGAGGATACCTACGGAGTTTCTTTCGCCTGTTTCTTCTCCGTCAGAGGAGCCTCGTTACGAAACGGTGGTAGATTGAATAAAAAATAATAATAAGATTTGACATTTGTCAATTGAAATTATTTTTCTTACGTCGAGGAATAAAGGATTTTCATTCATCCAATTTTCACATTCACGCTAGACAGCGTGTCGGACACATCCTTGCATGAAAACTCTTTGAATAAAATTTGTATTAGTAGGCCTTTGCGGAGAAAATGGTATTATGCTGCTGCTTTACTGTTTTTAAATACAAAAATAATACTTTCCATTATTTTTAATCGCTTTCACTTTATTCCTAACTCACTTGGCGATAGCATCAGATCGCTTCTAGTAAATTGGGGTTGCGTGACCAACGTAACGCCTTGCTTAGTGGAATTATACGTCAACTACAAGTCGCTTTTACGTTCCTTGTTCTTTGATTTGATTCGTGATATTGTATGATAAAATGCTAGTTTTAATTTTACTTAATTTCAGCGCAAAATTATTTTCATGACTACAAACACGGTAATATTTTGTGCGTTAAGTGATTTATTCAAAACTTTATAGGTTTTTATTGTTTTAAATTTATAACTAGTACCTAGTGGCTATAGGTGGATACGATTACTGAGTGGTTAGATTAGCGGATCTCTGCCGCCAAGGCATTAGACTCGAGTTCGAACTCCTATGTGGATGGCACGTACCATTAAGTTTTCGAAACGTTTGTACGATTTGTATCGTTGGCTTGGATACTATGACGTAGACAAGCTTATATCACGCTGTACCTAATAAGCTTTGGTGAAAAGTGTCGATCACCTGACAAGCAGATCACCCCGGTGTTGGGTATACAGTCGTGAGAGCTTATATATTACAATACATTATTTTTACAATGTGAGTTAATTGTTTATTAAACATAGTTGAGCCTGGTGTGGGTAAAGAAAAGGCATACTAGTTGAAGTATTGTGAACTGGGAGAATTCGAACTGGGTCCTGATTGGAATGTCAGGATATCCCCTAATTAGTCTGTGATGGAGGCTCGAAGAGTAATCCTAAAAATCACTCTAGAAATGACCGAGTAAACTCTGAAAAAAAGGAATTATCGTCGGTTGGATAGTCTACTATTTTGAAGTTGGTTACAAATATAACTATTGAAGACTTGACAATATACTTGAAAATAAGCGATGACTAGCAGAAACAAACCTGTCCTTACTCGATGCTCAATCTCGAATTCAAATAAACCCTTAAAGTGTAATAAAAATAGAGTCGACATTGTTGCAACGTGTTACAAATTAATCGGTTTGCCGAAAATTATAATTTGTTCCGTTATTAATCTTTATTCTATGACAAAGAAGGACCATAATGAATGACAACGTCCATAAATAATTTTCCATTGACCTACTTGTCAAGTACGTTTGTTGTCTAATACCTGTTTATAAAAAGTATGGTGACAGTTCGTCACAATTTACCCGACACGCTCTGATGTGCCCAGACTATAAGGCTTCGATGGCCAGGGACCTGTCATTATGGTTCTTATACCAATTCATGTATGTGCATTTGTTTTTATCGTCTATACTCAGTGTTACTTTCTATGTATAGTAAATAATACAATGCTATTGTTATTTTCTCTAATGTTCCAAATTCAAAAGAGAATGCAATAGGATGTAAAATTATTTTAAACATGTGGCAGAAAACAAACATCTTCAATCACTATCATGATATTTTATCTGTATTTATTTATATACATATAAAAAAATAAGTATGTTTAGAAATTACAAACCTTTTTCTAAATAAAAAATTAAATTAACTTAACTTCCTCGTGATTAATTGTTTCTTATGATTCGTTTACGAAAACAAAAAAATATAATTTAAGGAAGGTCTCTTATAACAATGGTCTTCATTTTGGCGACGTTTCGTGATTGTTTCAAAATGTTTTATATTTTAATTATTCAGTAATTAATGCAATTGAAAGTCGGCCTTAGTTTTTAAGAAAATTTAATTTACAAAATATAGTGGCTTTACTTTCATGAAATGTTTCTTTTTTTTGGAACTCGGTACACATCCTCAACTTCATCAGCCTGTTTTAGTCAAGTGCTGAACATAGGCCTCTACAATAAAGGGCTAATACTCTACAACCGGCATACATTTTTTGAAATGTTTGCCCATACTCTCCAGGCTGGCCCAACGGATTAATCCCACGGATGGGGAGCAGAATCACTAGATTTAGACTTTCAGATTCATCATTAATCCGTGGTATTTGGGTTCGGAGAAATTCGGATAGTTTCTCGTTAGTTTGCTTGGAGAAAGAGTTAGATATATTGTTCTTACATTTTCAAGAACCAATAAATATATGTAATTGTTTTGCTCTTTTGGCTTTGGATGATATACTATCAATTTAGAAACATCGCTTTTTTATGGTGAAGGGGGAAACGAGCTTATGGCTCACCTGATCATAAGTGATTACCGACGCCACGTACATTTGTAACACCGGAGGAGCTGCAGGTGCTGGCCTTTAAGGATTTTTGGTAAGAAGGAGGGAGAAGGGGAAATGGAAGGTGAGGGTAAGAGTGGGCCTCCGGTTACCTCAATCACGGCACGACACGCAGAGGCACAAGATGATTCTATTTCACGTCGGTATTCTGCGAAGCCGTGGTACTGCCCCGAAAGAGCCGCACACATTCGTGCCGCCGGTTGAGTCTACCGCGTACAAAATTTGTCTTAATTTATGTCATAGCGATGTGTTAGCAGCGTAAGAATATGCCACTTTCTATATTCTTAGAGTTATAGACTAGTTAGAGTTATAACAAATTATAAAAAATTACAGGCGACAAACGGAATTTGAATTTCTTACGTCATATAAAGATTTTTTATCTCATTTCAATACGAAATGGCTGTTACATATTTTGGCCGATAACGACTTAAATTTTACGAATGTATGTGAATATTTTTTAAATTTTGTTCTGACCCGGCCGGTAACTATGAGTTATCCACAGTTTTTAATTATTACTTTCAATCCGTTCTACGTAGCAGGAGCTCAGAGTATCTTTTAGTATTCGTGTAAGTATTATAAATCATTATTAATTACGAAATGTACTTTCAGTTCAAAAAATTCTTATGGTTGAAAAACAAGAATTAAAATGATGTCTTGATAAAAACGAATAAAAAGCATATTTTAAAGTATTAAATATTACGACACGTTCGTTTTAAACATAATGTTCTTAAAATGTTATAGAGAACCACACGCAACGTTTCCTTAATTAAGTTTTGTCACGAAATTTTACCAAAAACTTTTTTTGCTAAAACTTTCTTGTAAGTCAGAGGAAATAAAACACATTAAATATTGTAATAATATACCTACTTTATTTCAATCAGCTGAATTTTAATTCCATAGATTATTTCGTTCCGAAGCAGAGTAAGAAAGCAGTGGTAACCCTGAGTGCTTTTAGCCCTTCGGGTTTCCTTGCCTCCTTCCTCCTTACCTTTTCTTAACAGCTTAGAAACAGTCCACTGCAGATCATAGGTCTCTTCCATAAAGAGATATTGCCGCCATGCGGATCGGCAATCTCAGTACAGGACACCTCGCACCTTGAACGCTGCTGCTCGTCATTGGTCTGCTTCATTTTTCGAGATGGTTACAGCTTCGACGCAAGAGTCGCAAATCTAGACTCCAAGGTAAGGTTTTATTTATGAAGGAAAATGTAGATAGGATTTAAAACAAAGTTTTAGAGGAACAACAAACAACTTCATCCCATGATTTCCGACCCTTAAGAGTGGAATTTTTTGTTCAAGATTTAATGGGAGCATTGTGGTATAAGATATAGTAATTGGATAAAAAATAAAAGAAAAATGGGGGAAGTATCCGGTACATCACTCAAAGCCAAAGCCCTCCAATATTTAGTATACAAAGAGAAAAAAAAAAAACAATTAAATCAAATTAATCTGTACTTTCGAACAAAAATGGTAAATAAATACAGAAACATTTTATGAAACGTTTCACTTCCTGATACACAATAATTAAATTGTTTTAGCAAGCAAATGTAATTCGGAAAAGAGATTTCCCGTGTGGTTCGATATTAATTTCGCTGCTTTGCAAAATATCTTTCTTTGATTTCCTCATTCCTATTTCATCATAGATATAGTAATAGTATATAGATATAGTATATACTGACATATAATAATAATAAAAAAAAGAAATGAAAGTAGTACTCTGCAAAGGCCCGCTGCTGGGCAATGGTCTCCACTTTTCGGAGTTGTGAAGAAATCGTCACGCTATTCGTGTGGTTTTGCGGACTACACACATCTTGAAGCTCATTTGTTCGATGTCATTCATTTTACTATTTCTCAGACATGTAGTTTTCCTCCACCAAAACAAATCAAATCAACCCATTTATTCAACACTAGCAGTTGTACCCCGCGATGCCCGGGTTACGAATTTAAAACAAATATTAGAAAATAATAAAACAAATCGAGCATATGTTCTTCGTAAGGTAAAAAAAACACATCTCAAAAACCCGATCAAAATCGGTCCAGTGAATTTAAAGAATAGTCTTTATACTGAAACCTTGCGATACCATATGTTCAACTATTGTAGTTATGTCACTTTATCTATATTATAATAAATATAGTCTATGCTACTCAGAGATAATGTAGCATTCTAATGGTGAAAGAATTTGATTAAGTTTAATAAAGTAATTTTTTTTAAAATCTACCACCGTTTCGTAATAAAGTTCCTCTGACGGAGAAGAAACCGATGAATATCCACGTTTTTCGTAATTTTTCCATATAATTCAAAACGTTTTACGTTTTGTAAGAATTTCATTTTAGCAAGAATTCCTTGCTACCTTGTAGCAGCCATCACCCCTAGACTCAATGAACTGCAATGTTAAGGTTCGATGTATTGACTGCTAAAAACTAAAGGCGGTTTATCCTGAGATACGCGTTGGAAAGTATTTTAGCGGTAAATAGACAGCGTCTTGAAAGAATATAACTCTCGTAAGATTGGCATAACCCCTGTTGAAAAGTGGCTGTAAAGTGAGGTTCACTGGCTCTACCATGACTTTCCTTTTGATCATGGTGGAATATCCTTGCGTTCCGGCTAGCCCGATACATCATCATCATTACAGCCTGTTGTAATGCCCCTGATGAACATATGCCGTCTCCCATAGATTGCGACAGAGGTTGACAGATTCATCTCAACTGCACATTGTCAGTTATTTTTGCATATATAAAGATATCAGACTCCAAATGATCTTTAGAAGAGAGTTACAGGGAGAACACCCCTCATATTACCCCAAATATTTTATAATGAAAATGAATGGCGATGCGTTCGCCAACGCCACGGGATGCCCGTGAATATCCTCAACACTAAAGGCCTTTGAGAATAGTTCAAGACTTCTGCGGTGTCGAGAAGTGACTCTCTGTCCTCTATGAAGTATACACAAACTCCGGTTCCAATCTTTGTACCCCCGGTAGAGGAGATACAAGTAATGGACGATGCTAGACCTGTGCTGCTGACTGCGAAGACTAGAGTGAGGTCTTCTGATGTTGCAGGAATCCACGATCAGGATGGCAGGGGGTAACGCAGTTTGCCTCGAGCAGGATGTACATAGAGCGGGATTTCGGGATGCTGAGCCTGAGTGAAGACACTTGGACAAATGAACATTAAAGTCACATATTTTATATATAAAAAACATCGACGACTGCATCAAGGCTCGGCTCTTGTCTCGTTCTTTCACCAGTGCAAGCGAAAAAAGATTTCGTGAAGCCACCACGATCGTGCCAAGTGGAAATCCATATGATCTGTCTACCACTATGAATGACAAACGTGAGAGCTTGCTTGTATTGCCCGCGGTTTCATCTTTGTTCTAAATATCCTCCGAATTAACAACATTTATGAGAATGTAATGATATTATGATACGGAACCCTCTTGGCGCGATTACTAATTACTCTTGAACGCGATTATTAAAGGCTTTGTCATACCGTATTAGGAAATAAGTTTCATAATTCATTGCTTTAAGCAAAGCAAAGGAATTTAGGTGCATAAAATTGCAAATCCGATTTCTGTGAAATATTATTAATTTATGTCACCTAAACATTTATCAAAAATCATGCAGTAATTAAAAATAAAATAAAATCTGATAAAATATTGACCAGGGTCATAAACTACTGGGATATCAAATTTTATCTAAATCCGTACGTAGATATTGCGTATAACGCGAACACAGACAGACAGAAAATTTCTGAAAATCACTGATTTGGCTTGGATATTAGATACCCATATAGGACTCAACACTTTTAGTTTGTTGTTGTTAAAGAAACCAGTTGTCTATTATTTTTTTCTAGGTATAAATAATATAATGGGGGCAAACAAGCTACAGGCTTACCTGATGGTACGTGGTTACCGTCGCCCACATACATCTGCAACACTAGAGGGCTACAGGTACATTCCCGGCCTATTTTTTATGATTTTTATTTTATTTTAGATCTGCCGTATTCAAGATTATTATTTTTATTTTCTTGTTATTTCGAATACCCTCGACCGAATTGATATGACACCTTGGTCGAGTCGAGGATAAAGGTTATGAACTCTATTGGATCAAAACCATGGATCTACTCCACGCTTTCGGCGTAACACCGTCATGAATGATGAAATTAAACTGATTGTGTAAGACAAAAAGTACCGACTTTCCACCCCTTTCAGAAGCTCAGCTGTAATTCCGTTTCACTTGGTTAGTTAGCTCTTTCCGATAGTCATACCTCTAGCGAAAACTTTAGAGCTTTGATATCGTGCTATCGCTTCTTCAATAGGGGCTGTTAAATTTTCGTTTGTCTCGCCTTATAGCTTTGAAGATCTGTCTATTCAGCATGAGTGCTTGTAGCTGGTTAGTTACCTAATTCATATCACCGGTCGATGTCTTCTAAGCCTGAAATATTGGAATCGGAGTTTTCGCATCGCTTCGGAAGCTTCGCATACTCGTTGATCACTCGAACGAAAGTCGTTGGCACAGCTGGTTACAAATAAATTTAATAAACATTGAATAGGATAGAAATTTTTTTAAAAACTTTATTGCTTTGTTGTTTCAAATGTAAAAAATTGTAAAAAGCCGAGTGAAGCTATGGAAAAACACCTGCCTGTGAACATTTTATTGCGTACCGCGTTAGCTGATAACTGCCAACGACATTTGATTGTTAAAGTAATGGAAATTGACCTTTAAACTGTATTTCACAAGGTTTAAATTTAATGCAAACATAAATTTGTCACATTTTAGGTTAAGCACCACTTCAAAAGATCACTATCGATTTACTTTTCAAGATGGAGCCGTTACATAATTTTTATAATAGCGGCAAGTATTTGGTTTTATAACATGAATATTTAAATACTTACATTATTGAAAACATTTCACTTTATATGTCTTAAAATACGCTCTTGTGACAAATCAGAGAGAAATAAATCAATAGTCATCGTACATTATTACGATTTATTGTTTTTGCTTTGCCGGAAAAAAGGAAAAATACATACAAGCGTTAATAGCTAGTAATAATTCCAGTGGTGTCGGGACCGGTGATCGAACCCAGTTCAGTCGCGTACTATTAAACTAAAGCAAGTGTCCGCTAGGCTACCGAGGCTCTAATTTATATCAATATTATGTCCTATATCCTATCATAGTGACATTGATATATTAAATAACCTTTGATACTTCGCTTCCTCATTTCTCGCAGATGACATTGACATGTATGTTCGTGTAACTTACATTTTAATATGAACAAACTTAAGAAATTGATCCAATATTTGTCTAGAGTCTTAGTATTACTGATTATAATGTCTTAAGAGAATCTATTTAATATTCATGAATTCTAATTCAATAACGACAAGTTTCTCAAACTGACAAGATGAAAATAAGTGGAAAGTTTATCTAGGACGATAAAAAAAACATGGCTTTGTTAATATTTTCATAAAAGATATTGGATCAGATTTATTGTCACCAGAGTCGACGTTGATCGATTTGTCACAAATTTGGTACCAATATTTATTCAAACATTGGTTTTCGATTTTTCTTTTCTGAGTTTCGAGGCATCAGGTAAATATTTTTGCACAGAGGTTAATGAAGAATCAGTTTTGGGTTTTGATCTGTTTTCAGCAGTTAAGTTAATGATGATTATAAGGAGCGTAAAAAATTTATCTCCTTAAAAAGTTTTTTTTTATTGGATTGGCACGAAAAACCGGCCAATAGTCCATCTGATGGCAAGTGTCTACTGCTGCACATTGATACTTGCAAATTACTTCAATTGAAGAAGGATACAGATACGTTGACACTCCTGAGGACTACGATGGAGTGCCTTTCAGCCCGTAGTCATACCGAGTCTTTGTACCTTTCAAGCCGTAACCTACCCATATGACTCCAGGCAGAGAAGGAATGTACCATTTGTTAATGTCTTTTTCTCCGAATGACCACTTCACCACCACGTGGTGCACCCAGTTAGTAACCGAAACTTAGGCAACCGATGGATGGCGGAAAACCCATCCAAGTTTGCCAAATCAATAAGATAGAGCCAAGCGACGGCTTTTGCTGCTGCTCGAATGGGCCGGCTCGTCCGGATTGGTACCACGGCCTCGCAGAATACCGGCGTGAAGTAGAGGCGTCTTGTGTTTCTGAGTTTCGTTCGGTGAGTGAGGTAACCGGAGGCCCACGCCCCCTTCCCATCCCCCTCCTCATCCTCTCTTCCACCTTCCTAATACCCTTAAAAGCCGGCAACGCACCTGCAGCACCTCTGGTGTTGCAGATGTATGTGGGCGATGGTATACACTAACCATCAGGTGACCCCTTTCTTCCCTTCCCGGCTCGTTTGCCGCCTTTCCCATAAAAAAAACATCTCTCGGATAACGTAGTATGGGAAGCAGTATTACAAGTACTATTAAGGCGAGACAACCGGTACTGTGGCTCAACACCTACAAACACCTTCGAAAAACTTTGTACCGTCTTACTGGCGCTTCCGTGAACAGAGCTGAGACCTATGATTAACGGTAGACTTAAATATGGTCGAAAGATGGTCGATTATCAATCTGAATGTGTCGAACTCAAATCACACAGATGGATGGGGAAGGTGATGTAGGATCGCTAGTGTGAGGGTGCCGGCACTGCGCTCTCCAACCCGTTGACCCGGCGGTGGTGAATATGGGCAACTGTATTCTGGCTTTAACTGGCGCATAATTGGAGAGGTCTACGTACAGCAGTGGACTAAAACAGGTTTATGTAGTAGTAGTAGCATATATGATGACTGATTATGATGAAGACTATGTGAGAGTGTGGTACTTCTCTGGTAGTTCCATACGCGCTGAAGCATCGCTTTACCACATGGAAATATCTGTTATTTGACAACTTATTGACACGAAAGTCGCTGTAGCTAAAATCAATTGCACTGAGTTATTAAAGTTTCATGGATGAATAGGCTTCAACCACTGTAAATTCTAAGTAATTTTAATTCTAAAAAAAGCGATAGAAAAGAACAGTAACAGACATAAATAATTTATTTTCATAAATTAAATTACATATTATATTATATTCATTACTAAAATTAGTTAGTTTATAATCACAAACAGGTTAGGTAGTCTCTAATTTTTAGCCTATAGACGCAGCTTGTCCTGCAACTGCAACGGCCGGTCCAGCCTTTATTATTCCATCTCTGATATGCTGCCCGACTCTTTCCTAAAAATGGAATAAAATTGAAATACTTTTTTTTTATTACCGCTTCTTAGGTTGTAATATCATATCATATTTTTCGGAATTTCAACCAAACCTGCACGCAGTGGCAGTTGGACGAGGCTCCGGTGTCCTATAAATGGTGATAAATTTATCTAAATATGGCGAACTTAAATCCCACTAACAAGTGATGGCAAATCTAGCAGTGAACTTGTATAGATTGATAAAAAAAGAAGAATCCTTACTGGGTCATCTACGTTTGTGTCTTGGATTAATTTGAGTCAAGTTCCTACTAAACATGAATCAGTCCCAATTTTATCACAGATAACATTTTATGATTAAATAATCATGTACACGAGTATTATTTAAAATTTTATTATGAAATGTGTAAATACACAGGTATTATTAAAACAAACAATAACTTTTCTCTACTTTCTATAAATATAGAAACTGTAAAGTTATCAACGAGAAATTTACACAGACTTTAGTCTATAAAGTTATCAACTATCGATAAAATATTTCCTTTCAAATTTTGTGTACAATTACACTTTGAATATTAATTTCAACGTTAAATTCTAAAATATTGTTTAACAGAATATACCCGTAGATATTTTGAGTAACGCCTATAATATTCCCGTCGGTTATTAAAAACAGTTTTCGCTGTAATAGTTTAATATGATAGGTAAATTACCACATTCTTCACCAAAGGCTAATATTACTTACAAGTGATGTATCTTACCGGCCATCTAACAGAAACCGTATCGTTTGGTGGAATGTCTATCTAAATTTCAAAAAATCAGATAAGACAAGCTATTGATTATAGGTAGCATCACTATAGCAAAGGTACGGGATTAAGTTCACCAACACCACCTTCACCAACTGTTTTTTGCGGCAACTTTCTTAGAAAGGTCATGTTTAGCTGGTAGGGGCAGAGGCCCTTTATTCGAGGATAAATAACATAAAGGCTGGTAATGAGAATTATGATCGATACGAAAAGTTCGACGTAGTTAAATATTTAGAATATCAAACAATTTATCGATGACATAAAATACTTACAATTTTCTTAAAAAATTTCCATCTCGGAGATGCACTTACTAAAGAAATCGACAAGAAAATGAAAAGAAATACAAGTAAAAATCTTTTGAAATTCATAATCGGATCTAATAATTTAATTGTTCAAAGAAATTTCACGACTGGAAGCGCAAAGTATTTTATGAAGAATGAAGATTGAACAATTATTTTATACCCAGTTATCTGAAAACTGCAAACAGTAAATTTGCTACCATCTGTAGAAAATAAGTCCTTAGAGCATACAGAAAAGGATCTCCGTAGAATGTTGATATATATTTGTAGAATTAAGCAGGTTAAGTAGCACTTATATATCTAGTGGAGTACCTTTAAAGTGGAAGTTGTTTTATAATATTAAAATAATAAAAGTCATCTTAAGGGACATCCCATAGAGTAGCGTAAAGTACCGGAAGTTTTTAGAAAGAGTGGTAATTTTCTTTATCACAGATTCATGTAGGTGTGTTATTACTTATTTGTACTTGTAATTACTTACTAACAGAGTTTGCGTTTGCATTTGAAAGAAAAGGATATAACGCTCCTAACGAATACTTTTCCCAAATTATTTTCGTGAACGCAAACGTTCTAAGTAACTGAAATTGTATTAAAATAAAATCGGATAATTTAATATTAACTCTTTTATATTTAATAATCCAAATTTATATCTGCAGTATTCCCAGATATAAATTTGGATTGTAGAATTATCGATTAGATAAATATTTAAAAAAAAACGATTTATTAATATTGACGTTGGCATTTAGATAGCTTTTTATTTTATCTCAACTTCAACATTGCAATATAATCGATCGATTTTTATTTATTGTTCTTATCGATCTTTTGTTGTCTTGAGATGTATGAAGGAAAACAAAAAACAATATTTACAGAGCAATAATAAACCTATGTAAACGAATTATCTATCTAAAGCATATACTTGATGTAAATCTCATGTTGGCTGTAGTTGTGTTGCGACGGCGTAAGAAAATGTGTCCCGGAAAATTATCAAGGCTTCCGACAGACAGCAGAATGTCTCGTATATGACAGGCCGTAATTATCCGGTGACGGGCAGCAGCGCCTGTTTGGTACGATGAAAGTGAAAACCCGTCAAGTGTGACGGTTGTGGCTAAAGATCATCTTCTTCAAGTCTATTTAGAACACTGGGCAGTACAGTGGCTGTTTAAAAAGACAAATCAGACAAATTGTCTATCGAAAAATCGAAGGTTTTGCATAACCTGATACCCCCTTCCCATTACCATCACCGAACGACTAGGCGCGGCGAGCAGTTTCACCCTTGTGTTGTAGACATTCCTCCATTACGCACGAAGCGGTTTGCCTCTTCTTTCTTTATGCGGACGGCTAAGGAGTGGAACTCTCTGCCGAGGTCAGTTATTCCGGAACTCTATAATCTGGAGATCTTTAAGGCCAAAGTGAACAGACACCCTCTAGGTAACAGGGAACGTAGCTGTAAGTCACAAGTAAGTCATGATTGAGATGTGTAGCAATTTATTGCTTAGTTCTTCTTGTGGTTATAAATGACTATACTTTTATTTGTTTCAGCAATTAATTAAAAGATTTATATTATTTATTATTTATAAGGTAATTAATAAGTTCACAGTGGACTTCAATTTTTCTTTAATAATTAATAGAAGAACGGAGTTTCCTACAGGTACCGTCACGTTTCCATTAGAGGAGAGAGAATTCAGCGTAAAAAATTCAATTGTTTTTTTTTATTATTCTTTAAGCTGTAATGTTACCTCAAGATAGTCTAATCTTACATTTTAAGTAAAATTTAAATTGTACTCGTGAATTTTAATCTCCACAAAATCTCATTACATTCAGCTTTTGGTTTCATTGTGCACTTTGGAGGGACAAGAATTCACGTTTAATGTTAATGCTAGCGGAGACAATTTCTGTAAAGCATTTTCGTATATAGAAAGTGTTAATCAGTTTTTTTTTCATCCAAACCGGGGCAAACGAGCTAGCGGCTAATCTGATGGTAAGTGATTACCAACGCCCACATACATCTGCAACACCAGTGGAGCTGCAGGTACGTTGCCGGGCTTTAAAGATATTTGTGGGAGTTTAAAGATATTTCCCATGGACCTCACACACACCTCTCACGCAGAAGCACAAGATGCATCTTCTTCACGCCGGTATTCTGCGATGCTGTGGATCCACTGTTCTACCCTGGTCGAGCCGGCCTATTCAAGCAGCAGCAAAAGCCGCCGCATGGCTCTTTCACCTACAGTAACTGTAAATATAAATATATACATCTCTTGTGGCTTTTTTTTGAAACAGGGCCCGGATCAACAATGGACGGGCGATAAAGTAGTACAAAAATTAGGGCACTTCGCTGTATTTGCATTAATACTGAACATATCTCCATGGTCGAAATCTTCTTTTTTATCATGAACCTGTTGGACATAGGCCTCCATTGGAAAGATTAGTCATAATCACCATGCTTCGTAGGTGGGTTGGCGAGCGCAGCATCAGACGTCACGCACAATAGACTTAAATGCATGTCATCATTTGTTTTAAGTATTTAGATAACCATATTTTTGCTACGAATTTTTTTCTAATAAAAAACTTATGCTGAAATTCCTCTAATTTCGCGAAAGCACTTTACATACTTAAATTTATACACGGAGAAGCACCCTGACCTGGAACAATTATTTATAGTCCATGCAAATACTTGCCCCGTGTGAAAACCGGACCCACAACCTACAGCGCTACAGCCAAACCCATGTTCTTGATTTAAATGAAATGAACACAAGGTCGTGACTAACCTGTTGTTGAATAGTTTTCATTGCTTGTTACCTTACGAATTGCTAATATATAACTTCAGGCGCTTCTACAAACCGTTGACTACTAGCAACTAAATATTATTATTTATCACTTTATTAATTTTAAATTTGTTATTGGATTTTATTAAAAAGGATCGCATAAACGCATAGTTTCCACAAACATTTAATTTTTTTTAACTACAATATTTTATGAGGAAGCTCAAAGTTGCTCAGCGCGCTATGGAAAGGGCTATGCTCGGTGTTTCTCTGCATGATAGAGTCTGCAACGATGATATCCGCAGCAGAACTAAGGTAACCGACATAGCCGTAAAGATCAGCAAGCTGAAGTGGCAATGGGCCGGCCACATAGCTCGCAGAACTGACAACCGTTGGGGAAAAAAGGTTCTCGAGTGGCAGCCACGTACAGGCAAACGCAGTGTAGGACGACCCCCCACAAGATGGAGTGACGACCTGCGCAGTGTTGCGGGAAGTCGATGGATGCAGGTGGCTCAGGACCGAGCTTCGTGGCAATCTTTGGGGGAGGCCTATGTCCAGCAGTGGACTTCTGATAGGCTGAAATGATGATGATGATGATCATAATATTTTAACACTATTTTGTTCATCGAATAACGAAATCATATTGGATAATTAGGTGTTCTGAATATAACGTATAATATGCTCATCAGCCCTAAAACAATCAATAAAAATTTATCCACTGCACCAACAAGGTGGCAAAGTCTTGAATCAATGTTATGTTATGATAGGAGTATGTCATGACGGGTTGGTGTCAACTCCACGACTGTGCGCGTGTTTTGCGTGTGGGCAGGAATAATAATTATTCGAGCCAACCGAGATCTTCAAGGAAACTCAGTAAACCCTTGAAGTTACACGATAATAGTGTTAATTATTGATGGAAATATCCATAATGTTTGACTTGGTTAAAATTAAACACATAAATAGCATTAAAATATGAAGGAATTTCAAATAACAAGTTGTTATAAAATAATTTATTTATCAGATGTTTTCTATTACAAAATGTAAAAAAGCACTAAAATTAAATTAAATATAATACACTTCCATTCATGTTTATTCTTAGTGTTTGAAAGTTGGTAATAGATTATCCCTTGATCACTGACGAGGCTTGTCCGATCACTCCCACAGCGGGGCCCGCTTTAGTTATACCATCTCGGATGTTTCTACCAACTTTTTCCTGAAAAAAAGAAAATAAAAAAAAAGTCGATAACCCAAAGTTATTATACAGTTATATAATTTAGACCGAAGTAAACTTTTCGGATATTAACAGCATTAGAGTCAATGCGGGTTCCCGCATTTTTGTAACAAGGGGTTGACGAGCCGTGGATCGGTTAACCACGGTGAACCGAGTGACCAACACGGCCGGCCCGTGGTGGTCGCTGCGTGGACTTGGCGAGCCCACTTCTGATGCGAGTTGTTTGACTGCACGGGTACTTCGTACCACTCTGGAGTCACGGGGCCTCCAACTCCTCAGAGAGTGGCACATCACAAAAGGAGTTTTATTTTTGCGATCTGCCACTCTATCCATTCTCCACGACTCTAAGGATGACCCATAGCTGCGGCTCCGATTGTTTTGTGATTAAGTTGTCGAAATTCAGCAGTTAAGTAAGCTCACCTTTAAGCCACAAGGGCGTTGAACTCAAGTACTGTTTAGTTCATCACTCCTAATAAACTACCACGGTCCATAAAGCTTAATAGAAAGATTATACGAACTACGATATATCTAGGATTTTGCTTAAACAAAAAGTAACGCAATGTCGGGATAACTAAAAGCTTTTGTTAAAGTATATGGATGACGAGGGGACACACTTGATGTTTACTGCGATGCGACCTACATCGAGCCTTGTTAAGGAATCGGAGCGCAACGTAAGTTGTCAGTCGGCATGTGGATTGCACTGTCAGGTTGTCAGTAATTAGATTTGCCGGCAAAATATTTTTAATAGTGTTTTCTTATTCATCTTTTAAGTTACATTACCATAATGTTACAGTTGTGAAATTTATTAGAATACACAAAAGTGAGAGAATATATTAAATGTAAAGTTCATATTTAATTTAATCATAACCTGTAAATTGATGATGGAAAAGCTTATTGTTAAAATGAAATAATAATAAATATTATAAAAATTTTAATTACATTTTAGTGAAAACAGAATTACATTTTTTGGTTTAAAACTCATTGTTAAGTGGTGAAATTGAAAGATAATAAACAATTAAATTTTACTTACAATTTTCTTGAACACTTTCCATTTGGGACTCGCTGCCGTAATGGACAGAGCAGCCAAGCACGCCATTACAAAAAATAAAATTTTGGCGAAATTCATAATATGATTGTTTTTTTTAAAGTTGAAAAACGATGTTGAGATCTCCAATCGATTAACAACTGGACATATCGGACCACATTTTATATTAAAGTTATCACAAGAAGTTCTCTGCAGATAGGAAAGCAAAGAACGATGCAATAACATCCTTATGCTAAGTTATTAAGAGCTATGTTTTGTTTGCTTATTGTAACACAACTTAGTTGCGGTTAGTGGTTGATAACGGGTCGCGGATAAATCCTAACAGAGATTACTTAACAGTAACTACGTAGCGAGAAGAAACGCAGCGTAGTAAGATATAGAAGTGAATCTCCTTTAAATTAAAATAAACGCATTTAAATTTGGCTCTGCGAAGAACAGGTTTGGGTTGGAATGAGGAAATTATTTGTCTTAGGTTATTTCAGAAATTTTGCTAGCTTTATTTATTATTTCTTGAATCATGTTAAACACTACCTAGAACACTGTAGTTACACACAAATTTGTGTTTAAAAGATTGTAGCGTTTGATGCGACTGATACCCATACAGAGCCAATCCAGTCAGAAATATTCAAAAAAATTATTCGAGTTAGAAAAAAACAATGAATTAGCATTGGCCGTTATTCATTCGTTGTCATCACACAAGTCCACTGCTGAACATAGGCCTTCCCCAAAGCTCGGTCCTGAGCCACCTGCATCCATCGACTTCCCGCAACATTGCGCAGGTCGTCACTCCAGCTTGTGGGGGGTCGTCCCACACTGCTTCTTCTTGTACGTGGCTGCCACTCGAGAAGAGCTGCCCTTTTATCCCTAACGGTTGTCGGTTCTGCGTGATATGTGGCCGGCCCATTGCCACTTCAGCTTGCTGATACTTGCGACTTTGTCAGTTACCTAAGTTCTGCTGCGGATATCATCATTGCAGACTTTGTCGCGTAGAGAAACTCCGAGCATAGTTAACTGTAACTGGCTGTTAACAGGGACCTTTTTAAATCATTCTATCACCCGCAAGAAGAAAACCGGTCACGCGATGTTGCTCGTGTCTGTTGCGCAGTGGCTAAGCTTTTTGTTGCAGAGCTGCGGGTTTTACGTTCGACTCCTGACCAGATAAGTATTTGTACGTTCTAAAAATTATTGTTCCGTGTCTGGGTGTCAATCGGCCGTTAGAGCCTTATCCGTTAGCCGGAGCGATGCAGCGCGTGCAGGCAAGTTTGACCTTTAGTGACGAAGCCATTACATATTAGAGATTATTGCCACTAATCATAATATTATTATAAAAATAATTAATTATACATTAGCAATATCTTTTCTCGTGATAGCCCACTTCAGTGATTTGTTAACTCATCGTGTTAATATCACAACTCGTAATTCATAATGTAAGTCCTCTAATTAGTTACGGTATCATATTTCCTTTTATGTTATCACGGCTTAAGATACGAAACAGAAAGCGCAGGATGTTAAATGTGAAGAAGGAATGTGAAGGAAGTTTAAGACGTTTACATGATTTTGGTACGGTTCTTAGTCTTTATTACCGATTTCTATATAATTATCGTAGTTTATTAGACTCATTTAAAATAAAGCTATATCTTTTCTTATTATGAGCTCTTCATACTATGCAGTCTCATGTACGAGTCGATAATTACGCGAGCGAAGCCGTGGGCTATCTCAAGTTGTAAATTAAGATATGACACAAAGAATAAGCTATCATAACCGTGCTACCCAAATGGAGTTGCCAGGTAGTCAGCTTTAGCTGCTGCTCGAATGGGCCGGTTCGACCGGGGATGTATCACGACATCACAGAATATCGGCATTAAGTAGATGCATGTTGTGCTGCTGCGTTTCGTTCGGTAAGTGAGTTTAAACGGAGGTCCACTCCCTCTGCCCTTTCCCCACTACACCCTCCGAACCATCTTCCAAATATTTTTAAATACGGTAATTACTTACCATCAGGAGAACAAACGAGCGATCTCGAGAAAGCGAGAAAAAGAAATAAAAAAGGTAAGGCAATTAACCCTTTTGAACCCACTCTTCACGATCTCTAATAAATATTATTGTCTTTACATTGTAATATATTACAAAGAAACTTATTCATTTACTATCTTAGCCATCGTCTTGATCCGTATGATTAAGGACAATGCGATGAACCGTACCACAAATGACGAAAAACCTTTCAAATATGTCAAGCCTAAAATACATAGCCGTCTGACTAAATTACTGGGGCTGGTAACTAATCAGGCGTTGGTATTTGGTACAGCGATCACGAATAGACCTGCTGAAAAAGTTATTAAGCTTGTAATAAATTAATACGGGTGACGGGTAGCAACTTACATGGTGCTTTGTTCTACGATCGCAAACACTTGATAAACCACCCGAGTTGGAACAATCCTTATTGTTTACCTTCATAATTACTTCTACGTGATAATAAAAGCTACGCGCTCCGAGGTCACATTTAGATTTGTCATCCTAAATGAAGACAGATCTTGGTGGTAACGACAGCATGGTTTCCTAGCTAGTGTTCCTGAATGCAATGCTATGGATCCTGGGTTCAATCAAACTTACAAACGCTTTTGATGTGTTTACTATTACTTCAGCTTTTTTCTTACGGGGAAAGGGAACAAATCGGCCCACCTGATGGTAAATAATTACATCTGCAACACTAGAGGAGTTGCAGCTGCGTTGTCGGCCTTTAAGGAAGAAATAAGATCTTTTCTTGAAGGTCCCTAAGTCGCAACTGTTGGGAAATACCGCTAGGAAGAGCTGATTCCACAATGTCGAAGTGCGTGGCAGAAAACTAATATGTATTCTTTTGTCATTTTAGTATATAAAAAAAATTATATCTACTAACTTTGGTCCGTATTTTTGTAACTATCAAAAATATATCTTATCTAGAAAATCTGCCATCAATCTAGTAATCATCATCATCAGGTGAGCCGCATGATCGTTTGACCACTTCTTCTATAAAAAAAATATTCATTGACATGTAGGCTCTCACGGACACACAATGCACTTTAGTCATAGTCGTATCAGACACGGAAAAGCTATAGATAATTTATGAATGGTAAAACTTACTACGGTTACAAATGTTTTTCCTGTGTCAAGAATAGAATGACTAATCAGTAATGAAGCTTAACAACGTATATGACGCGCATAAACTGGGTCAGGGGATTGACCTGACTGACCTACGCTGCTGTGTCTATGATGCGTGCAAATTAAACTTGTTAAATTATAACAACCAGATGGCTTAATGTTTAACGTACTTGATTGCTGAGCCGTGGGTCCCGGGTTTGAACTCATTCGATGCCTAAATTTGTGCAAAACAAAAAGTTTTTTATGTTTGATTGTACTCTATGTTACGATAAAACATAGCACTTTTGGTATCGTAAGGAACATTTACACAAAGTTATTTTTAATCCTTGAAATGGACTGACACTGTTTATGTGTACATATATAAAGATTTATATATATATTTATAAATATATATATGTGTATATCACTGAATATTGACAGTCATATGTGTAGGTGATGAAGATAGACGTAATTAAAAGTTCTAAATATTTAGGGTGAGGGTTATAAATAACCATCCACTCAATTTTTGGATTTGGTTAATAATTTATAGTACTACTTGAACACACAATTAGAAGTGTAATTACTTTTCACAGAACATTATGTACTTATTAGAAAGGGTAAATATAGTGTTATTAACAACTAGCTGACCCAGGCAAACTTTGTTCAGCCGATTTTTTCTTAGAATGAAATTTATTAATATCTCTACTGTAGCACCGCTTTTCGGGTCTATATTTTGAAATGGTCTTTCCAGGCCTATGCCTCAGCCTAATGGTCTGGGCACTCACTTTAGTTTCATAGAGTGGGTTCGATCCCCGGTGCCGACATCACTAAAATTGTTAATAGCAATTTTAAGTGCTGTATTGAATTGAGAAATAATAAAAAAATATTAATTCGATGATATGTGAAGCCCGCCACACTCTTTCCGGCTCCAAAACCCTTTCAAATATTGGAGAGGAGGCCTTTGACCGGCAGTGGGCACTTACAGGCTGTTGCTTTACTTTACTTTACAACTTATATTGTGAATATGAGTAATTTTGGTTCTTTAACATAAAATTTGTCAATAACTTGACACTAGCGCCACCTATCATTATATGAATACAAATATATGGTACGAATATCACTGCAATCAGTCATGTCGTTATAAAGTTACACGATCGCTAACATACGTGACGCTGTGGGATTTAGGTACGGCATATTCGGCCACCCAGGCTGGTCTGTTTGCCGGCAGGGTGCACTCCATCCAGGTCAGGTTGATATTTGGAGAAAGATATGAATAAATTTAATAATTAACTAGGAGTATTTCATAGTAAACTAAGAATTACGTATTGTACTATATATTGTTGCAGAGCCGTGGTAGCCTAGTGGTCAGGGCGCTCACTTTAGTTTCATAGGGCGCGAGTGTCCCCGGTGACGGCACCACTAAAATTGTTTATAACAATTTTAAGTGCTGTATTTACCACGTACTCAACGATGAAGGAGCTAACAGCGTGAGGAAACCTGCATGTCTGAGAAATAATAAAAATATTATTTCGAGGATATGTGAAGCTCGCCAATTGGAGCAGCGTGGCGGGCCCTTCCCGGCTCCTAAACCCTCTCTGATACTCGTATCTGGGAAGGAGGCCTTTGCCCAGCAGGGGGCACTTACTTTACTTTACTTTACTTTTTACTATATATTGTTTACGTATTACGTAAAAACACTAAATCAATTATATCTATTAAAAACGCTGTTAATGAAAGTTTTCGACTTTTGTAATTACTGAAGATGCCGGCTCTAACGACGTAGAATGATTAAAATAGTTTTAAACGTGGAATTTATAATGTATACTGTATGAATTTATAAGTAAGCTTAAGAAAAGATGTTGCTCGAACAAAGTTTCAAAAGCGTTTCATGAATGAAGACTTGCTATTTTTAAGCTGTGTACTTGTACCTTACAATAAGGAATTTCAAAAACAATTAGAGAAAAGTCTATGACGCAAGTTTTCGTTGATAAAACGCTTTTGAAATCTTGTTCATTCATCGTTTTCTTTTGATGTTGACTTTGCGTGACTCCTGTACTGAATTACTGTACTAAAATAAGCACACACACCTTTCCTCACAGAGGCACGCAGATACTATACTAAAATAAGCACACACCTTTCCTCACAGAGGCACGCAGATACTATACTAAAATAAGCTCACACACCTTTCCTCACAGAGGCACGCAGATACTATACTAAAATAAGCTCACACACCTTTCTCACAGAGGCACACCAGATACTATACTAAAATAAGCTCACACACACCTTTCACTCACAGAGGCACAGATACTATACTAAAATAATCACACACACCTTTCCTCACAGAGGCACGCAGATACTATACTAAAATAAGCTCACACACCTTTCCTCACAGAGGCACGCAGATACTATACTAAGATAAGCCCACCTTTCCTCACAGAGGCACAGATACTATACTAAAATAAGCTCACACACCTTTCCTCACAGAGGCACACCAGATACTATACTAAAATAGCACACACACCTTTCCTCACAGAGCACGCAGATACTATATACTAAAATAAGCTCACACCTTTCCTCACAGAGGCACGCAGATACTATATACTAAAATAAGCACACACCTTTCTCCACAGAGGCACGCAGATACTATGCTAAAATAAGCTCACACACCTTTCTCACAGAGGCACGCAGATACTATACTAAAATAAGCACACACCTTTCCTCACAGGCACGCAGATACTATACTAAAATAAGCTCACACCTTTCCTCCACAGAGGCACGCAGATACTATACTAAGATAAGCCCACACCTTTCCTCCACAGAGGCACACCAGATACTATACTAAAATAAAGCTCACACACCTTTCCTCACAGAGGCACGCAGATACTATATACTAAAATAAAGCTCACACACCTTTCCTCACAGAGGCACACCAGATACTATACTAAAATAAAGCTCACACACACCTTTCCTCACAGAGGCACGCAGATACTATATACTAAAATAAGCTCACACACACCTTTCCTCACAGAGGCACGCAGATGCTATACTAAAATAAGCACACACCTTTCCTCACAGAGGCACGCAGATACTATACTAAAATAAGCACACACACCTTTCCTCACAGAGGCACGCAGATACTATACTAAAATAAGCTCACACACCTTTCTCACAGAGGCACGCAGATACTATATACTAAAATAAAGCTCACACACCTTTCCTCACAGAGGCACGCAGATACTATACTAAGATAAGCCCACACCTTTCCTCACAGAGGCACGCAGATACTATACTAAAATAAGCTCACACACCTTTCCTCACAGAGGCACGCAGATACTATACTAAAATAAGCTCACACCTTTCCTCACAGAGGCACGCAGATACTATACTAAAATAAGCTCACACACCTTTCCTCACAGAGGCACGCAGATACTATACTAAAATAAGCACACACACCTTTCCTCACAGAGGCACGCAGATACTATACTAAAATAAGCTCACACACCTTTCCTCACAGAGGCACGCAGATACTATACTAAGATAAGCCCACACCTTTCCTCACAGAGGCACGCAGATACTACGCGTTACTATTTGCTTCGATCTTGTTGATGACCTAAAAGGCTTCCATAAATCACTTTATGCCAAGGTTTGCTTAGTCTGTTCCAAGATATTCTTCGTACCCCACTCAATTGTTGTTAGTAACCGGTCCATAGTGAGTTTTGGTGCTTATACACTAAGACAATCTTAGTGAAACACCGGTGTGGTATCCCGATGTTTTAGTGACCCTGAATAGTAGTTTGAAAATAATGCTTAAATAGTTTGTAATGGTGTTTGAGTGATTACTAAGTGTTGTTGGAGTACTCTTCCCTGGATGCCTACAGGCTGTTTGCACCATTTGATTTGATTGATGGGCGGCTATACCACCATATGACGATAATCACTTACCATCAGGTGAACTGATTGCTCGTTTGCCGCTTATCCCATAAAAAAAAATATATATTTTTGTTATTTCTCAGACATGCAGGTTTCCTCATGATGTGTTCCTTCACCGCCGAGCATGTGGTTAATACAGCACTTATAATTGCTATTAACAATTTTAGTGGTGCCGGCACCGGGGATCGAAAGTCAGGTCTCTAGAGTACTATGAAATTAAAGCGAGCCCCCTGACCACTATGCTACCAGGGCTCGTGCGTGTGGAACAAACAACTTTTCTCTTCGTTATTTTTCAACAACCGAAAGGTTTTATATAAAATGGAGTAATTTGGTAAAAAAAATATATTTAAATGGCAGTTTTCTTTTACTTAATATTCTCAATAGTATCTTAATATTAACGAAGATGATTCATCACATAACATAATGCTTAATATTATTCTTATTATATATTTGATGACGGATGTAGCTTGTCCAACGACTGCGATTGCGGGCCCCACTTTGATGATTCCGTCGCGAATATTTCTTCCCATTTTTTCCTGATAATAATACATAGTACAATTAGTTATATAATATACGTGTGAACAAATTGTAGTAAAATTAAATATTTTTGCATAATTTTCCAGAACACAAAATATATAATTTAGTAGGAGTTTTGAATAAATTGTTATATTCAATTTCTATTATTTTCATTAATTAATAATATTATTAAAGATTTTAAAAACAATTCAAAATATATTAAATTTATTGGAGATTGATGAATGATAAAATAGATGTGATAGTTATTTTATGAATTTGTGTGCCAACATTATTTCACAATATAGCTTATATCATCATCATCATCATCATCATCATCATCATCATCATCATCATCATCATCATCATCATCATCATCATCATCATCATCATCATCATCATCATCATCATCATCATCATCATCATCATCATCATCATCATCATCATCATCATCATCATCATCATCATCATCATCATCATCATCATCATCATCATCATCATCATCATCATCATCATCATCATCATCATCATCATCATCATCATCATCATCATCATCATCATCATCATCATCATCATCATCATCATCATCATCATCATCATCATCATCATCATCATCATCATCATCATCATCATCATCATCATCATCATCATCATCATCATCATCATCATCATCATCATCATCATCATCATCATCATCATCATCATCATCATCATCATCATCATCATCATCATCATCATCATCATCATCATCATCATCATCATCATCATCATCATCATCATCATCATCATCATCATCATCATCATCATCATCATCATCATCATCATCATCATCATCATCATCATCATCATCATCATCATCATCATCATCATCATCATCATCATCATCATCATCATCATCATCATCATCATCATCATCATCATCATCATCATCATCATCATCATCATCATCATCATCATCATCATCATCATCATCATCATCATCATCATCATCATCATCATCATCATCATCATCATCATCATCATCATCATCATCATCATCATCATCATCATCATCATCATCATCATCATCATCATCATCATCATCATCATCATCATCATCATCATCATCATCATCATCATCATCATCATCATCATCATCATCATCATCATCATCATCATCATCATCATCATCATCATCATCATCATCATCATCATCATCATCATCATCATCATCATCATCATCATCATCATCATCATCATCATCATCATCATCATCATCATCATCATCATCATCATCATCATCATCATCATCATCATCATCATCATCATCATCATCATCATCATCATCATCATCATCATCATCATCATCATCATCATCATCATCATCATCATCATCATCATCATCATCATCATCATCATCATCATCATCATCATCATCATTTCAGCCAATTAGAAGTCCACTGCTGAACATAGGCCTCCCAAAGATTGCCACAGTACGGTCCTGAGCCACCTGCATCCATCGACTTCCCGCAACACTGCGCAGGTCGTCACTCCATCTTGTGGAGGTCGTCCTACACTGCGTTGCCCGTACGTGGCTGCCACTCGAGAACCTTTTTCCCCAGCGGTTGTCAGTTCTGCGAGCTATGTGGCCGGCCATTGCCACTTCAGCTTGCTGATCTTTGCAACTATGTCAGTTACCTTAGTTCTGCTGCAGATATTATCGTTGCAGACTCTATCACGCAAAGAAACACCGAGCATAGCCCTTTCCATAGCGCGCTGAGCAACTTTGAGCTTCCTCATACGGGCTGCAGTGAAGGACCAAGTCTCGGATCCGTATGTCATCACTGGCAACACGCACTGGTTGTATACTTTCGTCTTGAGGCTTTGCGGTATACTCGACGAGAAGATATGACGTAGTTTCCCGAACGCAGCCCAGCCGAGTTGGATTCGTCGATTGACCTCTGAGTCGAAGTTGGACTTACCTAATCGGACAATTTGTCCCAGGTATACGTACTCGTCTACAACTTCGAGCCTATTGTTCCCAACAACAACCAGTATTGGTGTGACATGGACGTTTGACATGAACTTCGTCTTGTCCATGTTCATCTTAAGACCAACCTGTTGGGAGACGTTATTGAGGTCATTGAGCATTGTACTAAGCTCCTCCAGCGATCCTGCCATAAGAACTATGTCGTCGGCAAATCGAAGGTGAGTGATGTATTCGCCATTGATGTTGATACCGTATCCTTTCCAGTTCAGCTGCTTGAAAACATCTTCCAATGCAGCGGTGAAGAGTTTCGGGGATATGTCATCACCCTGTCTTACACCTTTCTGCAGTTGGATTGGTTTCGTACTCTGATTCTGTACTCGGATAGACATCGTAGCCTCATTGTACAAACACCTCAGCACTTCGATATACCGAGTCTATCTGGCACCGCTGGAGACTGTAGCACCGCCAAATTTCGACTGAATCGAAGGCTTTCTCGTAGTCCACATACGCCAGACATAATGGCAAATTGTACTCCTCGGCATTCTGTACAATCTGGCGAAGAGTATGTATGTGGTCTATGGTACTATAGCCTTTTCGGAATCCGGCTTGTTCGGGAGGCTGGAAGTCGTCAAGTCTGTTCACTAGACGATTTGAGATGACTCTCGAAAACAGCACGTAGACGCGGCTTAGAAGCGATATTGGTCTATAATTCTTCAAAGGCAGTTATCCCTTTCTTGAAGAATAGGACAACCACGCTTCTACTCACGCTTTCGGCGTAACACCGCCATGAATGACGGAAGTAAACAGCTTCTGAAGGACAACAAGTATCGGTTTTCCACCCGCTTTCAGAAGCTCAGCTGTAATTCCGTCCTCACCCGGCGCCTTGCCGTTTTAAGCTGTTTGAGAGCCATCTAATCTCGCTCAGACTGACGTCCGGGATGTTATCGGGTAATGTCGGATAAGCTTGGCTCTTGGGTCGTTACTCACATCAGTGTGTGGTTTCAACGACGTTGTGTACAGCTGTCCGTAAAATCTCTCGATCTCACTCAAAATCTCGGCTCCAGCGGAAATGACTGCGCCGCTTTCGGTCTTCAGCTTGGTCAGTTGGCTCTTTCCGATAGACAGATCTCTGGCGAAGACTTTGGAGCCTTGGTTCCGCTCTATCGCTTTTTCAATACAGGCTGTATTGAAAAAGCGATCTATCAGTAGCCGATACGCTGACGCATCCGTTGTAGACTGCAGCTTTATCTCACGCCTGGCTTTCATGAATTTAAGAGTGTGATCGGAGAGCTTTGGGGCTGGTTCGTGCGGCGGGTCCTGCAAAACTTAGCTCCTACCGCATGGACAGTTTCCACTAGCCTGCTATTCGTATCGTCCACTGTAACGCAATCGTCTAGGCACTGAAAGCGATTATGCAATTCGAGCTGAAAGCTCTCAGGGTTCTGGATAAAGGCACGTGGTGGGCGGAGCGTAGACTTCACCAGACGAGACCGCTCGAGCCTAATGTTAAGGTTCAGTGTGCCTCTTACCATTCGGTGATCACTGCCGGTTTTTACCCTAGTGATCACAGAGACATCACTGAACAGCTGACGCTTCATGATGAAGTCGATCTCATTTTTTGTGGTACCGTCCGGGCTCATCCATGTCCACTTCCTGTGGGGCCGCTTCTGGAAATAGGAGTTCATCATAAAGAATCCCTCCTTTGCCATGAAGTCAGCCAGCTGTTGCCCTCTTGGATTCCGTTGCCCTACTCCAAAGTTCCCCACTATCAGCTCATCGCCTTTTTCGTACCTAGTTTTGCGTTAAAGTCTCCCATCAACACCGTGTAGTGAGTCTTAGAACAATGTATGGCTCTTGAAATATCCTCATACTTTGCCTCCACTTCATCATCAGGGTGTGTCGAGGTTGGTGCGTATACCTGTATGACCTTCAGCGAATACCTTTTGGTTATTCTGAATATAAGGTACGCGACCCTACTCGACACACTTCCGATCTCGATCACGTTGTTGATGAGAGACCTGTGGACGATAAACCCGACACCTCCTTGGGACAGATGGTCACCCTGCCGGTAGTAGAACAAGTTACCGGATTTTGGGATTATAGAGTCCTCTCCCTGTCTTCGGACTTCAGACAACCCTATAATACTCAATGTAACTTGCTTACTTCTTCTTCCAGTTCTAGTATCTTCTCGTCGGTCCTCAATGTGAGTGCGTTATATGTTGCCAGGTCAGTCGTTTGGGTTGGCAGCTAGAAATCAGCCGGTGATTCTTCGCACCCCTGCCTCGCCGTTACCATGGCTGCCACCATAGCCAGGACTAGCGAGGCCGCCGGGACTGGAGGCCATTGCTTTCTTCTACCTCTCATCATGGGGGTTTGCCTTAGTTGCCACGCCTGGCGAGCGGGTTGGCAACCGCAGTTTTTGTTCTAGTGCGGGAAGATGCTGCTGCCCATCTCCTAATATAATTTTTTTTTTTTTTTTTTTTTTTTTTTTTTTTTTTTTTTTTTTTTTTTTTTTTTTTTTTTTTTTTTTTTTTTTTTTTTTTTTTTTTTTTACCATTAGTCGCCTTTTACGACACCCATGGTTAGACAGGGTTGGCGCTATTCTTTACTTCCGACAGCCACACGGAACGAAATATAGCTTATAGGTTTCGCATAATATTATAATGCTGGTTAATAATCAGACACCTCCCCTACTAACACGGGTGGTGGAATTGACAAACAAAAGGACATTTTTAAAACATCTTTTGAAGGTTAACAGGGGCTATTTTCGCTATGCCCCAAAAGTATTTCAGGAGATTTCCGTGTGACATTCCTTGATAAAAATATTTTGTATTATTTGTCACATACAATTCAAATTTATTGCTAACCAATATCTTGGATAAACGGAACAATGTTAGAAATAACACCGAATGATTGTATTTATATTAAGGCATTAGTTGTATATCAGCTCGCGCACCGGATGGTCGTTGCCAAACGTTGCCAGACGTTACCTGGCGATGCCGACTACTTAATACATTAGGCGTACTTAATACTTAAATAAAATATACAGGTGTACTATAGTATTAATAATGGTTATGTGCTTAAATGTAACAAGCTTTTATCGAATAACTATCCAGCCTAATGTGCGGGATGTACAATAATGACTACGTGCGCCATGTGCATCAATTACTAACGAACAATTAACCACTTTTGATTGAATAATTTTCCACTGAAAGGTAAGAGATGTATAGAACAATACAAACACTGGAGATTATCGATTAACATTCCAAATCCATAGTATGACGACATCACGGAAAAGCAGATGGCCAATGTTAAAAAATCTTCGCTCATATTCAGATGGTTTATTAAAAGTACCTAAATCTGAGTGAACATTTTGCGAGATCTTCGACGTAACATTCTTTAAGATATCAAAGAAGAAATGCATATTGTAATCTTAAGTTATAGTCTGATGATTTAATGATTTTCAACAAAATAATCCAAAAAAAAAAAAAAAAAAAAAAAAAAAAAAAAAAAAAAAAAAAAAAAAAAAAAAAAAAAAAAAAAAAAAAAAAAAAAAAAAAAAAAAAAAAAAAAAAAAAAAAAAAAAAAACTCGTTTATCGAGGACGGATATTGATTACATAACGTCACGCTATGACTGATAGGAGCGGGTAGTAACAATAAACCTTAGTCAGGTACTCATGAGAGGTATGAACCAAAATATACACTCCAATTTAACGCTGGAGAAACATATATAGTTATAACTATAAATAAAAAGCAACTAATTAAGCTAAATTAACTAACTAATTAATGAATAAATTTGCATGGTATAACTGGTGGCTAAACTTGGAGATCGGAGGCTAAATATCTTGCCAGATACCCTATTTAATTGAAACTAAAGATTATGAATATGAGAAACTCCGTGCGAAACTATTCCTCGATAAAACCATACCCTGTTATTTTTCACACCCAAGACATCGTATCGTTTATTGGCAACCAGGTCTTGGATAAACGAAAACATTTGAAAAAAGATAACGAGTTGTGATTTTAAAGAAATGTTTACGAAATTTTTTGTAGCACAGCGGATATGACTCCTGGTGACGGAATAACCATCTCAAATATTCGAATGTTGGACCTTAATTATACAGCAGCATCTAAGGTGCGAGGTGTTTTTGGTACTGCGATCGACAACCCAAGCCACGCGTGGAGATATAGGTGAATCCAATGGGAGAGAAGTATGGTCAGCATTGGACTTAAACGGGTGTTAAAGAAGAAGACCACTAATGGACATAGGTCTCTGCCGCTATGAAGTGCCACGCTTGGCAAACGGGTTTACCCCGGAATTAGCACAGGCGCGTGGTGGATTTCAGGTTCTCAATAAACAAATTGAATATGGTATTTAATTATTAAAAGTTACCTTTAGGTCTAGACTCTATAGTCTAATGGGTTAGGGCGCGGACTGCGTAACGTGCCTATGTCTATTCATGAGTATTCATGTCGTGGACCACTTAAGATACAGACGCTAATTGCTTAGTTGGTAGTGGTTTACAGGAGTATTGGTAAACTTAATAACATTGTTTTATTTTTTTAATAATTTTACATTTAAATTTTTACAGAATAGGTGTTATTATGGCGGATATCCTAACAAATAAGAAAAAGATATCTTAAGTAAAAATTTAATGAGATCTCCATACAAGAAACGTGCTTTTCGTTTGGCTTTACCATTTATTTGTTTTGCTCTATCATAGAAATGTTAATACAAACAATCGTAACAAAATAACAAAAACTAACAAGTTTTGTTTGATTATAGTCAAAATTTATAGTAAAACAAATAACAAATACCAATTAAAACCAGCAAAGCGTGAGTCAAGCTCGGGCAAAGTCCTATTGTTATTTTATATGTGTTAAACACACATTATTGGTATTCGCTGTGCCACAAAGTATTTCAGGAGATTTCCGTGTGACATTCCTTGATAAAATATTTTGTATTATTTGTCACATACAATTCAAATTTATTGCTAACTTAATATCTTGGATAAACGGAACAATGTTAGAAATAACACCGAATGATTGTATTTATATTAAGGCATTAGTTGTATATCAGCTCGCGCACCGGATGGTCGTTGCCAAACGTTGCCAGACGTTACCTGGCGATGCCGACTACTTAATACATTAGGCGTACTTAATACTTAAATAAAATATACAGGTGTACTATAGTATTAATAATGGTTATGTGCTTAAAATGTAACAAGCTTTTATCGAATAACTATCCAGCCTAATGTGCGGGATGTACAATAATGACTACGTGCGCCATGTGCATCGATTACTAACGAACAATTAACCACTTTTGATTGAATAATTTTCCACTGAAAGGTAAAGAGATGTATAGAACAATACAAACACTGGAGATTATCGATTAACATTCCAGATCCATAGTATGACGACATCACGGAAAAGCAGATGGCCAATGTTAAAAATCTTCGCTCATATTCGAATGGTTTATTAAAAGTACCTAAATCTGAGTGAACATTTTTGCGAGATCTTCGACGTAACATTCTTTAAGATATCAAAGAAGAAATGCATATTGTAATCTTAAGTTATAGTCTGATGATTTAATGATTTTCAACAAAATAATCCAAAAAAAAAAAAAAAAAAAAAAAAAAAAAAAAAAAAAAAAAAAAAAAAAAAAAAAAAAAAAAAAAAAAAAAAAAAAAAAAAAAAAAAAAAAAAAAAAAAAAAAAACTCGTTTATCGAGGACGGATATTGATTACATAACGTCACGCTATGACTGATAGGAGCGGAGTAGTAACAATAAACCTTAGTCAGGTACACATGAGAGGTATGAACCAAAATATACACTCCAATTTAACGCTGGTGAAACATATATAGTTATAACTATAAATAAAAAGCAAGCAAGTTGGCAAAATAATTTACTACGCAGTATTGTATTGCTTAATTAATATTTACAATGATGTCTTAATCATAACTTAGTTGAGATTCATACTATAACGAAATTTCTTTTTTTTTAATTTAGGGTCTATATTTAAACTATCCTTTGGCAATAGATGTAGCTTGTCCAACGACAGCGACTGCTGGCCCGGCCTTAATTATTCCGTCGCGGACATTTCTGCCAACTTTTTCCTGAAAATAATACAAAAGACTATTAGATACTCAAAGTTTTAAACAAATTGTAGTATCAATAAAACCATAAAATACTTTTTAATACATTTGTTACATTAAAAAAAAACCTTTTTTTCCCCGTATTTAATAAGAATTTTTATATAATGTGTGTAACTTGACATTATTCATAATCATTTAAACCTTTTTAAATATGTTTTAAAAAAATTACAGGTATTACTTACAATTTTCTTAAATATTTTCCACCTAGGACTGGCCGATGCGACGCTTAGGGCTGCCAAGCACGCCATCACGCAAAATAAGATCTTAGCGAAGTTCATTGTAGGAAATGTAACTGTCAACTCAAGTACGTGGATATTTTACTGAATGATGAATATTCTGAGGCTATGCACATTTTATACAATCAATTTACCAAGTTATTTGTGACGCTACAAAACTTTACTGCATGCCAAAAAGAACCTTAGTCGCAGACATTCAAGAGACATGTTAATTAAAATTGCAAGCAATATGTAAGTTCGCAGCGGTAAACGCTGTTGGGAAGACCCGTTGTTCGATTCTGCGAGTGAATCCCCGTTTTAGTGACGTATTGCAATTTTAGAACAGGAGTACCTTTTTTTGGGGTTCCGTACTCAGCCTAGGGTCTATCCGCCCGTCCGTACGTCCGTTCGTTAGTCTGTCCTACCTTCAAACGATTGTATCTTTTGAACCGTAATAGGTAATTGGTTTTAAATTTTTACAGAATAGGTGTTATTATGGCGGATATCCTAACAAATAAGAAAAAGATATCTTAAGTAAAAATTTAATGAGATCTCCATACAAGAAACGTGCTTTTTCGTTTTGCTTTACCATTTATTTGTTTTTGCTCTATCATAGAAATGTTAATACAAACAATCGTAACAAAATAACAAAAACTAACAAGTTTTGTTTGATTATAGTCAAAAATTTATAGTAAAACAAATAAAAAAAATCCAATAAAGATCTTTAGTAAAACAAATAACAAATACCAATTAAAACCAGCAAAGCGTGAGTCAAGCTCGCGCAAAAGTCCTATTGTTATTTTATATGTGTTAAACACACATTATTGGTATTCGCTGTGCCACAAAGTATTTCAGGAGATTTCCGTGTGACATTCCTTGATAAAAATATTTTGTATTATTTGTCACATACAATTCAAATTTATTGCTAACTTAATATCTTGGATAAACGGAACAATGTTAGAAATAACACCGAATGATTGTATTTATATTAAGGCATTAGTTGTATATCAGCTCGCGCACCGGATGGTCGTTGCCAAACGTTGCCAGACGTTACCTGGCGATGCCGACTACTTAATACATTAGGCGTACTTAATACTTAAATAAAATATACAGGTGTACTATAGTATTAATAATGGTTATGTGCTTAAAATGTAACAAGCTTTTATCGAATAACTATCCAGCCTAATGTGCGGGATGTACAATAATGACTACGTGCGCCATGTGCATCAATTACTAACGAACAATTAACCACTTTTGATTGAATAATTTTCCACTGAAAGGTAAGAGATGTATAGAACAATACAAACACTGGAGATTATCGATTAACATTCCAGATCCATAGTATGACGACATCACGGAAAAGCAGATGGCCAATGTTAAAAAAATCTTCGCTCATATTCGAATGGTTTATTAAAAGTACCTAAATCTGAGTGAACATTTTTGCGAGATCTTCGACGTAACATTCTTTAAGATATCAAAGAAGAAATGCATATTGTAATCTTAAGTTATAGTCTGATGATTTAATGATTTTCAACAAAATAATCCAAAAAAAAAAAAAAAAACTATGGGGAATTATAAATTCGTTTTGGTAATTAAGCACAATCAATTGTGGATATTATATTTCATATCCTCAATAGCCGCTTTAAACACCGTGCGGAAATCTGCATATCTGAGAAATAATAAAAAATAATATATATTTCAGGGATATGAGAAACCGCCAACCCGGGCCCTTCCCGGCTCCAAAACCCTCTCAGCTATTTGAGAAGGAGGCCTTTGCCCAGCTGTGGGCACTTACAGGCTGCTACTTTTATTGACATATTATATTAATATTTATTTTGAAATCTTTTAAATTACAAGAAAAAAAGTTAGCTAATAACTTTGTTATGGAATTTCTGAATAATAATGTTCACAGTATTACTCTCGCCTCGTTAACAATAAAACTTATAAAATTTAAAAACAGAAAACTATTAACAAATTAAATAAAAACAACTTTTTCTCGTGGCCATCGCAAGAGGCAACGAAGGGAAAGCCTTTAAGTTCGCAATAGCTATCGACAGATGGCAGTATAACTATCGCGAAAAATATCAGTTCAAAATTAAGCAGACCAGTGACGGGCAGCGTTTATGGTGCGAGGTGTCTGCTACTGCGATGGCTAACCCGCTTGCCAAGAATATGGCAAGTCGAAAATGTCCTGCAGTGTACTATTTATAGGCTATAAAGGTAAGGTAAAAGGTAAAAAGGTGGCTATGATGGGGTTCGGACATCTGACTTAAAATATATAAGTAAAAATATGACATCTCTTTTTCTTGAGTCCCTTGCGCCGTCGCTCCGTGCACACGTGTGCTCGCCTCCGGTTCGAGCAGCCATAAACACTGTGCCGGGTGTTTCGCAACAGGATGAGTCGATAATTCGCAATGGGTCGTTAGTGGCCCCGCACCTGCAGGTGCCTACTCAACCCTATTGTCTTCCGCGTCTTTGTCCGCGTGTTATTAAAGTGAGTGCCGCCCGTCGCCCGCGCATACTGCACGGCGGTACTGTTTGCGACTTCGCTCCGCATACGTGTGCTCGCCCTCGGTTTGAGCAGCCATGACACTGTGCCGGAGTGTCTCGTACTCAGTATTTGTCGCGTAGATCATGTCAGGGTCGTCGGTCTCCGCGCCTCCATCTTCCCGCGCATATTCGCGAGCTATTAAGTAGTGAGTGTCGGCCGTGTCCCGCGCACGCTGCGCAGCAGTCCCGTTGCGACTTCGCTCCGCATATAGGGTCACTGTGCTAAGCGTCTCACAAGCGGGTTCTGTCGTGTCGGTTAGTCAGGGCCGTTGGTCGCCGCGCCTCCATCTTCCCGCGCATATTCGCGAGCTATTAAGTAGTGAGTGTCGGCCGTGTCCCGCGCACGCTGCGCAGCAGTCCCGTTGCGACTTCGCTCAGCTTACGTGTGCTCGCCCCTAGGGTTAGAAGCAGCCATATACACTTTGCCTGAGTGTCTCACAATCGGGTTCTGTCGTGTCGGTTTGTCAGGGTCATAGGTTTCACGCCACTATTAGCCTCCCGCATACGTGTGCTCGCCCTCGGTTTGAGCAGCCATAACACTTTGTCGGGTTTCGCAGTACAATATGTCGTGTGTCAGTATATCGCTAGTGGGCCCCGCATCAGCGGGTCCCTACTTCGACTCTACCACTTTTCCCGCGTTCAATCGCGAGCCATTACTAGTGAGTGCCGTCCGTGTCCCGCGCACGCTACGCGGCGGTCCGTTAGCGACTTCGCTCCGCATACGTGTGCTCACCCCAAGGGTTAGAAGCAGCCATATACACTTTGCCTGAGTGTCTCACAATCGGGTTCTGTCGTGTCGGTTTGTCAGGGTTCACCGGTCTCCGCACCACTATTTTTGTCTTATCCTTCCGCGTATAAATCCGCGCGCCATTTAAGTAAATCGTCATCCCGCCAAACTCGCGGGCCAATCTGCTCGCGAGTCAATTCAGATGAGGCTGTGAAAGCCTCCGGGCTAACAGCGTGTGGATGGTTTTAGTCGGTATGGTCCTCCTTCAGGGATTGAGTCCATTGCCAGCAGTTGCTGGCCTACCGGCCAGCAACAGGGTATTCGTAACAGCATTTTCCATCCAGGGAAAAAAAAAAAATCTTTTTCCAACTTAATAAATCAAAACTTTGTCACGTGACAGGTAGGCACGATACGCCTCATACAAATAGATAGTAACAAGTATATTATAATAATTATAGATCAATGCATGATTTCATGAAACCAACACAAATATTTTTGTGAGAGAATAGCATAATATATATAAATCTATGTGATTTTCAAAAGCAAACACATGAATCCAGCTCTTTGTCAGTTCACTAACGAAGTAAACGGATACAAATTATAACGATGTATATATATACTAGTGTCAAAACTGGCAACTCTTACAGTGAAAAAAAAGGACTGCTCAGAGCTTCCTTGTTGCCCCATCTTAGTTGTTACTTTATGTCGATAATATGTGTGATGTTATCAATACGGCTATATGTACCAGTTTGTCGACGACACCTGCGTAGTGGCTTTACACAAAAACATAGCTCGCGCAGAAATCATTTTGTATATTATATTCAATACGTTGTGTTGACGATTGCACGATGCGGGTATCGTCATCAATGCTACCAAAACAAAAGCTATTTTCTCAAAACACAATACCAACCTAACATAACAACACACGATCACATGCGCTACATGCCACCGCCATATTATATACATGTGCTTTTATAGAACTTGTCAAACAGCACATGTACGTGTGATATGGTGAAAGACTTGTCTTTTAGTCGGAAGCCACACATAAAATAGATCTGTGATGAGCTCGAAACAATAGTATGTAAATTTGCAAGATTAAAATATGAACTACCTTATTATATAATGATTTCTTGTATTTGCGCGAATACTACACATATGAAATAAAACCACAGATTAGAGGTTTAGTAATTTTTTTATCTCGACGTTTCGTGTGCTTAACGTCCTGATATCATAGCTAACCCGACTACCTTCAGCTTTATGATTATTAATTGTTGGTCTGATCTACGCAGAATGAGCTTACGGTATCTTGAGATCGTGCAGTGGTATGCTCGGTCTTAGATTTAATATTAATCTGTACCAGATCCCAAGCAGGTAGCTCCCGGCCAGCCAGCTCCTCTATTGAAATTAGAATGTTTTTTAATTTCAATAGCCTCGCGAATCATCTGTGGCAGGAATAGGTGCGCTATTGCGAGGATAAGATATGTGGTCTGTCGAATTGAATGTAATGGTAGGGGGATCCAGTAAATGATCACAGATATGTGAAGTCTGCAGTCTATCAGTGCAAAGCGCAGGACGCAAACACCTCAGTCCAGCTGTAACCACGGGTGCTGTAAATCACTGTAAATAATAGTTTCATTTCAAATACCTTTTTATTCATTAATAATGCTGTATTACACTTACTCTCTTATTAGCATAGCTGCTACGGCAGAACACACAGAACTCACCTTAATGAAATTTATAAATTACACATTTATACATTCAACATTAGTATTAGTTGTACATTCGGTATTTTGAGATGTATTTGTCGCCATTAAATGGACCTCTGGGGCTCATTTGTTAGCCAGCAGAGACCGCTTGCAGAAGAGGACGCCATTTATACCCCTAAGATTTATGGCACACCTAATTACAAGATTTCGCCTTGGTACTAATAGAGCAAGGGTCTTATACACTATGCCACAAAGATTCAGTTGGAAATCATGCTTCGATAAAATAATACGGGTTTTTCACATCCAAGACATGATTTCATTGATCCAGAATATACAAGTAGTTACCAATAAAAGATAAAGCTATCTCGTTTGTCAATGGATATTATGAAAAAGTTACATCTCTTCAATGATCGTCAACGATTTTGAGAATTCAAATTCTATCTGAAGGACTTATGTGCTGAAGATATAAGTTCTTAATTTTGTGTTTCGAGGTGTTTCTTTTAGTTGCTTCTTGCGATACCTACGGTAGAAAATAGTAAATAGAAGAAAGGGGGCAGGTATTATGAAGCTAAAAGCAATGTTGTGACGCAAAAATGATGTACTTATGTTTGATAATACTTTCATATTATTTTTAAGCTTCTATTTGAAAAATAAATCTCAATAAATATTTTTTTGTGTACGTGGTAGAGTCGAGCAGAATCTTTTGCTACTGTTCGAATGGGCCGGCTCGACCGGGTTAGTACCACAATCTGGCAGAATACCGGCGTGAAGTAGAGTCTTGTGCTTCTTATCCCCCAAATATCCTTAAAGGCCGGCAACGGACCTGCAGCTCCTCTAGTTTTGCAGATATACGTGGGCGAAATGAATCACTTACCATCAGGTGACCTGTTTGCTCGTTTACCCCCTTTCCTAAATTAAAAGTAATAGTTTTGTTTTCTGGATTAGTTTATCTCTCTTACACGAGTCCAAATCTGCCTAATGAGGTAATGGATTCCGGTAACGAATCCCAATCAAAGCTACTATTTGGGTATCGAATTAATTATTCGCATTCTGATTGAGGCCGGAGTATTGTACTTATTTATGAAGTAAAGTTATTTACTTGGAAGTCGTTGTTATTACGAATATATATAGTATTTATATTTGTATTGCACCACCTACCTTTGTTTTGTAGTATTATATTTGTATTGCTCGAACCGTATCTGCAGCTTTGTTTCTCTACGCCTTCTTTGTTGCCTGGAAGTGATCGCTATACTGCGATAAGGTCGCCAATTTGTAATATATATACGCCAGCAAGTAGACTCCTAATTTACTTTGTTTTTTAATGTTTTCTGTACTTTTTGTTTTTTGTTTTGTGGTATTAAAAAAAGTATTATTCATACATCCATATTATTGTTAATAGGTCTTTCGTAAACATTTATTGCTTACCTATATACTATTTTCGTTCTCTCGAATCGATTGCTCGGAGGAATCGACCACGAAGGCTAATTTAATTTTGTCTAGTTTAAAAGATTATAAAAAATCTATTTTGCACTATTCCAGTTAAAAAAATTCAAATAGAATCATGTATATATTTACCTAGTTCGAATAGAAAACCTTGTCACTTGTCTTGATGATTGATGAACCAACTTCATCTAACATATATCGAGTATAAATATGTGTGGAAATAGCTCTTACTCTGCACTTGCATGTCCCCTGGTTACTGACATTTTAAAAAACATTTGACTTTGTATTGATTTTATTATAAATGTCATTGTGAATGACATTGTAATAATACGTTAAAAAAGACTTCAGAGTTTCTACTCGGTTCGTCTCTGAAACATGTTTCGCGGACTTTAGTTTTGCCAAGTTCTGACATAAGAGCTTTAAAACAGACCAAATAAAAGTTTTGACATTGACTTTGAATGAACTTATGACAGGCTCTTATGATGATAATTGATGACGATAACTGTAAGAATAAACTCAGGGCCGGGCGTTTCATTTCATAATATACGTGTGACATGTGATTCGATTCCCGGTTTCGACACCACGGCCAGAAATATTAAAAGCTGCTCGCTACACTTGATCTGCTGTGAAGAATATCATCGCGAGGAAACACACAAGGTTGAGGAAATCCAAAAAGAAATTCTGAGCATGTGAATTCCGCCAAACCTGCTGTAGTAGAGAGGCGTACTCTTTCCGGCTTTAAAACCTTCTTAAAATTGAGAGAGGGCAAAAGTCCTCCAAACGAAAAATTACGGGCTGTGTTACTTGGTTGTTGAACTTTATTGTTTGAGAATAGATGCCCTCTCTCAATTCTCTATGAGGGCTGCTTTCGGCGTTAAGGCAATTCATTTATGACTATTGACTAATTAAACCGGTCTTGAAAGTAAAAGTACGATTAAATAATCCGATGATTTAAATAAACCTCGCTGCGGTTGACGGTTACTTTAAAAATATAGTATTGTTGAAACAGTTTTATTAAAAATTACAATCAAAAGCAAAACTTTGATTTGTATAATCCTCTGGTTTTTTATCAGCCTGTGTAAGACAGGACAAGGGTTTGTCGTGAAAAGTAAATTAAAGTAGCAGCCTGTAAATGCTCTAGTGGGCAAAAATTTAATTCGAAATTGTTGAAAGATTAGATCCGCCTATGGTTCGCCACTCTGCTCTGTTATAAGTTGACGGACGGAAGGATTAATATTCGAATACTCGTATAATATGTAAATAATTATAAACAAATTACAATGTTCACGTGTGCGAAGTCGCTAGTATAATAATGTACTTTATTAAAGTATTTGTGACATTAAAAAAAATCTTTTATTTTATTAGAATGAAGTAGAGATATTAATATGTATAGTGTAAAATAAATAATGTAAACATACGCACAGTTTACATTATTTATTTATTAAAGTTCAAAATTTAACTCAATGTATAAAAAATATTACTAATTATTAATAACCAAATATTACTTTAAAGTTTTTTTTTTTCACTTAGCTGTGATGTGTGCCGTTGAGACGCTAATGACTGCCAAGCACCCCGTTACCTAACACAGGATCTTAGCCAACTTCATGGTAAGAGGTAGAATTAAGTGCCAATTGCTTGAGCAGAAAAAGCATGATAGCCTGCTACTCAATGATGAATGCTCTAGTGCTTTGAACATTGCATACAATAAATTCGTATATCGTCATACAATAGTTCGTAACGATAAACGAAACGCGTCAGGAAGAACCTTTGTTCGGTACTGCGAGTGAATTCTCATTTAAATTGTGTATTCAAAGCGATTGGTATTAGGAACATTTTTAAATATAATGCTCTTTGTTGACTTAGGCCTTTCTATGAAAGCGCCAACCAAAGCTGGCATGGAAGATTTACCCGATCACTTCGCAAGCGAATTGGTGAGCGTAATCATCAATCAATAGAGGGCGTGGGGCATATAATTTAAAATATAGGGCATATGTTTTTCAAATGATATATAAAACAAAGTATTGATATCACAGTAAAAGAGGTCGACCGAGCGGTCCAACTTGGCTGGGTAGCGTTCTGGACACAACGGTGCATGTTCTAGTCCAGTATACCTTAAAACCTCGGAATCTAACTGTACAAACAGTGTTTGTTGCCAGTGATCACCTAGGGAATCCAGACAATATTTTCCACAGCAGACCATATGTGGATGCTGAAAGTTGCTCAGCGTGTTAATGCCTTGTGTTATTCTGCGTGATAGATCTGCAACGATGATAATTGAAGCAGAACTGTGTTGGTCGATATAGCCGTAAGGATCAGCAAGCTAAAGTGACACTGGCCCTGTCAGATAGCTCGCAGAATTGACAACCGTGGGGGAAGAAAGATCGATCACGAGTGGCAACATCGTACAGGCAAACGCAATGTAGGACGACCCCCCACAATACGGAGTAACAATCTGCACAGTATTGCGGGAAGTCAATGGATGCTGGTGATGAGTCACACACGTGCTTTGTGGTAATCTCTGAGAGAGTCCTATTTTCAGTTAAGTTTCACTGATGAATGAATCAATAAAATAAACGAAAACCATTTCTTGAGAAATTAGATAGGGCCCTGCTTTTTTCCTTACATGGAAGATTTTCCCATACTATCTGGCCGGGTGGGCAGCAGAACGCACTCAGTACCCGCTCCTCCCAGTCACTAGTTAGTGGTATTTGGATTCAGTATATTCCGATAGATTGTTCACCATCAATTGGTCGCCAGAGTTTTGTTCGTCTATCAGCAGGGTGCACTCGCATGCATGTGAGGTTGAAATTTGACGAAAAATATGGCGTATTCACACCTTTTGATATCATATATCCTAAAATTGCCCAGTTCAATCACTAAGAAATATTTTTTTTTGTAAAGAACGTAATACGCAATATTAGCAATGCTATTTAACTAACATTACTAATATTCCTGTTAACCCTCCGACTAAGCATTATAGCTTGTATCTGGAGTGGTTCACGACAATAGACGAATGGCGAATGACCCTGTAACGTCACTAGTCGCAGTCTGCACCATAACCCATTAGCGCTTTGACACCTTTGACCATTGCTTGCGGACTAAAGCTAAAGGTTACAAAAAAAAGGTGATTGGGTAAAATAATTTATTAAACAGTATGCTATTACTTAAATAATATTTACAAATGATGACTTATATAAGACTAGGTTAAATTGCAACTTGATTAAGAACTAGCTTTTGATGTAAAAGCGTATCTTTAAACTATCCTTTGGCAATAGATGTAGCTTGTCCAACGACAGCGACTGCTGGCCCGGCCTTAATTATTCCGTCGCGGACATTTCTGCCAACCTTTTCCTGTAAATAATACGATTTTTTTTTATTTATATTGTAAAAAACAATAATTATAAATAATAGTAGATTTCAAAACCGAGCACGACGTGAGGTGAAAACTGTTTCTTTAGTTTTCAAACAAATTTAGTCTGTCATATTATTGGCAGTGTAATTTAATTAAACTGATTATGCTCACAATTTTCTTAAATATCTTCCACCTAGGACTGGCCGATGTGACGCTAATGGCCGCCAAGCACGCCATTACGAAAAACAGAATCTTAACGAAGTTCATTGTATGAAGCTGCTGCACTTGCTTGAACGTAAAAGCGCGAATATCTGAGACTGAATGGTAAATTCTCCAGTGCTTTGTACATTATATACGGCACATTCACCAAGTTGTTTGCAAAGTTACAATACCACAGTGCAAGCCAAAATGAACCTTATGACTGTGACAACAAGTGTCATGTTTCAATTAGCATACAATTGACAGTAATATGTTAAATTTGTAGCGATGAACACTTCGTCGGGAAGACCCGTTGCTCTGTTCCCCGAGTGAATCCCCTTTTTAATAGCGTATTTCATATAACTGGTATAGTTATTTAATGTATAATATAACTAGTCTGGCCCGAAATAATGATTCAATTTAAAAAGTAGCCCGTTTGAAATTTTAATCGAATATGAATTTTTAACAAATATTAAAGGAAGGAAAAAAAGTTAAAGATGTCCGTACAAGAAATGTTTTTTTTTTCTATCGTAAAAATCGTATCTGTTAATGCCCACATCTGGATTATGGCCCCCTTCTCAAATATATAATAATAGTCCAAACTCTGCAGAAATGTAATAAAATATTTTATTATATAATTAAAATAGGCCAAGTATGTGTCAGGCTCGCACTAAAGATCTCGATTGAAATAAACTTTTTTTTTTTTTTTTCGCTTGATGGAAAATGCTGTTACGCAACTGGGTTATGTCGGACTCAATCCTCTGAAGGAGGACCATGCCGACTAAAAACCATGCACACGCTGTTAGCCCGGAGGCTTTTACAGCCTCATCTGAATTGACTCGCGAGCAGATTGGCCCGCGAGTTTGGCGGGATGACGATTTACATTAATGACGCGCGGATTTATACGCGGAAGGATAAGACAAAAATAGTGGTGCGGAGACCGGTGAACCCTGACAAACCGACGCGACAGACCCCGATCGTGTGACGCTCCGGCAAAGTGTATATGGCTGCTTCTGACCCCAGGGGCGAGCACACGTAAGCTGAGCTAAGTCGCAAACGGGACTGCTGCGCAGCGTGCGCGGGACACGGGCGGCACTCACTAGTAATGGCTCGCGATTGAACGCGGGAAAATGGTGGAGTCGAAGTAGGGACCCGCTGGTGCGGGGCCCACTAGCGATATACTGACACACGACATATTGTACTGCGAAACTCCGACAAAGTGTTATGGCTGCTCAAACCTGGGGGCGAGCACACGTATGCGGGAGGCTAATAGTGGCGTGACGACCTATGACCCTGACAAACCGACACGACAGAACCCGATTGTGAGACACTCAGGCAAAGTGTATATGGCTGCTTCTAACCCCAGGGGCGAGCACACGTAAGCTGAGCGAAGTCGCAAACGGGACTGCTGCGCAGCGTTTTTTTTTTTTTACAGAAGAAGGGGCAAACGAGCGTGCGGCTCACTTGATGGTAAGTGATCACCGACGCCCACGAACATCCACAACACCAGAGGAGCTACAGATGCGTTGCCGGCCTTTAAGGAAAGAATAAGCTCTTTCTTGAAGGTCCCTAAGTCGTAACTGTTCAGGAATACTGCTGGCGACAGCTGATTCCACAATTCGATTAAAACGCACTGTGGTGGAATGCCAACCATCTAGGTGGTATCGATGGAACTTCGAATTCTGTCGCGATGTACGATGGTGAAACTCAGCAGCTGGGATCAATCCGAACAATTCCTCAGAACATTCCCCGTGTAAAATTTTGTAAAAATGCAAAGAGAAGCAACATCTCTTCGCAAGGCCAAAGGATCAAGCCGATCAGAGAGCTTGGTCGCCGACAATTCGAGCCGCTCGACGTTGGATACGGTCAAATGGAAGGAGTTGGTACTGGGGTGCCCCTGCCCAGAGATGAGAACAGTATTCCATGTGGGGCCGAACTTGCGCCTTATAAAGTTGCAAACGGTGGACCGGCATGAAATACTGTCCCGCTCTACAGAGCACACCAAGCTTTTGGAGGCCAATTTGGCCTTTCCTCAAGTGACCACGGAACTGAACGTCGCTCGATATGTCAACGCCAAGGATTCTGATACTGGCTGAGGCAATAAGGGGTTGTATGGGGTTGAATAGGACCAAATTACGTCGACCCCAATCCGAGACTTTGAATAACAAGGTCTCGACTTCAGACACAAGTTTGTTCCGGCATTCGTCGACGTGTTCCCGAGAAATATTCGCACGGCCTGTATATAGGGCATCACCCGTGCTGTCGTCTGCATAGCAATGAATGCTACTGATTTGTAGCATGTCGTTGATATGCAGAAGGAACAGAGTGGGAGATAGCACACAGCCTTGTGGAACACCAGCATTCACGGGTTTGGGGTCCGAGCATGCACCGTCGACAACAACCTTGATGCTCCGATCCGTGAGGAAGCTGGTGACCCAGTTGCACAATCTCTCAGGAACCCCGTAAGATGAAAGCTTTGAAAGAAGCGCTTTATGCCAAACCCTATCAAATGCTTTCGCTACGTCCAGACTAACCGCTAAAGCCTCCCCTTAGACTCAACTGCTTCTGCCCATCGGTGAGTCAGGTAAACTAGAAGATCACCAGCTGATCGTCCGTGACGGAAACCGTACTGTCGGTCACTGATGAGCTGTGAAACTACTCGCTTACTGCCCGTCCGCTGCGCACGGACACCGGGGCCGACTGAAAATCAGCGCTGCGACACCTCGTGGCTCATGCTGAGACGGTCCTTTCCGCCGCTTCATCACAACACACACAAATTCCTTGTGATATTCACTTATTTTTTTTATAGCACAATTTATTTGTTTTTAATTTCCTGTTTTCATTTTCCTTTCATATTCATAGTTTGTTTTATTTATTTTTTCTTGATTTGTTATTTTATAATTGTTATGTATCGCCATATCATGTGCTGTGTTTAGATGTAAGTGAAGGAATAAATGTCTTTATGTCTTTATGTCTTTATGGTGTTCCTCCAGGTACCTCAGGAGCTGGGTGTTGATGAGTGACTCCATTATTTTAGATAACAAGGCATAGCCTGATGGCAATAGGCCTGTAGTTGGACGGATCAGAGCGGTCGCCTTTTTGGGTATTGGATGCACAAATGCTGTCTTCCAAGATTCCGGGACGACGCCTGAAGAGTAGGAGTGCCGGAAAAGACGCGTGAGAACCGGTGCCAACTCAGGGCACACATCCTCAGCACAATTGGAGGATTCCGTCCGGCCCACTCGACTTATGAATGTCCAGGAGCGGAGTGCCTTTCGCACTGAGCTCTGCAGAAACTGAATTTCCGGCATGGAGCACTTACACCACGGGATGGTAGGTGGAGAGTTTCCCCGGTCATCAAGAGTCGAGTTGGATGCAAAAGAGAGCCCAAGAGATCGGCTTTCTCTTTTGCAGTATGGGCCAGCGAATCATCCTCCTTGTGTAGAGACATGGGACACGGCCGACACTCACTACTTAATAGCTCGCGAATATGCGCGGGAAGATGGAGGCGCGGCGACCAATGGCCCTGACTAACCGACACGACAGAACCCGCTTGTGAGACACTTAGCACAGTGACCCTAATATGCGGAGCGAAGTCGCAAACGGGACTGCCGCGCAGCGTGCGCGGGATTTGGACGGCTCTCCCTAAATAATAACTCGCGAATACGCGGGAAGATGGAGGCGCGGAGACCGACGACCCTGACAAGATCTACGCGACAATACTGAATACGAGACACTCCGGCACAGTGTCATGGCTGCTCAAACCGAGGGGCGAGCACACGTATGCGCGGGGCGAAGTCGCAAACAGTACCGCCGTGCAGTATGCGCGGGCGACGGGCGGCACTCACTTTAATAACACGCGGACTAAGACGCGGAAAGACAATAGGGCCGAGTAGGTACCCGCAGGTGCGGGGCCACTAACGACCCATTGCGAAGTAATGACTCATCCCGCTGCGAAACACTCCGGCACAGTGTTTATGGCTGCTCGAACCGGAGGCGAGCACACGTGTGCACGGAGCGACGGCGCAAGCGGGACTGATGTTGAAATAAACGAAAACACATTTTTTATTAAATACGTGACTTTAGTCTAATCAGGTTGTACAGAACCTTCGGTTCCCCTTTTTGTTTTTTTTATTTACATGGGGAAATGCCTGACGCATACCCGCCCTCTCAGGGGCAAAGACGGATTATGTCGGGTTCGCACCGACTAAAACCCCATGATGTTCCACCTTCATCGCATGTAGGTAGGGTCATGGAAACGCTTTCGCACACATCCGTGACCCCACCAGCGCTGGCCGCTGTAGGCGGCCCCTTCTCGGGAGAGAACGTCCTCTTCCACACCGCCCTGGCTAGATGCGCCGGAACACAGACGCGCCTACCTACTCAGCCTTCAAACCTGCGAGGTAACAGACTCCCAACGTTTTGGTATTGCGAAACGCAATACCAAAACTCCTCTTCCCCCGAGACTCCACCTCGGCTGTGGGGGGCCAGGAGAGCGCTAAGCTAACACTCCCCACAGTCCACCAACACGCATCCGAAGTGGGCTCACCACGCCCACTCGGAGCGACCTCCTCGAGCCGTCGATCCCCGCAAAGACAGGCCGGCCATGTAGGTTCCTCTTGGTTCACCGTGGGAGACCAAGCCACGGTAACTAAGCCCCCCCGCCACGACAAGGCGGGAACCCATTCGGGGGAGAACCCTCGGTGCCCTAGTCCAACTTGCACCTAGCAAGTTTTTTTCTGAATTCATATTTGGAATGCGTTTATTATGTAAGAAGCTTCGATTGATTTGCCGCCAAGTCACGTAATTATTATTAAACGTGATTGTTAAATGACATTAATGAGTGGGGCGTTAAATAAAACAGAACCGCAGTGATTGCTTTGCACAAAGTGGGTGTTACCTATAAAGTCAGACAGCTTCAGAAGCATTCCATATGATAGTGTATAGTACTACTGATAATTCCAACGTCGAAGACCATAAATAACCGGGGCGACCCCGTGCTGTTAGGATCAGACGGTTTGTGAACGCTGTCAATCCAGTTGGATAAAACCCTTTAATTCCGTATCGCGTGTAATGAAGTTTCCCGCTAGGAATCTAGCATCTGCTTACCATCGATACATAGGACATGACATGACCTAAATCGAGCCCTGTAGCTCAATCGATCATAACGCTTGCTATCCCGATACGCTGGCGTAAGATACAGACATGTGTTGTTTGCAGATAAAAAAAAATTTAATTAAAGAGCACTACAACAAGCCAAATGACAGTGTTTGCTTACAGCTCCAAAGGAGCCTCTCAACTTGTTGGAATAGTTGAACGTGGTCATCATCCTGCATCAATTGCTGTTTTATGGCGGGTATTCTACCAATGATAAACGATAAAGCTGACACGACAGTCAACCCATCCAGGTCTGGTTAGAGGTCTAAAGATTTTGGACCATTCAATCCACTTTAAATATAACCCGGATATATTGTCCGGTTGTACAGAGCAAGCGTGTTTTACTTGGACTTGTTATGAGCCTTAAATGAGCATATAAGCATTAATAAAGCAACCAAGCAGTTAATAATTATTTATTTATACGTGTCTCTATATTTTTATAAACTAGATAAAAAATGGCCGTCAATTTTTAGATACTGTGATGTAAAAAATCACAATGATGGAGAAATTCTATAGACTTAAACAAAGAAAACAAGATGTTCTGCGGAACAAAGAAGATTCTTCACCAACGACATACATAACACATTAATTATACATACTCGTATCGGACAAGGAAAAAGCTACAGAGTTTATGAATGCGTAAACTTTACAACTGTTTACAAATATTTTTCCTGTTTTAAAATCTACACGAAGCGCGAGTAATCTGTATTAGCTGATTGACTTATACAGCGTCTTTTGATACGTATAAGAAAAAATAATAATAGGTACACAACTATAACCTGTAGTAGCTTAATGGTCAGAGGGCTCTGTATAGTCTCAGTGTGCTCTCGTGACCTGGGTTCAATTCCCGGTGCCGGCACCTTATTCTTAGTATTTTGAAGTGCCGAATTTTTTTTTACACAAATTTAATGTTTTGCACCCTTACAATATCTCTCCACGGGCAGAGAATGCCAAGAGGCATTAGGTCCGCCCTTTGTAATACTTTTGTAAAGGAATTTTATAATTTATTTTTATAAATGTCTGATAATTAATGAACGATGTGACAGCATGGCGGACCCTTCCCGGCTCCATAACCTCAAATATTTGTCAGGGGACCTATACCCAGCTGTCAACACTGTGATCAGGACTATGCGATAAGACCAGTGGCATTATCATATGTAGGGTCAGAGTCACAGGACGTAACATAGCACACAGACCAGAAAACCCGTAATTTGGGTATTACACAAATGGTTTCTTCGGCTGGGATTCAAACAAAGGACCCATAGTTCAGCATCATATCTAATCACCTAGTGAATAATAATTCGGCATGGTTAAACATAGTTCTCGAGTGGCAGCCACGTACAGGCAAACGCAGTGTAGGACTACCCCCCACAAGATGGAGTGACGACCTGCGCAGTGTTGCGGGAAGTCGATGGATGCAGGTGGCTCAGGACCGAGCTTCGTGGCAATCTTTGGGGGAGGCCTATGTTCAGCAGTGGACTTCTGATAGGCTGAAATGATGATGATGGTTATTATTCACTAATTGGCCACGGTCATGGAAGGGTTAGGGGATCTACCTCCAAATCAAGAGACTCGAGTTTGATGATCTATGTGGAGAGCTGGAAGTAGTCTAAAATGTCTTGACCTTTGAACACACCAGTATCTATAAATGCTCTCACGACCACCGAGCTTTAATTTATTTTAATTCAGCTGCTATACACAATACCCAATGAACTTGTCATCATATTATTACAGTTTTTAAAATAGGTTAAATTTGTTGAGCGATAAATTTAAGTTTACTTCAACTATTAATATTTTGTATTCTCGACGTCCTAATATATGGTATCTGATAGAGTGAGTTTGCCAAAACTGAATTCTAAAAACCCCGCTAGGAGCAACAACTTGTATGATGAATATGAATATTTGTACCCGTTTTATGGATGTTTGTTATAAGTATTCTCTTCCATTTTACACAGATTAAAATCTGTAAAATAAAATAAAGAAAAATATTTAATTTATATATTTGAAACTTTAGTTTTGCTTAATTTCCTGTGTACAATTTAAATTAATTTTATTTTCTATTAACATAATCTCTCTTACGCGAGCTAAAACCTGCCTTTCGAGGTAATTGATTCCGATAACGAATCTCAATCAAAGCTAATATTCGAATCGCATTAATTATTGGCTTTCGGATCAAGGCTGTATTACGAACACGTTCTTTCTAAGAGGAAGTAAAGTTAATTACATGTCACTGTAATTATGGATTACCAACTATTGATACATTGATACTCCAAGGTAATTATTGAAATTATAATCATGCTAACATAATTAAACTAAACAGTGTTTAGGTGTGTGTGCAGGATAGTATGTAAGGTATTTACGTCTATGTATGGCCGCGTATATATACATACATAATATATACCGTATTACAATGGCTTTTAAATCAATCTAATTTAATTCATATGTTTTCGTAAACATTTAATACGTTGCTAAACAAAACAGTTAACAAACTTTATCCTTGACTACTGTGATAGAAAGTGATATGTCTCTCCCATATCCGTGCAAAATGGAAATTCGTAGACTTGGTCGAACCCTGTGGGTGACAGTTCCATGAAGATTGACTGCGATGTAAAGTCGATAAATCGTTTTTGGTCCAAAATTATTTAATAGAGAGCCACTACGTATCTAGACTACAAGACTAAAATAAAATATTATATAATAGTCAATAATTTTCACTAAAATAAAAAATATTTTTAATATTCTCTACCTTGGTAGATTGAGATGCTGGCTGATTTCAATACCGACTGATTTTTACTTAATCCTGAGTGCACTATGGATACGCGCGCTATTAAAGCTTTACGTGACATCACAATAAAATTAAAAAAAATTGAACACGTCAAAAATTAACAGATATTATCTAATAAACTTATGTAAAATAGACTTCTGTATAAAACTGAAGCAACCACCGGTTTTAAATACAACAGTAGTGTTTTCTTTAAAGTCAAATTTAATTATCTAACATATTAGTTGCGTCACATTATTTTGTTTTGCTCAGAATGGTTTATAATAAAAGAAAGTTATTTAAAACTTATAAAATTTATAGGCAGTATGGTAATACTTAAATGATATTTACAGTCAACAACTTAATTTATATTAATCCTAATTTGGGTAAGATTAATAATATAATACTTTTTCCTATGAGGTAAGTTCTATTGTTCCACAGTCTAAGTTTGAACTATCCCTTGACAATAGACGTCGCCTGGCCAACTACAGCGACTGCAGGCCCGGCTTTGATTATCCCGTTGCGTATGTTTCTGCCGAGTTTTTCCTGGAGAATAAAAAATACAATAAAGTGCTTGCAAATATTTATTAAGTTATATAGTAGAATTAAACGGAAAAATCTAACGAACTCTTTTTTAAACTTCATACTTAAAAATGTTGTTTATTGTTTTTAATTCATCATTATTATTTTGCAGAAAATGTACCCGGTAATGTTAAAAGTAAAGTAGTAGCCCGTAAGTGCCCATTGATGTGCAAAGGCCTCCTTCTCAAATATCTGAGATGGTTTTGGAGCCGGGAAGGGCCCGCCACGCTGCTCTAATACAGGTGTGTGGTGTGTAGTGGCGTGCTTCATACATACTTGAAGTAATATTTTGTATTAATTCTCAGGCATGCAGGTTTCCTCACGATGTTTTCCATCATTGTCGAGTACGTGGTAAATACAGCACTTTAAATTGCTATTAACAATATTAGTGGTGCCGACACCGGGATTAGAACCCAGGTCACTCGCGCTCTACGAAACTAAAGCGAGTATCCTGACTACCACGGCACGGCACGGTAAGGTATTAAATAATTATTGCCATTTAATTTGAATACATTATTCATTTAAACACGGCCGTAAAAATTATTACCTTTGGAATTTATTTACAAATAAACATTCATATTATGTACTGCGTTAAAACTTTTAACGTTAATCTAAATATTATTATTTATTTTGTTAATAGGTATTTATATCCGTATCATGTTATGATATATCAAATCCACTACAGCAGAATATCACCCTTAACCATAGATTACCACAAAACAGTCTTAAGCTTGTGCAGAGTTGCCACACGAGTAACTCTCTTCCTCAAATCTACGCATTAATTATTAGATTGATGCACTTACAATTTTCTTAAAGAACTTCCACCTAGGACTGGCCGCTGTGAAGCTGAGGGCTGCCAAGCACGCCATTACGAAAAATAGTATCTTAGCGAAGTTCATGGTAAGAGGTAGAACAGTCAATTGCTCGAACACGTTGAATAACCAAGATCTGGAACTGAATGATAAATGCCCAAGCGCTGAGCACATTTTATACAACTAAATCTGCCGAATTGTTTGTAGAGCTACGATATTAAATGTTCAAGCAAAGATGAACCTTAACGGTTTTACGCAAGACACATGTCAGTTAAAATTGTTTGCGGCTTGAAAATTCGTAGCGATAACGTGGCGTGTAAACACAGCATCGGGAAGATCCGTAGTTTGGAACCGCGGTGTAAATCCCCGTTTTAATAGCGGAGTATTAACAGTTATTAGAAAAATAAAAATTATGATGTCATTCCTGAACGAACCCTGTAGATGACATTGTAGGTATAAACTGCACCGCTGAGACAGCTGCAACAGGTCAGTGTATCTGAATTGCGTGTCCCAGGTTCGTATTCTTAATTACTTTTACTTCATCAGCCTATAAATTTCACCTGTTGGACATACGCCTTTCCATGAAAGGGCTAACAAAAGCCGGTGTGCTGTAAATTTTTTTTATGAGAAAGAGTTTTTTATTTTTATTGTTATGGCAATCGTGCCAGCGGGTAATGTGCTGATGGTAAGTTATTATCAACACCCAGTATATCTGCAACACCAGACGAACTGTAGGTTCGTTGACGGCCTTTAGAGATATTTACGGACAGGGAGGGTGTGAGAGTGGATATCCGGTTACCCCACACATCGAACGAAACGCAAAAGCACAAGATGCTTCTATTTCACGCCGATACTTTGCGCTGCCGTGGTATTAAGCCGGTCGAGCAGACCCATTCGATAATATTAGGGAATGTTGGTACAATTGGAGGTTTATTTTAGGTCAATTACGCTAAGAGTATTAACAGTATTAAAATACAGCTTTTATGAAATATGGCACTGGCATTTCCAGATACATCATGAAATATATCCTGGTATACTCTTTGCATTCACGAAGAGTTTCCTTGGGACAAAAATTCAAGAGCATACGGATGAAGCCATGACCAGCTATTAGTATTTCATACGAAACGAAATCACGCAAAGAAAGTCGTGTGCAAGACATATTGTCAATTATAAAAGGAAATGTTTGTCCATTTATAATCTGCGAGCTGAATTTGTAGAACATTGCTTTCTAAAACATTAAGCTAATATTTACCAACCGTTTTCAGTTTCTAGACACAAATACGCTCGCGGCCATTTGCCTTTTTAATAAAAGATAAAATCTCTCTGCCTAATCGCTTTAAAAAAAGAGGATGTGTCAATATTTTTTCGACGTCTTGATGATAAGATGAACAAATAAAGTAAATAAATAAAGCAATGGATCGCACGGCTTAATTTAAGAAACGAAGAAATTTGTGCGCAATTTAATTAAATTTAATCCTATAATCTCTAATGATCTCTTCGTAAAAGACTTTCGAGAGATAACCTAAATAACGAGATAGAAATAGATGCTAATTTCGTACTACGATTAAACTATTTAATAAAACAAACCTTAGTTAATATATATAGGTTAAAGGTTTCCCTCTCAAAAATATTATTATTTCTCCATCATACAGGTTTCCTCTCGCTGTTTTCACCGCCGAGCACGTGGTAAATTCGACACTTAAAATTGCTATTAAACCATTTTAGTGGTGCCGGCAACGGAGATCGATCCCAGGTCACTCGCACTCTATGAAACTAAAGCGAGGTCCCTGACAACAAGGGTACCACGGCTCACACTAGAAGTGCTTCAAACATGATTATGGTTCAAGAAGATTTTCCCGAACCGAAAGATAATTGATATCATAGCGCTGTACACTGGCCGCTGACTACCAACGGTAGGGGTGCGCGATCTCGAGTAATCAACAAATCCCTCACCATCGGTAATAACAAAAGTAATTTTTTTTTTTTTCGACGTCTTGATGATAAGATGAACAAATAAAGTAAATAAATAAAGCAATGGATCGCACGGCTTAATTTAAGAAACGAAAAAATTTGTGCGCAATTTAATTAAATTTAATCCTATAATCTCTAATGATCTCTTCGTAAAAGACTTTCGAGAGATAACCTAAATAACGAGATAGAAATAGATGCTAATTTCGTACTACGATTAAACTATTTAATAAAACAAACCTTAGTTAATATATATAGGTTAAAGGTTTCCCTCTCAAAAATATTATTATTTCTCCATCATACAGGTTTCCTCTCGCTGTTTTCACCGCCGAGCACGTGGTAAATTCGGCACTTAAAATTGCTATTAAACCATTTTAGTGGTGCCGGCAACGGAGATCGATCCCAGGTCACTCGCACTCTATGAAACTAAAGCGAGGTCCCTGACAACAAGGGTACCACGGCTCACACTAGAAGTGCTTCAAACATGATTATGGTTCAAGAAGATTTTCCCGAACCGAAAGATAATTGATATCATAGCGCTGTACACTGGCCGCTGACTACCAACGGTAGGGGTGCGCGATCTCGAGTAATCAACAAATCCCCTCACCATGGGTAATAACAAAAGTAATTTTTTTTTTTACCAACGAGCAAGCGGTTCATCTGTTTGTAAGTGATTACCGTCGCCGACAGTCATCCGCGATATCAGAGGTGCTGCGGGTGCGTTGGCGGCATTTAAGGGTATTTGAGAGATGGGAGGGCGGATGAGGAGGAGCATGGGGAGGGGGAGGGGGCCTCCGATTAGATAATGATAGTATTGGGACTTGAGATGGATTAATGTAGAGTTGCGTAGTATCTTCCATACAGAAATGTTTTGAGTTCCAGTCTCAAACTAGGATTCCCTGTGTCCTGTGCCCGATTGCTTAGTTTGTTGTGACCAAAGCACTTGATGCTGATCACAACAAACTAGGCCATCGGGCCGTCACAATGAATTAATTTACACTGATTCGATCAAGTTATTGTAAACTTTGTCAGCTTTATTTTCTACATAAATGAAAGTCCCCGCTTCGCTAGAAACATATAGTTGTATTAATCATAAAATCCTTTAGAAGTAATTTATTATGACGTAATGTTTATCGGTGACCTCTGACGTATTTCGTTTCCGATTTTACTAAACGGGGATTCACTCCGTCTAACAAACTCCGACCCCTTATCAAAAACATATTAATTTTAATAGGCTTTGCTTGACGAATAACTCTTATTATTGAGACCAAAGAGATCAAATTCCTATTCAATAGTGATTAATTAAATGCAAATAAAAGTTTGTTGTAAATAATGCTATATAATGTGCTTAATGTTATGCCATTTATCATTCAATTTCGAGCTTCATAAAGCAAAAGTCGTTTTCTAATAATCTACATTTGCTATAAAAAAATTTTAACAACAATGAACTTCGTCAAGATTTTGTTCTTCGTAATGACCTGCTTGGCAGCCTTCAGTTTAACATCAGCAAGTCCGAAGTGGAAGCTGTTTAAGAAAATCGTAAGTATTTTGTAAAAATATTACTGAAAAATTTGGAGTGAACATGGATAAATGAAAAATATATTTTTTTATTTTTATTTCCTTTCATAAATTTTATCTATAATGGCAGAATGCTATGTTAGCCTAGGTAGGGTGCTTGTCTTGAATTACATAGTACGTTAGCAGCCGGGTTCGATCCCGTTGTCGGGACTACTGAAATTGTAAATTAAATTACATTGCTGCATGTGCATGTGCACATTCAGCGGTAAAGAAAAACATCAATATAGATACAGCGGAATTTACTTTTTGATGTTAAATTTTCGTAGTTTTAACCATTTTGCAAATGTTGTACCATATCCATAGAAAGTAATATCCTAAAACGGACTAATGAGCTTATTGTCCGTTAATGTGTATTAATTATACATATAAGTTTTATATAAACATTATGTTTTCAGGAGAAAATGGGGCGAAATATTCGTGATGGACTTATAAAAGCTGGACCAGCGGTGCAAGTCGCGGGACAAGCGTCACAGATTTACAAACAAGGATAAACGAGAATAGATCTAATTTGACTTTAAAGCGAAGGCTTATTAATATATGTAATATAAGTTATTGTCAAATTGTATGTATGAATATAACAACACAAAACCAAAAAAAAGTGCAGAAAACATTAAAAAAATTAAGTAAATAAGGAGGTACAAATTTGCGGCTTAGTGCATAGCGATCTCATCCAAGCAACCAAACTGTATTTATTACTAGGTTAAGTTGTATATATTGCATTAAACTTAATTTATATGACCACAGTCTTTTATTTTTAAAAAACTTTCAATATTATTGGAATAGAATCAATGAAAGTAATATATCCAACCATTAGTGGAAGAGTAAACAGTATTGAACAAACTTCTGTGCTATTATCTGAGATGCGACGTGCGCGTTATTGTGTTCGCAAATCCACCTGACTTCGGCTTACGATCGAACTTAATGCTTATCAAAAAGCCATCCTTTAAATAGACTGGCCTTTAATGATTACCAGTCTTACCTAATTAGGGTTAAAGTAAAGTGTTAAAGATGAGAGAGTGCCGCAAGGTCGGCGCGTACACTAACGGCACTATAATATAATATATATCTTGAGCATATGAACACCATCGATTGTATTCGAAAGTTCGAACTTTAGAAACAAATACGTGTGTTCATGCCAATAAATTTTTATTCAATTTAATGGGGTTGGGTTAGACAGGGATTACGAAGTTCCATTTGGCACGATTCGGTGGAGACTACGTAAATCTCGCAACCCACTTTTGGCCTCTTCGGAAAATATATTTTGTCGACAGGTTTGTTCTCGGAGATTGCCATGAAATTTTCAAGGCTTTTCTTTTAGTCATCTCTTGCAGCACCCACGAGAAATGGTATATTCTTACTCCCGTTTGGCCACGCATCGAACCTTCCTCTATGGGTGGCAGTTCTTGTATATTTGAATTCACTCGTACAATTGCTATCAAATAATTTAAATTGCTTTCCTGATGAAAAATATTCGTATGTCAAACGTAGTCATCATCAAAAGGCGCGCAAAATCACTGCTATCAGCATAATATTCATACTTCTGATATGAGCTTGCCCCACTGTTGAAATCGCTAAAATTGTTAGAGCTCGCATATCTGAGAAGTATGCGATTATTAAAATACATGTATTTCGAGGACATGTGACATATGTTTTAAGGGCCGTGAAGTCGGTCAATTGGCAAAAGAAAAACGTAACCCTACCCAGCTCCAAAACCCTCTCAAAAATGAGAGAAGGGCTCTTGTTTAGCCATTTGCAGGCTGTGACTTTACTTTATAAAACGGGATAGAAGATGAAACTGGGATCAGCATATTCAGCCGAAACGACGTTGAGCCTCAGTCACACACAATAGTGTCATATTATTTTATATAAATAACACTTCCCCGTCTTTCCTTACCACGAGGAAGACATCTAGTGACGTAATTTCAATTTATTTGTACGTTATAAACATAACAGATACCATTCCTAACTATCAGCAAAATTTAAATAAACATGAACTTGAACGCAAGTCAAATGAGTCAATGAACCAATCAATCAAGTCCATGAACAGCGTGCGCATAAAGTAAAAATATTACGACACGCGGTACAATTCTCTAATTTAGACAAACACTTGTTATCGATTGTCAGTCATCGTTGTAGATGAAGTTAAAGTTTGGAGAAGAAGGCCGTTTATTCCCATGCCTAATTAATTACAAAAACATGTCAATTAAAAAGTATACACATATTTTTTGGTCATACGTGTAATTCGCAACTTTATACAGTAGGTGGTCAAACTATGCTACAACTTTTCAAAATGACTAGTAATTTCAAGTCAAATCAAATCAAATAATTTATTTTATGATAAAGATGTCATGATATATGATAAAATATGTTAGGTTGTGATGAAGATGTCTGTTATTAATTATATACAAAACAGAAATTTCTATAATTTTTTGTGTAGATCTAAGGTCCAGGTATATAAAAAATGAGCAGAAATCATGAACAAGGCGATTTGAAAGAAAGAAAGAAATTTTATTCATCACAATTACAAAGTTATTAATTAAACAATTGAAAGAATAATTAAAACTTAAAAACAATTTAGTTTACGGAATTTAAGTTTATTTTTTCTGCGCTACAATGCGTTGGAATAAATAAGCCTTCGCTCAGTATACGTTACGGATTCCCGCAACACTGATTTTCAGCGCAGCATTATTCTACTATTGAGAGGGTAGTTTTCAAAATTTTCCACGGGGAATGTTCTGAGGAACTGTTCGGATTGATCCCAGCTGCTGAGTTTCACCATCGTACATCGCGACAGAATTCGAAGTTCCATCGATACCACCTAGATGGTTGGCATTCCACCACAGTGCGTTTTAATCGAAGTTTTCTGCCACGCACTTCGATTTTGTGGAATCAGCTGTCGCCTGCAGTATTTCCGAATAGTTACGACTTAGGGAACTTCAAGAAAAGAGCTTATTCCTTCCTTAAAGGCCGGCAGCGCATCTGTAGCTCCTCTGGTGTTGCGGATGTTCGTGGGCGTCGGTGATCACTTACCGTCAGGTGAGCCGCACGCTCGTTTGCCCCCTTCTTCTATAAAAAAAAAAAAGCATCTGCAATAAATACAGCTCATCTATATATTATAAAAAAGACATCTTAAACCACCGGAAATAAAATTATCATGAGCTTATAGTAATAAAATGCAATACATAACAACTAGGTTCGACTTTATACAAAGTACAAGAAGTTCTTTCCTTTTACATTTACATATATTACATTGGCACATAAGGTTAAGACGATTTTTTTTAAACGTATCAACGATATACAAAGTAATAACATAGATAAATACATACATTTTATGTATATACATACGTATACACATATTTTTACATATACATATAAAAAAATATTAACATTGTTTTTGTAGACTCAAAAGCAAGGATTTTGTATTAGAGTTTGAAGGTATTAACCGAAGTCAGAGTGCAAATTAGGGGAGACAGATTGTTCCAGCATTTTGTGGCTTTATATTTAAAACTACCTCGAAATGCAGCCGAACAATGAGATGGGAAGACTAATTTGTAGGAGGAAGCTCCAGTTAGGTTAACAGAATTCTGCTCACTCATCTACTGCAACTATTCGTATGAGATTGTTAAAAATAATAAAGTAGTAAAATGTAACTCCCAACGATAATTCAGTTTGAGAACACAATAAGGTTTTGGTTCAAGTTAACATGCGAGGACCTAAAACTGCATCTGTGTAATTCAATTTAAAAGGACTAATCTGGGGTAAATCAGTACTGACAACATTTCTTACGCAATACGATAGCTTAAGTCTGTAGAAACAATTAAGTACGACGTTTCTACATGACCTTTAAATTTAAGTTTTTCATTGAAAATAACTCTTAAGTGTTTTCGAGTACTCTTTCAATACTTTTCCTCTTATCTGGATTTGGGAATAATTTTCACCAATGTTATTGACTTGCTTATTTGAGCCTAAGATCATGAATTAAGTCTTACTCGGATTTAAAACCAGGCCATTTTTTTCACACCATTATACTAAAGTTCCAAATAGGCATTTATTTTTTTAACAGCGTCTTGAATCTCTGTGAGCTTGAAATTTTTATATACAACAACTGAGTATCGTTGGAAAAAAAATGATAATTACTAAATTTTGTATATTCAGTAAATCTACGGTGTATAAAATAAATAGCCATGGACCCAAGATTGAACCTTGAGAAACCTATCAACTGTTTATTTTAAAATAATCATTGTATGTCTAGTATTTTATAAATTCTCCTTTTTCTGACAATTGTGTAAATTAGCCAATTCTTAATCCATGATTAAAATATCATCAAGGCATGACACTACACAATTATTAGATGTAACAAAACGCTGCATCAAATGTATGAACGAACGAGGTAAAGCTAAGTGATACGCGGTAGAGCAAAGCAGCGGCTTTTCCTGCTACTCAAATGGGCCGGCTTGATCGGAGAGTACCACAGTCTCGCAGAATACTGGCGTGAAGTAGAAGTATCCTATCCCTCCTCCTCTCCTATCCCCTTCATTTCTCATCCTGCAATCCCCTTTTCAAATATCCTTGAACGCCAGCAGTTCCTCTCGTGTTGCAGATGTACGTGGGCGAAGATAATCACTTACCATGAGGTTATTTCGTTTGCCGATATCCCATAGCCCATAATAAATATTTCAAGATGACGGTAGGGAGGGGTTTCTGTTGTTATTTTATGTAGCTACTCCATAGTCCTACTTATAAAATAATCTAAATAACTTACTAATTCCGAAAAAAAATATTTAAATAAATGTTGTGTTGTATCGGGTGCCGTGTCTCGGAGACTGCATCTGACTGTTACTGCAGACCACGATCCTGAACCACCTTCATTCATCGACTTCCCACAACACTCGGTAGTCCCACACCGCCTTTTATGTACGAGATTGCCATATATATTAATTATATAATATAATATTTGTTATATATTATCTAAGTGTGGCGTTACGTACCAGTCTCGCTTTGCTAATGCTTAATTTAAAAAAAAATATTTAATTAAAATATGTAGTAGTTTTTAAGTTTACTTATTATAATCCAATAAAATACACTACAAAACATTTTTTTTATTTATTGAAAAAACCTCCTCGGAATCCAGTCCCAAACTAAATTTTTGAAATACGAAATGAACGAAGATAAATAATCTATACATATATCAATTTATCTGTGACTCGTTTATAGGTATTGATGATCATTATACAAATGTTTGCCCTTAGTGGGATTCGAACCCGCAACCTTCAGCTTCGAAGACAGGATCACCATCTAGGCTATCGAGCCGTCATATTGAATTAATTTACACATTTGAAATGAAACTATTATTTACGGATATATTATAATAATTTATAAAAATACAAAAAAATCATTCATTTACACCTGTTCGATTAAGTTATTGTGTGTATTTATTTTCTACAGAAATGCAAGTACGTTCACCGCAATAATACGCATTATTAATAACAAAACTTTAATGTGATTATAATGACGTAACGTTTATCAGGAACCCCTGTGGTAAGCTCGTTCACTCGGGGATTCACTCCGTCTCACAAACTCGGTACTTTTCAGTATCGTCTCAAAATACTCTGACCCCTTATCGCTTACATATTACGAGTACTTTTAATTAGCTCTGCTTGATGAGTAACTCTTATGAATGACGACAAAGAGATCTATTTCATACCAATACTGGTTAATTAAATGCATATTTATGTTTGTGTGAAATATTGCTATATAATGTACTTAACGTTGTCCTATTAGTTATTCTATTTCAAGCTTCATAAAGCATAAGTCGTTTCCTTATAATCTACATTTGCTTCTAAATAGATCTAAACAACAATGAACTTCATCAAGATTTTGTTCTTCGTAATGACCTGCTTGGCAGCCTTCAGTTTAACATCAGCAAGTCCGAAGTGGAAGCTGTTTAAGAAAATTGTAAGTTAATTTGAGAAAAAATTTAAAACTTAAACTATTATTAAAGGATTTTGTAGCGTTTAACATATATTAGTTATTATTTAAAAAATATTTGATTATTTTTTTTATATTATTATTTGGGGTGGTCTGCTAGTAATTGAAAAAAATAGTAATGCCAATGCCAATCAAACATGCATAGCTGTAAAGAAAAACATCGATATGGAAACTGCATATCAGTGATTTAAATCAAATATTTTTAGTGCATTCCGCCAAACAAGCTCAGGTGTAGCGTAGCTTGCCGCTGTTATAGGACGACATAGTCGTCTTACCTGGAATATGTATGTGTATTAATTGTATAGACTTAATGTATACATTATGTTTCCAGGAGAAAATGGGACGAAATGTTCGTGATGGACTTATAAAAGCCGGACCAGCGGTGCAAGTCGCGGGGCAAGCATCACAGATTTACAAACAAGGATAGAAGAGAATACGTCTTGTGTCTTTTTAGTAAAAAATTGTAAAAAATGTATTTATTACTAGATTAAAAACATTGAATTAAACTTAATTTATATAACCGCAGGCTTTTATTTAAAATACATTCCAAGTTATTAAAATAAAACCGATCAATAATTTATATGAAGGATAAACATATATATATTGTGTAAAGTGTGTGTGCAAGTGCAATGCAAGAATAAACAGAGTTGGGAAAACGTCTAAGCTCACAATACACCACGTAAATAAGTTATTTAAAACAGGACTTAATTCAACAGGTAATACAAAAAAAGTTAAAACTTAATAAATAAAAAAAACTTGCTTGTCTGTCTATCCTGCTAATTATAATTACAATGATGATGTCCGATTTCAACTACTAAATCTATATTCTAATGAGAAAGAGAGAGAGCAAAGCCTTATTCTCCAGCGAGGGATATTTTCAGGAAGTGGCTGACTTTACTTTACTTTATTAAAAGATTATATCCAAATTCAGGGAAACCCGAACCCAGATTGCAGCACATTCAGTAGATAGGACACTAAACGTTAAGTTACAGTTACAAAGTGGTACAGAGTCTACATTGTTTTATAGAAAACACTTCCACATCTTTTCTTATCTCGAGCGAGACATCTAGAGACGTAAGTTCAATTTTGTTGTACATTATGAACATAACAGACATTATTTTCAATTGCAAAGTATTAATAAACCTGAACTTGAACGCATGTGAAATGAGTCAATGAACCATTCAATCAAGTTCATGAACAGTGTACGCATTAATGATAAGAGCAATTCACAAGGCGAACAAGTTCTACCGGTCTTTTCACAATGAAACGCTATAACGGGTCCCCCGTTACGTACCATATTGTTGATTGATAAATGTGATTATGATTCATCTATACTGTCATATAATATTCATACAACTTTCTGAGTTGCAGATGATGTAAGTATATAAGAATCTGTATTTTGAGGCATAAATAATTGTCGTTTTTTAGAGTGAACTGTTGTAAAGTTACTATGAGTATATTAGTATTTTTAATTTATAAACTGTTTAGAAGTGTGACGTGAACTTTGTCGTGGGTGAAAGGTGTTAACACATACCGGTTATGTCGGGATCAATATTTACGATACTGGACCGACTAAACTCTGCACGTTAGAAATGCTGTTGGCCCGGTGGCCTTGACAGCTTCGCTGAAAAATACTCGTGAGCAGAAGGCACGCAAGTTGGGTGAGAACCATATGCTTCACCAAATGTGTAATATGTTGAATGTGAATCAATAAAGAGCGGTTGAATAAACATTTTAACGCTGACGGTTATTACTTATGGTAATAATTGTTTTGTTACTTGTTATTTGATTAGTTTTCATGAACCTTATTTACAATACTCAATACCCAATGCCGACACTAATTAATAAAATGTTAATATATAGATATTAGGTAAGTAAGTAGTAATTGGGTGTGGGATGAACTTTTAAACTGACCATGTAGATTCTAAAATGTCTAATTTTTAGATTTTCTCTGACAAATTTACACTTAGGGATTAATCGTTCACTGCATGCCGTATAAGGAAGCTCAAAGTTGCTCAGCTTCTCTGCGCGATAGAACCTGCAACGACAATCAGTCGCTTTGTGGCAATCATTGGGGAGGCCTGTGTGAGCGGTGGCCTTGTGATAGGCTGAAATGATGTAATAAAATACACCTATTAAATATTTTTTTAAATTTAGATTATAATAGGTCTAAATTCTAATATAAGTAATATAAGTAAATTTAATTTTTACTAAAAAGTTTTTAATCGTACAAGCGATGTTAGGAATATATCTTCGCATTTGATAAAAGATAAAAAGGAAGAAATTCTTTAGAATTATTGCTACTTTAACAAAAAATAGCCTTTTCCCGGCGCAAAATCAAAAATCTATTTGAGGCTTATATGAAATATAATAACAGGTTCGTAATCATTATGTTTATATGAAAAATAATAAATCACATTTACGTATACATATGAAACTATGATGATGATGATAATTATATTCCTGGACGATTCCAAATATATTCGGCGGTAGTTAACTGCGCAGGAGTTGTTGTAGTGTTGTAAGTGTACAGGAAAACACAGAGGCACACAATCGTCTTTTTAGCCATGTTACGATTGGATGAATCAGATGCAGTCCAAGACAACGGACCCAACACAATAAAACTAGATGCCAGGCCCAGGGCCTATGGCTCAGTAGATAGGTTTGCTAACCACAAAGATAAAACAATACCCACGCCATATAATGGCGCGATAGGCCTCCGAATCAGGAGACTCGAATTCGATGCCACATTTGGAGAGCTAGTACTAATGAGTACGTATGTACGATTTATGTCTTTGGTTTGGACGCTACGACGGCCATAGGCTCACGACTTGTCACGGTGCAAATAAGCTCCAGTGTAAAGTGTGTTAAAAGGACTAAAGCTGTCGTGAGAGCTTTAATTTATTTACTATAAATAATACCTTATGGATGAGATTATTGGTTATGTTGTTGTTTAATTCGTTAACGCAGTCACAGCACTGTTTATATCCATATCTCCATAAGGGAAGTCATCTGAAAGTGGTCTATTTCTATTCTATTGAATTCCACTTTTTTTTATTGTTTATTAACATCAGTTGAAATATTACAAGCGCATGTAAAAATATATTTTAGATTAAAGTATTTTTTTTAAATATTTATATATTAGTAGCGTTAGACCATAACCTACTTTTTATTTAAGTTTTATTTTTAACTAAAAACGGTTTATAATAAATTAAAGGTATTTAGTACAAAACAAATTTATTGGTAATAATATTAATAGTCAACAACTTAATTTATCTTAATCCCAAATTTGATATAATTACTAACATAATGTAATACTTATTTGTAATACTATGAAGTAAGGTCCTTTTTTCAACAGTCTAAATTTGAACTATCCTTTGACAATAGACGTCGCCTGTCCAACCACGGCCACTGCAGGCCCGGCTTTGATTATTCCGTTGCGTATATTTCTGCCGACTTTTTCCTGAAGAAAAAAAATACAATAATGGTTATTTTGGCAAATCGGAAAGGCCAAAGTCCTGAGGTAAACTATTTATAGGCCGGTAAGGCATGGCAGGAAGGCAAGGTAAATTACGTTGCCGGCCTTAAAGGATATTTGGGGGATGGGTGAGACGATGACGACGCGGGAGGGTGTTGTGGGCCTCAGGTTACCTCACTCACCGAACGAAACGCAGCGGCACAAAATGCCTCTACTTCACGCCTGTATTCTGCGAGGTCGTGGTACTACCCCGGCCGTGCCAGCCCATTAGAGCAGCAGCAAAAGCTGCCGCTTGGCTCTACCATCATGTAACTGCTGCATTAAAACTTTTAAACGTTGATATGTTTTATATGTTAAAGGAATTTACGTGTAGCTTTAATCATTATAATAGCCTAATCCAAGACTATTACAGAACATAGGCCTGAACTACATATTACCTCAAAGCCAAGTTAAGCCAACTGCAATCAATCGACTTCCCGCAACACAGGTTTACTCGTTTGTATGAATGACATTGCCACTCGAAAAACTCTATTTCTCAGATCTACGTATAAAGCATTCGATTGATACAGGTAAAACTTACAATTTTCTTAAATATCTTCCACCTTGGACTTGCTGTTGTGACACTGAGGGCTGCCAAGCACGCCATTACGAAAAACATGATTTTAATGAAGTTCATAGTAAGAGATAAAACTGACAATAGCTGGAAAACGTTGAAGAGCGAACATCTAGAACTGAATGCTGAATGAACAGACGCTAAGCACATTTTATACAACTAGAATTACCATGTTTTTGTAGAGCAACAATATTTAATATTCAAAGAAAACTGAAACTTAACCGTTTAACGCAAGACTCATGTCAATTAAATTAGATAGCGTGAAAATTCGGAGCGATAACGTAGTGTGTAAACACGGCATTAGGAAGGTTCTTTATTTGGAACCGCGGTGTAAATCCCCGTTTTAATGGCGAATCGAATATACAAGATATTAGAAAAATAAATAAAATCAGTGGTATAAACCACTAACATTTTCGCTGCACAGCTGAGTCAGCTGCAACAGGTCAGTGTACCTGAATTGCGTGTCCCAGGTTCATATTCCTAATTACTGTATTAAACGTGGTAGAGCCAAGCGGCGGCTTTAGCTGCTGCTCGAATGGGCCGGCTCGACCGGATTATACCACGGCCTCGAAGAATACCGGCGTGAAGTAAAGGCATGTTGTGCTTCTGCGTTTCGTTCGGTGAGTGAGGTAACCGGAGGCCCACACCTCCTGCCTATTCCCCTCCTCTTCCCTCCCATCTACCAAATATCCTTAAAGACCGGCAACGCACCTGCAGAATCTATGGTGTTGCAGATGTATGTGGGCGACGGTAATCACTTACCATCAGGTGAACCGCTTGCTCGTTTGCCGTCTCTTCCATAAAAAAAGGAAGAATATATATATAACAGTATAGCTTAAAACTACTAGAGCAAAGTCTACAACTTGAGCGTATTGCCAGTGATGACTTACGGAACTGAGACATGATCTTTCATTGCAGGCCGTATGAGGAAGCTCAGTTGCTTAGCGCGCTATGGAAAGGGCTCGGTATTTCTCTGCGCGATAGAGTCTTCAACGGTGATATCCGCAGCCGAACAAGGGTAACCGAAATAGTCGTAAGGATAAACCGTTGGAGAAAAAAGGTTCTCGAGTGGCAGCCACTTACAGGAAAACGCAGTTATCCGGATGTTGATAAATGCAGGTGGCTCAGATTCGAGCATTTTGATAAACTTTGGGGAGGCCTATGTTCAGTGGACTTGTGATTGATGATGAAGTAAGAATAAGAACCTCAGGCTGTAAAAATCAACTGCTTTACAAAGGCCCTCCTATGAAAACGGTAACAAAAGCCGGCTTGCCATGTAAGGAAGATTCGCACAGACTCACCACGTTGGGTAAACGGGTTGGTAAACGCAGTGATGTTCAGGGACTGATCGTTTACGGCAGAAAGTTAAATGGGAACATAAATATTTATACACAACAACACTTATTTTCGAAATGCCTTTAACAGAACAATCTTTCTTTTCTACTAATTATATTAAGTGGACTAATTGTACTGGAATGGAATTTGGTACAGAGATGGACTTTACCAAAGAATAGTCTAGTTTACTTTTTGATCTTAATCATGAGTTCCCTTGGGACAAAATTCAAAAGCATACTGGCCAAGTTTTAGTGATTCATGGAAACGAAAGTCGCGGGCAACACGTATATCAATTATAAAGGCAACTGTTTTTCAATTTATGATATGCAAGCTGAAATATAGCATATAATATACTTGGTAAACATTAAGCAAATATTTAGAAACCGTTTACAGTTTATAAGCACTTATATTCACGCTGTCATTCAGATTAAAAATACCTGTAAGCATAATAAAAGATAAAATCTCTCGGTCTAATCTCTTGACAAAAAAACGGAAGTGTCAATATTTTTTTGACGTATGGATGATAAAATGCACCATTTAGAGTTAATTAAAAAGCAATGGATCGCACGTATAATTTAATCTAAAATTTGATTCTGTACAAAGAAATTTGTGCGCAATGAATTTTTTCTAATACTATTATAATCTTCTCTAACATCTTGAAAGGCTTTTGAGAGATAACTAGCGCACTGATTGTATATTACGTAAACAGCCTTAAATTTCTTCAACAATGGGAGACTAAGCTATTTCATAATACAAACCTTTATCTATATTAATAATAAAACTCAAGCGAAACGAAATCTATACATTGAATATAATTTCAAAATTTTAGTCGGTCATTACAATACTGAAGCCGAAACCACTATTTTTAGGAACTATATTTAGTTATTTTATATACTTTAACTATATAATATTTATCTATGTCTGTCTGTCTGTCTGACGCATCAGGCAAAAAACTTCTCACTATTGAGTTACTTGGAGAACTGAGTAACATCTAAGATATATATCATCACACTATCTATTAAAGGACCTAAGCTGTAGGCGTAATTGTCTTGGTACACATAACGTAGAAACCACTCAACTTACTCAAACACAGTATTACTTAGTAGACCAGACAATGTAGTAAATAAAAATCTTCATGCTGTCTTCTCAAATACCCAGGTGGGCAGTATGCATAAATAATCTGTCTGCTATATATCTATATTGAATATATTTCACTGTAACGCTAATACAGTACATTCTGAAGAAATGTCGGAAGTGTCGGTGTCAGAGATACGGGATACTATAGTCGACATCGGACATCGTCAATAATAATCATTATGCACCATAACAGACAATTTTGTATCAAACCCTTCCGACCTTCAAGTGCTTAGGATTTTTCAAAATCGATCGCTTTAAGTTCAAGCTTAATCTGAAGTTGAGCGGCTTTGCGATTGCAATATCGCGCATGTCGCAACAGTCGCATAGACGTTTGATCAACACCGCGTATTCCTTCACTGATGATTGAATGTGTTATTGTCATTGGTTCTATTCAATTAAATTAAATGCATTTTAAATTAAAGCCTGTGGTCGTGTAAATTAAGTTTAATGCGAAATTCTTAACCTAATAATAAATACAATTCGGCAGTTACTTAGAATAACATTATATACAATAATGAATTTTAACTTTAGAGACACTATATCTATTCTCGTCTATCCCTGTTTGTAAATCTGTGATGCTTGCCCCGCTACTTGCACCGCTGGTCCGGCTTTTATAAGTCCATCACGAACATTTCGCCCGAATTTCTCCTGAAAAAATAATTTATGAATTAATTCCTAATTTACAATTAATACGACTGCCTACTTATTGTCCGATACTAAATTAACACTCAAATATTCCAAATGATATTCTTTTGAAATTATTAAAAATTTGCAATATGGTTATAACCTCAAGTATTAACACCAATAAGTAAAGTCTGCTGATAATAAGGACAGGGCGACCATGTAGTCCTATAACGACGGACAGATACTCTATCCCTGAGCTAGGTACTACACTAGTGTTAGAAATATTTAGTCTCTTAACGTGCAGGCGTACATTGCATCATATGCAGTAATTAAATTACAATTAAGAATTTCAGTGGTTGCTAGACCAGGATCGAACACAGGTAACAAACGTACTATGAAATTGAAGACAAGCGTGACCTTCTAAGTTCTGTATAATTGATATGAAGAATATATTCTTAAGTTACTAGCAGATCTTCTAAAATAGTAATATAAAAAATTATTTGAATATTTTTTTTAAATAACAATTTTACAAATAACTTACAATTTTCTTAAACAGCTTCCACTTCGGATTTGCTGATGTTAAACTGAAGGCTGCTAAGCAGGTCATTACGAAGAACAAAATCTTGATGAAGTTCATTGTTGTATAGATCTAATTAATAGCAAATATAAATTATTAGGATACGACTTATGCTTTATGAAGCTCGAAATGGAATGACTAATAGGACAACGTTAAGCTCGTTATATAGCAATATTTCACTCAAACATAAATTTGCATTTAATTAACCGGTATTGGTATGAAATTGATCTTTTTGTGGTCATTCATAAGAGTTACTCATCAAGCAAAACTAATTAAAAGTACTCGTAATATGTTAGTGATAAGGAGGTCAGAGTATATTGAGAAGATACTGAAAAGTACCGAGTTGTGTGCTGGGACGGAGTGAATCCCCGTTAGTGAAATTGGTAATGACCGAGCATACCTCAGGGGTTACGGCTAAACGTTAAGTTATAATAATCCTATTAAAGTTTAATTATTAATAACTCTACACATTTTATTGCGATGAAGAGACTTGCATCTGTGCAGAAAATAAATATTAAATAGTGAAATACATACAAAATTTTATATAACTTAATCGAACATATGTGTAAATTCATTCAATATAACGTCTCGATACCTAATTAGTAAGGGCCTTTGAAGCTGAAGGTTGCAGGTTCGAATCCATAGGGATAAACGTTTGTATGATGATCATAAATGATTGTAACCGTGACATTGATGTTTAAATATATATATATACAGATTATTTATCTATGTAACTATATGTTATCACCATCAAGTTACCAAGACGTAGAGAATCCTAATTTGGAGCAGATGACGTGACTGATTTAAAAAAAAAACAAATATAATATGTACGTCGCTTTGTGCTTATTAAGTTTAACCGTTGTAGAGCCGTTGTAGGTCAGAGCGTTCGCTTTAGTTCCAAAGAACGCGTATCATCTGGGTTTGATAGCGGCTGCCGAGCCCACTAAAATTGTTAATTGCAATGTTAAGAGCTAAATTTTCCAAGTGTTCGGCGGTGTAGGAAAGCATTGTGATGAAACCTGTATGACTCATGAATTAAAAAAAATATATGTAATATATATGAAGTCCGCCAATACGCACTGGAACAGCGTGTCGGACTCTTCGGCACCTAAACCCTCTTAAATGTTTGGAGAAGTAAGCCTTGCCCAGCCATGGGCATTCACAGGCAGCTTTACTTTAATTTAAATGTATTTGAACGTAAGTAAACTAGAACAATAAAGAAAAAAGAAGTAAACTTCTTTCAATAATACAATTAATAAAGCGATTGCCATGTGTACAAGCTACGCCAGGGCTAATAGTAAACAGATACAGACTTAGATAATATAGAGTAACAGATATAACAAACAATCAATATATACGGCAAGCTCGCACAGGAAAACGCAGTGTAAGACCAACCCCCACAAGATGAAGTGTCGACCTGCAGTCAAGTTGATGGATGCAGGTGGCTCTGGACAGTGCATCAGTGAAAATCTACAGAGGAAACGTTCAGCAGTGAACTTGTTGCTGGCTGTAGTGATGTTGATGGTGATGATATAACGTTATAATGTAAGAATCATTAGACTTAAATAATTAATTATAAATTAGATGTTGCTGTAATTAATTTGATATATTTACAATTACTGCTATTTGTTTTAGTCTACTTTTATTTTAAAATTAGTTCTTATTAAATTGAAGCTAATATAATTCAAAATAAGCGAAAGATTTCATAAATACCCGTCGTAGACAAATGGTTGTAGTAATGTCGTAGTACGCGAGCGACGTGGGTTCGAAGCTCGGTGCCGGCACCTCTAAGGGCCGTGATTTCAATTGTTATTACTGCAAATTAGAATAAGATTCGGGTTTAATCTGAGGTACACTTTTTGGTCAGAAGTGTATTTCCATCAATATATTCTTGACCTTAGGATAAGTAACAAAATTGAAAACATGACGCAAAAATGCGATTAGTTCAAACATCCGACGCAAATATTTATGAAGACACTAGCGCCAATTTGACATTTAAAGATTTTGAATTTTAAGGTTATGAGCTTTGTAATTTTAGTGTTTTGTGTTTATCATTGTTTAAAAACAAATTCTTTGCAAATATTTTGCTCTATCTATCTCTATGAAGCTGAAGCGAGCACCCTGACCACTAGGCTACCACGGCTTTTTATTAGTACTTTCAGTATTTTTTTCAGGTGTAGTAGTAATACACACTTTAGCACTAGTGATGAACATGAAATGGTTATGTTTCTAAATCATATCACGGCTTTCTGTCTGCAGGTTGTGAAGTTACCCCCTTTGAAAAGTGGTGCATAGCAGAATTTTACGGTCGCTTCTAAAAAAACACTATTCACAGCCAAAGAGCCGGTTTTGAACCTCTGTGTCTCTGCCGTACAGGGAAATTTAACATGCCATTGAATAATATAACTCTCGAAACATTATAGAGTATACAAGCTTTTAAGTCATGAAAACTGAGAAAACAGTTCGTTTTGTCGATGCTTACAAGACCTGTACTAAGTATCGCTTTGTAATAATCTTATTTATTATAAAATTAAAATCTATTATCAAATGAATTTAAAAATCACAATGTTTACATATTGTATTAATTTTTAACAATCGTGATTCACTTAGGCCCTAACTGGGATTTCCTGTTTATTGGTAACTAGATGGCGATATTGTATGTAAACAACAAAGATTCGCTTACAAACATATATGTTCATCAGACAATTAATGTTTACCCTTAGCGGGATTCGAACCCGCCACCCTCAACTTCGAAGGCAGAGTCACTACCAACAAGACTATCGGAACGTCACGTTGAATGAATTAACACTGGTTCGATTAAGTTATTGTAGAATTTGCGCACTTGCCGTATTTATTTTGTACACAAATATCACTTCATGCCAATAAATTATATATAACATAACTTTATTTAATAATTATCATGACGTATCATCAGGGAGCCCCGAGGTATGCTCGGTCATTACCAATATCACTAACGGGGATTCACTCCGTCTCACAAACTCGGTACTTTTCGGTATCTTCTTAAAATACTCTGACCCCTATCGCTAACACATTACAAGTACTTTTTATTAGCTCTGCTTGATGAGTAGCTCTTATGAATAACCACATAGAGATCAATTTCATACCAATACTACGGTTAACTAAATGCAAATATACATTTGTTTCAAATATTGCTATATAACGAGCTTAACGTAGTACAATTAATCATTCTGTTTCGAGATTCAGAAAGCTTTGGTAGTATTCTAATAAACTATATTTGTTACAAAAAAATTTAAAAAACAATGAACTTCGTCAAGATTTTGTTCTTCGTAATGACCTGCTTGGCAGCCTTCAGTTTAACGTCAGCGAATCCAAAGTGGAAGCTGTTTAAGAAAATTGTAAGTTAATTTGTAAATATATTGTTTCTTGTAATTCAATATTTAGATAGATAGATAGATAGATAGATCTGCTGGTCACTTAAAAATATATTCTTTAAATTTTATTTTTCTTTTAATTAAATTTCTAGCAGTATTAATATTTTATGATACTTTATCATTTTGTACGTAACTTACAGCCAAAAGGGATTTATATTTTATTTTTAGTACATACCTTTTTGAGCGACTCGAGGTGTATCGAAATACATTAGTTACAATTATTGTGAATTTGTGTGGCTAACTATAAAGTTATATCTCTATAAAGACATAACGATTAAAACTTTTGTGTGTGTGTACGTGTGTAAGTATGTGCGCGCATGTGTATGTGTGTATGTTTTTTCAAACCATTTTGCAAATTTCGAATGATATCCTCTAGGATCGTTCACAGGTTGTCAAGCAAAATAGGACAATAATCTAGTATCTGTATTGACTTTATTTGGATACATAATTTATAAATTCTGTTTTCAGGAGAAATTCGGGCGAAATATTCGCAATGGACTTGTAAAAGCCGGACCAGCGATTCAAGTTGTCGGACAGGCATCGCAGATTTACAAACAAGGATAGACGAACATAGATCTAGTGTCTCTAAAGTTAAGGTTCATTATTGTACATAATGTTATTCTAAGTAACTGCCAAATTGTATTTATTATTAGGTTAAGAATTTCGCATTAAACTTAATTTACACGACCACAGGCTTTGATTTAAAATGCTTTCAATATAATTGAAATAGAACCAATAAAAATAACACATTCAATCATCAGTGAAGGAATAAACGGTGTTCGGCAAACGTCTATGCGACTGTCTGTGTTGCGACATGCGCGGTATTGCAATCGCAAATCCGTTCAACTTCAGATTAAGCTTGATCTTAAAGCGATCGATTATGAAAAATTCTCAGCACTTGAAGGTCGGAAGGATTTGAAACAGAATTGTCTGTCTGCACTGGACTATAGATACACCGATAATGATTGTAATGACGATGTCCGATTTCGACTATAGTATCCCGAGTCTCTCGTGACACTGACACTTCTGACCTTTCTTCCGAATGTACAGTATTAGCGTTACATTGGTTACAGGAAGGTAAAGACGAGCGCGTGCCTCTGTGTCTGCGGGTACAGTTACGGCACTATAACAGATGCTATACAGTTGGCAACCGCCGATAATATTTGAAAGTTGGTGCTGTCGACGTAATTGACCAGGAGGACATCATCACCAACAATGAACTTGACCTTGATTGAAAATAAAGTTATTTCACACAATTTTTTTTAAAATAATGTATATGTTTTAAATAATATATACACAACATAAAAATGTAGTATATGTAATATAGTAAGATGTCGCCGTCGTAGAAATTTACCAGAAGGTTATGATCCTCATCAATAAACTCTTTCTCTCTTTATTGAAATTTGAAATTTGAAATTCTTTCTTCTCTTTATTGAAAACAATTACGTAAAAAATAGTTATTTCGCAGTGATGCCGGATTCTTTTTACGTTATTTAAAATCGCATAATAAATTTTATATAAATTCTTCATGGTATTATGAAAATCATATTGGAAACCCTACCGGCTTAAAACTATTATCCTAGTATAAATTGACTCGTTAAGCTACTGTAACGAGAAACCACCGAGTAAGATTGTTTGCAAATTTCATATCGTTGAGCATTCGATACATAGTAAATTAGTATATCGATTTGCGGAATAGTCATATATTTTTTTTTCTTGGGAAGGGGGCAAAATATGGGGCCTAACCTGATGGTAAGTACATCTCCAACACCGGAAGAGCTGCAGGTGCGTTATTATATGTATTCGATGAAGTTATTGCTGTTAGCCGTTTTGGCTTTTACAGCTTCATAGGTTAGCGCCTGCGTCCTTGAGGCCGCGGGCGTTTGTGCTTTAAGTAGATGTACAGGAGTACATCTACTGCTTACCTCTTTATGGTAAGCAATCTAAGGACCGTCCAAGGGAGGTTCGGGCCTCGTCTCGGACGGTCGTGGTGTTTCGGTAGTAATGGGCGGTAAGGACCGCCCTGAATCCCGGGTGCACGGTGTGTACGCGGGTGTTTGGTTTGCACGATACGCTCTTACGCGTCGGCGGGGGATTGTGTATGTGTCTCTACTCCTAACTGTATGTACAGTGTGTTCTGGTTGAGTAGTGTTAACCGAAACTAGTTCAGTTTGTCGGTCTGTCGGTGCTGATACGTCTTCCGGGTCGTCTAATACGTTACGCGGGCGACGGTGACGGTGACGGCGACGGCGACGGCGACATCGGGGAATATTTGTTGGCGTTTACCACCAGCGGGTTAGGGTGTACGGCGGCCGATTCGAACTAGCGCCGTGACGTTTCCCTGAAGAATGCTTTGATCGTCGGTATTTTACAGTCCTTGTGTAAGTCGTCGTTACGCTGGTACCAGCTTGCACCGGTGGCGCTACGCAGAAACTTATTTTGGACGGTCTGTAGCGAGGCGATGTATGTTTTCGCAATAGGTCTTATGCAAGCCTTGTATAGAAGTATTTTGTGTCTAAGTGACATCTTGCTTGAGGAGCAGATCATTGAATGTAGGCGGGCTGCGACGAAAGCGGCCCTGTTCCTGACTGTCCTAATATGGGGGGCGAATGTCATCGCCGCGTCTAAGGTTACCCCTAAGTATTTCGCCTTCCTTTCCCAAGGGATCGGTCGGTCGAATAGGGTGATAGTGCCTAATTTACGAGATTCGTAATTATGATTGGCCGTGTTCGTTCCCCTTGTGAAGAGAACTCCTACGCTTTTTTCGGGATTGACCTCAATTCTCCATTTCCGGAACCATTCGCCTAGACGATTGGCAGCGGCTTGGAGTCGTAAGGTGATGCCACCTTTGTGGCGGTCGGAGAAGTAAAAGGCCGTGTCGTCCGCGAATAGTGCGAGGTTGACCTGGGGCTCCTTTGGAATGCCACTCGTGTAAAGTGAGAAGATCGGGGAGAGGCCGCAGGTGCGTTGCCGGTCTTTAAGGATATTTGGGTGATAGGAGCGTAGATAAGGATGGGGGAGGGAAGGAGTGAGTGGGCTTTCGAACACCTCACTCACCGAACGAAAGGCAGAAGCACCAAATGCCTCTACTTCAGGCCGATACTTTGCGAGGTCGTGGTACTACACCAGTGGAGCTGGTCTATTCGAGTAGTAACAAAATAGTAAACATAATTTGAAACATTAAACATCTTCAAGTCTTCTGCTAACCATAGGTATTTTCATAAAAGGGCCAGTAAAAGCAGGAAGATTGGCCGTACTTACCATTCTGGGCAAGTGGATTGATGGATTTTGGGAGGAGTATTGCTCAGCACTACTTTCTGTGCTCTCCGAGTACTATTAGTGAGTACGAGTACTACTGAGTACGGGGCAGGTGTGTGTTTGTATTACGATGTGCCTTTTTCCTTATCCTCCACTGCCGGAGTGTGGTGGACCACAGAACCATGGATATGATCCGTTGCCGGGAGCCGGAAATAGGTACTTCTGAGTGCTGGTTTTTCTGACTTCCATGGTTTTTCGGGTGGATGGGTGGTTATTTACAAGATCTTAGGACAAAGCCGGCATATAAACAGTGAAAAGCTATAAATCTCAAGGTTTGATACTTAGGTACTTCTCCAACGAGCCGTAAAAGCTCTTTTATAACTCTGAACATCAATGAAGTTAGAAATACCTATTTGAATAATTAATTATTTCATTATCAATACTGGCGATTGTTGTCTTAATCTTTTTGACATAAACGTTCGACTTTTTGACATTGCCACTCACTTTTTTTTAAATTTAATACCAGTCTTCACTGTGTAATGTCATAATTTTTTGTTACATACTCGTACAATCAATCATGCTTCTTACCCAAAGGGTACGGCAAAGACTACGAATTTCCATCTAGCACGACTCAGTGTAGCCCACTTGCCGCCTCTTCAGTAGAAATATCCTGAGATCGTAGTTATAAAATAAATAGATCAGTCCTTATATGAACACCGTGTTTCATTGTCGTACGCCAACAGTGACATGGCATATTCGATTTTTCTAAAGTTATAATTATATATATATAATTTACAAGGTCTTTAATATAGGAAACATGTATTAACCGAATATTGCCAGTTAGATGGGATAGGAAGTTTATGTGAATCTTATTCAAAGTCCAAACTTTTATATTCAATTTAGACTCTTATGAACGTCAAATATCGGTTCGCAAACAAAGACTTCCTTGGTGATCAACGGGCAAGAAACTCGTCTTTTCTTAACGCCATGTTACAATGTCATTTATAATTTACAATACAATAATTGCAATGTTAGTCTTAATAAAATCGATATAAATTTACATTCATATTTTGTTTAAATGTCAATTTTAACAATATATAAGTAGCCAGGGGCGTGCGGGTGGAGGGTAAGATCTGTTTCCACGCATATTTGTCCTCGATGTATTGATCAATTTTATAGTAGACATTTCATTAATAATGTTTTTTAAACATACTTCTTAAAAAATATGTCTATTTCTTGCTATATTTTCAGGAATTCCATTGTATAAAAAATATTATATTTTTTCAATACAGGAAGTATTAACAATTGTTGGATGCTTTGTGGTTGAAAGTTGAGAAGAGACTTTAGTGATTTGAAATAAAAAACAATCAATAAACTTCTTGGTAATTATTTTCATTTTATGTAGTGGAATTAAACAAAACAAAATAGCAATCAAAATGTTTTTTTTATTTTTTTATTTCATTTATTACCTAAAAAATGTTAATTGTTGTTATGTATTCCATCATAATTATTTTGCAGGAAAGTTATGTGACAAGGAATTAAATAAATATTGTAATTGTATTTAATTAGATTATTCATTAATTACATTAAACCCGGGTGTTATAATTATTAACTTTGCAATTGAATTACCAAGAACTGAAACTGAATGATGAATGTACAGATGCTTAGCACATTTTATTTATCTACAATAATTCAAACAAAAATGAACCTTAAATGCAATGTCATGTCGATTAAAATAGTTTGCGACGTGAAAATTCGTGGCGATAACGTAGTGTGTAAACAAAGCATTAGGAAGATCCGTTGTTTGGAATCGCATGTAAATCCCCGTTTAAATGGCGAATAGAATTTACCTGGTGTTAGAAAAAAAAATCACTGGTATAAACTACAAGCCCCGTCACATTGTAGGTAAACTGCATCGCCGAGGTCAGTGTACTCGAATTCTGTGAACCAGGTATTCTTACCTACTACAAATCACTAAATTCACACGACAAATTCACCAGCTGGACTGAACATAGGCTTTTTCATGAAAGCGCTATAAAAATCAGTGTGTCGTGATTTTCAAATACTCCCCGCGCTGGGAAACGGTTTCATAAAAATATATATATACTCGTATAAGACTATGCACTCGTATATATAATAACACTTCTGCTTTTTGAATAGCTCTCAACACTGCAATGCTTTCTTCCTACCTAATATGATGTATAGTTCGTATCTTTGGATGTTTATTGGTATAATTATTAAGGCGGTTTATTGGCTAAGAGGGTTTATTATTAGTAGATATTGTACTTGAATGATATATGTCAGAGAGATTATTCTATCGATGGAATAAACCATGGAGTAGGTTCGAGTATACTTTTAATCATCAAAGAGGGTGTTCTAGTCACAAAATTCAAGGTCTTAGGGATAAAGTCCTGTCCACTTAGTATTTCATAGAAAAGATATCACGCAAAGAAAGTCGTGGGCAACACCCATTTTCTAATATAAAAGGAAATGTTTTTAAAGTATATTCTGCGAGCTAAAATACGGCACATTGCTTGCTAAATCATTAAGCAAATATTGTCGGTTAATATTTTCGCAGACATTCAAATTAAAAATACCTGTTGGTATAACAACAGATAAAATCTAACGACTTAATCTCTTTTACTCTCCGGAAGTGTCAATATTTTTTCGACGTCTTCAAGATAAGATGCACATTTAAAGTAAATAAATAAATAAGGTCGCTCGGATTAAATAATACTAAACAAAGAATTTTGAGCACAATAAAAACTTTTCGAAAGAATTTAAGAGATAACCTAAATAACTCACTAAAATTGGATATAATTCATTAACTGCCAAGAAAAATAAATTTCTTATAGAATAGGCGACTAACCGATTTCATAATGCAATACTTTTTATAATAATGCACAACGCAATAGCCGTTTTTGGAGCTTTTACATGATGAAATTTATTTGTCACTTGTGGCGTTCTACGACACATGGCACAATTATTCTAATTAGTGAAGTGAAATAGGTAAATAATTTGGGGAAATTAAGGCGAAAAGTATTAATATATTACATAAAAATTATGTTAATACATATGATCAGCTTTCACTTGCAGCACGAGTAATGCTAGATAAAATATAATTATAGGTTTTTTTTAAACAATACCGCTTGGACCATTTCTCCTCAGGTTTTATTTTATTAATTAATATACAGTACTGTTTGTATAGGTGGACTTAATGCCTGATGCATTCTCTACCTGTCTACCTGAGGGTGATGCAGAGATAGAATTAAGTAGATGCGTTAATTTAATAGTAACTATAAAAGTAAATTTTTCTATATTTTTTTGAATAAATAATATAGTAAACAAGTCACCTAAGGTAATGTTCTGAGATCGATATCTTCTACACTTTAACAACTATTGGCTTAGGATTACAAAATTTTCTTCAAATGATATCCAAAAATAATCCAAGGAGGGACCACCCTCGCCTAATCCAAAGCATGAATCATCAAAAACGTTTCACAATTGGAAATATCCTAGGAGGGATATAGCCTATTCAATAAAAATAATTAATCATCCAAAATGGTTCACAATCAGCGAAGATATCACGTAACATACATACAAATAAAAATACAGTCGAATTGATAACCACATCCTTTTTAGAATTCGATTGACAATGACGTACATTTGGTAAAATTACATTAGTCATGCACAGAATATAAAATACTATCTATTCTATTGGAGGCATTCCAATAACTTTCAATGTGACCTATGTTTATAACCAGAGGCTCAGTCGATCCGTAACCTACACAGACAATATTTGTGCCAAATGAAAATAATTGACTTTTGGGTCTGGCTGTGTTGTGATGCCTCCCGTATCTCTGAGACTGCATTTCAACCTTCCTGTAATCTTATCGCATAAGCATTACATCGGTTGAAGAGAACTGTGGGCGTCCGTGTTTACCCGTACATTCACAACACTAAAATGTCTCTCGCGCTGTTGACAATTGTCTGATAATATACGGAACTTGATCATCATCACATTAGGTGTCCCAAGGCCCCAAATCGGCGGGATAAATTTTATTACACAAACATGTTATATATAGTACCTATACCTGTACTTACTGTCCTGTACTAACTTCTAAACGCATCATGGAATGGTTATCCGACTTCTAGGCTCCTCTGAAACACGATATATCATGGGGCCGAGACTCACCATCCCTTACGTTCCATCTCTCAGTCAGGCGAAAAGTGGTTACGGCTATTAGTGTAATAATTATAGTTGTACCGGACTGTAAATAATAGCGAGTGCTCTGACCGTATGGCTACAACGGCTATATTAATATGTTCATGAAAAACTTATACTTATTCTGCATTGTAATAGCTTCGATGTAATAAAGAGTAATTTCAGAATAACCGAAGCACAAACAAAAAAAATAATTGTATATAAAACTGTTAAATTCTTTTGTAGCATCATCATCATCATCAAGGTCACATCACACTTAGAAGAGTCAAGCGTCGGCTTATGCTGCTGCTCGACCAGGGTACCACGGTTAGCACAATACCGATGTAAAGTAGAGGCATCTTGTGCTTTTGTGCTCGTTCGGTTAGTTCTCCTTTCTTCCTCTCCATCACAATCGCCTCCTCGCTTTTCAAATATCCTTAAAGGCCGGCAACGCACCAGCAGTTCAGTGTTGCAGATGTACGGGGCATCACGTTTGCCCCTTTTCCATAAAAATAAAATGTATAAATTTTTGGTCTTTGGTGTATTAAGTTTAGAAAGAAAAACATAAAAACTTCTAAATCGATTATTTAAATTAAAAAAAATATACTTGTAAGTAACGACACAACTTACAGTTTCCTCAGTTTTCTTGACTTACGCTGAGATTTTCTTGATTTAATCTTTTTAATTTTTTTAATAACCTCACACCGCCCAGATCCAAAGTAGGATGCATTGTGTCTTGGTAGCTGGATGATGATAAGATAGAAGAACAGATCAGATCATCAGATCCATGATTATATTATAAACAATAATGCTCATCATACAAATGTTTCGAACCCGCAACCTTCTGCTTCGAAGGCAGGATCACGAACCAGACTACCGGGCTGTCATATTGAATTAATTTACTCCTGTTCGGTTAAGATATCAAATAATTAGTTTCTTTTTCCTACAAAAATCACATCATTGCAATGAATCAGCATTATTAATAAAAAAAACTTAAAAGCACTTATTATGACCATATATACCATATACCAATTTTAGTAACGGGGATTCACTCTGTCACACAAACTCGGTACTTTTCAGTATCTTCTCAAAATACTCTGACTTCTTATCACTAACATATTACGAGTAATTTTAATTAGCTCTGCTTGATGAGTAGCTCTTATGAATTACCACATAGAGATCAATTTCATACCAATACTGGTTAATTAAATGCCAATTTATATTTGTTTCAAATATTGCTATATAACGAGCTTAATATAGTACCATTATTCATTCTGTTTCGAGATTCAGAAAGCTTTAGTTGTATTCTAATAATCTATATTTGTTACAAAAAAATCTTAACAATAATGAACTTCGTCAAGATTTTGTTCTTCGTAATGACCTGCTTGGCAGCCTTCAGCTTAACGTCAGCGAATCCAAAGTGGAAACTGTTTAAGAAAATTGTAAGTTAATATGTAAACATTATATTTTTATAAAAATATGCGCAGTTTATTTTTAGTGGTGCAATTCTCAGCGGTAAAGAAAAACATCAATATAAAAACTGTCAGGGATGTGAAAATAAATATTTCTAGAACTAGTTGCATTCTCCGACAAGCTCAGGTGAAGACCAGCTGTCCGCTGTTGTAGGATGATTAGTCGTTTTTCATGCATTAACAACGGACTTCGCTTTTAGTTATTAATTAAAAAGTTGTTTTAAACCATATTATAAATTTCAAATCATATCGTTAAGAGGCTATGTGATACAAAATTAGAAAATAAGCTTGTATGTAAATTAATGCTTAATATGTAAATTATGTTTTCAGGAGAAAATGGGGCGTAATATTCGCAATGGACTTGTAAAAGCCGGTCCAGCGGTTCAAGTCGTCGGGCAGGCATCACAGATTTACAAACAAGGATAAACGAAAATAGATCTAGTAACTCTAAAGTTAAGGTTCATTATTGTATATAATGTTATTCTAAGTGACTGCCAAATTGTATTTATTATTAGGTTAAGAATTTCGCATTAAACTTAATTTACACGACCACAGGCTTTTATTTAAAATGCTTTCAATATAATTGAAATAGAACCAATGAACAATTTACGATTGTTGTCACTTTCTTTTCCTTTTTTTTTATGGGAAAGGCGGCAAATGAGCCAGCGGTTCACCTGATGGTAAGTGATTACCGTCGCCTTCGTACTTCTGCAACACGAGAGGTGCTGCAGATGCGTTGCTGCCTTTAGGGGTATTTGGGAGAAGGGAGGTGACCACACTCACCGAACGAAACGCAGAAGTACAAGATGCCACTACTTCACGCCGGTATCCTGCGAGGCCGTAGTGCCAATCCGGTCGAGCCGGCCCATTTGAGCAGCAGCAAAAATCGCCGCTTGGCTCTACCACGGTTAGAAACTTTGTGTAACAGTTATTATTACCTCTTGTACTAGTTTCATTACATATTTTATTTTACGGCACCTTAAGGGCATCGAAACCGGACGGTTACTTATGTAAATGTATGGTTTATGCAATTATTTGTGTAGCGACATATGTGGAATTGCAATCGTAAATCTCCCTGACTGGCTTTAGCTTGCGCTTGAACTTAAAGCGTATGCTAAAGCCTTGACCCCGCTTTTAGACTACACGAGATTTTATGTCTTTAATAATCACTAGAATAATATTTTTATCACTAAAAATATTTTTGTAAATAAGGTATTTATAATATACCACATTTTTTTTCTCATTAATAGTACTTACGACTTCTTAGGACAAAGCTGGCATATGAACAGTGCACAACTAAGAATCTCCCGATTTGATACTTACTTACTACTTACTTCTTCTCCAAGACAGCTACAAGCTTTAAATAACAAACACCGATACACCTAGAGACGCTTGTTAATATTATTTATAATAATAATAATAATAAAATTTGTTTATTTTCTGCCCTCAAAAACAGACCATATATTATTATCTAATGAAAAATTAATATCCATTTAAATATCGGTGTGTTCATAGTCTAGGATGTATGAGGAGCTGGTGTCTGAGATAGGCATAAAAAGCCTGTATTATAGATAACCAGGTCCCCACCCCACGGCAAAACAAGAGCATTATTTAGTATTAGTGTGGTACTGGTATTTAAACTTAAGGTATAAAGAGCCCACTAAATTAAATATTATTGCATATATTGTGTTAGGAGAAACAGAGATTATTACAGTTTTCTTTATTACTTTAATTTAAATTTAAATTCTTTTTCACTTTTACTGAAATAACTATTTCCTAGTTAATACTTGCGTTCTCACGTGGTGCAGTTTCTTTAATCATTTAGTTTAAGTAATATAAACGCTTGTTATAAACATGTTGGAAAAAATTACTATGCACAAAAGCACACATTTTTAAACACAAAATTACGCATTAAAAAAATCCAAATATTTAAAATAATGGATTTCAGCACAGTGACGCCTTACTTATATTCATTATCATAAACACGTGTATTAATTCCTCAATTTTTATTTTTTAGTATCTACCTTTACAGTTAAGTAACAACTTTATTTAACAGTTAGTTTTCAGAAATATCCCTGAAATTTTAAATGATTTTTCCTAAGCGGTGGGGGCTTACAATACTCACGTGTAAAAGGGATGGTACTTTATTAGTAACCGTATGATTCCTATCATTATGTTACTTTTTCAGTTTTCATTTCTCAAACATAATAATTAAAAGATTACCTTGTTTTCTGTCTGTCTGTTACCAGGAACGGTTTTATATATCAAGTAAAAATTTGCATTGAGCACTAAAATATAAGTTTCCAATTTTATACTGTAAGTGTCTGGGCTTAAACTCCGGATCAGCGTATGCATCACGCAGGGCACTAACCGTTAAGCCAAAACCGTTAAGTTACGACAAAGTGATACAGAGCACATATATTATTTAATACAAAACGCTTCCAAGTCTATTTTCATGACGAGAGAGACGCATAGTAGTGACGTACGTTCAATATATGACGTATGGAAAAATAGTGGATATCTTATTTATTTATCTGTAAAGAATAAATAAACATAAACTTGAACGCAAGTCAAATGTGTCAATCAATCAATCAGTCAATCAAGGTCATGAACAGCATGCGCATTAATAATGTGTGCAATTTAAAAGGCGAACAGGTTGTACTGGTCTTTTTAGAATGGGAGTCCCCTGTTATATAAAATTCTTCGTTTGTATTTATGATATTTCAAAGAAACTATACCTACATAATGTTAGTATGTAATGTTTAACTGATTGAAATTAAAACCAATTCCACGGATTACGACGGAACTTCTTTTAAAATGTTCCTTATGATTTTAGAACTAATCCATCTATGTTATATCCCACTTAATGTTACTTATGTGAAAGTTCTATAAATGCCTTCTCCTGTGTTGCAGATGTGCGTGAACTGCTGGTGCGTTGCTGGCCTTTGAGGATATTTGAAGGATGGAAGGGATGATGGGGAGGGGGAGGTGGGAGTGGGCCTCCAGTTACCTCACTCACCGAACAAAACGTAGAAGCAAAAGATGCCTCTGCTACACACCGGTATTCTAAGCAACAACAAAAGCCGCCGCTTGGTTTTACCACTTACAAAACTGTTGTATCTAACGGTTTAAGTTAAACGGATAATACAGGATACTTTTTATCTCAATTCAGAGTTCTCTTCTGGCACAATGTGTGAACACGGGGTTAAGGCCCGGGCAGCCGCTTGTTTGTTATATTATTGTGATCATAATGCCTGGCACATTTTTTAATTGCAGATGATGTAAATAAATATTGGAATCTTCATTTCCATGCCTAAATAAATGCTAGCAGACTTTTCGTATGTATGGTTTTTTAATTGGTTTGTTTTAATTATCTTATTTGATAATACAAAAGCCAGGGGAAACAACTCTTTATATTATAAGTATACATTTTTATATTACTACTATTTTGACAAAAGTTGAACCCCACACTAGGAATTTCTCTGGTGTCATGGAGACAGTAAACATAAATAAATTATACATGTATAAATACCCAGAGCCGGAAATAATATTTGTAGTCCATAAAAATACTTGTTTCGTGCGGGAATCAAACCCGCGACTCGCTGCACTTCGGTCAAACGCTTAGCCTTTCTTGAAATTATTATTTACTATATATATCCAATTATATTTTTCTTGTTATTAGTTAATAGGAAACCGTCAAGCAATATTCATAGTAAATTTCATATGTTGTTGCAGTAACTATTTAATAGGTTGTAAAGATTTTGTGCGCATTTCAGAGCGTATTTCTAGAGTATTTGATGGCGACTAATAAATATTATCCTTCATTAACCCATTATCTTAAGACATTTTTAATTTGTTTTTTTGACTGGCAGAGAATGCCACAATTATTAAGTCCACTTTTTGTAGCCCTTAGGTTAGGGAGTATGCAATGAAGTGTAAATAAATAAATAATACCTGGTAAACAGAGGTAATTGTAATTTGATAATTTATAAAAATCATCACGGCTATTGCGGCGCTGCTCCAATTAATTCTCGTGTTCAGCGACTAAAGTATGTGTTAGATAAATAACCTAATACATTAATAACATGTCAGTGTAACTTCACGCTTGTGATATGGCAAACGAAGCGACGCTAGCTCAGCGAGGAACTATTAAAGACTAAATAATGATTGAAAATAAATCATTTACTTATGCGTAAAATTGTATCTGGTCACGTCAAAAAATATATTACATCGTTTCTTACCGGTGGTTTGCGTAAAGAGATAATGTAAAGAGGGATATGTATACAATCATTTCCACTTAAACACCACCTAACCTGCGAAAATTCTTACGCAGATACAATACGGCAAAACATATCAATGCTATTAATTATTTTCTTAGTTCTCAATTTACCTCTATTGAAATTTAAATGAATGACTATAAACACTGCAGAGAATCCACAGTAGAATACTGTAGGTGAAATTTTATTGTTATCCTGTTGTCTTCACGAAACTATTCCGAGATAAATTGTTTCGGAATAACATGGATTTGACATTACGAAACAATTCAAACAAGCTCTGACATTGATACACAAATTTTCCGTATATATGTGGGTTGCGTTAATGAGCATTTTGTGAAATTTATACGAGTGCCGCTAACCCTTACTGGAGCAGCGTTTCGGGCCCTTCCCGGCTCAAAATACCCTCTCAGATATTGGAGACGGAGACCTTTGCCCAGCTGTGGGTACTTACAAGCTGCTACTTAGTACGAGTACAAGGACCAATTTTTCAAGGTCGATGATTTGAATGATATTTTCTTTAAATAACATGGTAGTAATATCGGTGGTAAGTATTAACTTGCAAAGCAACGTGCTTGGTACCTGATTGGCCTCTGAATCGTGGGCCATTGTGATACGAATCACAGCAGAGGCTGAATTAATGGTAACAATTAAATAGTTTTGTGTATGCATGCATCCAAAATAGGGTATCAGGGTGCCCACTTTAGTTTCATAGAGCGCGAATGACCTGGGTTCGATCGACGATGCCGACACTACTAAAATTGTTAATAGCAGTAAGTGCTGTATTTACCAAATGCTCTGAGAAATAATAAAAAATATTTCGAGCATATGTGAAGTGCGCCAAGCCCCATTGGAGCACCCCTTCCCGGTTCCAAAACCCTCTCAGATAATTGAAAAAGAGGCCTTTGCCTTGGTAATTGCTGGCAGCGGGCACTTACATTATCTTACTTTTTTATGCATGGATCGACAATTTTCTCATACTCACCACGGAAGGACGGTTGGTGAGAGCAGAGTGCTCTGATCTCGATGCTCTCGATCACTAAACCGTGGGATTGGAGTTTGAGGATATTTGGATGTATTTTCAGTCATCAGTCGATCGCAGAGTTTCGTTCCTTCGACAACAGAGACACAGCGTGCAGGTTCGTTTGACGTATGATTATGACATTTTGTGTAATACCAAAATATGATATGCTGTCTCTTTCTCTTTTAACAGTCCACTGATGGAGATAGGCCTTTGCCAGTGGGGTTTATTTTTTAAGTAATGTATTCTTACAAGATTTTTTAATTTTGGATCAGTTTGTCGCACTGTTGTACTTTTATAGGTTTCATTATGAAATTTGAAACATCTTTAGATTCAGCTGATATAAACTTCGGAGCGTATCATCTCGAACCTTTCTACAATATACAGTCATTCGTATAAATTTTAGGTCAAAAAATAAAATGGTTTCCATACATATTAATGCCGTGCCGTGGTAGCACAGTGGTTAGGGCAATCGCTTTAATTTCGTAGTACGCGAATTACCTACGTTTGATTCCCGATGCCGGTGACATTATATATTGGGAGAGTTCCATTATTATGATCACAAGTGAACTGTTTAGTCTGCTTAGAAAAAGAAACGGCCAAAGCCAAAAAGATTAACGGAATATTATATAATTACTCTTAAAAAATCAGCTTTTTAGGTATCCACTTAAAATTACACTTTAGCTAAGCACTTGTACTAGAAACTTATATAGTTGTAATATCTACGTCGGAGAAATTCGTCTTATGCCTTAGTGTCTTACTCACACATTAACAGCTTCTGTTTACATAACTTTTTTAATTGGAATTAAATTTTAAACTAGTAATAAAATTTATAAAACATATTTCAATTAGTTTTAGCGAACTGACTGACGTTGTGAGAATGCGTACCGTGACGCATTAAGATAATGGGTCAGCTAGGTCAATATGCCGTGCGACGTATTTGTAAGCAATCCCCTATCGAAAAAGATCACAAGGTGAATATAATTATTTTGATACTTTAAACAACATGCATATTAATTGAGTAGTGTGGTAGCGATGTAAGAATCTGCCGAAAGCATTCTGTCCGAGTTTGCCGTAAAAGGCGACTCCAGGCATTTCCCTTTAAAGTCTTATGGTAATCACAGGATGACATTCCAGCGGCGGCGCCATTTGTCCCGTAATGAAATGAAAATTAAATAAAATGAAATGAAATGAAATGAAAATACACTTTATTGTACACCAATAGCAAAAATAGGAAAAAATAAATAAATAAAAAGAAACACAAAGGTACAATTGGCGGCCTTATCGCTTAGAAGCGATCTCTACCAGGCAACCATTTTGCAGAGGAAATAATGACCAGTGAGCAAGGGTCAAGGGTGTACGCAAGTTACACAGATGTGAAAATATAATGTAATAAATATATATATAGATATACACTAACATATACTGATATATCTAAATAAATACACAACATGTACCCATACATATACAGGAACATAAAGAGTAAAAAATAAATAATATAATATAAGAGCCATACGACGCAAGGAAAAGTAAGTGTTAAAGGATAAACAGATAACGAGAGATGAAGGAATAATTATTTAGGGAGGAAGGAAGTGCGCTTTGACACGTATCTCTAGGAGAGGAGTTAAAAGTGTACAGAAGTTTATTTGGCTACGCTGAGTTGTGTTCGATGCATATTCATAGTCTCTTCCTACACTTATGAGTAATGATTACATACGTTAATGAGAAGAAAAACTTTTATTTTAGTTGAATATATGTAATGTTTTTTTTTTATATTTTTTTAATTAATATTAGACTTGCCCGAAGCCACACGTTCTCCATTTAAATCTTTACACACGGGAAAACGTCTATTAGTACAGCCGGTTTTAATTCTAGGGAATATGTTGCTCAATTTTTGCTTCGTGCTAATTAGACTGTGAGCTTCACAATTAAGTGCGAAAAAATGTAGTCGTGTTTTTTATTTTAATTTTAATCTTCAACTTAATGAGGAGGGCAATATTTATTTCAACTAAATGTCCCATTTTTATATTATTATTATTTATAAAATAAACACTAATAAACTCTTCAGTTACCACGTGCTCAGGGGTGAAGGAAAACATCGTGAGGAAACCTGCATGTCTGAGAAATAATAAAAAAATATTATTTTGAGGATATGTGAAGCCAGTCAACCCGCACTGGAGCAACGTGGCAGGCCCTTCCCGGCTCGCTAAACCCTCCCAGATACTCGTATTTGCGAAGGAGGCCTTTGCCCAGCAGTGGCCACTTACAAGCTGCTACTTTAAACTCTTCAGAACGACCTTTGCTAACCTTTAAGTGATATTCTTAGCTTAGCTATTTCTGATAGGGTGCAATACCCATTTACCGATAGACAAATAAGTTAATGAAACACAAAAACAGATATATAATACTTAAATCAAAAATTAATCGAAGTATTAAACTAACTAGAAATCAGGACCCGAATGTCGTGTAAGGCCGGGTGCGTTAGAGAATTTGCCACCCCATCTTAACCAGTGGTTGTCGTAAAATACAGAGGGCCGGACAAATATCAAGGCATCCGGCAGCAAGTGGAACAACCATCTCAAGTAAGCCATACCAAAATTACATGCATACCGGTGACGACCAACAGGATATAGAGCGAAGTGTCTGGTAACCAATCACCTTATCCGCTATACAACAAAAATATTACACATAAATTCCGTGTGAAGTCTTTATACTATAAAATCATGCGTCCAAGAAATGGTTACGTTTATAGGTAACTGGTGATTTTTACAATTTTGCGCGGTAGAGTCAAACGCCGTCTTTTGTTACTGCTCGAATGGGCCCGCTCGACCGGGGGAGTACCACGACCTCGCAGAATACCGGTGTGACGCAGAGTGAGGTAACCGGAGGCCCACTCCCTTACCCCTCCTTATCGTCTCTTCCAACTCTTAAATATCCCTAAATGCTGGCAACGCACCTGCAGCTCCTCTGGTGTTGCAGATGTACGTGGGCGACGGTCATCACTTACCATCAGGTGACCCGCTTGCTCGTTTGCCTATTTTACCATAAAAAAAACCTTGTCGTGGATACAAGAAACCGTGTTGAAATATAATACGGTATGTATTTGCAGGAGAATGATGTCACTGAAATTTTTGTGAAATATTTTTATGGCATAGTGGATATGGCCCCAGATATTAATTAGCACTGTGCAGAAGATGTCGATTGCTATCCCGTCTTCCTATTTGGTACAAATCTGTGAAGTTAGTCTGCAGTATTCATTTATAACTTTAAAAAAAAGGAATCCGTCCGGAAATAAGTTCACGGTGACATCGAACCGAAAAAAAAGAATTTCATATCATCGGGCTGATTGAAAAATGGTTTCATTAATAATAACAAAAAAAGAATGTCATTGTAGTTTACGTTTATTTACATAATCTATAAACATAACGACCACATGGACTTTGTGGGGTAGCGAGGGTCCTCGGTTCAAACCCAGCCGCAGACAATATAAGTGCTAAAATACCAATTACTGGTGAAGGAATCTAACTTCTTTTCGTATTTGCTCCTTCTCCTCCTCCTCCTCTATATCTCAGTTTTATTATCTACACGAACTTACCGGAGGAAATTAAAAAATTAAAGTATGTTCGACATTAAACATCCAACGCAATTTCGTGAACCGGTTGCCTGAGGTAAATATGGGTGTAATCATTAATTACGCTACAGAAACTGCATAGCATAATTACTCGAACTCAAAATCTGATTTGTATTCCTGAACACAGGTTTGTATTCCTTAGTGCCAACATAGGTATTTTGTATGATGGGTCAGCCATTAAATGTGTGAACATTTAATGGCTGACCCATTGATGTTTACTTGGTAAAGTAAAAACAAGCCTGCCTATAAATACCTCATAGCTGGGCAAATCCTCTAGTTTTGCAATCCTGGCTTCAGTACGACATCGTATACTTATCTTGAAAATCTTTATTTTTAGTTCAGATTTTCTTACGATATTTTTCTTCACCTCCTTGTACTTGGCAAATTATAAAAATTGTAACTGACAATTTTTATCGTGTTGGCACCGGGAATCAAACCCGGATGACACGTAAGTAACAGTAAGCTGACTCATCTTTACATATTATATTTTTATTGTATTTATCACTATTCGGAACTTACGATGCAAGAAGTTCTAGTTTGATGAGAATCGTGGAAAGTTTATTTATGTAAAATTAGGCAAAGAATCTAAATCTAGATATAGCTATTAACAGATATTTATTATAATTGCAATCATTATAATAACAAAAATGTAACAAAGATATCTTAAGGTAAGGGACTTCCCTGGTACACACAAAGACAGGATATATATTAAATCAGCGAGCATGCTGTTATAAAATGAGACTGCTCAATAATTTTTTATAATACATCCCTATCACGTTGAGCATAAGGCACATATTTTAAATTCATATTTCTGCAACAGCAGATATAACTTTGTGTTTCCAGGCTTATATATTCCTCCATGCAGCATCGAGACGTATTGCTTATTGCACGTTTTAAGAGTCAAGAAGTGTAAAGAAAGAAAATAACAAAATGAACTTTGTAAGAATATTCTTGTTTGTTTTTATCTCCGTAATGGCCATCAGCTACGTCTCCGCAGCGCCGAGCCCATGGAATCCATTTAAGGAGTTGGTATGTAAATGTTCTGTTCTGACTCATAACAATAGGATGTCAATTGCTTTAAAGTTAAGACTCGTGAAGGGATTTTTTTTTATTTTATTTATTTATTAAGGTTTACTTACAAGGTTAACTCATAAAAAATTCTTTTTTAAATAAAAATGTTTTTAAAACAAGGCATGTGCCACCTTACTTAAAGGCAACCACAGAAAGCCAGTAGACACAGTCTAGTAAAGTTAAATGAATATGAATATTAAGCAGATCTATTGCTTATCTAAAGTAACACTATAACAAAGAAAGGTAATAACAAAAATAATGAAATAATTAAGCAACTTACGATTTTCTTCTATAAATTATTGTATTTAGGATAATGAATTATCTATAATTATTTCATACTACTTAAATTTAAAAGCGAAAAAACTAAGTTTTGTTTGTATACTTTACCTATTAGCTTTTTTATCTGTAGCTTATTCTATTTTTTACAAAGTTTAAATTTTATTACAAGTCATTTTTTTTTCTAAAAAAAAACTATTTGACCAAAAACCTCAAAGAATGATGTATATGGTTTTTTTTAATTTAGATTAAATATCAACTCACGCGCAGTATCACCTAAGCGCATTATAAGAACTTCTTCATATTTCGAAATCAGTTAAAAATCATAGTGAATGAAATTTAGTTACATATATTTTCTTATGAGGAGTTAGACGAAATGTCAAACACAGGACAACACATCACGACCAGACACGACCAGTTAACCACTGAACCAATTCAAAAATTAATAAGAACAATAGATTTTTAATTGATATGAACATTTCGTAAACTGTTTAAGAACACAAGGCAACTCTGTTATCCTTACAATCGAATTTCAAGTGAGTGTGCTTAAATTAACTGTTATCCGAGTATAACTATAATGATAGTATAATAAAAAAAGCGTACGACAGCCGAGTGGATCTTCCTCCAAATCGGGAGGTACCTGGGGTGCCTGTGCTCCTTGTGATCCTTTAAGCAGGGCTCTTGCCAGTGACCTTTCGTAATTTATGTGTATCGTTGGCCTGGAGCTCCATGACGGCCACAGGCTTACCTGTCACCTGTTTTAAAAAGCTAGACTATAATAAACACCCAAAGCTCAGACCTCCCCACCCCCAGTTCTGGGTAAAATGGTCGTGAGAGCTTATTAATAGCTATTTCATTATTTAAAAAATAGGATAAATATCTCCAGTGACTATCTTACTTACTTCTTCCTCTTTTTTTTGTCAGAAGATTTATATTTTTTCTTTCTCAGGAAAAAGCAGGACAGAACATCCGTGATGCCATTATAAGTGCAGGGCCAGCTGTTGATGTAGTCGCGCAGGCCACTAAAGTTATAAGAGGGGAAAAAGAATAAAAATTTATAATGTTTAAGTATTAATAATAAAGACTGAATTAATTGTAATTTTTTTCTCATTTTTTAAAACCCTCGATTCATTACATTCAACTTGGCAAATTTATTTTTGTGTTTATGTTTTAAAGTAGCATGTAAATGCTCGACACCGGGAATCGCGTTCTATGAAACTAAAGCGAGTGAAGACTTGAACACTAGGCTACCGTGGCTCTAATAATACTTACTAATAATTATTATATTCATTGTATATATTTACGTCTAATTAACGTATGCTTTTGTCATACGGAATGTATGGATCATTGTGGTCTTCTGTCAACAGATAATGTGTTAAGTTACGTTTAATAACGGACCAAAATTACATTTAGGAATCCTAAAAGTTGATTAAGGGAAATGCCAAGATAATCTCATGTCGAGAGAAGAATTGATTACCTTCCAAAAACTCCTAACCAAAACTAACTTGACTAGTCGTAGGATGACTAGTCTATTATTGCAAATCCACTCTATGGGAGAGACTTTTGTCTGGTGTTGTGTTAGGAATTGGAAGATAGAAAAAAAAACCAAAAGAAATATAGGTAAAGAAAAGGTTTAACTTTTCTGTGCTTAATTTTCGGACACCGTACTAGTACCTCAGTTGTTGAAAATTCAGATAATTATAATAGTCCAATCTAACACATTTTTACTGCTTAAAGTTACCAGAGTTTCCACTGATCGTATGACAGATGGTAAAGGAAACTCTAAAACGCCGGACTAATACTGTGTGTGCTGTTCTGTGGCAGCACGCTGGCTTGTAATCGCATTAAAAACTATCCATGACTTAAATCTACGGGAGCCATATTTGAAACATTATCATAGTCCTGTAAATTACTGTTCACGGCTGGACATACGGACTTTCAAATTCATTAGAATGAACAGTGGTATAATCGAAATTAGTGGATTCGACTATAACTTATCGCATAAATTAGAAGAGCTTTAGAAGAGCCTTAAAAGTTAGAAGAGCTTTTTGAATATCAAATAATTGCTAATTGCGACACGACATTCAGTCTGAAACTTCTTTCTTCTTACCTTGGTTATTAGTATATTATTTGAGGAATAATAATATAAAAGGGAGAATTTAATAACTTTTCTTTAATTGTCATCCAGAAACGCGAAATCCTAATCTTACAGATAGCATGATGATCATGGGAAGCAAGATCTCTTGTACGAGAATACTGTGACTGTTCTCAGAAATTTGTCTGCGAAGCGTGGTGATTATGGGTAAATGTTCCATGTCAGGCATGCTAGAATTTGTTGGCGACTTTTTGGAAAGGTCTGTGTCCTAAGCAGGTGACTCAGATAGGTTAATGGAGAGAAAGTAGATAAAACAGTGACTGTTTATGTAAGGAAGAATATACTATATTTCTATGAGACGTCTAACTACGAAACTGAATTGCATGTGGTGCTGGATACCAAAAGAGGCTCTGTTCATCAAATTTTGACATAAAATCTAACTGAAACTGCCAGTCTCAAATCCAAAAAATCAGTGATGGGAAGCAGTATCAATGGTGCGTGGGTGCACACACTACACTCAGGCAGATCTCTCAAGAAAAGCAAATTGGATTTTACCTCCGTTTTATTAGAGAGGCCCATATTCAACAGTGACCTTAAATAGGCTGATGATGATGAACCAACAACCAAAAAATAAGTTGACTTGTTTACTTCAATAAAATTATCGAGAGGACCTTATAATTGGTCAGATAGATGCTATTGTATGTTACCTTAATATTGTCAAATCAATTGAATATTATTTATATAATATTTAACACCAGAGTTCGACGAACCTAAATAGTGCCCACATGCTACATCAGGGATTCACTGGCAACAGTAGCGCAGGGAATTCCCATGCCTCTACTTTCTTTTCTGTTTTGCACCAGTTGCTTGCACGGACAGCTTTGATGCATTTAACGAACGTATTATAATCTCTACGTGTTAGAAATAAAGTTCAATATCAACCCAACTTAATTTTCGGAACTGTAAAACGAAACGTCTCCTAGTATAAATATATAAAAGCAAGTTGGACTGCAAGGCATTCATTCTATTTGAAATACTAAGCTCTACTACTTGAAGTTAAGAAGCTCTGTTACTTAAAAATAATAAACTTTTAAACTTTACAATGAATTTTAACAGAATATTAAGCTTCGTGTTTGTTTGTGTTGTGGCATTCAGTGTTGTGACGGGTGCTCCAAGTCCAAGGTGGAATCCTTTTAAAAAATTGGTAAGTTATAAAAAGCACAATTTCTACTAATTGCGGAACATATCATAAAGTTTTCCAAAATTTTAAAATTTACCTTTATTTTAGTAATATTAGTAAATTAAAATATAATAATAAATGAATAAGAATAAAATTTAACGTAATATTGAGAATTATCAATGCTTAGTAAAGTAACCTTATTATTAGACAATACATTTAGTATATTCATATCTGGAAATCAGTATTCTGTATCATATTATGTAGTAAATATATAAATTTTATGAAGGGCTGGTATAGAAGTATATATATACAGGTCTTGCCTGATTTAGAAACCTGAGTGTCGAATTGTAATTCTATGTTCAATTATGAGATAGTACGTTCATTTGTCATTTTTTTATACAACTCCTTATCTTACAGATAAATGTCTTTGTACCCAGGATGGATAAGTCAAAGTTTAGATAGCCTCACTAATTAATAATGAGTTACGATGTCAGCGATCATTACTAACCTACGGTTACTGTAAACTTACTGCTTAAGAAAATTAATTAAAGAAAAATGTCAGATTTGATAACTGAATTCAGTACAATAGGCCGTAATTAAGTTAAATGTATATTCTATAAACGTATTTAATACAATTTTTTTCAAAATATGTTAACCAAATTATATATATCCTATTTTGTACATTTTTAATCAACGTCGCTACTTCAATCATCTTCATCAAATCGAATTTTATTTTAAAAATCAGACAATTCTATTATACATATTTCAATTAATGATGGGTGTTCCAATCATAATTAACGTATATATATTTTTGTTTCAGGAGAGACTCGGACAAAACATACGTAACGGCATCATCAAAGCAGGGCCCGCTGTCAGTGTTGTGGGACAAGCGGCCGCTATTGTCAAGACTGGGAAATGATAATCAAGATAATTAACGTTTTTAAAAAAAAATTGTCACACATTTCGTTTATTTGTTAAATAGTACTGTAAATTATTTATTTATTTTAATTTAAGAAATAAATTATCTTATCAAGTTATGGTGTACTTATAATTAAAAAAGATGAAGATAGTCTTTCATTCCTTAACTTTACGGTTATTGATTACGGTTAACATTGTGTGGCCACAGAATATGAGAATCTGCCATCGCGCCTCATCTCAAAGGGTATCATAGTCTAGACTGAGGTAAATGCAAGGAAAATCTTGTAGGCTTCAATAAATATCGGACGAATAGACTAACATCGTCATTTCAGATTATCACTAGTTCATTCCTACACATAGGCTTCCTTCAGAGCTTGCTATTAAGCACGGTTCTGAGCCACCTACATCCTTCGACTTAAACCTGGACAGGTTGTTACTCCATCTTCTGGAAGGTCGTCCCACACTTCGTTTCCCTGTACGAGGTTGCCACACAAGAATCTTTCTTCTTCCACGGTTGTCAGTTCGGCGTGTTTTGTGGCCAGCTCATTGCCACTTCATCTTTCTGATCCTTACGACTATGTCAACAATCCTTGTTCTGCCGCAGCTATCGTTGTTGCAGATTATATCGTATCGAGAAACGCCAAGCATAGCCTATTCCATACCCGCTGAGCAACTTGTATATATTATTATTGATAGTCAATATTACTAACATCTTAGATCTAAATGACTGTTAACGGGACTCTAAGGAGATATTTAAGTGGTATTTCGATTGCTAATGTCCTTAGAGAAGCTGGCTGTCGGTTGGGACGAGCGTGTGTCGAACAATTGTCAGAATACAGGGTGCCGATATCAATATTAGTATTTACCTCCCTTGTTCAGAGTAAGTATTTTTTTATGGAAC